>OX459105.1:5486068-6116068 GCA_949775045.1 Metridium senile | reverse complement strand
ACATAGCTGACCTCGGTTCGCCATCAAACTCCAGGATATATATTTCCGAGTCATTAACACCCAAACGAAAGAAACTCTTTGGTGAAGTCAACAGGATCAAAAAGCGAAGAAACTGGAAATTCATCTGGACACAGAACGGGAGAATCTTCTTGAAGGAGGATGAAAACTCAGTGACATATTCATTTAATACAGAGGAAGACCTCGAGCAAATCGATGGCTAAGTAAAACCACTACTACTGATGAAGAACAAAAACCTAAAATACCAGTATAAAGGACTTCTGAAAGTAAGATCAGACTATAATGTTAAAATCTCTTTACAATATCTTACAGCTATAAATTTACAAATTCAATATTCTTAATTAACTACCTTACATAATACAAGTATAGATAGCAATAACTTAAATACGCTTTCAGAACTACCTTTCTATGAGCTAAACCATCAGGAGCTCTTAAGAACAATAGGGAGCTGGGTTTTCTCATCCTCCGATAATATACTCCATTCAAAAGATCTCTTTCAAGATTATATAGTAAGTCCAGATAATGAGAATGACTTGCAGGAGTACACGCATAATTTCTCTGATCAATCAAAATACTATAACATTAAGCAAACAGGAAATTTTTTCCAAAAGTCAAAAAATCAAAAAGGTTTCTCTATAATTCACTTCAATATCCGAAGCCTTCAAAAAAACTTATCATTACTAGAGGATTTACTTGAAACTTTTAATTCTGCACCAGAAATAATCGCGATTTCGGAAACCAAATTAAAAGATCAAAATATCTATAATATTAACATACCAAATTATTCATTCATAAACACCAACTCAAAAACCTCCTCTGGGGGAGTTGGTATGTACATTTCAAAAGATCTTGATTACATTAGAAGGCATGATCTCGAATGCTCCACTGCAGCTTTTGAATCGTGCTGGATCGAAATTTCACGGCAAAAACAAAAGAATATTGTTGTAGGGTGTATCTACCGGCACCCCTCCTCAGATTGCGTTGAATTCAATGAAAAGCTAAAAGAACAATTAAATGACCTTGATAATAGTAGTAAAGAAGTATTTATACTAGGAGACATAAATGTTAATCTTTTCAACTATAATACCGATAATAAGACTTCAGACTATCTTGACATGCTACTTAGTGCTAATTATATGCCTATGATAACCAAAGCAACTCGTATAACCGACCATACATCAACTTTAATAGATCATATATATACTAACGTACCTCAAAAAATTTCTAAAACTGGGATATGTTTGGCAGACATAACGGATCATCTACCTATATTCTGTTCAATAACAAATACTGTTATAAGAAATGATAACATTAAATACTATCGAGACTTTACCAAATTTAATAATGAAGCATACCTTCGAGACATTGAAGAAGCGGATTTCGATAGTCTCATTAGCATGAACGTCAATGAAAGCATGACAAAATTTAATGACGCTATTCAAATAATAACTGATAAACATGCTCCTATACGTCGAATGTCAAATAAAAGACGTAAACAAACAAAAAAACCGTGGGTCACAAAAGCTATTCTTACTTCAATTGTAAATAGGCATAAGTTGTTTAGTAGCCACTTTTTAAGTAAAGATCCCCGAAAAGCTAAATTTTACAAAGCATACAGCAACAAACTTAACAAAATCAAAGAAGCCTCCAAAAAGAAATATTTTCAAGATAAGTTTGAACTTAATAGCCAAAATCTTAAAATGACCTGGAAGTTAATTGGACTGCTTTTCAATCGAAAACAGAGTGCTACACAACAACAAAAAATTACAAAGCTTATATATAATAATAAGTCTTACACAGATAAAAATAGCATTGCAAATCAATTGAATTCTTACTTTGTTAATGTCGGAAGAAAATTAACAGAAAAACTACCGAAAGTTACTACAGATCCAACAACTTACATCAATAGAAACTTTCAAAACAGTTTCATGTTTCGAAGCATACTCCCACACGAAGTAGAAGATATCATCATGAACTTAAATCAAAACAAATCCACGATAGGCGTACCACGAAGATGTATCAAAATAGCATGCAACAACATAGCTGAACCTTTAGCTTCGATTTTTAACATATCCTTACATCAGGGAATTGTCCCTGATGCCTTTAAAATAGCAAAAGTCACTCCTATTGACAAAGGAGGAGATTCAACTGACCCATCAAATTTCAGACCAATCTCTACTCTACCAACATTTGCTCAAATATTTGAAAAACTTGTCTATAATCAGATAATCAATTATATTGACAAACACAACATTTTATATGAATATCAATTTGGTTTTCGGAAAGGTCATTCAACCATGCAAGCTATAACTGAAATCACCGACAACTTAAAAAAGGCAATTGATAGCAATCTTTATACCTGTGGAGTATTTTTAGACCTATCAAAAGCATTCGACACCGTTAATCACTCAATATTGCTTAACAAATTAAGAACTTACGGAATACGTGGTCTACCGCTAAATTGGTTCTCTAGCTATCTTAAAAATCGAAAGCAATACGTCTCATTAGGTGATACATACTCTGATTCCCAGACAATTACCTGTGGAGTACCACAAGGCAGTACATTGGGACCTCTATTGTTTTTGTTATACATTAATGATTTACCAAACTGTTCTGACAAACTAAATTTTAAAATTTTTGCAGACGACACAAATATCTTTACGTCTGATAGCAATATCAACTCCCTTGAGAATAAAATGAACATAGAACTATCAAAAGTCAAAGTATGGCTAGATGTCAACAAGCTCTCTTTAAACTTTACAAAAACAAATTTTATGATAGTTAAATCTAAAAGGAAAAAGGATGTTTCGATCAATATAAAAATCCCTGATAAAGACGGTTCTTTCTTTTGTCTTGAAAGGAGAAATTATGTCAAGTACCTTGGAGTTATACTTGATGATTCCCTGTCGTGGAAACATCAAATATCTTACATATGTTCACGAATTTCACGTAATTCAGGTGTAATTTTAAGGTTAAGGCACTATCTGTCACTAAAACAACTAAGGCAAATTTATTATAATTTGATTTATCCTTATATCTCTTATGCTATTGAGGCATGGGGTAGTACTTATAAAACAAACATCCAAAAAGTCCAGTGCAAACAAAACCATATTATACGAATAATATTTTTTGCTACTCTCTATGGGAAATACACTGACAGTGCCAAACCGCTCATCAACCTGCTAAATATACATACAGTTCAAAATGTATATCGATTACACATTTTGAAATTCGTCCATAAGTGGCACAAAGGACTACTGCCAAATACATTCAATAATATATTTACACAAGCAAAAAATGTTCACGCCTATAATACACGATATGCAACCAAAGGAAATTTATATAAACCTAGAGTTAGAACAAACATTGGCAAACAATCACTCTCTTATACTGGCTCTAATATATGGGCTGACCTCCCATATGAACTTAAAATATTAAGTGTACTTTCATTTGATAAAAAAGTGAAAGCATACTTAATGAGTACTCAAAACTCACAATGATACATAGTATATATATACCTTTATGAAGAAACATAATCTATATTTATATTACTTACTTCACAAAAACTATATTTAATATTATTTTGTATATATTAGTGTTTTCCTGTTCTATTCTCTTTTTTCTTTTCTGAACGTTTTTTCTCTCTTTGTTAAATTGTTTATAATCTTACCGCTCTTTATACCTGAATATTATGTATTAAACAAAAACCTAAATGGAGGCTAACTCGATAACTTCCCAGTTTACTTAGCCTCCATGCTCAATTTCTATATTCTATAAAACATACATAATAGAAACACTCATACAAACATATACAAACGAATATAGAAAGAAAAAATGTAAAATGTATAATATAATGTACAATATATTGTAATTAGTATATAAGAGCAAATAAAGATTCTATTCTATATTCTATTTATTCTTGCCTACATGTACTTTATTTTTTGAAGTAATCAGTGTTTATTATAATATGGCTTAATCATTTCTTGAATTCTGATTGGTTGACGCGAGGTCCATCCAAAGGCATATTGGAACGTTTCTATAACAACAGTCCAACTTTTGTATTTTTTTCAGACGGGGAAATTAAAAACAACTTGTAAAGTATTGCAATAAATATTTTGTTAAAGTTTTGCCTTGTCATACATGCCAAGTGTTTTTTAGCCATGCATGCTTTGATGCATTTTTATTCATTCAATAATGGGAGATTCGGCTATAAATATTTGTGATTTCATAAATCGCTCAGAAAAAAAAATAATAAAATAAATAAATCACTTTTTTAACGTCTCAATTTATGGGGAGACTCAGACACACACTCACTACCTCTATGTTAATTATTTTGCACACAACGCAGCTCACATGTTCATACATTGCTCAGAAAAAAGCAATAAATTATATTATAATAAACAATTTTCTTTATTAAGGTTCCTTGTTTGTTTGGTCTGCATGGAAAAATATCAGACCTCAGTAACCTCTTACTATTGTTTTTAGTATTCACAAGAGGGATTACAAATTTGAATAACAAAGAAAGCATTCACGTATGACGTTAAAATGAAGTCATCGTGCAAATAGGCTATTGGAGAATTTGAAAATGTTTTCCTTATTTCCTCATAACCTTGATCCCAATATTTTCCTTTCCTTTCCAGTCCTCCCACTCAGTCATAAAGTACATCAATAGGCAAGATAGAGTAACTCACCCTTCTGGGACAGGTACTTTCTTCTGTGCTTTTGAAGCCACTGGATTTAGTTCACCAATAAACAAAGTACAGACTTCGTCACCACATTTTACCCCTAGGGACAATGAACAATTAACTGAGTAACAATAATAACGTCAATGTTTTAGAAAATAATTTTACATTTAAGACTTATCTGTGTATGTTGCTTATACTTATGCTGCTAGTGCATCTCAAGGTTATACTTTACCTTTGGCTTGTAATTTCAGCACATATTTAATCATTTGCAGGACACAGCTGGCCTAAAATGAAACAATGCAGTCAGAATATTTGATTTATTATTTCTGTATTAGCTTGCTTGTACCTAACCAACTGACAGATAAAATATATACTATGCATCCCAGTAGACTGTGACAACCTCGAAATTTTATCGTGACCCGTCGATACGAAAAATTGACCACATGATGGACTTTTTATGTACCACGTGATGATATTCTTCTGTACCATGTGAACAAGCTTTTTCGTTTGGTGTGGGTTCACATACGATTTTCGATCGAATCATAGTGATCGAATCTTCCCACGGCTTCATTTATACTGGTACTTGAAATACTACTTTTGTTTGGCGCTTATATGTTGAAGGCAAAGATTCTCCGTATATATACGTTGAAGGCAAAGATTCTCTAGTATAAATGAAGCCGTGGGAAGATTCGATCACTACGATTCGATCGAAGATCGTATGTGAACCCGCACAAAACGAAAAATGTTGTTCACGTGGTAC
This sequence comes from Metridium senile, assembly GCA_949775045.1. Taxonomy (NCBI): domain Eukaryota; kingdom Metazoa; phylum Cnidaria; class Anthozoa; order Actiniaria; family Metridiidae; genus Metridium; species Metridium senile. The sequence continues at coordinate 6,110,605 of OX459105.1, read as the reverse complement.
AGAAGAATATCATCATGTGGTACATAAAAAGTGCATCACGTGATCAATTTTTCGTATCAACGGGTAAATAGTTTATTATTATTATATGCAGCCCAAAAGCTGAATTACATAATTATATTATTTACAATTTTAAGAATGATTAAGAAAATATTTACAATACAATATGATAATTATTATTGGACAAATTTATAAAATACATGAATATAATAATAAAAAAATAGTTATAGTATGCACAGAAAACGAATAAAGAAAAGTCATCACTGGCAATTAGGTTAAAAACTAACTTACTTGCAGGAAGAGGATTAGGTTAAAAACTACTGACTGGCTGACAGACTGAATGAATTGATGGATGAATGAATGAGCAGTGGCGGATCTAGGGGTGGTGAATAGGGTGGCTAGCCACCCCCCATTTTAGCTCAGTTTCTGCTTTTTATTGACAGTGTTTTATTTGATGAGAAACATATGAACAATGTACAAATACAAAAATATGCGCTTCACATTCACCTCCCTAAAATATTCCTAGATCCACCACTGATGAGTGAATGGTTGAATGAATCTATGAATGAATGACTAAAAGAATGAATGAATGACAGACTAACACACTGACTGAACTAAATAAACTGCTGAATAAACTTCTGCTTCTTACCCTCTCTTGTACTTCAAGATCAGCACTTTGTACAAACATAGGAAGATTATCAACCATCTTTTGTCCAAATTCCATAGCTGCAGTGAAATCTCCCTCCTAAGGATTAACAGAAAGAACATGTTAAGAATTGTTCAACAACAATACAAGAATACACGATAAAATTGCATTTACAAGACGGATAGGAAAGAAATGACAACAAAATGCCATAAATATGAAAGTATAAACACAGACACATAACATAACATACATAAAAAATAGATAATTTGAAGCTCAATTTTCAAAGAGAAAGAAGATTTAGTTGAAATTACCATTGTTTTCGGCGATTCTATCTCCCACTAAAACACATCGTGACGTCATAATGAAATAGGGCAATTGATGACTGTCATCACCAATTATAAAATAACTATTAGAAATTATGCATTCTCTTTGGGAGATGCACATGCTTTATGCTAGCACACAGCATCCACGTTTACATGTTGATCAATTATGTTAACATACAAGAAGTGCTTCTATTAATATAATTCAAAAAGTTTGGCTAAAAAGTTAAACTGCTTATTCAACTAATAGAGCAGATTTCGTATGACTATGAACGTGGCACATATGTAATAGTTACAGTCAAGGCACATCAAAATTCAAAAAAAATCACAGTTGTGGCAAGGCACGGATACGGACAGAGCTTTTCACAGTTATACAAAATCTGCTTTATTCTACTGCCCTACCACATGCTACATGGTAGAAAGTCAGCAGCTAAACTGGCTATCCCACTAGACAGCAAGAGATGATATATTAATATTATATAATACCTCAGCATCATCCTCCATCTTCTTGAGTAAGTTGGCATACAGTTTAGCAACACTCTGTACATAGACAGCTTGAATATGACCAGGAAGTGTTGTTACTTTAGAGCGCAGTAAAGACTCTAATGCTATGCCAATATCTTCTAGGTGACTGGAATTAGAAAAATAAATATCAATATGAATAACAACAATACCATCATTTTGTGAGCTTTTATTTATTTATTTGCTTGTTTGTTTATTCAATATATTTATTTGCTTGTTTGTTTATTCAATATATTTATTATTTATTTGCTTGTTTGTTTATTCAATATATTTATTATTTATTTGTTTGTTTGTTTATTCAATAATAATATATTAATTATTTATTTGCTTGTTTGTTTATTTAATATATATATATTTATTATTTATTTGCTTGTTTGTTTATTCAATATATTTATTATTTATTTGTTTGTTTGTTTATTCAATAATAATATATTAATTATTTATTTGCTTGTTTGTTTATTCAATATTATTTATTTGTTTGTTTGTTTATTCAATAATAATATATTAATTATTTATTTGCTTGTTTGTTTATTCAATATATTAATTATTTATTTGTTTGTTTGTTTATTCAATATATTTATTATTTATTTGCTTGTTTGTTTATTCAATATATTTATTATTTATTTGCTTGTTTGTTTATTCAATATATTTATTATTTATTTGTTTGTTTGTTTATTCAATATATTTATTATTTATTTGTTTGTTTGTTTATTCAATATATTTATTATTTATTTGTTTGTTTGTTTATTCAATAATAATATATTAATTATTTATTTGTTTGTTTGTTTATTCAATATATTTATTACTTATTTGCTTGTTTGTTTATTCAATATATTTATTATTTATTTGTTTGTTTGTTTATTCAATAATAATATATTAATTATTTATTTGCTTGTTTGTTTATTTAATATATATTTATTATTTATTTGCTTGTTTGTTTATTCAATAATAATATATTAATTATTTATTTGCTTGTTTGTTTATTCAATATATTTATTATTTATTTGTTTGTTTGTTTATTCAATAATAATATATTAATTATTTATTTGCTTGTTTGTTTATTCAATATATTTATTATTTATTTGTTTGTTTGTTTATTCAATAATAATATATTAATTATTTATTTGCTTGTTTGTTTATTTAATATATATTTATTATTTATTTGCTTGTTTGTTTATTCAATATATTTATTATAATTTATTTGCTTGTTTGTTTATTTAATATATTTGTTATTTATTTGCTTGTTTGTTTGTTTATTCAATATATTTGTTATTTATTTGCTTGTTTGTTTGTTTATTCAATATATTTATTATTTATTTGCTTGTTTGTTTGTTTATTCAATATATTTATTATTTATTTGCTTGTTTGTTTATTCAATATATTTGTTATTTATTTGCTTGTTTGTTTGTTTATTCAATATATTTGTTATTTATTTGCTTGTTTGTTTATTCAATATATTTATTATTTATTTGCTTGTTTGTTTATTCAATATATTTATTATTTATTTGCTTGTTTGTTTGTTTATTCAATATATTTATTATTTATTTTGTTTGTTTATTCAATTTATTTATCATTTATTTGCTTGTTTGTTTATTCAATATATTTGTTATTTATTTGCTTGTTTGTTTGTTTATTCAATATATTTGTTATTTATTTGCTTGTTTGTTTGTTTATTCAATATATTTATTATTTATTTTGTTTGTTTATTCAATTTATTTATCATTTATTTGCTTGTTTGTTTATTCAATATATTTGTTATTTATTTGCTTGTTTGTTTGTTTATTCAATATATTTATTATTTATTTTGTTTGTTTATTCAATTTATTTATCATTTATTTGCTTGTTTGTTTATTCAATATATTTGTTATTTATTTGCTTGTTTGTTTATTCAATATATTTGTTATTTATTTGCTTGTTTGTTTGTTTATTCAATACATTTATTATTTATTTTGTTTGTTTATTCAATTTATTAATCATTTATTTGCTTGTTTGTTTATTCAATATATTTGTTATTTATTTGCTTGTTTGTTTGTTTATTCAATATATTTATTATTTATTTTGTTTGTTTGTTTCCATACTTTTATATAAACACCCTGGGAGCTGTAGAGCAAGAGAGAAGTTGTAACTTGTCAAAGTTGTAATGCATATAAGAACCTAAATTGATAAGAGAACAATATAATATAATCTATAAACTTACTGGCAGAATTCTCCAGACAGCCAAGCTGCAGCATACAGAACTTCACACATGCCATTCTTCTGTACATTACTACCCATTAGATGGGGGTTGTCCAGTAATCCTGACTGCAAACAACAAACACAGGATTAATATATATACAATGTATATATAGGTACAGGCAGCCCAAGCTCACTAATACAGTGTATATATAACAGGATCCCATTTAAATCTGTACTTTCCCATTTAAATCTCTACTTAATATGCAAATTGTGTTGATGTGTGCTAAACACACAGATCAACCAATCAGAGAATATTATTTCTGAAGTGAACTTCTCTGATTGGTTGATCTGTGTGTTTAGCACACATCAACAAAATTTGCATAAGTACAGATTTAAATGGGAAAGTACAGATTTAAATGGGAAATTCACACATTTAGATATCATTTAAGATAATTATGTGTGGGCATTTATGCTCTTACTAAATTGGTTAGAGTTTTATTTTATTTGTTTTCTCGCAATAGGACAGACTGCGAATGAATTATGTAGTGTTGCATAGTATATCTTTCTATACTTTGGGTACCCTGTGGTAGAATATGTATGGGTTCCCTGTGTCAATACTCATGTTGTTGTAAGGTCATTGTGGCAGAATAAAGTACAATTACTTATTCAAACCATCAAAGAACACAAATTATAAATAATTATAATAATACACAATGCAAAGCATGCTGGTAAGTGACCATGTTTTCTTCAAATAAACAATCATTAAATAACCATTAATGGGTGGCATAAGTGGCCTAGAGGTGAGAGCACTGGCCTTTCACCACTGTGACCTGGGTTCGATTCAATTCCCTGCTCGGGCGACAATTGAATTGAGTTTGTTTGATGTGTTCTTCTCTCCTATGCCACAAGGGTTTTTCTCAGGTTATCCGGTTTTCCTCCCTCCCCAAAAATCAACATGTGAGCAGAGTTGTGTGTTGTAAATATGGAATGTAGTGGTAGTGAGTGAGAGCGAACCTCACAGAAGAGCCCCAATGGGGAGTGATGGTTGTAAAATATTTATTTATTTATTTATTTATTTATTTATTTATTTATTTATTTATTTATTTATTTATTTATTTATTTATTTATTTATTTATTTATTTATTTATTTATTTACTTACTTATTTATTTATTTATTTATTTATTTATTTATTTATACAAAGAGTTCTTACCAGTGATTGCACTGCGTATGGGCGGATAGCCTTCACACGGATTGTAACATCCATCATTTGGGAGGCAATCTGTCGTCCATATCTTGTCCCTTCAATGTGTGTCAGCTGGACAAGCACATCAATGTACCATTCAAAGTTAGTAACATAGTGATAGTCACTCTGACTACAGATCAGGATAATCTTGGATAACAGCTCATCACGGTAACCTATGAGATTTCAGAATATTGAGATGATAAAAAAGTGATTGCTTAAATTCAATATTGATTTTGTCTTTTTGATTTACTTACTTTGGCTGTTGGTTTTGTCAATGTGCACCATCAGTTTCTTGACAATGTCCATGATGTTTTTCTTAGAAACCTAAAATAACAGTTCACACATTACTAGTAAACAGGTTCCCATTTAAATCTGTATTTTCCTATTTAAATCTGTACTTATGCAAATTGTGTTGAGGTGTGCTAAACACACAGATCAACCAATCAGAGTATATTATTTCTGAAGTGAACTTCTCTGATTGGTTGATCTGTGTGTTTAGCACACATCAACAAAATTTGCATAAGTACAGATTTAAATGGGAACCTGTTAGTATTAATCTCTCAAGTCCCAATAAACAATGCGGTGGTTGGCCCAAGTCCACAACTCACTTTTATTTCATAATAATATTATATTACAGCAGTTCTCAGTCACACGTGCACCGCACGCATAAAAAGCACCGCTATAAAACGTGAAGTTGGTGGACGTCAATCAAATTTATGATTTCATTTTCGTTTTGGAATATCTGTGTTTTATCGTTATCTGGAAGCTGAATTCCCACAACAACCTCTTCGTCAGATTCAGACATGTTTTGCAGCCCGACTGAAGTAAAAACACCATGCGTCTTGTAAACACCATTTGATTGACGTCCACCAACATCACGTTTTATAGCGGTGCTTTTTATGCGAGCGGTGCACGTGTGACTGAGAACTGCTGTAAACTATCATTTTTTACATAAAAATAATTTTTGTTTATATAATAAACAGAATAGTACATGGATGCTTGGGGATATGGATATGGATATGGATATTCAATGTGTTCAAATTCGATATCCACTCATTCTTGGGAAATCACATGCCCATGTATAGGTGAGCATAGTGTTTACAAGTGTTGGTAAGTATTGCGATGCTAATTTGCCAACTATTTTAACAACATATTTTTTTTAATTTTTCTTTGTTCTAATAACATTGATTGGTAAGGAAAACCATTACAAAATACATCACTGTACGTCCACCTATTATTCTCTATGTTATTATTATTATCATGAGAATGACTATACAACTTGACTTACCATGCCAACAATAAGATCCAATGCTCTCAACCTTATAGAGTCATCTTTGTCCTCCAAACACTGGATAATGATATCCCTACAATAACAAAATGGCTTACATTTAGAAGACTGCAAAATAACTACTTTGGTACCTCTATTAAGCGGTCACCCTCTATTAGGCGGCCACAATAAAAAGTCCAAAATCTATTCCTATACCTATTCTATACCTCTATTCAATGGTCACCATCTATTAGGCGGCCACAACACAAATTCCCAAATCTATTCCTATACCTAGATCTATAGTTCTATTCAGCGGCCAACCTCTATTAAGCAGCCACTTTGGAAAGTCCCGACGGTGACCGCTTTATACCACTGTAATATTATAATAGGTACCACAGACTGTAATATTTTTTGAAAAATATTTTCCAAAGTTTATGGTCAGTGATAATGTGTATAGAAAATATATATGTATTTTGGAAAAATGTTTGAAAAGTATTATCGTCCATAGTTTAAAAGACCCACGATCACTTACAAGTTAGCATGCTTTGCATTGTTTATTGTGATTTGAGAGTTATAATACATTTCCAGTCAGTCATATTACATGAAAACAAATAAAACAAAATGCTAAAGGAGAGTGAAAAGACCCGCTCGCATCAAAAAAGGTACCAAAATGTTTGAATGTGAGATTTTCATGGTCCAGGGAAATTCAGTCTTTCACATGGTGCTTGCTAAGTAACCATTGGTCTTTAATATCATATCAAGGTAAAGGGTAATCCATTCTTACTTGTGTTGTTGTACTATTTTAGGGTGAGTCTTCAGTATACTGGACATGGACAACAAAGACAGGTATTTCACTGTAGAAAAAAGAATGAGAACAATCAACATTTTTAATTAGGTAATAATGAAATTTGTAACCGAAAAAATTTTGAAAGTTACATCAACATTTTTTACAGTGTTACAAATTTCATTATATTATCTATTATTTATATCAAACACAGACGCAGCCTATGCTAGTTTACTCGCTAGGTTCCATTTTTAATTAGGTGCAAGTAATCATCAAAAAAGAATATCAAAAACGAATGGTATTTTTGCGCTAGTTCATGAGTTGGCTATATAACTGTCACACAATGAAAGGTACAATTGTGGAATTACTAGAAATTGCATTTTACTCAAGATTTTGGACGCAATCATCTGGAAATTTCCCTCTTTTTTTTTGTAGTTTTGTAAAATTGTTTTCAATATATTTATTTATAAATTTGAAATTTATTGTCAAAATTGTATGTTTACTGTATATCTTATTTAAGTTGACTAAAAATGTATTTTTTTTTTTAAATCGCGTCTTCCAGTTTTGGAAAAAAAAATATCTTGGTAAAAATTTTGGACAAAACAGTGAATCTAGTCTATTATGCAAAGTTTGTTGAGGGCTGAAGATTGGCCTGGGATTTATTTTTTGGGTTCAGGGTTTCACAGAGCAAAACAAATGGCCCAGGGAAATCACAATTCCACACAATTTCCCTGCAGAGTTTTCTATTTCTCTCAATTTGAACTCTCTCCCCACCCCTCCCCTCCTCTCCCCTCCTCTCCCCTCCTCTCCCCTCCAAACACCTCCCTCCTTCACCTCCCATACTACCCCCAAAAGAAAGATGAGATGCTTTACTTACAGTTTTGATCAGGGTCTTCTAGTAGAATTCTTAGCTTGGACACACACAACTAAAAGATAGAGTAAATAAGGAATTGAAATGCGTTCGCTGTATAAGTGAAATACAGATACATGAGAAAAATATCATATGCCCTTGGCAGGAATTGAACCCCACGGTTCTGGCTTTCTAGTCTGACGTGTTACCACTAGTACACCACAAGGACAACCACGCTGGATACACAGACGGACGATATTAATCTCTTAGGTAAACTTGAACTCCGTAAATGGAAAGGCAGAAATAAATGAGATCATGTCAATTCTTACATAATTAACATTATAGTTAGAAGGAAATAATCAAAATACATTTGTAAAATCACACAAACTCTAATATAATTATATAATTACATTTTAATTTTTTACTGAATTAATTACCTGGATAGAGGGTTGGTGGTTTGGTAACCCTACAAATAATAAAATAAATAATCTGAACATACATGTAAGTGGTGAGGAACATAATCTTATTGCTACCAAAATCAACTTTCAAATGCTTATAAAACCATAAGCATTTACCAACAGATAAAACAGGCAAAAAAATATTTGGCATTTATTTAAGTGAACATCTGAGTGAACATAAAATAATCCAAGGGCTCAGTTCCCATCATTCTTTGCTCCAAAAATGGCGCCAGTGCACATTGGCCAGTAACAAAATGAGTAGAGGACTGGGTACTAGTTTGCCCAATTAATGTAATTATAAAAAACCCTCATAATTAAAGAGAGCACATCAAAAAGGAATACAAATTAATAAGGAAATGGAACAGACTAAACTAGTTCTATTTGCAGATGATGCAACTTTTTGTTTAAGGGATACGAATTCCCTTAAAGAAATTTTAAAATGTCTCGATAATTTTAAGACCTTTTCTTCGCTTCAGCTTAATACGACAAAATCTGAAATTGGTTGGATTGGATTAAAAGATAAAGTTCTAACTCAGCATGAAGTAAGATCAATTAAAAAAATAGATTTCCATACTGATGGTGTGAAAATTTTAGGAATTTTTTTTTCTCATAATAAAATACTCATGCAAAATAACAACTTCTCTAGACAGTTTGAAAAGTTTAAGTCTATACTATCAATATGGAAAACAAGAAATTTAACAATTTATGGAAAAGTACATATTATCCGATCCTTAGCAATATCACAATTGTTATACATATCTTCAAAACTCCCTATTCATCGTGCATTTATTGCAAAAGTACAAAAAGAAATTATCGATTTCATATGGTATGGAAGGAAACCCAAAATTAAATACCGAACTTTAATAGGAGATATACGAGAAGGCGGAATAAGGCTCCCTGACCTCGAAACAATGATAGAAACAAGTCGAGTTAAATGGGCGTTAAAACTTCTGGATTGCAAAAATACGGTTTTTTGGAAATGCTTTGCGCAGAAAGTTTTTGAACCATATGGTGGGTTTGGAGTTATAGGAGAAAATTTAGACCATGCTCTTATCAATGATATACCTGAGTTTTATAAAGAAATTCTTTATAGCTGGAGTAAAGTAAGCAAATGTTATGTCGAAAAACCAGAGGAAATTATTTGTCAACCGATTTGGCTAAATAGGTTTATTAACCTAGATCTTTATCATTTTGATATCAAAAAGTTTGTAAAGAAGGAGATAATAATAATTAAGGACATTTGGGATTGTACAGACGGGCCGAATTGGAACTCGGTTAAAGCCAAAGGAAAGTGGTGTGATTCCGACTATTTTACATGGAGAGGTATTATATCAGCTCTACCAGATAACTGGAAAACAATTCTAAAAAATGCTCAAAAAGAGAAACCCGTACTCTGTCCTAACGAGGCTGGCAAAGGTTTGAATATCTCTAACACTTATGTTCCTCTTTCTAAAGTGAAAACTAGAATGGTTGATTGGAAATTGATCGAAAATAAATTAACCAAACCGACAGCACAAAAACACATAGCTAATAAATTAAATAACCCAGACATTGAGTGGTCAGAAGTTTACAAAAAAATGTATCATGTTACTAATGACACTAAGTTACGAGCTTTGCAATATAAAATTTTAAATAATTCCCTCTTTCTGAATAAAGACCTTTTTAGATTTAAACTAATTGATTCACCGAGTTGTACTTTTTGTAAATCTTCCATTGAAACAATGGAACATCTTTTTAACTCGTGGATCGAAGATCCTCGAGTTATTGGGATGGGACTTTTAAACCGGAAGTGTCACTCACTCACTCACTCACTCGCTCACTCGCTCACTCACTAGACCGTCAGTGTAAACTTTTGAGCCCCAAGATTTTTGTCAGCGTACCGCCGTATATGCATTACATCATCTTTCAAACAACCACTCTCCCAATTGGGTTTCCTGTGTAATGACGTAGTCAAGACCACCCCTCCCCACTTTAGGCTCCCTGTAACTTCACACTATGTAGTCTATATATCACTTCAAAATTTATACCCCAAATAAACGCTCTAACGTCCCATGTGGGACACTTCACTATATAATCGCACATAAAGTTATCACCAACAATGAGTGCATACTTATTAATAGCGTAAAAATGGAGTAACTTTTCTAATTTAAAGTTTTTAAGCGAAAAAGTTTATATGCGAGAGGTCACTAAATCAGATATTCCTTTGATCGCGCATGCTCAAAATGATTGAGGAGTCTAACAATTCAAGAAAAGACACGTAAAAATAACAAAAACAAACATACTGCATTGTAATTAATTTTTTATGAATTTCTTTACGTTGAATTTTAAAACGTGCATTCAGACACGGCTTAAAAACGGCTGAGTAGTTCAAAGCACGAGGTATTGCACAAGAAGCGCAAATAACACAGGAAGCCCAAGCAAATCGCCATCTTGGATTTGAACCTGAATTTATTTGGATTTCTCGTACTTCAACATCGATTTACTCTTCCAAATCAGCGTTGGCTTTGGGTATATTGTTTGCTCAAGACATTATAGAATTGCTAGCTGTTATTTTCTAACGGTTTTACGGAAAGAAGTTTTCTAAAACATGACAATATCAGACCGTTTTTGATACTCGAGCCAACTCGATCCTCGAATTCTCAGAAAGCAGATTGTTCAGCAAGGTAGATAAAAACAACGACATGAAAGCTGGATTATTCCAATACAAACTACCACCAAAGCAAAGAAACAAGTAACTATTATATAATTATACCTTTTTTGATAAATATCAATATTTTCAAAACATAATTCATCTTTTTAACAGTTAATCTACATGTTAATCTACATGTACAATATCATAAGATTGCCCAGAACGCCTTAAATTGCCTAAAAATTTAAGAGCTTTTTCAAAAAATCGCCTAACATCGCCAAATATCTCCTTAGAGGTTAGGAACTTTTTGCTAAAATCGCATTAGATCGCCTAATATTAATACGGCGATTTTAGGCCACCGAGTAGGCCTTACAATTAAGAGTTATACATCATTTCAAATCTATTATTAATAAAGTTTTATTTGTTTGAAATCAATGCCTTGTCTTTTCAATATGCTAACATTCATTATTTTCATATAATATTCAGAAATTTTTTAAATTATATCCTACAAAGTCAACATTAAAAGTGGTCTAAAAACTAAGCACTTTCAAAATGTTCTAACAGTAATCCACGAGTTCGCCATAGGTGGCCTTTGATTATTGATTGTTATTTAACAAAGAATTATTTTATTGAAATAAGAAACTGGTTACATACGGGGAATATAAACCTACCAAAATTAAATATAAGTAATATTATCTTAGGAGGAGTTAACGATAAAATGGAAGAATTTCTATTTTTGTTATATAAATTCACAATAGTTAACTGTAGAACCAGAGGAATGGTTCCCAATATAGCAAATTTCAAATCAAAATTGCAAGAATACGAAAATATCGAATACGAAATTGCAAAAAGTCATGGAAAAATAGATATACATCTAAAAAAGTACAATAAATTGAAAAAACTATTGCCTTAGATAGAACAAGTCCTATGTAGCAGACGTAGAATTGTGTTGTAGTTGTGTTATATGTATGTTAATTAAATGCCATTAGTATAGTAATATATAGTTGTTGAGTGATTGTGTTTGTTTGTGTGTATATATATATAGTTAATTATAAACTTATTTCATTGAAACTTCAATTATTGTAAAAACTTTTATCTTCTCGTGAGTCACAATTATTGTGGCTCTCTTTACTTGTAAATATTTTTTGTGTGTGTCTTCTAGTGTGTCACATTTATTGCGACACTCTTTAAGTGTAAATTTTGTGTGTGTCGTTAATTAAAATAAAATTAAAAATTAAAAAAAAAAAAAAAAAAAAAAAAAAAAAGAGAGCACATCAAGATATGTTAGATTCCTGAGTTTGGTTGCATTTTGTTGTATTCTGACCAAGATACACCCTCATAAAAATGCCTAAAAATAGAAGGAAATGTATGGTTTGGAAGGACGCCTGTCCTTCCAATCCATACATTCCTTTGTAATTTTGGGCAGTTTTGAATGGCTGTCACTCACTCAATATCCAACCAAAAGCAACAAATCTCAGGAATCTTACATATCTTGATCTGCTCTTTTATATTATGAGGTTCATTTCTTAATTACATTACCGGTAACTAGGAAAACTAGTACCCAGTCCTTTACTCGTTTTGTTACTGGCCAATTAAGGTTGATAATCATGAAATAACTATACCTGCAATGACTGTATTGACACATTCATAGAGAAGAGACATGGCAGAAGTACTGAAACAAAAGATATGGGTTACAAGAGACGTTGGAAAGATGTTTCAGAGTCATCTTGACACCATTATCAGGTTCCAATGATTAAAGTAAAGTGAGTGTTCAATTTGAATAAAATTGAATAGATTAAGTTATCTGTAATGCAATATTCTTTAATATTAGTATAGGAAATCATATGATTTCGAGTGCAATTTGGAATAAATTTGAATGAGTGGGTTTTCGAAAAGTTCAAAATAGCACGAGAGCCCAATAGGGTGAGTGCTATTTGAGCTTTTTGAAAACCGAAGAGTTCAAATTTATTCCAAATTGCACGAGAAAATCATATGATTTCCATTTAATAATATACATGAAAACATTTCTCGATTCTGAAGGAAGTGACTTGAACATGTGACAAAATAATTCATTCAACAAACCATTATTTTACACTTGCGAACGTTTAGAAATTCGGCTGAAAAGGCAATATATTTTATTTATTATATTTTATATATTTTTTTATTTTATTTTATTTATTTATTTTTATTATTATTATTATTTATATTTATTTTATTTTGTTTTATTTATTAAATTTTTTTTTTACTGATTTCCTTTTTTCTGCACTGATTTCCTTTCTTCTGCACTGTATTTCCTTAAAACAGCACTGCTCTTAGCCAATCAGAATTGAATTTTTTTTTCATGTATGTTATTAAGGAGAAAAAACATGGAACTCTCTGGTTAATGAAGACAGGAAATAACACAAATGCATAAAAACAGACAAATTATGAACTTGATGGGTATCGAATTAATGCGTGAGCACTGTCGATTAATAGCTATCTAGATAAATATGATAAATAAATTATATAACTTTAATTTGTACCTATGAATCAGGTTGGTTAATGGTTCTAGCAGCTTTTTACCAAGACGAGGCTCAAGAGGGCATAAAGCACCAAACTATAAAACAAAGAAAACAATATCTTGATAACAGGTTCTCATTTAAATCTGTACTTTCCCATTTAAATCTGTACTTATGCAAATTTTGTTGATGTGTACTAAACACACAGATCAACCAATCAGAGAAGATCACTTCAGAAATAATATACTCTGATTGGTTGATCTGTGTGTTTAGCACAGTCACATCAACAAAATTTGCATAAGTACAGATTTAAATGGGAAAGTACAGATTTAACTGAGAACCTCTTTGATATAGAATGTATTAATATAAACATCTTTTATCAGTCAAGCTTGCTGATCACACCTCCAGGTGTACTGTGACCTACTCTTAGATAAATAGTGTGAATAATCTGGGTTTCCTTCCTTAACAATGTGTGTAGGGTGGAGAGACAAGACCTACTGCTTAAATTTCCTATTTGAGAAGATGTGGAGGTCTAACAATTTGCAGATGTAATTACAAAGGCAGCAACAAATGCTGTCATCAATAAATAGATGGATGAATGGATGAATGAATGAATAAATTAATTAATTAATGGATGAATGAATGAATGAATGAATGAACCAACATATAAAAGGAAGAGTGAATGAACCAACCAACAAACAAAAAGGATAAATGAATGCATGAAAGAACAAACAAATGAACAAATGAACAAACGAACAATCAAAAAAAAAAAAAAAGAAGAACAAAGGAACAAATGGATGAACAAACAAATGAACAATTGAGCAAACAAACAAAAGAACGAAGGAACAAATGAATGAACAAAAAAATGAACAAAAAAATGAATGAACAAACAAACAAATGAACAAACAAACAAATGAACAAACAATGAATGAATAAATTAAATAATGAATGTCATACCAGTTTAATGATCTTGATAAGCATCCAGTTATTGGTAGAGTTTGTCATCAGTTTAAAAAACAAAGGAGCCAGTGACAGGTAGTTCTTGGGGTTTTTACGAGCAAGCTCACAGATCACATTCACTGCAGCTGATTGAACTCCTAAATAAATGTAAAAAATATTTGTTTTTTGTTATCATAATCACCTAATTGCTAGAGCATGCATTGTCCTGTCTTTTGTGATTTAGTGGGAAAGTCCTGAATTAATAAGGAATGTTGTAAGATATATGACAAGTTACAGTCAAACCAGCTGATGTGTTGATGAATTCTAGAAAATAATTTAAATTGACATTAATTTTGTTTAATTTTGCAATTTGCATAAGTGAATCAAAATTTGCTATACTCATAATGTACAATTCTTGGTTTGCAAGGTCCATTCTCAGGAGAGCGAATTGAACAGAAGTACCACCAGTCACTGTGATGGTTTTCTTTTGTCAAGACCACCAGCTAATCCCATATTTTTCCTGAAACGCTAATGACTTTTTTAAAGATTTAAATACCTGGATCAGAGTCCTCTAACTTCTCCCTCAGTCTTGGAAAGGCTGGTCTGAGTGCTTCTGGAAACTGGTTCACAAAGGAAAAAAGATAAGTATTATAATAGATAAGTAAATTAAAAGAGATAAACTTCACACAGTATAAAAAGATAAAACGTATTGATCTTTTGCACATTGAAACTTTATTAGAGTAATTTACTCTCAACTGACTTTAGAAGTACTTATAATGAAGAAATAGAAAAGTGTGTATGCATGTTGTGCACAAGAAGCAGAACAAGAGAGAAGTGTTTAAAGAGAATCTTGATGCAAACACACAGAACAGCAAGCAAGTTTTCTATTTCTTTTACAAAATACAAATTGACATAATTTGATCAACATGCAAATGCAAGCACTCTGACTCATAAACTATTCATCTCAACCAATGATTTCTAAAAGTTATTTATAAATATATCTCTTTTTAAAGGATGTGCAGTTATAAACACAGACTGAAATAGTCTTTCATCGACAACATGTTACCTTTAGAAAAATCTTGTACATCAACAGGACAGCCCTTTTCCTGATGTAAGGCTTGGTTGATGCCAGCTATAAATGGATGAAAGATATTATTGTAAATCTACTATACTTTTATTTTCAAATTTGCAGGCATAATCCAAATAATTTAATTTCATAATTTCCTTCCTTCCCTCCCTCCCTCCCTCCCTCCTCCCTATTTACCTTCTTTCATTCCTTCCTTTCTTCCCTTCCTTCCTTTCTTCATTTCTTTCCTTCCTTCTTTCCTTCCCTTCGTTCCTTTCTTTTCTTCCATTCTTTCCTTCCTTCCTCTCCCCTCCCTCCTTCCTTCCCTCCTACATTCTTTTCGTCTTTCCTTCCCCCTTCCTTCCCTCCTTCCTTCCCTTCCTCCCTCCCTCCTTCCCTCCTTCCCACTTTCCCTCCCTCCTTCCTTTCCTCCCTCTTTCTTTCCTTACCCTTATATTCTTCATCAAGTCCTCCTCAGATGAAGAGGCACAACTGTTGGATGGTATGACTTCAATCTATAATTCATTATGTATTTATACTAACCAAGCTCATGGTGTCATTGGCAAGATCTCTGGCCAAGTCTTGAGATACAAAACATGAAAAACCAGACAAAGATACTCCAGCATCATATAGATTCATACTGCAAAGATCCTACAACAAACAACACATACATGTCTAAAATAACACTCAAATTTCTTCAATGAAGGGTGAAATGAGTTGCCTAGCAGTGAGAGCGCTGGCCTTTCACCACTGACTGTAACCTGGGTTCGATTCCTGGCTCGGGTGACAAGTGTCAAATAGAGTTTGTTTAAAGTGTTGTTCTCTCTCATGCCACAAGGGTTTTTCTCGGGGTTTTCCTCCCTCTGCAAAAATCAACATGTGAGCAGAGTTGTGTTGTAAATATGGAATGTAGTAGAAGTTAGTCTGAGTGAACATCATGGAAGAGCCCCGATAGGGAGTGATGGTTGTAAAATATTAAATATTAATGAATAAATTAATGAATGATTGAATGTTATCCCATTCCCACATTAACTCTTTCCGGACAGCCTCTTAAAATTTAGGTTGAATCCTACCTACGATTTTATGACACTTTTACATCATTGTGTTACTCTAAAATCTCTTCAAAAACTCATTAATAATTCATGAGAAATTTTCAAAAGAAATTGTAACCATGACTAGTGTTTTAACTGAAGTTATAGATTCACCCTAATTTACATAAACTTTAACCTTAATTTTCTCTAATAAACTTTCACAAATCCTGAACACAAATCGCAGATCGTGTTTTATCAGGTTTAAAACCACTTGGCTTCGCCGCATGGTTTTAAATCCTGATAAAACACTCCTGCTCGTTTATTAAACATTACTTAAAAAATAGCTCTACAGATGTTTTACAATAAGTACTAACCAATCACAAGCCTAGTTTTGGTGAATTCTGATAAGCGATTGGCTAGATCCAATCATTGTTGTTGTTATACTATTCTTCCCTACATGTATCTAACCCTCCCCATACTCAATTATCATGTCTTATAAATATTAATATATAACTAAAATTATACAACTGTTTGTTAGCACCACGAAAAAAAACCCGAAATCTTGATCACGTTTTGAAATCCAGTTTTACAGTGCGACTCGCCGTACCGTAGTCACCTACACAAACTTTTGATGAATTTTTGACATTATTTTGACATTTTTTCATCTCAATTGGACCAATTACAGACATCAAAGTATCTAAAGTCTCCACCTCTTATCGATATAAACTCCGCCTCTAGATATAAACGTGTATCTGATTGGTCCGATTGAGATGAAAAAATGTCAAAATAATGTCAAAAATTCATCAAATGTTTTTGTAAGTGACTACAGTAAGGCGAGTCGCACTGTAATACTCATATGTATGACCATCATTTGGGTTGCTCCAAATGGTCATGTGACCATTAACGTTATTTTAACATAATCATTTTAATTCCACATGAACATTTTGAGCGCTTCAAATGGTCATGTGAGTAAACCGGAATTTAAAATGCAATTAATTGTTTATTTGGTGTTGCTAACAGTTGAGTAATTTCAGCAAGGTTATATTGTAAATAAATAACAACAACCAGCCTACATATTACTGTACCTTTCTTAGCATGTTAGTGGTCAACATTAGGATATCAAGCCCTTCATGGAATGACTGAGAAGCAGCAAGGTATCCAATACGCTGTCAAACAGAAACAAAGAGAATATTAGCCAGAATAACAATCCACAAATCCTGTTTCCTTGTCACAAAATTATTAGTCTTTATTATATAACTGTCAAAGAAATACAGGTCTATATTTCTCTGTTTCAAAAAGTTATGGTTACACAGCTTTACGGAAACTTATTGGCAAACTGCAACTGCATGACCGAAAGGAATAATTATTGTGATTGCTCATACCACATATCTAATGCTTTTCTGGATTACTAAGCACAGTTTCATTATTATTAAGCTCTTCTTTAACTCTATGGGGCTGGCTTTGTGGAGTAAATTTATTTTCTATCACAAAGGAGGCATAAATGAACAAGCATAGAACTTTAATCTATGGGGCTGGCTTTGTACTGCAGTGAATTCATTTTCCAGCTAATCCACAAAAGATGTATAAATCAACAATATCAAAGACCCATAGTTACTTGCGATCATGCAATCACCGTTCCCTCTGTCAATCTTTATGAAATAAGTATATCCACCTAATTGTACAATAAACTATAGTTCACCTTGTGGGTAAATTTAGAGCTGCTCATGACTTCAATGATGTTGAATGCTGCCCAGCTGATATCATACCCACACATTTCAAGCTGAAACAGCAACAATGAAATATTTAATTTAGTATACTTACATGTATATATTATAAGCATTATATCAAAAATATTAGGGCACAAAAACATCAAGACCATGAAATCCTCATTATCATTATCAATTTTCATTGTCACCACATGCCATTCCCTCAATCATCATCATCATCATTAATCATCATCGTCATTACCATCACCATCATCATCACCATCATTATGAATTGTTCTTTTCTTCATTATCATCATCATCATTACCATCACAATCATGTTTACTCCAATAAATGTATCTGATTCATTAAATTGCATTGTCTTCATTGTGGTTTATCATGCCCCTCTCATCACTGTTGTGCAGGTTTGAGTTCTGGCTTGGGCATGGATTACATGTGAGTTGAGTTTGTTTGATGTGTTCTTATCTCCTATAACACAAGGATTTTTCTCTGGGCTATCGCCTCTCCTCCTTCCACAAAAATGAACATGTGCGTTGAGTTGTGTGCAAACTATTTACAGTGCGACTCGCCATACCGTAGTCACCTACACAAACTTTTGATGAATTTTTGACATTATTTTGACATTTTTTCATCTCAATTGGACCAATTACAGACATCAAAGTATCTAAAGTCTCCACCTCTCGATATAAACTCCGCCTCACGATATAAACGTGTATCTGATTGGTCCGATTGAGATGAAAAAATGTCAAAATAATGTCAAAAATTCATCAAATGTTTTTGTAAGTGGCTGACTACGGTACGGCGAGTCGCACTGTAACTTAGAGATAGTGAGTATGAGTGAGTCTCCCTGATTAGTAGGGCACATGATATGTGTCCAGCTAGAAGATTGAGACTTTAAAAACAGTGATTTCATCATCAATCTATTATTCTACTTACATATGTCAGCTTGGCTACAGCATTAGCTTTGACTGAAGGGTTTTCTTGCCTCAGTTCATTCTTGATATCATCCATGCAGCTGGCAATGTACTTTGACTATCACAAAAATACATGGTATGACTATAGGAAATCGCATGATCTTGAATACAATTCATAATTAATAGGTACAAGTGATGTTTTGAAAGTTTTCAACTTCCACAAGCCTTTTAGTGTAGGCGAGTCCAATTTGATAACTTTCAAAACATCACCAGTATCTATTAATTACAACTTGTATGAGAAGAGTGTGTGACTTTTTATTTATAATATAAAAAAAAAACTATCTGGTACTCTGCAGAGTATAATTTATGATTTAATTGTACTCCTCTTGTCCAATCAGAACCAAGTAATTTTGTACAGTGTATTATAATAGGAAATCACACGATCTTGAGTACAATTTGTAATTAAAAGGTACAAGTAATGTTTTGGAAGTTTTGGAAATTGAACAAGCCTTCATGTGTATCAAATTAGAGAACAAGGCTTGCCAGTTAGTCATACAAATCCCTACAATTTTTGATTTAAAAAAAACCTTAGTTTTAAAGATATTGAGATAAAACTTTCAGAGAATGTTTGTTATGACATTCTCTTTTGAATTCTAGAAATCATTTTTTGCTACTCTTCAATTCTTTTTTGAAAATGGTCATGTGACCACATCTTAAATGGGCTATTGTTTTATTAGAAATCTCAAAACGTTACCAGTTTTTTCAATACAAGTAATTAATACATCTATGGTAAATACAAGTGTTTTGTTTCACATAAGTGATGGTCAATGGCAACAAGTACAGGCTGTGTCAGTGTTTGATTGTGTTAATTAATGGGAAAAGTATAATATCTCAAACAAATGTAAAAACAAAATAGTAGAAGAAAAAGATATGTATATAAATGACTTCTCACTTCTTTGGTTAAATATAATAATATCTATCACCTCTTAGTACACATGTAATTCAGCTTTCTGAATGCTGGATGTGTTTGATTCAACAAACTTTAACTTAAAGCTATTAAATAAGGTTAACACAAAAGATCCAAATCATCAAAAATCCTTCACTTTAAGAGTTAACAATTGAGATATAGCTTTTGTAATTCATTTGAGAAATGTGCGTTTAAATAATTTAAGCTTATGTGTAACGCATACGTGTATCATATAAAATGTACACAATAATCTCAGCTGAAAATGTAAGCTTCAATTAATAGTCTTAAATAGAAATCAAATTCTAATGTAAATTACTTTAGAAGTGGCGTTCAAGAGTGTTTCTATTATACTAAGAAAAAAACGCGAATACGTTAAATTATAAAGTAAGAGTCAATAAAAAAGATCCCGTTTTATTTATGAGGGGGGAGGGTAGACGCGAGAATCATTCCGAATATTAAGTAAAATGCTTTACTTCAGACACCAACTACACTATTGCAACAAATGATATAGTGTTTAAGGTAACTTAAGAGTATTTAACCTCCAATTTATCTTTTTATGCGTTATCAGAGTAAATTAAATTCGGAGAATATGGAAAAATCTACGTGAGAAATTGATGGACAAATTGTGAAAGAATACAACATTTTACCTCATTTTCTTTGTTGTTGCGAATCCCACGCACTAGATCGGTCAAGTTCTTCTCAAACATGTTGGTAAAGTATACAGAAATCCACTTAGTTTTTAGTTTGAAGCGTGTAAAGTTCGCCTAGCCGGTCATTCTTTTTCTAACAGTGAATCAGAGACAGGAACCAATATGGCCGACACCAAGCTCCATTGGTATTCTGGGAAATGTTTAGTCATATGATTTTTGTGGAATCCCGAACTTCGACCCGAAAATATCCCGAACGAAAAGCAAACCAAGAAAAGACATTAAATGAGCATTAAATGTCGTAAACAGGGATCACTGATCTGATCATAAAGAGAAAGAACGAAGTAAAATTTATAGCATTAGTAATTTAGCTGAATAAAAGCCTAAAAATATAGAAATATAAATTCGTAGGTGCAAAATCTATTCACCCTCCCCTCCCTCCATACTCAAATTGTTCCAAAATGGCTGCCGAAGGTGACATTTGCTTTTCGCACCAAAACATTCTCTCTTACGAATATTTCAACCCAATACAGAGTAAAATGAAGATCAGAATCCTCGAAAGAGTAGATTTATTTACTTTATTCGTTAATTGGGAAAAGGAAATGTTTGAGTTACAAGCAGAAAAAGCAATTGTTGTCTGTGTTAGCTTGTGTTACATGACCCAAAATGGCCGCGCAAGGCACATTCCTAACTTTCTGACGAAGATGCAAGGCAGACTCAAATTACAAGAGGTATCAAATGTCAGTTAAACGTGGTCGATTGATGCAATCCTTTGACGCAAGGCCTTGGTAAGCATTGGAAATTCATTAATTGTAGCATTTTCTATCTTTTTCAAAAGTTTTACCAAGTTCAGAGATTATCTGGGTTTATTTTGTTGATAATTGTAGACCAAAGATTTTGAAATCATGCCGTAACGCAATACAATCCTGTCTTAAAATAAAAAATGGATATGATTACAATGAAAAAGCTAATTGAAATAAATTATGAGTTTTGAGTTTGGACTTGAACGAAGATAGACTTGAAATGTCTCTAATTGAAGGAGGTATCTAGAGAGTTCCAAAGTAGAAGAGCAGCAACTGAGAAAGATCGTAGACCATATGACTTGAGATTGTATGACTCTCGCTAAACCTCTGCGACGTAAATGTGCTACTGTGTACATATTTATAGAATAGATTATGCATGATTTATATGATTATTGTAGTCTATTATTTGCTAACTGTGTTTAATATGTTTATTTATACTCATACTTGCTTATAGAATAAAGAAGGAAATTCTATATAGTTTTAGTATAAATACACATGGAAACAAGCGAGTAAACTAGTATAGTCTGCATCGGTGTTTGATATAAACGATAGGTTATGAAATTTGTAATGAAATTTGTAACACTCCGACGAAGGGCTAAAGCTCGCAACGTCAGTAAAGTTAAGTCAACATTTGTTACGGTGTTACAAATTTCATTATACCATCGTTTGCATCTACCCGTTAAACGGTCCCGACAAAAAACATGTTCTGTCTAGACGTAAACTTCCAAGGTTTGGCGCCAATTTTTGCAAGTAATCCTCTAAATAAATTCAATTTGTTGAGGTAAATTTCGTGTATTACATATTTTTGTTGCATCTGTTAAAGGATAGATGCAAGTGCAGTACATTTCTATAAATTTCTAGCCTTTTATTACGAATCAAAGTGGTTTACAAACATGTGAAGTTTGGGATGCCAATCTTTGAAGTTTGACTGCGAGACAGAACATGTTTTGTCGCAACCGTTAACAGGTAGATGCAAGCGATGGTATTACCTATCGTATAAATACACAAGTGATTATAGAAAAATCGAGCACTGTGATTGGTTGAGAAATTCACATTATTTGTCAATAATCACCTACAGCGTTTCGCACACTTTTAGAAATAAGAAATGAACAGTTTTTCTTCAAAAAAGGCTGGTTATTTTTACTTTTTAAAATAACAATCCCTAGTGTATTTATACTGAAACATTTATCCACCTAAGGCTCAGTGAATATCGGTGAGTAATAACGTTGACTCAGTTATTGTTCACTGATATTATATTCTAATTCGCTCACCCGCTCAACCGAATATAAATCATTTATCATTTAATACTACACAGACTGTAGGAGAGTGTCCACACGACGGCGCGTGCGTGCTTTATTGAACTCTGTATCCTAGTAACATTATATTTCACACATTGGTTAATATTATTAAACGACTAGATAGTATACTAGTTCAAGCGAATGTAAATAAATAGTGGTGCAAAATTCAAGAGTTGTGATGCAGGATAGCCAATTAATGATTAATAATAACCCGCTTGTTTTCCTATTAAGGCCACCTTCGTAGTTTCTATAATCTATCTTATCCCTCTTACATTTATTTATTTATTTTAAAATTTGCACGACGCAACAAGGCCGTTGAACGCGAATGACTTATTATGCAACTTCAACCCTTATATATTAGCGTCTATTAACTGAACCGTAACTCCCTAGAGTAACATCTTGCATACATTCCATTATGCCTATGCGCTAGTTGGTAAACAATGCTAAATACATTTCACCTTGCCTTCGCAAATAATTGTTGAATAAATCACCCTTACCCCACCCTCCCACAGGCTCTGTTATATCTTGGACTAGAACAGACATGCCAATCTTGTGTGAGTTCAAATCAGAAGAAATGGAAAATATATAGAGGTTATTAAACGATGGCGCGAAGATATGAATTTTATTTTTCGAGCACTTGGTGAAAACAATATTTTAGGAGCGAGCGCAGCTTTTTCATATCTTCACTAATAAAGTTCTATATTATAAGATTGGCTCATAAATTGTTGCTTTTTATCTGTTAGATACATACTGGTAACAATAATGAAGAGCATTTTATTAGTGACTGTTTGTATACTTGTACAATGTCTTACCATCACAGACAGCTTGTTTGGTAAGTAGCTTACTATGAACCACTAGAATGATGATGATGATCACATTGATATTGACGATGATAATTATGATGATGATGATGATGATGATGATGTCATGTTGATATTGACGATGATAATTATGATGATCATATTGATGATGATATTGATATTGATGTTAATGATGATGATGATGATGATGATGATGATGATGATGTCATGTTGATATTGACGATGATAATTATGATGATCATATTGATGATGATATTGATATTGATGTTAATGATGATGGTGATGATAATGATGATGATGATGATAATGATGATGATGTCATGTTGATATTGACGATGATAATTATGATGATCATGTTGATGATGATATTGATATTGATGATGGAAATGGTGATGCTGATGATAATGATAATGATGATGATAATGATGATGATGTCATGTTGATATTGATGATGATAATGATGATGATCATGTTGATAATGATGATGATAATGATGGCATTGATGTTGGTGATGATACTGATGATGATAATGGTAATTTTTCAATCCAGATGTTGATTATAATTGGCGAGTTGATATAAATGATGATTATGATGATAAAAATGTATTAATATGTATCTAAGTATATTACAGTAAACACTCATTTGACTCAAAACTGAGTTAGATTCTATAAGAAATGAACATCTCTCCAACCAATTAATAATAATAATTAATAATAATTAATAATAATAGTAATTTAATAACTTATAAAGCACACTATATCAATATGCATATTTTGTTCATTTGCAGCAACATCAAACTGCCACAGGTTTTGTGGGTTAAACAGCAGTAAATGTCTGAAGAAGGTTGGCCGTTGTTTGTGTGAATTTGGATGGACAGGTCCCAATGGGGCTTTTATTACATCTGGTCCATTAGAAGACAGAATTGTAGTAAGTACTTGCACAAGTTTCTATGTACAGCCCCAGGGGGAGTGGTACCCAACTTTGTTTTGGATAGGGATGTAATTAAAGGTAAATGGAAACTAGCGAGTAAACTAGTATAGGCTGCATCAGTGTTTTATATAAATGATAAGTAATATAATACAAGGGCTAAAGATCATAACATCAGTAAAGTTAAGTCAACATTTTTTACGGTGTTACAAATTTCAATATATTACCTATTAAATGTATTTCAGGACTCTTACTACTAATTAGGCAAAACGTGTCTTACACCACCCCTCACATGGTGAACCCACTTTTTATTTCAGTTTTGAGTTCTACCTATGTCATAGTTTATGTAGAAAAAGTTTTTAAAAAATCTATCGAAGGAATCCATGAGTTTACCGTAACTACCTTAAAACACTCTAGAGTAAAGAAACCAATACCAAACTCAAGACAAGTCAAAAAATTGCACCATGATAGGTATTGCCCTCTCCAGAAACTAATGGGAAGTTTGAATCTAGTTAGAAGCATGTGCACTGGGCAGCTTGTTGGGGCTCCTTTTGCGTGTACTGTCTGGAAACCTATTGTATTCTTTGTTAGCTTAGTTCTTTGTTTAAATTAAGTTTTTTGTTGTTTCTACTGAATTAGGCCAAACAAAAAAATATGTGTGTTTCCTGTTGCATGAGAAATATAATTGGGGTCGGTAGGTCGGATTTCTTTTTTTTTTCTTTTTTTATTGATATTACTAAATTTGATGCCCGTTTTAATTAGGTCATTGTTGTTGACGCCATTTCTAAAACGAATTACTAAAAATAAACTTCAACAAATCATTGTCGAAATGAATGAGCTTTTATGGGTACCCTGTGGTACATTCGGGAATGGAAAAAAAATATAAGGGTCAGCAAAAATCGGTAAGAAAATTAGGGTCGGTCGCGCAACAGGAAACACATATTTTTTTGTTTGGCCTTACATAGACTGTGTTCAGTACACGGAGAAGGGGCCCTTGTTTGGGTAGAAGGTAACTACTTCATGTTGGCAGTCACATAATGGTTATTCAAATATATATTATGATAGGTAATATGTTGATTAAACTTTACTGACATTTCAAGCTTTAGCCCTTCGTCAGAGCCCTTCATCCTTTTACTTCAACAAAGGGCTAAACCTGGAAATGTCAGTAAAGTTAAGTAAATATTTTTTACAGTGTTACAAATTTCATTATATTACCTATCGCTTATATCAAACACCGACGTAGCCTATACTAATTTACTTGCTAGTTTCCATTTATATTACCTGCCATAATACCTATGCCATGATACTTTTGCCCCACTGGTTTCTGGAGAGGAGAATTAAGTGGGCCACAGTCCTGATGCTGCACTTATTCAAGAAAATCAGTTTAATTAAAACCGCTTGTTGGAGTATTAAAATATGGTACTCTATCTTAGACACTAGAAAACATGAAACCTATCATCTTTTGTTTCATAATTTTAGATCCAACACTGAAATATAATGTTAGGGGGCTTTCTTCTATTAGTATATGGGGGGAGGGGTCGGCAATATTCAGGGGGTTATGTTATTTTCGGAAGCTATATAGGGGGGTTGTTACTAATTTTATGCAGCTTTAGTTATAAACTGTGCAAATATAGGGGGTTGTGATATTTTTTACCAACCAGGAAGGGGGGATGATATTTGCATAATATTTGAAAACATAATATTTGAACAACCCCCTCCCCCATACACTAATAAATGAAAGTCCCTCTAATAAAATGTTATTGTTGTGTTTTAGGCTGATTACTGTACTGTGCAGTGTCAGTATAGTCATTTGTACAGGAATCCCAACTGTACCCGCATGGCTACAATGCCTCCTATACCAACACAAGCATTCAGTGGTAGCTCCTGTCACTCTAGATGTGGATCAAGTTAGTATTTGATAGTTGTATTGTTACTGGGCTCAAGCTGCTCAAACATCAGACCAAATAATTAATTCTTTAGCCTTGTCCGCTAATCTTGTACCCAGAGCCCACGTTACTCTTGGCCAGCAGCTTGTAGCTCATCTGTTTCCGGTCTGACTATTGTTTTTCCAAGTACTAATCAAAATTAGCTGAAAAATCCGTTTCTCCAGAGTCTTATGTTGTTCAGCACTGCCGGCCAAGAGTAACGCAGGTTCTAGGTTCGAGATTGCTCCTCTGGCATCTTTCATCTTTGGGCTTCCTGTGTGGCTTCTTGTGTTAGAAGAAGAGGGGGACTAACTAGCGCCTAGTCCCTCTCTAGTAGCAGCACAGGTAACCCAAATTAGATCACAGAGAACAATGTGGAGTTCTTATTCATGGCGCATTTCACAGTATTAAACAAGTGTACTTTACAATGAATCACATGTATGCACAGCTAAATTTAACTACCGGGTCACTTACCATCATAAACCACACGAAAAACTGAATTTTGTGGACGATGAAAATTGCACATTTCAGACATGTTTATATCTTTTACATTCTTACTAAAACGTTTAGCGTTTTTATTTGTTTGTTTTCTGGTAATATGACTGACTGTGAATGGATTATAACACTCAAATCAAAATTAACAATGCAAAGCATGCTGGTAAGTGATCATGAATCTTTAAGGCACATTTACACTCACTACTCCTAAATTCAGTTTTAACATTACACAACACTCAACTCTTGTGTAAATTTTTTGCTGAGGAAGGAAAATCAAACTTGTGTTTATTTTAAACAGAGCCCCATTCAAACCAGCTTATGCTGAACTGGGCACCTCTGTATAAATATTGTCAATAAATAAATAAATAAATAAATAAACTAACTAAAACAAAGTGTCAAAATTTAGAACCAAACTAGCTAGATAACTCCAACGAAGGTTCTAGACTTTCTAGTCGTACTTGTCCTCACAAACTGTTGTTTTATTTTGTAGATAAATATGTTGGTAGGTGTTTAAATGACAATAAATGTCTGTGCTGGTGGGGAAGGACTGGGCCTAATGCTGTCTATATCAATGATGGTATATACAAGAACAGAATTATTGTAAGTTAATGATATTGGTAATTAAGCTGATGATCCATGGTGATGGTAATTATGATGATGATAGTGATGATGATGATAGTGATGATGGTGATAATGATTAACATGAGGAAGAGGAGGATGTATATAGTGGTGATCTGATGGTTATTATGATGGTGGTGATGATGATGATGATGACAGTTATAACTGCAATGATTAAGATGACGATGATGATAATGGTAATTATGATGATGATAGTGATGATGGTGATAATGATTAACATGAGGAAGAGGAGGATGGTAGTGGTGATCTGATGGTTATTATGATGGTGGTGATGATGATGAAGATGACAGTTATAACTGCAATGATTAAGATGATGATAATGGTAATGGTAATTATGATGATGATGGTGATATAGTAATGATTAAGATGAGGAAGAGGAGGAAGATGGTGATGATGGTGATGGTTTTTATAGTAGTGGCAATGTGGTGATAATAAGGAATATGATGATGGTAACAATAATACCTGAATGAAACTAGGGATGATGGTAATGCTAGTGGTATTTATGAGGAGGTAATTATGAGGAGGAGGATAATAGTGATGATTGTAACTATGGTAATGGCAATGTGGTGATAATAAAGAGTATGATGATAGTAACAATAATAATGAAGATGATGATGATGATGGTTATGATGATGGTGGTGGTGATGATGGTGGTGAATGATGACGAATATGATGCTATTGCAATAATGATAATCATAATACCAATAAGTCTCTTATCTAATATCTACCATAAAGATACTCTATAATATATGTATTGTATAACTAAACAGCTAGTGTATCTTTCCCAGGCGGATAATTGCAAGATGCCATGCCGTTACTCTCATGTTCACAGAAATCCTGACTGTATATCACAAACACAAAAACGTAAGTAACTACAAACAACACACATCATTTTCACAATTCTTGTTATGCTTCTCCCTTATCGCTCTTATTTTTATGTTTTCTTCTATATCATTATTTCCATAAATAATATACAGTAGTCTGTTTATTTTACAAAAAACTTAATTATAGTAACTACACTTTACAGCAGGACCACACCTGCCTCAATTAGTCATACTTAATGCAGGCAGAGTCATTTTGCAATATGATTTATATATGTGTTTGTATTTAGATTTGTATAAATTTATGAACAATTACTTTGCTTTAACAATAATAATGTGTAATATAAATATGATGTTCTTGTTGAATAATTGAAACTTATCAAGCTTTCATAATAGGTCATGTTTCTGTATTCCTATTCTCCAATATGTCAGATCTTATGGGTCTTCCACATACCAGGCTGGAAACTAGAGGGTTTCTTAATCTAGTATAATTTGTAATTATAGTGTGTTTAAGTGATAGTTATTCTCAAGAGAAACCCTCTAGCCAAACGAGCCTAGTCTTTTGAATTCGCCAAGCCAATCCGAAGCAGAGGGTCAGAGTCGGACCCTGGCCAACTGATTGGTTTTAAGTCAGTGAAGAGCTTTGGTTGGATGTAATTTGACAAGATTAGGCTCCAGATATAGCTATAATTGAGTGTTGATCAAATCCACATAGAAGTGCTCAAGAGGTTGAATTCTAGTTGCATTACAAACCGTCCAATTTACAAACACTAAAGCAAGTAGAAAATAACCCTGGTACCCAGGGTATCTGCCATGTTAAGTCATATAATTATTCACTCTATTATGTCATCTATGCTGTTGTCCATCCACCTCACACAGTCTCAGCTACAATCTTTGACAAAAGTAGTTGGCACAATTTTGATAATAATATTATCTCATAGTGACTTCTTTATGTATTTTAAGTAACAGGTTCCCATTTAAATCTGTACTTTCCCATTTAAATCTGTACTTATGCAAATTGTGTTGATGTGTGCTAAACACACAGATCAACCAATCAGAGAAGTTCACTTCAGAAATAATATACTCTGATTGGTTGATCTGTGTGTTTAGCACACATCAACACAATTTGCATAAGTACATATTTAAATGGGAAAGTACAGATTTAAATGGGAACCTGTTAAGTATAAAAATACAATAAAGTTATTCCCCCTCCCCTACGTCAATGTTGGTGTGAAATGATAGCACATTGATAGGTCAACCACATATCCACCAAACAATGACTCACTCCTCTACATTGCCAAGAGGGGGGTGGGAGTATCAGAATTTCAGGATTTATTTTACAAAATGATGGTTTCAAAGATTGTAATGTGATGTTGTTTGTATCTTTTCAGAGAGTATTTGTGACTCTAGATGTGAAACATTCAGGCAAGGTCAATGTCAGAGTGATGGTCGCTGCATGTGTTGGTGGGGATGGACTGGGCCCAATGCTAAATATGTCACACAGGGACTAATTACCAGAATTAAGGTCAGTAAAGCAGACTTTACAACTGTTTTAGATAAGGCTGGATGCATATGTGTGATATCAGAAACTCATTCTCGGGAACCTAGGGGTAATCTTCTGTCTCCCGTGTCTTGCTCCCAGAAAAAATACCCCTGGGAACATAGTCTGTTGGAGCTTGTTCCGGAAGTCAAAATTCAGCTCTTTCCTGATTGGTCGACCTGCTGAGGTCGACCAATGAAAATCAAGATAACCATTCAAACGAAGTCGTTAAATTAGCTATCATATTTCTGCTGATCTGTGATTGGTCCCCATTTTGAATTTTGTCTTCCGGAACAATCTCCAACAGACTACTTTCCCAGGGGTATTTTTTCTGTGAGCGAGAAAGGAGCAACAGAAGATTACCCCTGGGTTCCCGAGGATGTCAAAAAACTTATAAGTGGGGTTAGACATACAACCACCATATATTGTTTTATCAGTTCTGTGCTTGAAATATTCAAATGTTTTGGTTGAATTTTTTTCCTGTAGTTATTCCATTCTATATATTTGTTAACTCTCAAAATGATATGAAGGAATATGATATCAAGTCTCCCAATCCAATATTTGGCATATCTCAGGCTGTGAAGCTACCAAATTTAGCAAGTATTTTGAAGCAAAACTGCTAATTTGCAATATTTGAATATGTCGGAGCATGGGTAAAGTGTTGTACGTTTCAGCCCACTATTAAGTTTGTTTGTTTATATGTCTGTCTGGTTTTTTTATTTATTTATTTATTTATTTATTTATTTATTTATTTATTTATTTATTTATTTATTTATTTATTTATTTATTTATTTATTTATTTATTTATTTATTTATTTATTTATTTATCTATCTATCTATTTATTTATTTATTTATTTATTTATTTATTTATTTATTTGTTTGTTTGTTTGTATTTATTAATTAATTAATTATAAGCACTTAATGACTGGTCCCAAGGGAAACAGTTAGTTTTGTTTCCCGAGAATCCCAAACATTGAGATTCGAGGGAAACAAAACTAACTGATTTCCCAAGGGATCAGACATTAAGTGTTTTATTATATACCCTATTCAAATGAAGAAACATTTTCTCTCCGTTTTGAATTTTTTTTATTTACGTGGATTTATTCCCCTCTCACGAGGGGAATAGATTGATTTATTTCCCTCCACGTGACGTGCTCTCGACCAATAAGAAAACGAGTTTGAATAGGATATATAATAAATTCATTTATTTTTTCCATAGTTTGTATTTGTCGTTTCACTTGCTCATCCATTGATTTGTTCATAATTCTAGGCTGATTACTGTGATTTATCATGTCATTATACCAACCAATACATCAACCCACTTTGTGTCCATCAAACTAATACACGTAAGTAAACCAAGAAGTGTTTCTACTAGCCTGCAGTGTACAGCTGTCCCCACCCCTCCCCCTACAGGGAGACATGGAGACAGCTGTACACAGGCTTTGTTTCTACTCAACAATTAACCTCTTTACGGTGTTACAAATTTATTCTATTAGGGGCTGACCATTTAACTTTTGAGAGGAGGGGTGGGTGATTTCCGATCAGCAAGAATTTTTTTTTCCAACATCTTGGTGGACAGGATATTTTTTCTTTCACTTCTCAATGCTCTGCAGATTATTTATTTCTATACTTTGCCACATTTTTTTCTCCCCTTACAATAGTGCAGGGAATTTTTTTTAATCCATTTGTGCTGCACGATTTTTTTTTTGGCCCTTAGGGCCGTGCATAAAATTTATTTTCAAAATCACCCCCCCCCCCCCCCCCCCTCAAAAGTTAAATGGTCGGCCCCTTACCTATCGTTTATATCAAACACTGATGCAGCCTATACTAGTTTACTCACTAGTTTCTGTTTCTATTTTTTATGTTGTTACAAATTTTGTTCCATCTTGTGCCATCCAAAGCATTTTTCCAAATGAATCTGAAGAAAATATCCAAATGAAATATTACCGCCATTACTTCTGTCATCCGTATCTTACTTTTGCACTTTGATAATGGAAAACAGGTGTTCTTGTGTTCTTTCCCTCTCACCCCATGTTTCCCTTTTTTTTTTTTTTTTTTTTGTCTAGGCCCCATGTTTCTCTCGTATCCAGATAATGGAGGAACCCCAAATTTCGATTTGTGTTATTTTCCCCTTCCCCCCACATTTCCCTTTTTTGTCTAGGCCCCATGTTTCTCTCTGGTATCCAGATAACACAGGAAGCCCAAATCTCGATTTCCCCAAAACTCCACAAGAACACTTGCTGTGCAGGTTATTCATGTATTTTCACAGAGCTGAACGATTTAAGGGCGATTAGGCCCATTGACATCTCATTTAACCTTTAAAGGTTGTTTAAGTAAACATTATTTCTTTTCCTTCATATTAGAATCCGCTAGTGCAAAACACTTTTTTCAAACAGACACAGTAGAAAGTTCTAATTCAGCTGTACCACAGATGACTAAAGGAAAACCCCCAAAACAAACCAATGATACACATCCATTGGATACAACAGATGAATCTATTACAACAGACACAATAGAAAGTTCTAATTCAGCTGTACCACAAATGACTAAAGGAAAAACCCCGAAACAAATCAATGCTACACATCCATTGGATACAACAGATGAATCTATTACAACAGACACAATAGAAACTAAGGGAAAACCCATGAAACAAACCAATGACACAACAGATGAATCTATTACAACAGACACAATAGAAGCTAAGGGAAAACCCATGAAACAAACCAATGACACAACAGATGAATCTATTACAACAGACACAATAGAAACTAAGGGAAAACCCATGAAACAAACCAACGATACAACAGATGAATCTATTACAACAGACACAATAGAAGCTAAGGGAAAACCCATGAAACAAACCAATGATACAACAGATGAATTTATTACAACAGAGTCAGCGACAGTTGCCTCAACAGAACAGGCGGCAACTGACACCCAAACTCTAACAACAGAAAAGCCATCTATACCAGAACAGCCTATCACAGAAAACCTTACAAGTTTAGAAAAGGTTAACATTACAGAAGACCTGACAGCAGATTTTGAGTCTTCAACAGTGGAATTTAATATAACAGAGCATCCGATGACAACAGAACAGCCTGTCACAACAGAACACCCTATGACAACACAGCAAAATGAATTGCAAGAACAATCATTTACAACAGGGCATCCTACAACAGAACAGGATATGACAGAACGTTCTTCAACAGGATACCCAATGGCATCAGACAACTCAACCATGGTAGAACAGATATCTACAACAGAACAGTCTATGACAACTGAGCAACCTATTACAACAGGTCACCCTATAACAACAGGACAGCCTATGACAACAGAACAGCCTACGACAACCGAGCAACCTTTGACAACAGAACAACCTACGACAACTGAGCAACCTACGACAACTGAACAACCTACCACAACTGAACAGCCTACCATAACAGAGCAGCCTACCACAACAGAGCAGCCTAACACAACAGAGCAGCCTACCACAACAGAGCAGCCTACCACAACAAAACAGCCTACCACAACAGAACAGCCTACCACAACAGAACAGCCTACCACAACTGAACAGCCTACCACAACAGAACAGCCTACCACAACAGAACAACCTATGACAACTGAACAACCTATGACAACTGAACAAATGGAATCATCAGAGCCATTCGATCCAACAGAGCAATTCAATCCAACAGAGCAATTCAATCCAACAGAGCAATTCAATCCAAAAGAGCAATACAATCCAACAGAGCAATTCAATCCAAAAGAGCAATTCAATCCAACAGAGCAATTCAATCCAAAAGAGCAATACAATCCAACAGAGCAATTCAATCCAAAAGAGCAATTCAATCCAACAGAGCAATTCAATCCAAAAGAGCAATACAATCCAACAGAGCAATTCAATCCAAAAGAGCAATCCAATCCAAAAGAGCAATTCAATCCAACAGAGCAATTCAATCCAAAAGAGCAATACATTCCAACAGAGCAAATCAATCCAAAAGAGCAATCCAATCCAAAAGAGCAATCCAATCCAAAAGAGCAATTCAATCCAACAGAGCAATTCAATCCAAAAGAGCAATACAATCCAACAGAGCAATTCAATCCAAAAGAGCAATCCAATCCAAAAGAGCAATCCAATCCGAAAGAGCAATTCAATCCAACAGAGCAATTCAATCCAAAAGAGCAATACAATCCAACAGAGCAATTCAATCCAAAAGAGCAATTCAATCCATCACAGCAATACAATCCATCAGAGCAATACAAACAAGATGACACTGCCTATCAGGTAAATATGATAGTATGATGACGATGATGACAGTGATAATGAAGACGAGGAGTAGAACAACAGGATGATGTTAATGATGTTGATGATCGTGATTATGATGATAGTGATAATGGTGATGATAATGATGATAGTGATTATTGTGATGATGGTGATGATAATCATGATGATGAAGATGAAAGTTACGATGATGGTAATGATGATAATAACATTGTTATATAGATATTGTGATTCTGATGATGATAATTGTGATATTGCAGATGATAATTACGATTATGGTAATGATGATGATAACATTGTTATATAGAGATTGTGATTCTGTTGATGATAATCATGATGATGAAGATGAAAGTTACGATGATGGTAATGATGATAATAACATTGTTATGTAGATATTGTGATTCTGATGATGATAATTGTGATATTGCAGATGATAATTACGATTATGGTAATGGTAATATTCATGATCATGATCAGATTATAATTATGAAGATTATATAGAGATTTGGTGATTGCAATTGGCCTTTTCGAAAACGAGTAAAGGACTGGGTACTAGTTTGCCTAGTTCATGTAATCATAATTAAATAGAGCACATCAAGATATGTAAGATTCCTGAGTTTCGTTGCATTTGGTTTTATTCTGACCAAGATACAGCTTCATAAAAATGCCTAAGAATTGAAGGAAATGTATGGTTTGGAAGGACGCCTGTCCTTCCAATCCATACATTCCTTTGTAATTTTGGGCAGTTTTGAATGGCTGTAACTCACTCAATATCCAACCAAAAGCACTAAATCTCAGGAATCTTACATATCTAGACTTGATCTGCTCTTTTATATTATGAGGCTCATTTCTTAATTTCATTAATCAAGGAAACTAGTACCCAGTCCTTTACTCGTTTTGGAAAAGGCCAATATGCTTATGAATGCAATCATGATGATATAGTCTAGCTAAATTTTCCTATGTTATTCCCCAGAGCAACATCGGCCCTCAACGAACCTCTGCTTCTTCCTCTAAAGGCAATTCAATAGCTCTAGTGTTTGGTATCATTGCTATCATCTTTGCACTGGTAGGACTTCTCATGATGGTAAAGTACAAGACGAAATGCTTACGACCGAGGGCTGGCTACAGACAGCTGGGTGAAGAGGCTTACTTCTTGAATGAAGACTTCACCAAGGAGATATGAATATAAAGTATTATTAACACGCGAAATAGTGCATCCTCCAATTTCAAATACCGATAAATGGGTGGAAAAAAATGAGGCGTAGTTGAGTATTTTTCGAGGCTTCTTGTAACCTGAGTGGAAAATCGAGATTTGGGGTGCCTGTGTTATCTGGATACCCGCAAAAAAATAACATGGGGCCTCATGGTGCCTGGTGCTTAGGAGGGGCCTAGACAAAAGAGGAAAGGTTACAACACACGTTACAACACAGGAATCCCAAAACCTGAAAAACTCCTTAAGAACGACTGTTTTGTAGGCTAACTTCGAGATTTTTAGGAAATCGTATGATGCACTTGAATCACTTCTTGAATTAAATGATATTGCTTAGAAGAATTCAAAGCAAAAGTTGATGATATTATATGCTAATTGAGTAATTCGTTCTACAAGAAAAAACTATAGCAAAATTTGAAAAAATAAAAACACCATATTTTTTAATAACTTTTATATTGCAAGGCTTATTGATATTGATCCGTATATCATCGTATTAGAGAACCAAACAGTTGCAGTTATTAGAAGTGTTCGATATTTTAATTATAATTTAAAATAGCATATTATTGTAAATAAATTATGCATTAAATAGTTTTACAAACTTTTCCTGCTCTTTTTTTCGCGAACAGTTTCGAAAATTTGCAAGCGCTCAAGCCATTGAAAACCGTCCATTGTGTATTTTGGGGGCTTTTCAGCAAATATCGATATTTTGAGACATATAGCAGCATCTCTCATGTCATATAGTCCATGATCAAGATGCCATTTTTATCATCAGCATCATCATGTATAATCATCATTATTATTGTCACCGTCATTATTATCACAATATATCTAGCTAGCCAGTGGGTTCCCTGTGGAATCACGGTAAACTCACGGATCAGCAATATCGTATACCACGTGTGTCACGCGTCAAAGCGGCACTTAGGATACACAGGTCTTGTGACACCTCTTGAACACGTGTCACGTATGATTCACAGTGAGTTACTAGCGATACTTGGGTCTTGTGACCAGAAACCACAAGTTTGAGTACTTGTCACGCATGGTTCACAGCGCGTTACTAACGACACAAAAGCAGGTCTTGTGATTCAAACCGCTGTCACGTATGGCTGATCACAGCGCGTTACTAACGATACACAGGCTGTTCATGTGATTCAAACCGATGTTGTCGCGCATGGTTCACAGCGCGTTACAAGCTGGTCTTGTGACTGAAAACGCTGTCACGCATGGTTCACAATGCGTGGGACTCTCAGTTCGGGAATGATCAGTCACGCAAGAGCTTGAGCAACAGTGACCCACCCAATTGACGTAAATAAATTAGTGTAACAAAAACTACCACAAAGAGACAATAAAAAACAATTGTTTTCCTATTTCATGTCTTGATACACGTTTTTCAAAGTAAAATCTAGAAGTGATTTGGCGTTGCTGTGTGATTTCCTCTTTCGAGCCAGCCATGGGTAGGAATCCAAATCTACCGTTTCCTCCCCAAAGGAAGCAATAATAACATCACCAAAAATTTCACACAAATTCAATTTGTGTACTTGCCTTTATGCAGTTTTTCAGTTGTTGGAAGCTGGCTAGCTGGTTGATCAACTAATAATTATACAATCATCGTTAATTTTTGATTAAATAAATAAAATAATCGCTTTGTTTAACGTCTCTTCTAGCCAGACACAATTGCTCTACTAATTGGGAATACTCAGACACACACTCACTACGTACCCCTACATTAAATATTTTAGCACACAACTCGGCCCAGAGGTTCATTTTCAGAATACATATGTTGGACAACCCTGAAGACTGTTATTAACCGTGCAAAAATATGATATAAATGACTGTCTACTCTTTCAAAACGGAAAAATATTTACACTAGCTTTGCAAACAAAAAAAATATGGCATATTGATATTCATATATATTTGTAATAATACATTTTCATTTGATAATATTCTTGCAATATATGTATGTATATTACTTTTCCATGGATAATAAATAAACTGTGTTATTACAATCCATGACTTAACTAGAGTACAAACACTAAAAGTGTGCAATACTTTGTACTATTTACCACTAAATAGTGTTGATTAAACAATAGAGAACAAAAGAATTTGCATAATTTAGCAGTATTTTAATATAGTGGTATTTATGTTGCACACTTTTAGTGTTTGTGTACTCTAAGAACTTTTTTACTATAACTTATTTGCATTTCGCTTGAAAATTATGCCAGTCAACATCGAAACGTTGATATATTTTTTACTCGTTTTCATGATCTCAAAATGTATATTGTGATCAGTATTCATCATAACGCACTAATGACTTTACTATTAAAGAACTTTTTTACTATAAATTATTTGCATTTAATTAATTCGTTTGAAAATGATGTTGCAACACCAAAATGTTGATACTTTGTACGGTTTTCATCCCAAAATGTATATTGCGATCAATATTGACCGTAACGCACTAAAGATATACAAGTGTCCAACGGCACACTTCCAAGTGCCCTTCAACGAATGACATCATCGAACAAAATAGAAACATCAACAATCAATCACGAAAAATCCTGAATTTTCGACGTTGGTGACACCAAAAGCAGTTATATATCGTGAATCGTGTGTAAAATGAATTAGATATATATTATTTAGCTAATTATTTCAAGGATCAGCTAAGCTATGATTAGCTTGGTTTTGCAATGACGTCATCAATATCACGGAACTCTTGGCCTTGTCTGTATTTGATTGATATAAATGTAATTTTTGTAGTCATTTTTCTTCTTTAACGCAAACTTCAAAGCTGCTACGTCGGTCTTGGTATTTATCAAATAAAATCGATGAATACTTTTGACTTTACACCGAGTTACAGGAGCGTGACATTTATGTATTCAATCGCAGAAAGGTTTTAGCCGCATGTATTTATACAGCATGTTTCAAAAATTGTTGTCGCAGGCAAAGCTACAGTCAACACTCGCAAGACTGCAAAGAATGTCGGTATTTTCATCGTAGTATGCTTTCAAGACATCTACTGCCTTTGGCGGCTTGTCATGTTTTGGTGCTCACTTTATCGATCGGCCACCTCAGAATGCATTGCGCGTGAAAGGAAGTCCCAAACGATAGTTTTGTATTAACCAAAACGGAGCAATTGAAATTTGTATTCGAAGATATCTCTATTCTCTCACAACTGCAAATGTATAAGATCTACATTTGATCGTTTTAGCTTTACATACTAAAAAATCTGGATAGAAAGGGTTTTTAAGAGTTCTTTATTTCGTAGAAAAACAAATGAATGCGAAACAAATCAAATTCAGATACTGAGTTCGCAGAGCACATTCCTGTATGAATTAGCCATCATGCATTTCCCATTTGCTAATAACTACTTCGTGATTTGTAATGCTATCTAGGACAGACAAAAACATGGCCTGATTAAACAGATGATAATATTTTACAACGGAAACTCTAATTATAAAACTGCAGACGCGTGCCCCGGGAAGACACATGCAAAGCTACACATTTCACCTCCATGCACGTTTCTATAAAACACATTGGAATTTTTTTAACTGTCCACTCAGGATTATTATTTCAGAGCATAAATTATCAATTAAAACAGATTGTTAAACAGTCATTAAGTTGATATTCGCTTTAGATAAGGCTGGACAATTAAGACAATCAATTTTATAGCTTCCCGAGGCGATAACACTTCGCCATACAAGCACGTACCACATATTGTGTCGAGTAACCGAGCAAATAGTAGTGTGTAAACAAAGCCCTTATTTGCATTGAATAAATATTTCTCTTGACCTTTTATTGCAGTAAGTTTTTCTCATAACATTGGGATTTAGGATTTAGGAAATTTAGGGTAAAGGTATAGGTTCTAGGCTCCATTTTTGTCCAAAACGTGACGGTAAATTTTACGTCTATAATCACTGTACTGTATTGGTCGTTTGAACTGAACAACAATGTTTTGGGCGGACTCTAAACACAATCCATAATACTTGACATAAACTTGAAATGGCATAAACTTCACACATGCTTTGAATTGAACAAAATGACGCAGCCCAAAAGCAAGTAATAATCGGAGTTTTTCTTTTACCAAATGGGCATTCTACACAGGTTTTGTATCATTTTGCAACTCAAGAAGGTGTCTTGCTTGAAGCTGTATTTTTATATTTCTTGACTAAAAAGCAAAATACACAGCTACTGATTTGAACTGCTTTAACTGGCTGAAAACAAACTGATAAATGCAGGACGAATATTACAAAAATTGTTGAAGCAAAGGTTTTTCACATCATGGTGTCAAGTCTAAGAGGTTTTGCTCAGTTAGAGTCAACACATGTGAGATGTAACGTTTGAAGTAGGCCTTAGAAATAGCACAAAAGATGGTTGTCATTTTATCATTTCACGCGACGCCAGTAATTTACGATAAACGATTATTGCAATTATCAAGGCTTTTACCCTGCAAGACATGGTCATTTACTTAAAAGGCGTACGGCTATAAAAGTGTTTTTTTTTCTTTCTTGCTTAAAATAAAAACAGGAAGCAAGCACAGCTAAACTACTGATCTAACGGCTCAATCACGTCCACCTCTGGGTTTTACTTGCAAAACTGACACCGCTGAACTATTTGACAAAAGGCACATTTGCACAGGGATAGCCTCATTTCAGAGTAAATTCAACTGTGTTTTCTATAATTGTTAAGCAATATTTTGTTTTCGTGCTTTGCTTGGGATTTGTGAATATTTTTACAACAAATTGAGGCTTAGCCTGTCCAAATGCGCCTTTTGTCAAATAGTACAGCGGTGCTTGACACACTGACTCGGAAGAAATACCGACATCCTTTACAGGCATCAACTTAGAGTATTGACTGTAGCTTTGATTGCGACAAAGATTTTTAAAACAGTTGTATTTAACCTTTGTTATTACGATATTTAAATTCCCAGTGACTATCATTGCCATCCAGGGATCGTTGACGTAATGGTTGTCAAGGCAGCGGTCATTATCGTGATTACCATTGAAAGTCTGACATTTATTGCTTTTAAAATATCAAACATTTGTGTGAAAAAAAATTGAATTCTATTTATTTACAGTATTTTTGAGAAACATGCAACTTTCCGTGTCTCGTGGACTATGTTTTGAACCTATTTTCACAGAGGTGTGAAACTACCGGCCTGATTGTGTAAAAGGATTTAAATGGCACGGAAGTATAACTCGCTTTTATAACCAAATATATCCCACAAAAATCATTGTAAAACCACTTTTTGCAAGTTTATTATCTAAATTTTAATATAAAATGACATTTCTAGACATAATATGTATGCAAAGGTTTTGTTTCGTGAACCGGGGTGGTATTTTAAAGACAAAGCGAAACCTGCTTCCAAATATGCTGCTTGCAAGTAGATCAGTTGGCCAAGCTTTTACAACCAAAAGTCTTCCACAAAAACCATTTTAAAACATCTTTGCAAGTTTATTATCTAAATTTTTATATAAAAAGACATTTCTAGACATAATATGTATGCAAAGGTTTTGTTTCGTGAACTGGATGATATTTCAAAGACAATTGAGGCGAAACCTGCTTATCAGTCGGCCATGATTTTACAACCAAAAATCTTCCACAAAACCATGCATTTTAAAACAACTTTACAAGTTAACTTTCTAAAAGTGAATATAAATATACTTTGATTTTTCTAGAACTAAAATGTACGCAAACTATAAGGTTTTGCTCGTGAACTGGATGGTGTTTCAACTGTTCAAAGACAAAGCGAAACGGCTCAGTGCTTGCAAGTAAATCACTCGGTTACGATAATAGAAAATGCTAACAAGATAGCTTATTTAAATTGTAAAAGTTTATTTATTGTATATATATAAGATAAATAGAATCTTATTCGTTTGTCTTATGCATCAGGAATGTCGAAGGTTCGGGACCGCGAAGCCGTTTCGACTGCTATTGCTAGCCTTCATCAGGCGATATTTGTGAATACATCTGCAGGGATATATAATTAAAAATAGTATTGAGCAAATAAACCCCAGCTTTTCAATTTTGCAATCCAAATATTCAGTCCCGAGAATGTTAAAATACAATAAAGGTTCTACGGTAACACAAGAAGCTGATAAAACTTATATTTATTTCGTTTTTTAATTTTTTTTTTATTTTTAATAGTTTTCTCCGACATAGGATTTTAATTAATTTTAGTTTTAAAAAATGTAAGTAACTCTCTTTTATACGACGAATTGCTAAAGCTCGAAACGTCAGTAAAGTGAAGTCAACATTTTTTACGGTGTTACAAATTTCATTCTATTATATACTTTATTATACGCGGTGTATAAGTTACCATTTTTACTCCGACGAAGGATTAATTTCCATGCAAAACGTCAGTAAGTAACACTCTCTTTCATGCTGTTCATAATCTCTCATTTTCTTCATATTATTTAAATTCCGATCTTTACATCAATTAAAGAAATAGGTTTTCGGCTTCTCTGTTTTGCAATCAGCTCTTTGTCGTTGTCATAGTAACGCAGATAGACCCAATTTTTTTTTTCTTTCGGCAACTTTGTCGGCTAGCTGTGTTATAGCAAA
The DNA here is from genome assembly GCA_949775045.1 of Metridium senile. Taxonomy (NCBI): domain Eukaryota; kingdom Metazoa; phylum Cnidaria; class Anthozoa; order Actiniaria; family Metridiidae; genus Metridium; species Metridium senile. Next base: position 6,068,609 of record OX459105.1, on the reverse strand, counting down.
AAACTATTTTAATGATATCATTAACAATAATAATGGTTGCTATTATTATAGTTAGCATTTCGATCGGCCTTTTCAGAAAATTCGAGCAATTATAAGGTTTGCATAAACTGTCTTCCTGTGCAAGCTGCATCGATAGCTCAAACGTTTGGACCGATACAAAAAACTATTTTACATGCGTGATATTATAATTAACAATGATAATGGTTATTATTATTATTATAGATAGTTAGTTTTTCTTACGGCTTCTTCAGAAAATTTGAGCAATTATGCGGTTTTGCATAAACTGTCTTGCTGTGCAAGCTGCATCGATAGCAAACGTTTGGAAATTGAAAACGAAGATAAAATTAAATGAGTTCTTGACTGACACAATTGCAGAGAAAGTTTTCCAATCTATCTTCTTACGATCTATTGAAATAAAAACCATTTCAATAATAGTTTAGTAAGTTTACATGTAATAGTTTTTCAGTAATAGAAGACTAACGTTTCGATCCGGACGGAGTTACGACACTCAACTAAAGGCCCGGGCAAACGGTTTCAACATTTGCTTCAACATCCGTTCGATTTTGTCGAATGGCAATGTTTATGTTGAAAGAGTTTAAAAGCGTTTAAACATTGCCATTCAACAAAATCGAACGGATGTTGAAGCAAATGTTGAAGCCGTTTTAATACCCGGGCCCTAATGCGCCGTATGAAAAGAATATGAGAAAGTCAACTATATTTAAGAAAGCTGTTTGTTTTTCATTTTCAGTATGTATTTTAGGGGCTCTCATTATTTCCAACGAAAGTTTTCGCAAGTAAGACTTTAACTTTGGAGGTCGATCATGCATAATTGTCGTATGGTGTTTCATGGCGGGATACGAGCTGGAAAGCTTGTACATAAAATTTCATTTCGCAATGAATCTCATGCAATCAAATGCATGATCTTAATTTTTTGTTAAAGTAGGCTACGTTCTGCAGCGTATTGCTGGTGGAGGTATAGAGCCGTTTTTATTTACCCTTGAAACACAATTTGATTGTGTTCTTTGGTTGTTATTTGACTATATCACACTTTAACTAATACACTTTGTTTCACGTGTTAGAGTGGTTTTCATTAACCCGTGAAACACACTTAATTTAGCGTAATATGCTTTATTTCACTTTATTATACGCTTTCACTTTGTGTTTTATAATCGTTTGTTCAATATATAGCTAGCACTATTATACAGTAATATACACTTTATTACTCGTTCCCTATTACACTTTGTTTCACGGGTTAATGAAAACCACTCTAACGAGAACGACTCTAACAGAAACACTACGTTCTATATTTACAAGCAAATTTCCTTGAAGAAACAACGTTTTTAAACTGTAATCTTTTGACGTGAGAAGCGTCCTTTCAGTTTCGCAATCTTTGGACTCTACGCTGCATGCATGCTGCCGTTAGTTATGAAAGGCAAAACAATAGTCCCTATATGTATCCTATCCTATCCTTTGTCAGTCTGTCTTCAGGGGCACAATCCCTGATGATTGTACTTGTGAAACTGCATAGAATGCAGTCTATTTATGTCGATAACTTTATCTTGCTTTGCTTTGCTTTGCTTTGCTCTAGTCCATACTGAGAAGGGCGTAGGTCTTGATGGGTGCAAGAACAATGTCTTCTGTATTCTATTGTTAAATAGCACACGTCCCTACACCATGGGGTCAATGATGGTCAGTGAACCAGTATCGAAATAATAAATAATAATTTTAACCACAATTAAAGGTGAGAGCTATTTTTTTGCGTAAAAAAAACTTAAAATAACTACGTATAAATGTGACGAAGGATTAACCTGATACATAAATAGATCAAATCAACGCTCGAAACGCCAGAAAGATTCAAATGCGTTCAATCTGCGGGTATTTTTTTGTATTTTTTTGTACACTTATAAGACCTTATAACATGAAATAAAAACAAAATATAGTTGCTAACTAATCTCTCTTAGTCTAACTCTTTTACTCCGATGATGGGAGTAAAACTCGAAAAGTCAGTGAAGTTAAGTCAACATTTTTTACGGTGTTACAACTTTCACTATATTACCTATCGTTTATATCAAACACCGACGCAGCCTATACTAGTTTACTCGCTAGTTTTTTTTGCTATTTATTTTTTTGTTATCAGTATCACTCAACTTTACTTCTCTGTCTTCGGATAGCGAATAAGGCTGAGATCAAACGTTGCATCTCACATGTGCCAAATATCTAATGCAAATGAATTCAAACAATAGCTTTTTCATTTTATTCGTCACATGTGAGATGCGATGCTTGAATTACTAGGCCTTAATTCTAGAGTAATACAAACCAAATATGAGCAGCAAATATTTCAGTAGAAATGGTCACTCTTTTGTCGGATTTACGCAACACGGAAATCGTTGATGGAGAGCAATTTTTGGACCAGCTCCAATTCCACAAGTGTTTACGAAAGACTGCTAATTTATTATATTAATTCTAAAAACATTTGCACCGATAGTAGTAAGCAGTCGGAGTGTCTAAAAATCTTTAGTTTCAATTCAGTGACAGCCTTATAACACGATAAATATAAGCTTTAATTTATTGCACAGTAGCTATTTATGTTATTTTAGCGCGCTACAAGACATCGCCGATTGAATAAACTAGGTTTCGGATTCGGAGCAAAGTTTCGGAACAAGGTTTCGGAATAAAGTCGACGCGACTTCTACAAATTTAATTAAAATGTAGCTGTTTCGGAGTAAAACAATGTAAAAAGCTATTAAATGCGTTAATTAGCAGTCTGACTCTATTGTATAACGTCTTTTGTCTCTTTACTTTCGCACTTCTATTATCTATACAGCATTTTGGCGCCTTGAAGTTTACCAGTGGAAACAAAAGAACAACAGCTAGGTCCCAGTTTTAATTATTTTGAGTCACTCCTTAATGCCGAAGAACACTTAATCTTTGTTAAAGTTTAATTTTTTCCCGAAAAATGTGATAATTTAATAGTATGACAGTGCTTTGCTGCGACACTTGAGAAACGGCTCGGAAACAATCTCAACTTTTGAGCAGATTGTGCAAGAAAAGACATGAGTTTTTTTAAATCAAACCTGTAGTCATACTGTTTGCAATTTGCATGGTCTCTCAAACTATATTATATTTTATTTGGACAAAAAAGCAGAATTACAATGCTTAAAACGAACAGAAACTCAGGTCAAACGCTAAAACCAGCTAGCCTTTCTAAACACTATACACACCAAAAACCTTTCAAAGAAAGATAGCATTGTTTTTCAAGCGTTCACTTTAGACATTTTCAACCACCCTAAAGGCAAAAGCATCAATCTTAACTGTACGCTCTACAGTTATAAATAACAAAATAACTTGACAAAAATAGTTTTGGAGCCGATAGGCGCTTTTATACGATAAATATCAAGTGCCTCTTTACTAACTGACATTCTTAAAGTAATAATGTTTTGAAAAACCTATTTTCAGTCGACAGCAAAATTGTTTTCCTCTCAGCGGTAAAAATAGTTACTTTTCCACAAGGGTTTTTTTCTCCAAAATAAAAAGAGTGTTACTTACTGAAGCTTTACACTTAGATATACCGGATTAATTCTTTTTCAAAGCCTACTTCAAAAGTGCTTAGCATAATCTAGATCTGTTCTGTATTAAAATAGCTTGTTATGTTGTCTTCTGCGCATAAAAGACGCGAAAAGCCAAGCTTTCACGAGGTAAAAACATGAGTTGTTTACCAAGCAAGCTATTATTGTGGGTTAGCAAACTAAGCAGGCGGGTCTTCGTTGTAATTATTTGTCATGATCGCATCCGTATCATATGCGGTTTTTTCTAACCATTATTCGTTGACTTAAACAATTCCTTCATGGCTAAAAATAGTTTTCTTTATTATGAAGCAAAAATGTCCTTATCTCAGCAATTATAAAGGCTTTTCTAAAGACATTTTCTATGAATATTAAAAGCAGGTGAATTACAATAATTTTGCAGCATAAGGCAAAAACTTGTCAGATGACAATCATTTGATTAAATTAAATATTCATAAAATATCTGTTTATCTCAGCCAAAAGAGCAGTCAGGCAAGTCTAGGCCAGTCAGAGAAAACAAAAGAAACTTTAGATAATATAGCTATTGTGCGACGAGTGAATTGCTTACCGCAAAAACAATAGCAAGATTACAATATATAATAGCAAGATGATCCTTCGTCAAAGTTCGCTTTTTATAGAACTTGCAAAAGCTAAATTTTGACTAGAATAAAAACGACACATTTCTTTTAAGAAGTAGCTCAAATGTCTTTTTTTGTTTGGATTAGAAAAAGTTACTTTTAATAGATGATTGTTTTGCAAATCGGAGATCAAAACACAACAGTGCAAGACGGCTTTGCACTTGAATCACTGGCAAGCGACCAAACGAATAAGAGATAAATTACACGCGATAAAAACAAAAACAGTTTATGTAAAACCCCACAAAAACACTAATGAAACTGTTTGATTGAAAAAGCATGCCTTTTCGGCCATTTCAAGCGATATTTGCATGTCCCTTGCTAGTCATTTCGAGATAAGTCGAAGAGCTAGAAATGACGTCTAAAAGCGTGCAGAGTGTCACACTATTTCTTCGTGTCTACGTGACGTTGTGTGACCTTGTGACCGCGGCGTGACGTTGCTTTGCTTTGACGGACTAGGAAGTCTTACGAAATTTCTGCTTTGATTTCAACACATTTACTAAGCCAGAAACGATAAAATAAGTAAAACCCCATTTACTCAGAACTATTAAGAAAGTCTTTGCTCTATGAAAGAAAATTTTTTCGTCGAAGACAAAAAATACGTACCCTACCCTCCTAGGGAGTTTTAGTCTGTCACGTCCAAGCGTCAACACTCGAAATTTTTTTTGCTGTAAGTTTGTGAAAATATTATTATGCGCAGTTAAATTTTGCTTGCTATTCAAAATACGTTATATATTTGTAGTTGCTGCGTGTAAAGAAATCGAAGTGTTAGATTTTTAATAATTATGGAGCCGATTGAAAGGGCGAGAGGTCAGAGGCCAAATCATTTGCAAATGTCTATTGTTCTTGACATGCGAAACTGTTGTTTGACATGAACAAAGGACATGACAAAAAAAACTCCTTTGGGAATCTCATGTGTAGAAATAACGAATCTGCGAGAGATTATCAAGACAAAAGCGACTCAATTCGTGATAATATCGAGCTTAAATATCCCGAATAAGCAAATCTTTTGTCTCCTAGAACGTGTGTGTTGTGACGAATGTTTATTTCGGTTAACCAATCACATTCGAGGTATTTGATTGACAGGTGACGTCACAGATGGAATAAAAGCACTTCGCTGTCAGGCTCACATCTGTTGCGAGCTTTTCCCTGAACGAGAAGGATTGTGTAGTTGAGTGTTCCATCAAAGAAACTCGCTGTATAAACGGTGAAAAATCTTAGCTTTGCTGGACAAAGAAAGCAGAAGTTGTTCATATTCTTGGTAAGTTAGATAATCTTTACTTTCATGCTAATTTTAAGGAGTTTTTACTCGGTTTTAGGCTATGTTTTCAAAGCCGTTTGTCGATCAAAAAAAAAAAATTCTCTTTTGTTTTGGCTGTAGTTTGTCGCTTTCAAAGCTCTTTCGCATCGTTTCAACTCTCTTATTTACAGTCTTTGTCCACAAATAAGCGGTAAAATGAAATAATTCCTTTCTTATTGCTGCAGAATCGTACCGCTTTCATAAATTTTGCCGATCAATAGGTTTTGAAAGTGTGGTCTCGTCTCTCTTGGTTAACGGAAAATTTCTTGTTGAGGTAAACGAATAGCCAGCACCGTTGAGTGGTAAAAATTCTGGTTTGCAGTTCAAGTTATTGAGATTTTTTAAGGTTTTTTGCCTGCAACATGTTTGAACGCTGCAAAAAAGTTGTTTTTGAACGAGCACGTACGAAGATGTAACTTGACACTTCGCTTCGCCATTAGAATTAAAAACTGTACTGATGTTGACAGATGGCAAGCTTTTCTTTGTCGAAATCTTCTATAAAACTCTATTACTTTTCTCTCTGAAATACATTTTTTTCTAAATAACATTTCCTGTTAATGTTTTTTTCGAACTTAGAGATGTAAGGTCTTTGCTTTTGAAGAAAGTTTTCGCAATGAAATTATTTTTTGCAATTTCGAAACTGTTTTATCAGTGGATCATATGTTCTCTGTGCTATAAAAGGTTTTCAACAGTTTTTGATGTTTACCAATTTGACCGATATTTGTGGCAATGTTAGGACGTGAGAAACTCGTTAACAATACTAAATAATTAATGTCTTGTTTTGCACTTTCTTGTAAGCTAAATCTGGAGCGTTTTTGAACAATATCTGAAGGTTTATTCTTGCTTTCCTTTGCCAAAAATAGCCTACTTTGCTTTTATGCAACTCAGCACTTAGCGATTCGGGGATTTTTTTCTAAACCATTATTATATTGATGCAAAATATGTCATGTGAGACTTTAGCATTGCTAATCATAATATGTTTTGTTGACGTGTAGCAAATGATGCAATATTTTCTCCGTTTGCCTCTTATTGTTTGACCTAGTTTATTAACGTTTTTTCCTCGTTATTTTCCAGATTGTGAACTGCTAATATCTTGGTGTAAGAACGAAAATGAAGATTGTATTGTTTGCCGATTTTATTGCCACGAATCATGGACTGAACCAAGCGCAGTATGTCCTTAAACAACTCTGTGACCAAGGCCATCATATATCTCTATTTGGTAAGTAAAATATTAAAGAATTTACTCCAATTTTGGCCTCTACTGTTTAAAAATGCATTCTAAGCGAGATACTTTTTCTGAAAGATACAAAACCCCAATTAAATCACCCTTTTCCCCGGGGAACCCCCGAATTTGGCTGTAATCCAAAACAATCATTAGTCCGCTTTGTTTTTCACTTTCGATTCAGAAAAACTTATCGAATAAGCTATATTTAATGAAAAATTGCCAACTTTTTTTGAACTATTGTTTTTTCAAACTGTTTTTAATGATTTTTTGTGTTTGTTAATGGTTGTCACGTGCTCTCGTGCAATTCTTTTTACATTCAATAACAAGCGTATAATTTGAATTGCAAATTTGTGCTTAGCTGGGTTTTGTTTTTAAAGTTCGATGGCATATAAGGGATTACTAATTGTCACATCGCTTTGTTCTACAAATAAAACCCAGGATTTGTCAATATGATTTAACCCAAGTTGAAAAACAATTTAGCTATGCATCAAAGCTTTCTATAATCCATAAACTGATGTATATTTTGATCTTTTTTTACCAGAATGTTCAGATGTTAGTATTCCAGTTTTGATATATGAAGAGCCAAGCACAGCCATCAAAGGTGTATACGAAGAACCACTCCGACTGCTTGAAAGAAAAGTGTGTGAAGCTGATGCAATACTCCTAGTAACCGACAGACCAACATTTGAAACACCGTCATCCCTAGCAACAGTAAAAAAATATTTTCGTGGAGGTAACTACGTGTGGCGGCCTTATGGTATCAATTGTATATTAATCGGTGGATCAGTGCACAGTCGTAAAGTCGCAATGGTCTTGCACAGTCTTCTAGAAGGATCAGATTACATGTCAGGATGCTTGCCAAGGCGGTGTTCCTGGACTAACTTATATGCAATCGATTACAGCATGGAGACGCCAGGACCCTGTGTGTTGTGACATCAAATGTGAAACAAGAACTTTAAAATAGCTGTGTTTTAGCAGCCATTGTTTATACATACACATCGAAGGACTATTTATAGATTTATCATTCGTTTGGTTAATGTTCAGTTACTAGTTTGCTTATAAAAATAGACAAAAAAGCAGTGTTATTTTCTATCAGTATTGTAGTATTAAAGATCATTTCTTTCATTTTTCAAAAGCACTGGATGATGTGCCAAACAAAAAAGTTTCAATTTAACAAAAAATAAGAATATTTGTAAAGTTAATGTTTATAGGGTTGTAAATATAGGAATATTTTGTGTATATAAAGAAAAGAACATCTTTTATTGTAAATAAAAACAATTCAAATTCAAAATACTTGTTAATTGTAGTGTGTTGATGTTGTGTGATCATGGTGGAATTGAAAAGGACTAATCCTGTGGATTATTATGATAAATATAGCTTTCTTCTTGTTGTCAATATTTTTGTCCAAACAAAATTATCTTATAATCTGTTCACTTTATTTTTGACACAAATAAAATAAAATTTCCAGTTCTTTTTATTGTGAAACAAATAACGCTAAAATCCAATTGCCTGGTCAGAAGATTCCAAAGATAATAAATTAATGATAAATATAGCTTGCTTTTTGTTGTCAATATGTTTGTCCAAAGAAAATTACCAGTTTTTCTATTCATTTTATTTTGAAACAAACAAATCAAATTTTCAGATCCTTTCTTTTATTGCGAAACTAATAACGCTAAAATCCAATTTCCTGGTCAGAAGATTCCAGATTGAAACGAACCTAAACGACGGATGTCTTTGACGCATAGGATAAGTACCTTGACGTCATCAAGCTATTATGTACCTGGACACCACAGGAAGCCCAAAAGCAATTTTGCAGACTTCAAACTTTAGCGCACGACACCAAAAAAAGTCGTTTTTGTGGATCGAACGGTAAGAAAGTAGGTTGAAATTTAAATGAATTGTGTCTTTTTGGACGTGCTCTGGTTCGACATGTGTAGATAGATGATAGAGCAACGGTTCGGGAATTTATGCAAAACCATTTGATCTAGGGTTAATGGCTGAGTATTCAAGCATATGGCTAGATAGTCCAGTCGGCATGTAGCCAAAATAGCTCAGCAGTATGTCCCCTGGTGTTATATATAGCTTGATAGAATATGGTTTTTGGTGGTTTTTGGCCTTTGTTTCTAGAATTTTGAAGAAAAGATCGCATTTTTAATATTGTGTGTGCCTTTGAAGGACTACTGATGCAACAAAGCGGGAATATCACTAAAAGCTATCAAGATATAGCCTATGCAGGTTGAGCCCTGCAGGACGGTGTACGTGACTTAACTGAGATATTTCAATATCGATTGCACTAACAATATTACTTGCAGATCGTGATCGTTTGATCTTGTGGGGTGGGTGGTGGGGATTTTGATGGTAAAAAAAAAAAAATGAAATTTGTTAAAAATGAAATTTCATTTCACTATGCCTTAGAACGCAAATATTATATATCCAAGAAATATCATTAAATTGCTACTGTGGAATAGAACGCAAACACTATATCCATGAAATATCATTAAATTACTACTGTGGAATAGAGCGCAAACACTATATCCATGAAATAGAATCAAATTGCTGCTATGGAATAGAGCGCAAACACTATATATCCATGAAATAGAATCAAATTGCTTCTGTGGAATAGAGCACAAACACTATATATCCATGAAATATAATCAAATTGCTTCTGTGGAATAGAGCACAAACACTATATCCATGAAATATAATCAAATTGCTACTGTGGAATAGAACGCAAACACCGATTAAATATCCATGAAATATAATCAAATTGCTGCTGTGGAACTGCTGTGGAATAGAACGTGTCTAAATAAGACGGAGTAGGCGTTCATTGTGCAATCCATAGAAGGATTTGCTTTCCTCAGCTGGGCCTAATGGAAAAATGCCAGCCGTTTAACTAGTGTGATTCCTTGCATGCATGAGTTCGTCTAACCATAATCACCCCATACTTGTTCTATAAATAAACCTAAGAATTAAACGTCGTACGATGCCAGTAATTGTGCAATTACTCACGGAGGGGGGTACTCAAGGGTAAAAGTATTGGGCATGCACTTCGGGAATTAAAACCACCCCTAAATTAAAAGATAATAGAAATCATCCTAAAAAGGTGTGACACGAACGATTTTTTCACTCCTAAGAGCGATACCGCATAAAGGCATAAAAACGAAAAAACGCGGCTATATTCCTTGTTCGATACCTTAAAAATACCAGGAAATGCCGAAATTTTAATGTTTTATACTCTACAGGCCGGATACGCCCCGCAGACCGCTGGCAAGGGGGGGGGATACTCCCTTTGTCCAAGTGGTAGGGGTGATCGGCGTACCTTTTAGGGTAAAAATATTTCCTCTGCGTACCTTTTAGGGTTCTGACTCAAAAATCAGACACGTTACATGATTTTGAACCTGTAAGAGTCATTTTTAGTCTGTTTTGTTGCTTTTTTGGGGTAGAAATCGACAAGGCTTAATCTGTTTTGTTTTTTTATCTGTGCGTACCTTTTCGGGGGTCGCAATCTCATAGATCGAGGCGATTTATAAGGCTTTATATGTATAATTATTCTCAAATCTATAACTCGTCGACAAAATAAAGGAAATAAACTCTAACCTTCATGGATTGTTTCTTGTTTCTTATCTGGTAGCGATTTCAGGCTGATTGGGCTGTTTTTAGCTATGTTCTCCCCCCCACTACTTAAATCGCTACCAGATAGCAAGAAAGACACAAGAAACAATCCATGAAGGTTAGAGTTTATTTTTAGACGAGTTATAGATTTGAGAATAATCCTACATATAAAGCCTTATGCCTGTGCTAAGAATACTGAATGCTGCATACTGAATAGTGCGTTGTAAATTCCCGAAATGTATTTTGGGTAATGAAATATTGTTTAAAGTAGAATATATGATTTTTTTTTTTTTTATTCTTAGTGCATGCCATTCAAAACAATATACGAGCTGAGCCAGTTTAGGGAGTAAATATCGTTTATTTTATTTCAAATTAACGAAACCCACAATGCCATTTGATTTTTAAATACAATATTAAGTATTCAACGTTTTTTGAAAAGCTATATGCGACGAGCTTTTTACCAGATACTTCAGTAAACATTATTCCCCCACCCCTCTCCCCCAGGATGTGAATGTCATACGTTGAAGATCTGCAACATGACGATTGTAGGCTAAATTGAGTGACCACTGCTCTCCATGTTTATTGTCTTCCTTGACAATCAATAATCTTACTCGCCCAGGATAAGACCCTCGGCCATTTCCTTCCTACTTTCACATTTCAATCGATTTTGAATATCTTTTGTCCCATATTCTAAGGCGTGTCACGTCAACACCGTCTCTTATTTCGTCACGCTGAAGCGTGACGTAACGACACCTCTTTGGTAAACGAACGACCTTCCGAAGTGAAACTGCTCAAACGGACCAGCCCTTTGCGTCAGTTCGTACGTAAGTTCTGTAAACCAGACAAAAGTGCTTGAGCAAAGCATGCATGTTATGTAAGCTTGCGTTGATTTTCTTACGTATGACAGTAAAATAGAGTGTTAATACGTGATTTTCTAGTTGACACTAGTACAAGGCCAAGGCCAGAGGGTTAAAAATAGATCACAAACATATGTATATTAAACATATCAGTATTTAATTTTCCCGGGAACGCCGATCAGCTGACTGATCTCCACATTTTCGGCTGTGATTTTCTTAGCTGCTTTTTAAATGTTATTAATATAACAAAGCGTTTAGTTCTGGTGCGTTTTCCAGTACCTGCTTTGCTTTATCGATCAGCAGATCTCGATTCGTTTGAAACATTTGCCGGTAATTCCCCTTCGGTCAAGGTTAACAAAACAACGTCATGAAATTTGTAACAGGATTACTGGACAGCGGACTGTGGAGTGGGGATTTAGAGCTGTTCTATTTAATAAAAACCACACATAATTGAAAATTTCTTTAGAATCTGACGTTTAAGAATAGAGTTAAATCAAAAATATGCAATGTGCTTTATGCGTTTTTCGTTTTTCATTGCATGGTACACGGCCTCGATACGGTTTTTCTATGTTATTTAGCAAAGCAAAAAATAGTAAGCCATCGAATATGTTTCTCAAACTAAAAACCCGTCTAAAAAAACAGAGGTTTTGTATATCTTTGACTAATTTACCTATAATCAACACAACCCATGGCAAACAATAAAACTTGAACACCAAAGGTTTTGTCTCTACTTTGACTAATTTATCGAGCTACAAGCAACACAGCCCATTGTAAGGCAAGGAATACATGTATCAACAAACAATAAAAATACCACAGGTTTTGTCTCTACTCTTTGACAAATTTACCTAGAATCAACACAACCCATGGTAAGGCAAAGATATAACCTGTATCAAGAATAAAACAATATTTATTCAGTTCAGTTCATAATAAATCATAACGCAGAAGAAACGTAATCATCTATTTTTAACTAAATGCCTGCGTGCAAACAAAATATTGGATAAAAAAACACGTTTTATCTTCACTCCGTTTCTGTGCCTAGTACATGCAAGCTCTAAAATCGCTAACAATTTGACAATAAAAAAACGCGCATAGATTTCTAAAAATTATATGATTTCAGAAACCTAGCTATAACGATATATTTTCTTTGATTAATTATTATTTATTTGCACGACCAGAGCTGCGTCCAGTCCCATGATTATGGCGCGGCTCACCTTGACTTTTGTCCTTCTATAACTGACCTTTGACTAATAGAACGACAGGGTCAACAATTAGCCTTTGTATAATAACAATAGGCTATAATGATATTAATAATACCTTGAGGGCATTTAGTGAAGAAAATTTTACGATAATTTTTCCTTGCTTTTTTTAGAGTCTTTGAAACAGTCCCTTCTTTTGATATGCGAAAACACCGAGGAAATATGTTGAAGATTGAACTAGAGAAAGACATGTGACGCCGAATTACGACACCCTGCTAGCAGAGCTTTAATTCTCGCTCTTCTTCTAGCAGGATAGAGTTACGACTGAAAAAAAAAACATTTGCCTTTACATACCGTATTTACGCGAATAAGCGCCGCTGCGCTTATCAAATGTTTCTCGATCTCACTGTCCCCTTCTTGATCAGAACTACGAATATTGGGGAGATAACTTAAAGGGCGAGCGGTGAAATATAATTATTTTGAGGTGAAGAATATTAATATCGCTTTTGATAAACATTTATTTTCAATGCTGTTCTAGAGTAGCATTATAGCGTTAAAGTGCGGCGCTTATTCCAGTTAAATACGGTATATGTGTACTGTAATTTTTCCACCAAAACCTCACTCGATTGAACTTCAAATCGTTTACTCGGAGTCCTTGCGTGATAGAAGATACTGTTTCGCATTCTAGTCCAGCCTTTCATAAGAGGAAAACACATACTAGTATTAGGGAGATACCATTTGATTTTTGATGGGGGAGGGGTCCCAATTTTCGGTTTGTTTGATTTTTTTTTTCCTGACATACAGTTTGCAAGATATTTTTTTTGACAGATCCTCGTTATTTTCTTTTTTGCCTTGATTGCTCATGCTCGATTTTTTTTAAGGGTTAATAAGGCCTTGCTCGATATTTTTTTAGGGAATTGGGTCCCCCCCCCCCCCCCCCCCCTCCTGTCAAAAATCAAATGGTCCGTCCCTTATCGTCTTATATTATGTATCGGTGCTTTTGTAACACAGTTAATTTCATCCGGACAACGGAAAACGTCCACTTTCCATCCTTCCATTTGTCAAGCAGATAAATCAGTATAATCTTCTGTTGAAGATTTGCGTGATTTGAGCCTGGAAAACTACCATGTTTATCTAGCAATCGATTTTAACTGTTTCACGACTATCGATCATGATGTAAATCTAACGTAGTGATTTCTTCTTTAGTCAATTTTCAAGACATACGGAGAGTGACAGAAAGTGGATTTACATAAGGTAATTGCTACTTAGGGATAACATGGTTTTGCGGTCTGGTCTCTTCCGGGACTAAGTCAAGGCCAAGGTTTGCGTAACTGTGTAAATTAATCGAATTATTTCCAAAAATAAACAAGATCAACTGCTTGACAGCTTGACTAAATGGTGTGTGGAAATAGGCACAATTCTTTTTAAGAATTTCTACGGGAGACTTAGTTTCCTTCTAAGCCGCTTTTAGTGTCGTCACGCAAGGGAACGTTGCGTGACGACACTAGGAGACCCTGCTAGCCGCGAATATAAGCTTAAAGACTAAGCTCCACTAACATTCTAGTAACACAGTACTAATCATTTTTTGAACGTTCATGCCACGAGTGGAATTATATTCCGACGTCATATGGATGAGTAAATATATGCTGTTTGCTCTAGTGCTTTCTGTCTGGAAATCAAGTGGTAACGCATGATACAGCGTGACGTGTGTGACTGTCATGCAAGAACATAACTTAATGCGTTTTATTTTATTTTTTTCAACAATTTTATTGAATGATATGATAACTACGACATAATAAGAAATAAAAAGTACAAAGAAAATGTACAACACATATGTAATGTGAAAAGATAATTATTGTTAAAAGAACTAGCTAAATTAATAAATAAAAATGAATCTATTATTATTGACGATAAGGGGCGAAGAGAGGGTATTGCGGGATTCCAAAAATAATCTCGAGCACAGCCGTTAGCCTTGAAAAAAAGAAACATATCCTGCACCACAGAGAAAAAAAACTGCAAAAAATATCGTGCACAGCGTGCATCAAGGGAAATAATTATATAAAATCCTTCACCGAGAAATTGTCCAGCCTGCTATCAAATATGTAATGGTCAGTCTCTAATGTCGTTGCTCCCTCCGAATTCCGAAAATTGTAACTTTAATTAAACATAGGCGAGCGGGGATTCATTTACCCTGCGAGCAGAGGTTCCTTTCTCTTACCTAGAACGACGAGAAAAGTAACTTTAAAACTTTAACTTTAAAAGTTACTTTTCTCGTCGTTCTACGTAAGAGAAAGGAACCTCTGCTCGCAGGGTAGGATTCATTGGGGGTTAGGTCGCCCTAATTTTTTATATTTTATCTCATAGTGATTATTTACCAAAACAATTACCCCCTTCTCCCTTCATCAATGTTAGTGTGAAATGATAGCGCATTGATCATGATAGGTCAACCACATAAGCACTAATCAATGGCTCCCTCCTGAACATTGCCAAGGGGGGTGGGGAAGTAGCAGAATTTCAGCAGTGCTAAAATGATTTTTTTTTTCGTGCCAACAGCCCGGGGGGGGGGGGGGGGGGGTTACTCCGCTAGAATTTGGGTAGGGGTGTTCCGCTGGGATCCTAAAACGGTGACCCTGTTTATGACAGAAAAAAACAAATTCGTATACCCTGTTTATGACAAGGGATAAAATTGGGACCCTGTTTATGACAGTTTAGGACCCTGTTTATGCCGCAAAAACGTGCTGAATTTCACGAAAGACGAAAGAACGCGCTGCTCATCGTATTACCTGATTAATATACCTGAATATGACAAAACAAACTAAGGAAATTGTGAAATGGGGTAAAAATATACCCTGTTCATGACAGAAAACTCAAAAAACCATACCCTGTTTATGACAGAAAGCTCGAAAAACCATACCCTGTTCAGCGGATCATCCCCGTATAGTAAATATATGGGAGTACCCCCCCCCCCCCCCCCCCGGGGGGCCAACAGATAGTAGGTAGTGATCAGACCTTCGGAGCGGACAGCAAGGGAAAAGAATCGTGCAATACAAGTTATATGGGAAAAACATATCATGCAAACAGGATGTGACAAAAAAATATATATATAAAAAAATATGGACCACTGTTTGGTCCGCCCCTTACGGCCGTCTTTTTCGCTAGATATTTATCGAAAACCTGTTTGTAGTTTAACAATAAGGTCACGTACATCCGATATCTATCCAAAATGTTACTTTGATTACTGCTCCAGCATTAGGTGTCGGGTTACATGTTGTTTTCCTCCGTGAACTCCGGACTTTCCATCTTCGGCGCAAACCATCAATTCATTGCAACTTGGACATCCAGGTTTTGCAAGTTACCATCGTAATTCTTCATGCGAAAAGATCACTAGCTACGCCAAAAGCTGAGGGATTAACAGGTAAGATTTCAAGTCATTCGTGATATGCTTTAGAAAATTTTGTTGTTTATATATCTCCTGTTGTGCGACGTGATTAAATTTCTCTGCCTAATTGAAGAAACTCTCCCTTATGCTAAACATTCAATGGCAATCGAGTCGATCAAGTTGCATTATTATTATCATTGTATTCATTATAAATGCACTTTTAGTTAAGCTTTGTTTCGTACTTTTGTGGTGGTCATGATAAACAACATATATATCCCGGGGGGTGGGGGGATAGGGGGAGGAGGGGGAGGGGGTACTCCCTTAGTAAGGGTGATCGGCAGTCGATTTCGCAAATGACCCCTAAAAGGTACGCATAAATTAAGGGAAATGTCAAAGTATTGTTGATTTTAACCCCTATAATGGTACGACTGTGCGATGTTCTTGGCAGCTAAGCTTATTTTTACTAACAAAGCCAAGTCAAAATGACCCTTACAGGTACATAGCCAGGTTACGTAATTTACTTTTGAGTCATAGCCCTAAAAGGTACGCAGATTAATTATTCAACCCTAAAACATGTACATGTAAAAGGAACGCCGATCGTCCCTACCCACTTGGACAAAGGGAATAACCTCGCCCCCACCTCCTCCTCCCCCCGGGATATATATCTATTTTAATTCAAAACTGGTTGGCATCGTCAAAGGCGAAAGGCAATAAGCTATAGGTCATTCATGAAACTAAACACGATTGATCGAGGTCTTAAAAATGGTTTCGTGAACTACAAACAACACGGAATATCTCAACACTAGCTAGCCTCTGCGTTCTTGACGAGAATAAGATGCAGAAACACGATTCTAGGGAGGCGTTATAATGAATTTTTATAACCATAATGAGAACAAATCTTTTCAAGGTTGGCTAAAGAGAAAATTGTTTGCGATTTACATTTACATAACTGGACTTAAAGGAACGACAGTCGGTTAGTTTTTCCGAACAATTTATTTTATTTCTAATTTATGCATTGGAATTGTATAGAACGAAAACACTAAAACCATTAAACACAAAATAGTTACTAACTAATAGTTTCTATTTATTGGCTATTTAGTCACTCAACTAGAAACATCAAATACAAAAGGGAACAATACCTTGACACAACTTTACTAGCTTTGATAGTGACTATTACTAACTAAATAAGAACTATTCCACAGTAGAGTACAAACACTACAAGTGTGCAACATAAATACCACTAAATACTGCTAAATTATGCAAATTATTTTGTTCTCTATTGTTTAATCAACACTATTTAGTGGTAAATAGTACAAAGTATTGCACACTTTTAGTGTTTGTACTCTAGTTAGCGCTCTACCAACTATCATATCGATACGATTCGCACCAGTGCTTGCCTATTAAACTACGAGGTTTTTTGCGTACGGAATATAGTCATAATCAACAACAGGATATCATTTAAAGTAGATACGTCCTGTTTCTTTAGGTCAATCACTTTAGGTCAGCTTTTTGATATATTTTAGTTTTCACAGCATGAGTAGCCAGGCTCTCTTAAGACGAGAAAAATAAATACATAATATATGTAAATACATAAGTGCACTGGGGGATAGGGGTAGGGAGGTAAATACATAAGTGCACTGGGGGATAAGGGTAGGGAGGTAAATACATAAATGCACTGGGGGATAGGGGTGGGGAAGTAAATACATAAATGCACTGGGGGATAGGGGTAGGGAGGTAAATACATAAGTGCACTTGGGGATAGGGGTAGGGAGGTCAATACATGATCTCACTGGGGGATAGGGGTAGGGAAGTAAATACAAAAGTGCTTTTGGGATAGGGATAGGAAGGTCGATACATAATTGCACTGGGGGATAGGGGTAGGGAGGTATAAATACATAAGTGCACTGGGGGATAGGGGTGGGGAAGTAAATACAAAAGTGTACAGGGGGATAGGGGTAGGGAGGTCAATACACAAGTGCACTTGGGGATAGGGGTGGGGAGGTAAATACACAAGTGCATTGGGGAATAGGGGTAGGGAAATAAAAACATAAGTGTTCTGGGGGGTAGGGGTAGGGAGGTTAAGTACAGTGATGTGTGACTAAAGCCTACAAGTCTAACAGGGCGTGATAAGTACTTCAGGCCTTGTCATCTGCTTCAAGCTAAGGTCAACATGGCAGATCGTCCCTTGATATACTATAATAAACACTTCAATAGTCATCACTAAGGGACGGACCATTTTGGATTTTTGATGGGGGAGGGGGGACCCAAAAAATATTGAGCAAGGTCTTAACCCAGAATTGGGTCCACCCCACCTTTAGTTACCACCTTTAGAGAATCAAAAGAATCAATAAAAAAATAGAGTAAATATAAGAATCGCACCATGAAGTCGCCTTTAGTGAACGGCGATTGTACGACCGAAAGGATTTGTGGTTAGGGGCCGACCATTTAACTTTTGAGGGGGTGGGTGGGTGATTTTGAAAATAAATTTCCTGCACCAAAAAAATTCGTGCAAGCCCAAATTGCCACTCAAATCTTTGCATTTCTTATAAGTAATACCATGGCTCGAGGGAAATTAGGGAATCCTTTGTCTTTTATAAGGGCAATGCTCATGTACGTATAGAGGTGTGGAGGCATCACGAGATTGAAATAGGAGCTAAAAATGTGACGAAGGGTCAATCCCGACGTAACCAATCGAACGAAATCAAACGTTCGATTCAATCGAATTCAATCGAATTCAATCGAATGATTGGATTCGAGTGTATTCGGTAATCGAATGAAATCGAATTCACAACTTTTTTTGAGCCAATCGAACATAATCGAACATTTGATTGTTAAATCATTCGATTTTCTTCGATTTTGATTTTCTAGCGCGGCAATCACTTTGATTACCGTTCGGAAATCGAACACAATCAAGCATTCGATTGCGTTCAGAAATCGAATTTAATCGAATTCACAACTTTTTTAGCATTCGATTTCATTCGATTACCAAACGCAATTTGATTGGATTCGATTGCGTTCGATTACCGAATCGTTCGATTGGTTACGTCGGGGGTCAATGGAATAACAAAGCAAGCAAGCGACCATTGGTAACTATAAAGACACGGAGATTACAAGCGAATACAAACGCGAACGATACTCGGCTGCCCATGCATGGTAGAAGGTCACTAAAGTACATGAGAGATGTCACTGATGTACGTACAGGAGACTCGTACCCGGTTTACTAGAATATTTGTCCGCGTGACAAGGAATTTTCAAGATGGCGGACCGAGTAGAGATGTTTTAATTTTTTGTGGTTTTAATATTTCGTATGGCACATCTACACATCTCCATTATTTCTAGTCTTCTTCCTCGCAGCCGTTCTTAGTGTCGGGGAACGGCTGCGAGGGAGACTACATCCTTCCGGAGAAGAAAGTGAATACTTTCCAAGTGATCCAGTGTCTGTCAAACACTTGTTTACAGTGTGCAGATAAGAAAAAAGGTACTGGCCTTCACGATACCATCTAGACTGAAGGCTAAGTGATAAAACCCGAATAGTGACCGAATAGTGCGAATAGATCGATTTCACGTGACGTCACACGCATCGTGGCGGCCATATTGGTGTACCTCTCGGGTTGCAAATCACATGTAAATCTATGCAAACGCACTCCAAAACTATAACTTTAGCAACTATTTCATCCAATTCTAGCGGAATTATGGCCACTGCACAGGATCCAATCCCTTTTCCAGGATCCCAAACCTTCGTTACCAACTTCTGAATACGCTCTGAAGTTAGATTCAGCCGTAAAAAAGCGTTATTTGGAAAAGATAGACCCGTGTTGATCAGTACAAGGCAAGAACTTCGACCCGGACTTCGACAGTTGTCAGCAAGACACTTATCGGATGTTTTCCCACCCCAAGCTTGGGATACAATTGAGATACTACCTTGGGGAGTAATTCCGATCAGGACTTTCACAGTGTTGTGCGGTTGTGGCTCTTGTAGGAAGGAATACCGGTCGGTAATACTGCACTTTCGAGCTGTTTTATATACACCTTCGAGCCATACATGAAAAACATGTTTATCTTAATGAATCCTTTATAAATCGACAATAAACATGCTATAATAAAATGTTCGATTTGTCAAACATATTATAATAAAAACACACTACTTAAAGGTTAATAATTGTTTTACGGCTAAGATCGTGTTATGGTGTTTGTTTTTCAGTTTCAGTGTTCTTCATAAATAATCGCTTGGCCACGGCATGAAACTCGGCGAAAACTTACATTTGTCAAACTTATTATAACACAAATACATTAGTTAAAGGGTTATTATCCAGTCCGGGTTGTATCTGTCCCAGCTTTTGGCAGCCCGGTCAGAGACGAAATGCTTCTCGCAGACTCGACTTGTGTTCAAGACTGACTCCGTGTCAGAGGTCTTGTCTACTTATGGCTTTAATCCACTCCTTTCGCCTGAATTCTGACAACTTTTTCGCTTCTTTGCCTTTATTAATAATTACTTGAGGTACTCTTGCAAAATATACACCTTGATGTCTGCGACTTTTAGCTCCACATCCAAAAATCAAATACATCACCATCTAACTCGCACTTCGCTTCACTACTTTCACGCTATTGTTTACCGATCGAGGTACACCAATATGGCCGCCAATTAATAAATGGTCACGTGACTGAAAACGATCTATAGTCGCGGTATATGATAATAGTTTTAACATTTCATAGGTTAACGGGTCACCCAATGTGTATGAAAGATATCTGTCAGCGAGTCACCGCGCCCAGATGTTTATCTTATTTGTATTATAACTAGACGCATAACTGCGTGAACTCGGGCTTCATTATATGGCGCGTTTTTCGTGTCAAAATTCGAATCTGTCATTCTTCAATTCAATCATTCAATGCGAACATGCAATTCTTCAATTCAAACATGCAATTCTTCAATGCGAACATGCTATTCTTCAATTCAAACATGCGATTGTTCAATTCAAATATGCAATTCTTCAATGCGAACATGTTATTCTTCGATTCAAACATGCGATTGTTCGATGCGAACATGCAATCATTCATTCAATCGTGCTATTCTTCAATTCAAACATGCTATTCTTCAATTCGAACATGCCATTCTTCGATTCAAACATGCTATTCTTCAATTCGAACATGCCATTCTTCAATTCAAACATGCTATTCTTCAATTGAAACATACTATTCTTCAATTCAAACATTCAAACATGCTATTCTTCAATGCGAACATGCAATTCTTCAATGCAAATATGCTATTCTTCAATTCAAACATGCGATCCTGTCGTTAATTATGCGTCATTTCGTCATGCGGCTCGGTCGTTATTCGCTTTCGTCGTTATGCATCACTTTGTCATGCGCTCGGTCGTTCGTCGATATCGTCGTTATGCATCACTTCGTCATGCGGCTTGGTCATTATGCGACTTGGTGTTATTCGATTTTGTCGTTCTTCGGAGACTCGGCTCTAGCCCGTCCAAAACAGCCACGCAGAAACTGGTGCAGATATAATACGATTCATCCAGAGCTGGTGAAGAGTTCACAAGTTAAACTGTTGGCTGTAATTCGTATTTTCTCTTGGTAATATTAGATGAGTCATGGAATTATATGTTATTTATACTATTTATTGTAGAACATACTGCTCAGACCACTTAGAAGCACGTGGGTGAGATCGCCGAGTCAGCCACATTTACATTAGCCTGCGTTACATCCGGAATTTTCTTCTTTACGAAGAAAATTCCGGATGTAACGCAGGCTACATTTACATAAGAACTTATGGAAGTTTAAGGTCTGTTTTAAAATGTTTGTTGATCTATAATTTCTTTTGTTATAGATTAACGAATTTTTCATGGTTTTACGCCCATACTTTAGCATAATGCGAAATAGCGAAGCCTTAAACTTTGTATCTATTAGGAAGCTTTTTTGATTGAAACACGAGAAAAGTTGAACGATTTGACCTTTCTGGGCTAAGTGTTGACAAACACAAATGGCGTTCACGACAGTCACGCGTCACGAATTACATGTGCTTTCTGTGAAATTTCTTGCTTTAAACACCTCCTTCACCTATTTCAATAGTAACATCTACAAAATAACAAATTCATAAGACTTGAAGTGGAGATTTAGGCCCTGTTTAGACGGCATAAGATCTCAGCGATGAGTCAACATCATTGAGGCCGATTTCACTACGAATTGATCACGGAAACTAATAAAAAAACCTCGGAAAACACTCGTACACGTGTTCTTTCAGCATTCGTGAGCTTTCGGACAAAACAAACTACGTCATCCGTAGCAACGCCTAGACGCATGCGCTTTACTAAAAGTGAAACATGAGGACTTTGGAATGTTGACTTATCGCTGAGATCAACAAACATTTTAATATTTCTGTTAATAGTTCTGAGACAGTCCTAGTACCTTAAACTTCCATAAGTTCTAATGTAAATGTGGCTGACTCCGCGATCTCACCCACGTGCTTCTAAGCGGTCTGAGCTATGTTCTACAATAAATAAATTGTTTTAAAAAGAAATTTTGATTTGTGTAGATTGCATATGCAGTAGTAATAGTATAAATAACATATAATTCCATGAATCACCTAATAGTACCTCTTCACCGGCTCTGGATGTATCGTATTATATCTGCACCAGTCTCTGCGTGGCTGTTTGGACGGGCTAGATCCGAGTCTCCGAAGAACGACAAAATCGAATAACACCAAGTCGCATAACGACCAAGCCGCATGACGAAGTGATGCATAACGACGAAATCGACGAACGACCGAGCGCATGACAAAGTGATGCATAACGACGAAAGCGAAGAACGACCGAGCCGCATGACGAAATGACGCATAAAGACAGGGTCGCATGTTTGAATTGAAGAATAGCATATTAGCATTGAAGAATTGCATGTTTGAATTGAAGAATAGCATGTTTGAATTGAAGAATAGCATGTTTGGATTGAAGAATAGCATGTTTGAATTGAATAATGGCATGTTCGAATTGAAGAATAGCATGTTTGAATTGAGGAGTAGCACGATTGAATAAATGATTGCATGTTCGCATCGAACAATCGCATGTTTGAATTGAAGAATAGCATGTTCGCATTGAAGAATTGCATGTTTGAATTGAAGAATTGCATGTTCGCATTGAATGATTGAATTGAAGAATGACAGATTCGAATTTTGACACGAAAAACGCGCCATATCATTACGATTATGTAATCATTTTCTTGGATTAGCTTGAGATGATTTGAAGCGAAAAAAAGTTATTTTTTTGGTCATCCTCCTTTTCTGTTTGGTCCGTTCCTTCAGTCCGTGATCCGCTTGCCTATACCGCTTTTACCTGGATATCGATGTTCGGTTCGTGCAGTGATACATGCGAGCTCAAAGACTGTCTAGAAACAGTGTTATTAAAGTTGTTCTTGCAAAATAAACGCAAGAAAAAGCAAGATAGATACTAGTCACTAAAGCAATTGGTGTTATATTTGAGGCGATTTAATTTAGGCTGTTGGATGTAGTTTTCAGAGAGGCTGATTTCAGCTGTTTTATATTTGTTGTTGTCTAGCTTGACCTTGATGTTTAAAATCGGTCACGTTATCTGACATATTGTAAACAAAGAAATATTACTTTCATCGTTCAACTGCTAGATAATAGGTTGAAGCGATTAAGTTTAAACTTAACTGTTGTTCTTTGCCGAGAAGCTAAGCGCTCTGCAATCGCCAATCAATCGCGGATCTGAAGCTTGTACGAGCTAATAGTATAGTCAATAAAATTAAACTAATGACAGATAAACTCGTTATTTTAATCAAAAATATAAAATAAATAATTACAAGAAGCAAAATATTTACCCTAAACATCACTAAAGTATTATACTGTTGTTGTCTTCGCTTCTAGTGCGCTGTATCGTACTCTCTAAGAATGCTTACAATACAGTTAAATATCCAGTAGTAACAGCTTCGTCCTTTGTAACTGGTTGTGAATCAATTCCATAGCATTATGAGTTTATAGCAGGGACGATTTCTGGATAAATTCCATCATAATAAGTTGGCTCGCTTATTTAGCCCGTAAATTGCATGATCTTTATTAAAATTCACAGTGACCGCTTTCCGAAAACATTCGACATAAACTTAAGTGTAATTCTACTGCGAATCATGTGGAGTGAGCGCATAAAATATGAGAATATTCCACCTAGAAATCAATCCTTCGACGAATCAAATATCCATGTGCTCCTATTGGCCAGTCTACGCATGCGCTGTGAGCATACGCATGCGCGGTGACGACTAGACGGCGTTTTGCGACCCAAGAAAAAAAAAAAAAAAAACATTGAAGCCCATTTTAAGACTCGGGTTTCCTTTGGAAAGCCCGAGTAACTATTGTCAGAAGTTCATAACCAGAAGTATCCATCTTCATTGTTAACCTAGACCCATTCGTTTCGTCATGATCAACCGTTTCTGAAATAAGTGTACTCCTATTTCAAAAAAGGCTGTCGACCGACAGGAACTGAAAGAACGTGGATTTTCCTTGTGTTTTTAGGCTCTAAAACTTCATGAATTTAATTTTACTTGTCAAAAAAGAATACCCAAAGTTGGGATTGGCTAATCATCGAGTTAGAGGTTGAGTTGAGTTTGAGTTGAGTTTGAGTTAGCTTTGAGTTAGCTTTGAGTTAGCTTTGAGTTAAGTAAAATATGAAATATCAACTTTAAATATCAATATAATTTTAATATATGCAATAAAACTGTAAAAAAATACACCTATACACTTACATATTCAAAAACGAATAAAAAACTGCACTATTTCACGTAGTCAAATTATAACAACTTTACCTTATATCCTAGCAAATGTAGACAGTTTCTTTCAATGTCACTTCTAGTTAGATTAATTCTTAGTACAATTTCACTTAATACTAGTAAGTTTGACTCTAAATAAATGTAAATAACTATAAAAAAATACAGACTGGCCGATAGTCTGGCCGCCATGTTTTTTTCAACACAGGGATCCCATTCATTTTCCGTGTGTTACAACACAGGAAGCCCATTTTTTGGAAAAACAAAATTGAAGATTTTTGTTTTTTGTCCTGAAAAGCGGGGATTGTTTTAATATTCCGAAATTCTACATTACGATAAATAGAAAATTTCCAATACTTTTTTGATGCGGCCAGGAGAGTCTACCTCAACTTTCACATGACATGTGTGGATCTACGCATGCTCGTTTTTTGTCAGCGGTTCATCTTGGACGTCCGTGTCTTGTATGTAAGTATTGCATGAATTCATTCTGCTTTAATGGTATTCCCTAATTGTTAAGCATTCAACTAATTGCTGTTTTAATTTCAAATCAATTTCGAGGTAAGTGCTGTTTTAAAACTTAATGAGAAAACTATTTTTTTAAACTATTGTGGCAGATGTGGCCGGGTATGTTAACCAGTTGGTAGCATGTTATTGTCTTTGAAATTAAATTTTCTGTCCATCGTTTTAAAATTATTCATTTATTATAAAATAAATAATAAATTAAAACTGCAACAATAACATAACATGGCATTTATCTCATGATATATTTTATTCGCTTATTTATTATTTATTAATATTCAAATTCAATTATATATGCACCTTTGACAAATAGCTCTATAAAAAGAGAAACATAATATTTTTCCTTTGTTACATGTGGGAGCCCTGTGTTGAAGATCATGGCGAGTCTCGGCCAGTATGGATGTATATGTTGATGTTGTTTTTTTACATTTATCAGTTTGGAGTCAACCCAGCAAGTATTGTGTAAAATTGTGCTGAAAACAGATTTAACTAAATATACGATTGCTAGAAACTAACAAAATTTGCGTGGATATAAGGGAAAGCCGTTTTATTTCAACTATACATGAAATGCTACTTATGAGTCTATCGCTGATGAGTCTATCGCAAGGAAGATAGTGACATGCAACACAACTTCCATAAATTTGAAGATGGTGTAAGTTTAAGTTTATGGTGTAAGTTCTGACTATATTTTTAGTATTTTTATAGATTTTTAATATATATATTTTATATGATTTGTTGAGGTTGACTCTCCTGGCCGCATCAAAAATGTATTGGAAATTTCTTATTTATCTTAATGTAGAATTAAAACAATCCCTGCTTTTCAGGACAGAAAAAACAAAAATTTTTAATTCTTCGTTTTCGTTTTTCCAAAAAAATGGGCTTCCTGTGTTGTAACACACGGAAAATGAATGGGATCCCTGTGTTGAAAAAAACATGGCGGCCAGACTACCGGCCAGTCTGTATTATTTTTTTACAGTTATTTACATTTATTTAGAGTCAAACTTACAAGTATTAAGTGAAAATGTACTAAAAATAAATCTAACTAGAAGTGACATTGAAAGAAACTGTCTACATTTGCTAGGATATAAGGTAAAGCTGTTATAATTTGACTACGTGAAATAATGCAGTTTTTTATTCGTTTTTGAATATGTAAGTGTATAGGTATTTTTTTTTTACAGTTTTATTGCATATATTAAAATTATATTGATATTTAAAGTTGATATTTCATATTTTACTTAACTCAAAGCTAACTCAAAGCTAACTCAAAGCTAACTCAATGTTAACTCAAACTCAACTCAAACTCAACTCAACCTCTAACTCGATGATTATCCTATCTCCCCAAAGTTCCTTTCAGTCGTGCAATCGCCAATTGTCAATTCTCTCCGACAACCTCTTTTGAAATAGGTGTATACATTGGGGTAGTCTATTCGGCAAAGTTTTATTGTTATGCTAATAAGGTCCCAATACGTTGAACACAAAGCAAAACTAAAGTTGATTACGTTTAGCCCTATTTACAAAAGTATTTGTGAATCTAGAAATTACAGTGGAATTTTTTCTTAGCTTTTATTTTTATTTTGAATTTTTATGGGAAATCTTCAAATTAAAAGAAAACACAATAGCTTTAACCGCTAGTTATTTTTACTCTAGTTTTTTTTTTTTTTTAAAAACGATAATATCCATCCTAGCTTAACCGCTAGCTATCGTTCCTTTTTCGTCAATTAGGACTTAAAAAGATTGTGTTGTTCAACGAATAAAGAAATGATACAATGTTATGACTACTAGCGAAACAAGAAACATTTGAATCAAAGGTGACTGAGCTGTAACGATGGAAACCAAGCCAGTGTACTTTGATGTCTGATGGCGCCGAGATATCGCTTCGCTTTTAAAACTCGTTATAGTCAACTCATCTAAATCCATTGCATCTTCCACTTCTAGCTTAACTTTAGCTTTAGCAATCTCTCTCTTTGTAGCAAAATGTTTCTTCGCTAGTTTAGCGGCTACTTTAGCAAACTCCAAGCAGTCTGACTCCAATTCTCTGTAGTTTCCTATCTGGAGCGCTGTTATGTACGCCAAAACTTGCAAAGCTTTGAAGCTGGTTAAAACATTACCGCATAAGAATAGCGGTACATTTTCAAACTGTCGTGTCAACGTGTTAATATAGACGGCATAACGACTGGAATCTTCTTGGGAAAACGCCAAGTGCATTCTCATAACATCGACTTCAAATGACGACGTGAATGTGTGCCAGCCAGTTTTGTTATAAAGAGTTTCGCGGCTTTCTATTGGAATAAAATACAATACAGCATGGCTGTTTCGTATCCCAATAAAGCAGTGAAAACCATCCCATTCATATGCTGTTCCCAAATGAACATTTTCTAACAATCCCGTCGCTTTTTCTACCAAATTTGTTGAGCTGGATTGAAGCCGATTTTTCAACAAATTTTCCCAGTCTTTGATTTGATCGAAGATTTCTTCATCAAGACCGTCGACGAAGTGAGTCAGTTTGAACCCTTTAGATTCGGCTGAGGTATTAAACCTAGCTAGATTTCTGTCCAGATAAAGTCGCATAGCGTTGGATCTACAACTCAACGATATGTATTCTTGTTATCAAAGGGAGAATTCGTGGACTGAAATCGCTCGTGTTTTGTCTACATCATATGCAAATTTATAGCGCCGTCTAAACTAAAGCGTAAACTAAAAAATTAGATTAAATCAAATTAAATTCAAATCGCTAGAACAGGTACCGGGGGGCTAAATGAAAATAACAATTTGTAATATATTTTTCACAATTTGTCCGATAATTTTTTGCTCAAACGGTGAATTGCAAATTCACGAATTATTGTGGCATGATAGGGCAGAATTGAATCGTGGGTTTCCTGTGGTTTGCGCGGGAAATGAATGCTAGCATAACAAAAAACGCGCATAACAAAAAATGGGAAAATATAAATGATACTTTAGCTCTCCTATGAACAATTACATTTATATTTTCTTGTCTTATCAATCTATTATTATTAATCTATTATATCTGTTGTAACAATATGACTATTAACTATTATAATTCAACTGCAAGCAATTTTCCTCCACTCTCATTGGTCGAGGGGCGATCACGTGACGTGATAGTGCCCACCGCGGAGGGATACTATCAGCGCATAGTGCCCGCTGAGCTTTTCGTCCGCTTCGGAAAATTTTGTTGTTGAATAATAAAAACAATAGAGCGCGTAGTTCAAATCTTGGGCATTATGCTGTTATAGTTGCCCTTGGAAACTGGATGTTCCTCAAAACTTCATAGTCCACCTCGAACTGCGTTCTCAGGCGACTATTTGTTTTTCTGAACATTCAGTTTCCGCGGGCAACTATCACAGCATAATGCCCTCGATTCAACTAGGGACTGGGTATGTGGGTATGAATGTGAAAAACTTGAAAAATTAATTTGATTATAATGGTTTCAGAAAAAATAACCCTGTCTCATGGGGAGTAACCAAATATAAGCTTATTGAGCAAGTTTCAGAACGTTTGGCTAAATAGAAAATCCAAACGCTGCCAAAATTACAGAGAAATGTATGGTGTCCTTCCAAAACTTCCTTCCAAATCATACATTCTTTGTAGTTTAAAATAACATAATTTCGTTGCAATTTGCACAAACTTGTTCCAACTTTCAATTCTTACTAATTTGTATTTATATATGTATAATGGTCCGTCCCTAACTAAAAGCTTGTATTTAGAGTGATTTTCATATGACCGTGAAAGGATAGGCAAACGTATAGTTAGTAGTAAACACTAAAACCATTGTTTTCTTTTGTTCTTTATCAACTACCACAAACTGAGACCCCGTCTAGGATCCGGATACTTTTGAAACCGCATACTTTTTGATGCGAATCTGCCTATCGTCCACACGAATCCATTGAATCCGGTCACCGAAAAAGCATACTTTTACTTGAATCCTCCGGATACGCGGATTCGTGTGGACGCAAATATTTCTATGCGTTTTCAGCCGGATCGGATTCGTGTAGACAAGGCCTAAATGGTCTATTTCCTTGCACGGTCATATGAAAATCACTCTATCACACTGGTTAATGAGTACAGCTCTATACTATATTTTGCACTCGATCGTTGAAATACAAAATAGTACAAATATGTTTTAATTAAACAAAAAGAAAACAGAATTTCCAGAGCAATTTTCCTTGACAAGTTTTTCATAACATGCTTGAACAATTGCTCGTGTATTACTGAATGGATAACACAGAAAAATAATCCATTTACAGTACTTGAAATCTGAAAAACCGGCTTGCCAGCTAGACAACAAGGAAAATGCCCCAAGGAATATTGAAGATAATAACAACAAGAAAACTAGTGCATCGTAAACACGAGCAAGGAACCCATTTGACACATTGGGTAGAGCATCGGATTTTTTAGGGGAATCCCGCAGCCCCCAAACCCCCGTTCCCGTTCCCTCCCCCATCAATTATGTTATAGTACGTCTCTAAGTGCGCTATGTAAATTCCATGTCATCATCATCATCAACGTCAAAATCTTCTGCTACCCTCTTTGAAAGATGTATAAATTACCATTTTGCTCTGTTTTCAGGTTTGCTTTGGCCGGGAAGGAATGGAGACCAGGTCACGTGACAGGCCCTTGAAAGTGGTGTTATTTGTAGATGCCGATGTTCATAGTAATTGTCCCTTCTACACATGTGTAGTGACAAGGCTCATTGACCATGGCCATAACATCGCTCTCTTCAGTAAGTACACGATTCTCATAATGACTCATTCAATCAAAAAACCCGTTCACAGTTCTATGCCATCTTTAATAAAGACACATTGTCACCTACCAGCATGCAACGCGCGAAAGACTGGATTTCGTTGACCATGAAACTCGCCAATCAGACAATTTGATATCTTTTACAATGTGAGTGGGCATTGATGGTCTTTTTAAATCGTTTAGTGTTTGTTGTATTTGTTTTTCTCCTAATACAACTGACTACGAATGCATAATAACAAGTGACCATGGGTTTTAAAGGTAGCCTGGCCTTTGTATCAATTATCCATGTGTCTCTATCATTGCATGCTCAATGTTCGTCTCGCTTTGATGCAAAGGCCCGGCTACCTTTCAAGATGACGCAGGGAACTGTGATGTGATGTGATGTGATGTGATGTGATGTGATGTGATGTGATGTGATGTGATGTGATGTAAAGTGGTATTAAGCGATATGTGATGTGATGTAATTTGAGACAGAATGCCATATCTTATCGATCAAATTTCCTCATAATATATTTTTATCATTTTAGCACATTACAACGAACAGCCTGTATTACTACTAGAGAGACCAGAACCTGTATTTAACAACCACAATAAACACACCAAACCAGGACTTGTCTTCCAACAACGGCTGATTCAAGCAGACGCAGTCGTCATCATCACCGCAAGAAACGTCCATGAGCTTTCCTTCTCTCTGCTGAAGTTTAACGTTGGTAACAATGCTTTTGACGGACATACATACACATGGCATACAAATGGATTCAGCTGTATTCTGCTTGGCGGCTGGATAAATAATCGAAACGTAGCGATGAAAGTTCGGGCGATTCTCGCTAGTTCGGATTATCCGGATATGACCCGAGCGTTACCGAAGCCAGCTTACTTGAATGGATATTATGTTGAGGATCTCAGTACGGAAACTCCCGGACCTTGTATTTAGCTAATCTTAGTGACACGGGTAAAAAACGCACTGCGCACGCTCGGAAGACCATTGGAGATTTACCGGCGTTTGGTAAATCTTTAAAGTTAAGAAAGTTCGTGGAAAGTTAGTGCTTATATTTCCCTAACACATTACATTAGTTGTTTTCTTTCCCTGGTCAAATAATACAAGAGAAATTCGCTTAATACATAACCACACGAAAACGCGAAACCCTTCGTAAATTTTTTAGTTATAGTCTTTTGCTTATGCATGCGCCGTGCGTTTTTCACCCGTGTCAATCTTAGTTCTTATTTAGATGTTTTCTTATCGCCATAACTACGCGGCCATTGAAGTTAAGACACCAACGTTTATAATACATTGTACCGACTGATTGTTTTTAATAGGCTATCAGTGCACGATGACGTCATTTTACTACCAGTACCAGAATGCTTCACGGCTTTTTATTTTTAATCAAATTTGTCATCCCTCTTGTGAATGGTATACAAATCAACACTAATTATTTAAAAAAAGAAAGTAGACAAAGCATTCTGGTCTTGGTACTATTGTTCCGTAAAACGTCTTTTTTAATGAGTTGACACTTACTGCAGTTTTCATCTTTCCAAGTTTGCAGAAAGCCGAAAACCGCAGAAAACGTTAATATTACATCTATACTGCATGTAGATTGTCCATCTATAGGTCTTGTGGTTCAATTTTTTTTGAAATTCTTCTTGTTCCATGGTAAGTTGTCGCGAAATTATGAAAAGCGCTGTAAACGGTCGCGAAGAATTAGTTGTTAATAAAAATGGTTTTAATTTATACAGTAGTTGCCTTTATGATTGGAGAACCAACGATATATAGCGATAGAAAAAGAGAACTGAGACTCATAATAGAGAAATATAATACAAGACAGTACAAAGGGTTGGGCAAATTTTTCAGCTTTTTTTGTTGTTAACGTTGTGCACGATATATATATTTTTTAAAAGGTTACAGCTGTACTCGATATTTTTTTAGGGGATCCCACAACCCCCATCAATTATCGAATGATCCGTTCCTATAGCTAGACAAGAACAAAGTTTGACTATATAAGGAAACACATTTTTAATTCTAATCAAATTACATACAGGATTCAGATTTACTGCAAATTGTCATTTCTTGGGAATAATATTACATCTAAACTTTAGATTGTTCATCTAGGTCTTGTGGTTCAATGTTTTTTGAAATTCTTCTTGTTCCGTGGTGAGTTTTTCCCTTTCTTCTTTTAACTTGATCTGAGAAAAAAAATAGAAATGGTAATAAACAGAATGAAATCGTGACTGATAATTAAACGAACAAACAATTTAACGAACAGACAAACAAACAAACAAACAAGCAACCAAAGACAGACATACAAACATACAAACAAACAAACAAACAAACAAACAAACAATTAAACGAACAAACAAACAAACAAACACACAAACAAACAAACAAACAAACGAACAAACAATTAAACGAACAAACAAACAAACACACAAACAAACAAACAAACAAACGAACAAACAATTAAACAAACAGACAAACAATTAAACAAACAAACGAACAAACAAGTAACAACTATACTAACAGACAGACAGACAAACAAACAAAAAATTAAACTAACAAACGACCAAACAGACAAGCAAACAGACATACAAGCAAACGATTAAACGAACAAACAAACAAAGCAAACAAACAGAGTAGTAAAAGGCAACAACAAGAGAACAGAAGCCAAACAAACAAAAAACAACAATGAAAACAAAAACTGATAAAACGAAAGACAAACGTGTAAACTGCATCAGCGATCAGTAAACTGAACTCAAAATAAGCAAAAATGTAAACAAACATCACAACAAAACAGGAAAAAAACATTTAACAAAAAAAAGCAGACAAGAAAACAAATCACATTATGACAAACAAGGAAAGAAAAGCTATGCACCTTTTCTTGTTCTAAGTGTTTTCGTTCCTCGTCTAGTTGTCGTTTTGTAGTTTGGATCCATTCTTCGTTCTCTTCTTTGTGGCGTAGTAGCATATCTTGGAGCTCCTAAGAAATCAAAAACAGCTATGTTTACTGTAGTGACAACTATTAAAGGTGTATCCATGGTCAGTTGTTTTTTGGTTGTTTTGGGATAGCTGTGTCAGTTGATTTTTTGTACTCGTCTTAGGTCTCGCGCGGCCATATCGGTAACACAGCTACCCCAAAATAACCCCAAAAAACTTTGTTCCCCAAAAAGAAACGCTTGCTACGCAGGCTAGACAAAACATTATATTTTACATAGCTAAAGAAAAAAACTAACAATTATCAGTAATTTCTGGAATGGGAGTTATCACAACAATAATATTGACATCAAGCAAGCAGTAGTTACCTTTTGCTGTTTATCATATTGTACAATGTTTGCTTCTCGTTCTTCTTGGAAACTCTCCACAGACGTCCTTAAAGCTGCCCTCTGCCTGAATAGAACAACAACCCATCATTGTACATACTGTGAGTAGGAATAGGACTGACAACGTGTGAAAAGAAAAAGTTGCAAAGAAATCAGAAAAGTTGCCCAAAAGATGCCGAGCAACTAGCCTGAGAAAATAGACGTTGTTTCGCTCCTTGTCCCCTCGCGAAACTAATTTCGCGGGGAGACGAGGAGCGAAACAACGTCTGTTTTCTCAGGCTACCGAGCAACCTGTGGACAGCCCTAATGTGCGCCGTATCTCTTTGGGGTAACAATCAGCGAGTTGGTATCTTTTAGGGCATTACAATTGAGAATTAGGATTTTAATATATCTTGGTATCATTTAGGGTATATGAAACAAAAGGAAAATACGTACCATCGTTTTCCGCAATTTTCCGGCGTTTTCTGTTTTTATGCATTATGTCGTAGGGGCAACACAAATTTGTTCATGTCACGTCCCATCCTCGGGAACCCAGGGGTATTCTTCTGTCGCTCGTTTCTCGCTTCCACAACATATACCCCTGGGAACGTAGTCTGTTGGAGCTTGTTCCAATCTCGAACCCCGAGCCTTCGTTCCTCTTGGCCAGCCGAGTAACGTAAGACTCTGGGGGACCGGAATTCTATGCTTATGCTGATTGGCCCTTGAAAATACAATGGTCAGACCGGAAACAGACGAAGTAAAAGCTCTGATTGGTCCATCATGTAAACAAATGTACATTCAAAATGTAAATTTTACGGCGTCAACGGTGATAGAATATTACATGTAAATATCGTCGTTTATCGGAATATATACGAGTTCGAAGCGAAGAGATGTTGTATCGCCGCTATAAGCGATGATTATCGAGTCGCGAAGCAAATTTAATAGAATACACACAAAATACTCCTTTAAACTATTCTAAACCTTGACAATCCTCAGACCTCTGGCATCCAGTTATTTACTAAAGGTCAATCGTACCACGAAAGCAAACTAATAACCGTTGGAAAACTATAAATAAATCGACGGTTAAAGCGATCTGAATTGAAGGAGATTTAGACGCATTTTTATATCATTATATAAATCCTGATGACCGTTAAAAATTCTTTCTAAACTTTAAATGTTTCATTAGTGAGGAAAATGTTTATATTTTGGCTTAGAAAATATTTAAAATGCTACTAGGTCAATAATATTTTGAATGTCATTAACGTACTAAGTAACACAGGATGCCCAAACCCACAGATCATTATAATATTAACTAAGCATGCGCATTCCAAACCGGAACTCCAAAATTGGAGCTGAAAATTCCGTTCCCCCAGAGTCTAATGTCGGGCGCCATAAGACCGCTGACAAAAAGCCAGACGTGACTCTGGGCTCGAGATTGAGCTTGTTCCGGAAGTCAAAATTTAGCTCTTTGCTGATTGGTCGACCTTATTAGGTCGACCAATGAAAATCAAGATAACCATTCAAAGAAAGTCGTTAAATAAGTTTGAATTTTGACTTCAGGAACAAGCTCCAACAGACTACGTTCCCAGGGGTATATGTTGTGGAAGCGAGAAACGAGCGACAGAAGAATACCCCTGGGTTCCCGAGGATGGTCACGTCCTTTTTAAAATACTTCCCGTATCTTTGAGTTATATTTTTGAAATTCTCAACGAGCATTCCTGATACTTTTACCCCTGAGTACCCGGTGATTCGGTACCGAATCCCTGTATCAAGACGTAAAATAGCCTGACAGTTTTTGGGGTTTGGGGGAAAGTTCGTATATTGTAATATTGGGGTTCCTGTGTTCAAAAAACTCCATAACAACGCCTTTTATCCTAGCCTGTGCTACAGCCGGAATTGTTTTCTCGAAAGTCCGTCTGTGAATCAGAGCAACGAACCGTGTTCTGACCCCCAGCGAACTACACGATTATATATACTAGATGCTGATTGGCTTTCGATGATGCTCTTTCTTACACGAACTCTCATTCGACAATTCAACATAACCGGAAGTAAATTGAAAAATAGCATTCAGCATCCAGTATATATAATCGTGTAGTTCGCTGGGGGCCAGAACACGGTTCGTTGCTCTGATCCACAGACGGACTTTCAAGAGAAAAATTCCGGCTGTAACACAGGCTACTTTTCTCCAGGCTAGACGTAAAACAGTGAATATTTCCGTGATTCATTGATAATCGTAATGCTAATGGTAACAATAATAATAACATCACTTACATCTCTAGTTCTGTATACTTGACGGATAAGTCTGTAAATATTTCATCAATTCTTGCTACAAAACTTGCTTTAACACTGTCGAAGTCGGGAGCCTTTACTGTCTGAGGAATCATTCAAGTAGTGTTTTTCAATACACGCCGTTTGCATAATGCACCTATCAATGTCTTGCATGTCCCAACAGGGGGAGTGCGGGCAAAGTCGGGCTTTTGAACATAAACTTTGCCCGTACCTGGGGCTGCTCGATATTTTTTTGACAATTTCATCACAAAGTTCTGCGTCCACAACAGTAAATATATGAGTAAGTATATGAATTTGACGTCACCAGGATACGGACTATTGACAAAAATATATGAAAAATGTCAATAGCCCCTGGGTATGCCCGCACTCCCTCCGTTGGAGCAAGACATTGATATAGGTGCATAACACGTGAATAGACTAGTTTCATGGTTATCTAACACCGCTGTACTATTTGACAAAAGGCGCATTTGCACAT
This sequence comes from Metridium senile, assembly GCA_949775045.1. Classification (NCBI taxonomy): domain Eukaryota; kingdom Metazoa; phylum Cnidaria; class Anthozoa; order Actiniaria; family Metridiidae; genus Metridium; species Metridium senile. The sequence continues at coordinate 6,032,735 of OX459105.1, read as the reverse complement.
GGATAATCTCAATACTCCAGTTTCATGTTATCTAGCACAGCTGTACTATTTGACAAAAGGCGCATTTGCACAGGGATAATCTCAATACTCCAGGTTCATGTTATCTAGCACAGCTGTACTATTTGACAAAAGGCGCATTTGCACAGGGATAATCTCAATACTCTAGTTTCATGTTATCTAGCACCGCTGTACAATTAGACAAAAGGCGCATTTGCCAGGGATAATCTCATTACTTCAGTTTCATGTTATCTAGCACCGCTGTACTATTTGACAAAAGGCGCATTTGCACAGGGATAGCATCAATTGAAGGCCTAGTGAAAGATTAGCTATGCTAAACTGGTGTATTTTGTAAATACTTTTTAAACCTTCTTTATATAAAGTTCATCTATCAATCTATCTATCAATTCAGAGTAAATTCAAATGTGTTTTCTATTATTACAGTGAGGACACTCAAACCGTGAACACTTTGAGTTTTTTTGTTACCTTTTTTAACCCACCGGCATCCCTTGAGTGAATAGATTAGAAATAAGATTTATTATGAACACTTAATGTATTTGAACTCACTGCTTCATTTATAGAGGTTTTGAAGCAGTAGAAGGTTCAGCAAATAATAACATGAAAAAAGTCAAGTGTTCAATTTTCGAGTATCCTCACTGTAAGTGATTATAATTTTTTCGTGCTTTGCTTGGAATTTGTGAATATTTTTACAACAATCGGGCTTAGCCGGTGCAAATGCGCCTTTTTGAATTGTTTTTATTGTTAAGCGGAATTATTTTGTGATCAGTGCATAGTTTAACTCACGTACCTCATCCAGTGAATGCATTATAGTTTGATATTTTGCTGGTATAGGGACATTTGTATCGTAGCTTGTTTGAGGTTCTGATGAACTAGAGGTACTGTCACAAAGAAAGAATAAATAAAATACTTTTTTCCTTTCATCCATTTTAGTCCCATTTTATATTCCATTTTCCCTCTTTGTCTATCCGTACTTATTGTCCCCTTATTTCTCTTTCTTCCCTTAAGTTCAACTCCTTCTCTTCCCTTTCGCTTAGTTTCTTTCCTTTCCTTTCCATTCTTTTTTATTTTATTTTATTTCCTTTCCTTTCTGTTTTTTTCTTTTCTTTATTTTGTTATTTTCTCTTGTGTCATTTTCCTTTCCTTTTCCTTCCCTTTCTTACACTTGACTTTGTTCCTTTTATTTTTACTCCTTTTCATTTTTTCCCATATACACCTATTTCAAAAAAGGATGTCATCGCCAAAAGCCATAGGCGATAGGCAATAGGTCATTCCAAGACCCAAGTGCACTGTGGGTATAATCTAAAGTATCCACATAAAAGCGGAAAAGCTGTGTCTTCTGGGCACATTTTCAGTCCTTCGACAAGCCATATAACTCTCCAGCGGAGATCGTTGTTTATTGTAGCTGGCATGATTGAAAATTTAACGAATTAGAATTATACCCATAGTGCACTTGGGTCTTGGAATGACCTATCGCCTATTGCCTGTCGCTTTTGGCGATGACAACCTTTTTGAAATAGGTGTATACTAAATGTACAAACCTATTAATAGAAGAGCTTGATGCATTCAATATATCTGCAAATAAACAACATGAAGGCTATTGAGGGTGATAGTAAGGATGGTGATAATGATGACGGTTATTATGATTATTATGATGATGATTATTATAACAATGATTGATGATGGTGATGATGAGTTTGATAATAATGATAATAATAATTAGATGATGATGAAAATAAGGATGATGATAATGGGTTTGAGGAAAATAATTATGATAATAATGATGATGATAATGATGATGATGGTTTTGATGATGATAATGATAATGATAATAATATGATGATGATAAAGATGGTGATGATGATGGTAATGATAATAATGATGATGATGATAAAGATGGTGATGATGATGGTAATGATAATAATGATGATGATGATAAAGATGGTGATGATGATGGTAATGATAATAACGATGATGATGATAAAGATGGTGATGATGATGGTAATGATAATAATGATGATGATGATAAAGATGGTGATGATGATGGTAATGATAATAATGATGATAATATGGTGATGATGATGATGATATTGATGATAATAATATGATGATGATGAAGACGGTGATAATAATAATGATGATAATATGGTGATGATGATGATGATGATGATAATGATCGTAATAATGATGATAATATGATAATGATGATAATGATGATGATGACGATCATCCCTATGGTTGTTTACCTGTCATGGGTGGAGGTAGTTGCTTAGCAGCAGCTCTTGTCTGTAGTATTGCCAGGTCATTGTAATCTTTCTCATCATTCATACCACCAAACACAATCATCTTGAACGAATATCAACATGCAGATGATTATGATGCCAATAATGATGATGAAAATGTTGGTTATAAAGCTGATGATGATGATGATCAAAATAATGTTGGTGAAGATGATGATAATGTTCATGATAAAGATGATGATGATGAAAGTGTTGATAATAAAGATATTGATTATGATGGCAATAATGATGATGAAAATGTTGGTTATAACAAAGATGATGATGATCAAAATAATGTTGGTGATGAAGATGATGATAATGTTGATGATAAAGATGATGATGATGAAAGTGTTGATAATAAAGATATTGATTATAATGGCAATAATGATGATGATAATGTTGGTTATAATGATGATGATGATGATGATGATCAAAATAATGTTGGTGATGATGATGATAATGTTCATGATAAAGATGATGATGAAAGTGTTGATAATAAATATATTGATTATGATGGCAATATTGATGATGACAATGTTGGTTATAACGATGATGATGATGATCAAAATAATGTTGGTGATGATGATGATGATAATGTTCATGATAAAGATGATGATGAAAGTGTTGATAATAAAGATATTGATTATGATGGCAATATTGATGATGATAATGCTGGTTATAACGATGATGATGATGATGATGATCAAAATTATGTTGGTGATGATGATGATGATAATGTTCATGATAAAGATAATGATGATGAAAGTGTCAGATGATAAAGATATTGATAATGATGGCAATAATGATGATGATAATGTTGGTTATAATGATGATGATGATTATGATGATGATGATAGAAGCGATACTATCTGATGATGCACTAATCGTCAATCAAACACTACATGTGACGTACCTGACCATATACTATACATGCTGTGTGACCTAGCCTTCTATCAGGGCTTATCCCTTCACAATGTAGTTTCTTCCATTTCATCTTCGCTGAAAGAATAAAACAAGATTATTAATTGATGTGTATGGTTTTAAGAAACTCCCTCTTAGGGTCCAAGTTGAATAAAAGAATGAAGCTAACGAAAAATACAATAGATTTACAGTACATGGTGTAAAGATTATAGTGCTTTTTCTTATTCATAATTCATGTACAACACTTACACAAGCTAAATTTGAAGATATCACCAAAGGGTGATGGTACTTTACAATGAGGCGAATCGTTGGAGCCTCCAAATAGATAAATATCCTGAAAAACAGAAGTCAATTTTGTTATTCTTTACTTAGTAGAACGTTATCGTATGATCCCCTTTAAACATGCAAATGAGAATATTAATAATAAAAACGAGCATTATAATTAACGAGCAGGAATGTTTTATCGGGATTTAAAACCATGAGGCGAAGCCAAGTGGTTTTAAACCTGATAAAACACGATCTGTGAGTTTATTAAACGACTTCAAAAACTCCAACCTATATTTTGTGTTTTTGTAAAAAAAATCAAGGATTTATGATTCAAAGTTTATTAGAGAAAATTCAGGTTAAAATTGATGTAAATTAGGGTGAATCTTTATCTTCAGTTCATGAATTATTAATGAGTTTTTAAAGTTTAAAACAACATGCTAATTAGGTGTGCGTGTAGCAAAGTGCTTCAGTGAGTTGAGAGAAAACAACGAAAGCATTTATAGATTTCCTCAAAACCGTTTTATCAATGACTTTCAGTGGTTTGTGTCTCAAGGAAAAGAATGAAAGCAAATAGCTACATGCACACCTCATTAGCATGTTATTTTACATATATGTTCATTTGCATTTTAAAAGTTGTTATACAAAATAAATACAGAATAAATACGGAATAAATACGGAATAATGCAGATAATAGACCATTTCATGGTTCTCATGACAACCTCATCCATGATTGAACGAATGAATACATGGATAAATGAATGATTGAATGAATGAAAAAATGAATGATTGAATGAATGATTGAATGAATGATTGAATGAATGAAAAAATGAATGATTGAATGAATGAAAAAATGAATGATTGAATGAATGAAAAAATGAATGATTGAATGAATGAAAAAATGAATGATTGAATGAATGAAAAAATGAATGATTGAATGAATGAAAAAATGAATGATTGAATGAATGAAAAAATGAATGATTGAATGAATGAAAAAATGAATGATTGAATGAATGAAAAAATGAATGATTGAATAAATGATTGAATGAATAAATGATTGAATGAATGAATACTTGGTTGAATGAATTCATTGATTGTATGATAAATTGCAGGCAAAACAACATCAAATCTTTAAATGAATTTGTTAGTTAAAAGTAGTGTACCTTATCATGATGTGCACATATCGTGTGTAGACTTCTAGGATGTGGTAAATGGCCTTGAGCATCAATATAATACCAAACTAAAGTAACTGAAACACAAAGAACCATTTCTTAATTTAAAATGTTTTGTTAGTGGCAAATAAAACTACATTAATTAAAGAACGATATATCTAGCTTAGTATATTATTCTGTTTATTTCATTGTCATTAATAAGATATGGATGCGCAACTCAAACCGGAGGATGATCCAGTACAAAGTGCTAAGAGGGAAAGTGTAAAAAAAATGTCAAAAAAACTATAGTGAGCCACCTTAAACAAACTCAACTCACATATGATCCATGCCCAGTCCCAGACTTCAACCTGAACCTCAGTTGTGAGAGACAAAAAGAATAATCACTGTGCCGTCACGTCACTATAAGAGGGAGATTTTGGGGATTGCAGCGTTGTCAGTGTTGCGGTGATGTAAATGCCTTTGGTGTTTGTTTATCCAAAGCAGTGGTGTCTGGTGAATTTTAAAGGTGTGGTGTTTGTCAAGTTTGGTGAAAGACATTGTAATGTGGTGTTGCTGTGTTGTGGACTCTACCCCCAACCCCCCACCCCCTATGTCCCCCTCCTATAAGTTAAGGTGATATATATATTTGAAACTATACTATTAGCGTTACAACATACCTGTATCAAAACAATACAAATCATTGAACCACAAAGACTCCCCACCACTACCCCCACAGATGTAGAACTTCTCTCCAATCACAGCACAGTCATGGTCACACCTGTACACAGGGAACCCAACATTGGAAAATGCAAACAAAATATCATAACTCTAAAAGAACATGATGATCATTTTACATCAATATCACTCTGATCTGTTTGTAAATTTCCATGAGATTTGCCACTTTAATGTTCACCACTCTAATTTTCACCACTTTAATTTCCGCTTCTATGATCAACCATCTACAATCTATGATCTACATTTCAAACATGACAATGTTTTTTAAATTAGGTGTATGTCACCTCTGGGAGGGAGGGGGTGGGGGGGGGGCTCTCTTTGTAAAATTAGTAGGGGTGATGGACAGTTGATTTTGAATAAAATGACCCCTAAAAAGGTGCCCATAAATCAAGAGAACAGTCAAAGCCTTTCAAAGACTTTTTAAAAACAAGAACCCTAAGAGGACCCTAAAAGGTAGGCACAAGGATCCCACTGGGATGTCAGCACATAACTCAAACAGGGCCCACTGTCAATTGGTGTCATACGCTGTTGTGGTGTTAAGCAATAAACTAAACTAAACCTGGACTGTAGATGAGTGGTGAAAAGCTTATAATAAGCTACTTGACAACCTATATTACCTAGGTGATGGTGGTTGCCCTGACAACCTATGCCACTCATATCTTACCTAGGTGATGGTGGTTGCCCTGACACCTTCAGAAGTGTCCATGTTAGATTCCCTTGAAAAATAAAATTTCAAATATGTCTTACAATCATGAAAAGTATTAAAAACAATCAATATAATCAGAGTTTGACTACTGAAACTCTCAAAGGCATTAAAGAACACCATTATCATTAGATAAAGTTCCATTCCTAAGTTCCTACCAGTATTTAGCATGTACAGTGAGTTGCTAGCTTCTCCACGATAAATGCCTCCAAACACATACAGTGTATCGCCAACTGCTGCAGTTGAATGGCCTAATGTTCTTGGTTGGTATCCCTGTGTTGGACATAGCTCCCAAGAGAGGGTTCCTATTGGTTGACATACAAAACAGATGATTACAAAATAAACACTAACATAATGACAGTATAACCAATGAATGAATGAATGAATGGATGGGCAAATGAATGAATGAATAGATGGATACATGGATGGATGAATGAATGAATAGATGGATACATGGATGGATGAATGGATGAATAGATGGATGAATAAATGGGTGAATGAATGAACAAATGAATGCAAGGATGAATGAACAAATGAATGAAATTATTGATGGATGATATATTAGAAAATTGACTGATGAATAATTGAATGAACAGATCAATGGAGGAAAAGAATAAATGAAAGGATGGATGGATGGATAGATGGAATAATGAAGAAAAGAAGTAAGAAAGAAAGAGTGAAAGAGAGAAAGAAGAAAAGGACTGAAGGAATGTTAAAATGTGAAATGGGGTCAGTAATTTTCCAACATAACATGTAACTGTATTCCACTTATACACAAGCTGCTCTAGTTATTATGCTTACCAATGTCATATGAGTAGAGTCCATCAAGACATTCCTCTGCTTCTGGGTAATTAGATCCACCAAGAAGGTACAGCATTGACCCAACAGAACTGTACAATGGTAGAATAGTATCATAACTTCTATAAATGTCCAGGGGGAGGGGGAGTGGGAGGGGGAGGGGGAGGGGGAAGGGGGGTTTCCAGGGGAGGGGTATAGGCAGCTGTACCCGCTTTAGATGAGCTGATAGTTTCTTAATAAGACAATTTATCTAGTCATACACTCAGTTAAAACTAAATATATGTGAAATAATTTTATTACTGCAATGTTTAAAAGTCTTTGTGACTGCAATACCAGGAAAGAGTAACTTAGCAATAAACGTCGGAACTTACATAAGAATGTGATAAAACTATATATATTAAAAAAAATCATTTTAGATAGCATTATGTGTAGTACTTATTAATGTAGTTGTACACATCTTTTAAAAAGGTACTATAATGTCAGGATAAAAATCTTCAAATTTTGAAGAAAATAAAACAACCTTAGTGTGTGTCCGTCTCTCCCACATGGTATATCACCCAACTGTCTCATACGCTCCCATGTCACTTGAAGACTAACTGAAAAACAATGGCACAACTCCTGGTTAATGCATGAGCATACTACATATTCTATACAGTGAAGCGCCTGTACATTCAAAATACATTAATGATACAACTCCTGGTAAATAAGAATTACATATTGTATACAGTAAAGTGTATATATATTCAAAAGGCATTATTTATTTAATGATATTCTATACAGTAAAAACCCTCTATATTCAAAGGATGTTCTATTTGACAAAAAAAGCATTTCCACAGGCTAAGCCTTGATATGTTGTCAAAATATTCACAAATCCCAAGCAAAGTACAAAAACATTTTATCGCTTAACAATATCTTATTTGAAAGGTAGCTGGGCCTCTGCATTGAAGCAAAACGAATGTTGAGTTTGCAATGATAGAGACATTTGAACACTCGCAGGACAATAATTCACCTGTCTCTATCATTGCAACGTTCATCTCACTTTGATTCAAGGGGAACTGATGGTGCAGGGAGATGTGAAGGGACTACAGCTATTTGTTGCACAAACCAAAAGAACCTAAACCAATTTCCTAAAACTGGAAAATTGTCAGGAATTTAGAGAGGGCAAAAGGGTTTGTGGTGATGCGGTTTCGCATTGTTTTTATATTAGTTTTATATTAGTTTTAAATTTACAAAAGTTATATTATTTCAAATTGATGATAGTTGTTAATAGATAGATAGTTGTTAATATTAAATGTTTCTTAGATTTTAAAGCATAATGATGTAAAAATGAGACTTAGTAAAGAAATAATTGTTTTTTGACGTTTCGGAGCCATCACGCTCCATTATCAGATAATACTAATTACAAAATGCAGAAGTTCGCTTATAAACTAATTTATGTAAATAATTTAGCCTTGATGGATAGCCATTTTGTAATTAGTATTATCTGATAATGGAGCGTGATGGCTCTGAAACGTCAAAAAACAATTATTTCTTTACTAAGTCTCATTTTTACATCATTATGCGTTTCTAAATCATTACTTATTAGATTTTAAAATTTTTATATTGTAAAGCGTTGTTGAAACCAGTGATATTGACGCTATATAAAATATTACATTATTATTATAATTATTATTATTATTTTTGGTGCAGATTTACGGGTTTTTCATTCATAACTGCAGTTTTGCGGTTTCGCAAATCTTGTGGTTGCAGTTTTTAGCAAATTTTGGTGCAATTGTGTGGTTTTTGTAGATTCTTTTTGTGCGGTTTTGCGGTTTCCAGCACCCCCTTATGCCCCCCTCAATTTACAAAAATATAATTGGATCCAAGATCTTATGAATGACACACCAACCTTTGAGATGGAAAAGATCATTCAAGTAAACCGGATCAGCACTGGCGGCATCATGTCCACCATAACCACTACCACTGCTTCCACCAAAGATATAAGCACTCTTACCAACTAGTGTGGTGGCATGACCTTGCCTGTAGGTTAATATAGGAAACAATAGCTAAACCATGATGATGATGATGATGATGATGATGATGATAATGAGGATGAGGATTGTGGTGGTGGTGATGGTGATGATAATGATGATGAGGGTGGTACATGATGGTGATGATGATGATAATGACAATGTAAATAATGGTGATGAGAACATTTGGTGGTGGTGATGATGATGATGGAAACAATGAGAGTGGTAATTGTGATGATGATAATGATGATGATGAAGGTGTTGATGATGAGGATTGTGGTGGTGGTGGTGATGATGATTTTTTTTTAATAATCTTTATTGAGGAAAACTTTTTCATTTACATGATTTTCAAAAAGGACCTCAAACGATAATGATGATGAAAATGATGATGATGATGATGATGATGATGAAGGTGTTGATGAGGATTCTAGTGGTGGTGATGATGATAATGATGAAGGTGTTGATGAGGATTCTAGTGGTGGTGATGATGATGATGATGAAGGTGTTGATGAGGATTCTAGTAGTGGTGGTGATGATGATGATGATGAAGGTGTTGATGAGGATTCTAGTGGTGGTGATGATGATGATGATGAAGGTGTTGATGAGGATTCTAGTGGTGGTGATGATGATGATGATGAAGGTGTTGATGAGGATTCTAGTGGTGGTGATGATGATGATGATGAAGGTGTTGATGAGGATTCTAGTGGTGGTGATGATGATGATGATGAAGGTGTTGATGAGGATTCTAGTGGTGGTGATGATGATAATGATGAAGGTGTTGATGAGGATTCTAGTGGTGGTGATGATGATGATGAAGGTGTTGATGAGGATTCTAGTGGTGGTGATGATGATGATGAAGGTGTTGATGAGGATTCTGGTGGTGGTGATGATGATGATGATGAAGGTGTTGATGAGGATTCTAGTGGTGGTGATGATGATAATGATGAAGGTGTTGATGAGGATTCTAGTGGTGGTGATGATGATAATGATGAAGGTGTTGATGAGGATTCTAGTGGTGGTGATGATGATGATGATGAAGGTGTTGATGAGGATTCTAGTGGTGGTGATGATGATAATGATGAAGGTGTTGATGAGGATTCTAGTGGTGGTGGTGATGATGATGATGAAGGTGTTGATGAGGATTCTAGTGGTGGTGATGATGATGATGATGAAGGTGTTGATGAGGATTCTAGTGGTGGTGATGATGATAATGATGAAGGTGTTGATGAGGATTCTAGTGGTGGTGGTGATGATAATGATGAAGGTGTTGATGAGGATTCTGGTGGTGGTGATGATGATGATGATGAAGGTGTTGATGAGGATTCTAGTGGTGGTGATGATGATAATGATGAAGGTGTTGATGAGGATTTTAGTGGTGATGATGATAATGATGAAGGTGTTGATGAGGATTCTAGTGGTGGTGATGATGATAATGATGAAGGTGTTGATGAGGATTCTAGTGGTGGTGATGATGATGATGATGAAGGTGTTGATGAGGATTCTAGTGGTGGTGATGATGATGATGATTAGGGACCGTTCATTTTTTACCAGGGAGGGGGGGGGGGGGGGGGGGCGGTGTGTTTTCCTTGGTAGCCCTTTAAAAAAAACTGGCCCCCCTCTCTTTGGCTGCAAAACAAATCTGCCCCCCCCCCCCCCCACTGCTATCAAATTCAATTCATGCCCCCCTCCCCCCCAAAAAAACCCACACACTTCACTTCACTTCACTTGTTTCCTCTTCTTCTTGATCCATTTCATCTACCTCTTGCATTAAATTGATGTATTTTTTTATGGACCCCCCTCTTGACTCAAAAATTTTTTTTGCCCCCCCCCCCTTCTAGAGCTTGTTTTATTTTCCTGCCCCCCCCTAAATTCCACCGGCCCCCCCCTCCCTGGTAAAAAATGAACGGTCCCTTATGTTGTTGATGAATATGATGATGACGTGCGATGATGACAAATGGTGATGAATATGATAATAAGGTTGATGATGAGATGAATATAACGAAATATACGATAGGGTATTTCTCAGTGCAGCTATTAATCCTGGCCCGTAAATCACTGTTATTTATATAATAAATTCAATTAACGAATATAATAGCCGACTTCAGTATATAAGAAGCTTCCTATCAACGATTAAAAACTACCCTTAGTAACAAAATAATCACCTAAAACTATAATTGTACGAAATTATGTACAATTTTTGAATTCTTAGCATTTATATCGAACTTAATTCATCAATTAACAGTTGCAAATACCATAACAACCTATAATTACAATCACAGTTAAACAAATAGTTTAATGTAAGAACTTAATGGGTCGAAATTTAAATTCTTGAACAAGAATTCTAAATGGCGGAATGCGAAAATAATGTTTACCTTGCAGCAGGGACAGGACCGTAAGTATCTCTCTTCACCCAAGTACAAGACATAATTATGGTTTTCATAAACTACATGTTAAAATGATTGTAAACGAATTTGTTTTCTCGTAAAACTTGTGTGTTGTGACTTACGTGTTTCTAAGCAAAAGTAAACGAGAGAGCCTCGGCCGAGACGGACCGAACGGTCACGAAAACATTTCCGAACGACAAGTACCTTTCCGAACATCTTGCGAAAATATCCGAATCCTTGACGAAAATTTAATATTCAGATAGGAACATATTTTGTAAAAAATAAAGTTTAGTTTATAATAGGAAGGGATTGATGGATGAAAAGAAATAAACTATTTGAGAAAATCGCGTGTTTATTCTCGCAAACCGAAACGTTTGGTCAGTGGAGTATATTGTTCCTGTCATGCGCAGATACGTATTGCAATAACCTGATATCGATTATTTTGATAGAAAATGACTCAAGAAAATGAACATTAGTATCAAAAAGGGCTAAAACATTCGTCTTAACGACGGCTCCGACCGGTAAACTTCGTAAATACCCCGATGCCATGCATCAGGTCATGATTGGGAAGAAAAGACTCAAAAAGTTAGTGACTTTTCCAGCTTCTAGTGCGAGAAAATGGCGGTCATCAAATCGCGAAGGAAAATCGGTAAGCGTGCACGAATCATTTCTGAAATATCCCACACGACTTTAATATCGATATTATTATACATTCTTTGCTTGAGTAAATAGTCTTTTTTTATTCTCTATATATCAATTTGTTTACGGTTTTGATTTGTTTAACGAGACCTAATGAAAAACGATAGCATCATTTTAGGCTACGTCTGTGCCTATCTCGATCGAATCTACGTGAATCTTTATACGTAGCATTGATGTACACTTTCAAAGCATTAATTGTACAAATAGCTAATTAATCTTGTTAAGAAAATGAGTTCTAGTATTGATTTGTTGTGTCCAATAGTATTAATTTAACTGGCACTTATAGTTACTTAGTAATAGTATTAAATAAGCTTCTTTTTCTTACCTTTTACCTGTGATTATTGTGTTATTTAAACGATATGTTTATTGTGTAAAATTATCATTTCTTATTATCGTAAGCGACTTGGATGAAGAATTCTAACATTTTCTAGCAACACAAATCTTGATAGTAGTATTGTTTTTGTGTTTTGAATGGATAAATAAATTAAAAAATGATAAATGAATGAGTAAATAAATGAATATAAAAATGGGTAAACATATGAATGAAATATAAATGAATGAATATATGAATGAATAATTAAATCGTTAAGAAATGGATTATTAAATGAATCAATGATAAATGAATGAATGGATAAATATATTAATGAATGAATGAATGACGAAATAGATAAATAAATATAACAAACATTGATATCCAACACCGATGCAACCTATACTAGTTTACTAGCTAGTTTCCACACAGGCAGCCCAACTAGTCTATCTGAGGATTTTGTTTATTGAATAGAAGCTATTTTTTACCGCGCCGAGCAATTGAAAAAAGTCTGATCATTTGTTATTTGAACGTAAATGTGGGGTTCAGTTTCAGTGAGTGAGAAAGCTAGTTACATGCATTTCGGCACAACAAACCAATCACCACAGTGACCCCAACCACTCGCTCAAAGGCCCACAGTAATTGACCTTACTGTTGCAGGTTCCCTACCAAACCTTTTATTCAATTCAATGTGTTTAGCACACGTCAACAAAATTTGCATAAGTACAGATTTAAATGGGAAAGTACAGATTTAAATGGGAACCTGTTCTTATTTATTTCTTGTTTGATGTATTTATTTTTCTTGATTGTCTTCAGGGATTTGGCAAGCCTAATGTGTACCATGCAACTGTAGTCATCTTTTTAGAGTTTTTCGCATGGGGCCTTTTGACCTCACCAATGTTGGCGGTAAGTCTAAATGAAAACTAATAAATGCAATACTGGACCAGAAATAGAGTACTGAAGTGATGACGTCATAATTTTTTTTTTTTTTAATCTTTTCGTATTCAGACTACTTTCATCATAGAATGCTAGTCAAAAAATAGGCTGCCCGAAAATTTGGGATCATTTGAGTGTGAAATGGCTGAGATATGATTTTTTGAATGTAAAATTTTCTCAATACAAAGTCTCTTATTTTTGGTTCCAACTGGTTAGAACCAGGCCAAAAACAAGAGACTTTGTATGGAGAAAATTTTACATTCAAAAAATCATATTTCAGCTGTTTCACACTCAAATGATCCCAAATTTTTCGGGCAGCCTATTTTTTGACTAGCATACTATGATTAAAATTATTTGAATATGAAATAATAAAAAGGCCTCACACATATTCAAGTATATAAGTTCTTGCCCTGTTGCCAGTAGCGATTTAAGCCAGTTTACTATCATAGATCGAGCAAGCACTCAATTCACAATTCTCAAAATCAAAGAAGCTTTGCATATATATCCTTTGGGAAAAGCCTCTAAGCTTAACGCCTAAATCAAACATCTAAATATAAAACTTTGTTTTTGATTCTTTAATTACCCATTGTATTTTTCTTTTTATCCATATTTTTTGTCTATATATTCAATGTACGCTTACACTTGTCATTAAATCACTGATGATGGCGGACGTTTCTGCCGAAACATGTATATTAAATTGAAGTCTGCATGGTGTATTTTCTTAAATGTATTAGGAATGATAGTGATGTAGTACACCGTTTACCAGAGGTTATTTTCTACTTGATTTGGCGTTTGTAAATTTGATAGTTTTTGATGCAACAAGAAATAAACCTCTGGCCAAATTATTAGCTTAGAACCTCACTTCTATGTTGATTTGATTACCACTCAATTATGGCTATATTTGGAACCTAATCTCATCAATTTGTCAAATTAAGTTCAATCAAAATTTTTCAAAGACATAAACCAATCAGATTTAGCCCAGGGTCAAATATTGAACTTCTGCTAGTGTTTAGCTCAGAGAATTCAAAACACTAGGTTCGTTTGGCCAGAAGGTTTCTCTTAAGGTTAACAAACACAGACATACAAATACTAGATCAAGAAACCCTCTAGTTTCCATGGTAATGGTGATGGCTATGGTGGTCATGATTGTGATGGTAATAGTAATATTGTGTGTGAAAATCTAAATGTCTGTATTACAGTGCGACTCGGCGTACCGTAGTCACCTACAAAAACTTTTGATGAATTTTTGACATTATTTTGACATTTTTTCATCTCAATCGGACCAATCAGATACACGTTTATATCGAGAGGCGGAGCTTATATCGAGAGGTGGAGTTAATATCGATCAGAGGCGGAGACTTGAGATACATTGATGTCTGTAATTGGTCCGATTGAGATGAAAAAATGTCAAAATAATGTCAAAAATTCATCAAAAGTTTTTGTAGGTGACTACGGTACGCCGAGTCGCACTGTAAAATAATGGTGATGTATGTGTTTGTATATTTTTTGTTTTCCAGGTTTTAAATGATACTTTTCCAGAGCATACATTTTTAATGAATGGTTTAATACATGGTATTAAGGTAAAGGTTTTCTTTAATTAGTCAATAGACCTCTTTACAGTCAACTCGCTATTACAGACATCCTCAGGACCGTAATTTTGTGTCTGCAATAACAGGAGTCCCTAATAGTGGGGTGCGAAAAAAAAAACCCACTCATTTTATTTAATGTCATGCATCTAGTTTGAGTAATAAAGTTTCATTTCTTAATTGTAGATTAATATGTTGTAGTTCTGCAAAACAGTATTGTATCTAGTTATTGTTCAATAAACCACTTAAATTATGAAATTATGAATACTATAGCATTTATTACGCTGCAGTAAACATACTACAGTATTTAATTACAGGATGTGTCCATTATAACAGTAGTTAAACAATGAAAACATGTGACACAAAGTGTCTGTAATTCAGTAATAGCAAGAGTCCGTAATAACTGGAGCTACTTTCAGTCATTTCTTTGTATTTTTGATCTGGGATTTTTTTTTCCTGTCCGTAATATTGAGGTGTCCGTAATAGTGGGGTGTCCGTAAGTTGAGAGTTGAGTTGTACCTTCTAAATATATATTGCCCATATCAGATAACAGATATCTCATTTAGAATCTTACAGTACTTTTTGGGAACCCAGGGGTATTCTTCTGTCGCTCGTTTCTCGCTTCCACAACACATAACCCTGGGAACGTAGTCTGTTGTAGCTTGTTCCGGAAGTCAAAATTCAAACTTATTTAACGACTTTCTTTGAATGGTTATCTTGATTTTCATTGGTCGACCTAATAAAGTCGACCAATCAGTAAAGAGCTGAATTTTGACTTCCGGAACAAGCTCCAACAGACTACGTTCCCAGGGGTATATGTTGTGGAAGCAAGAAACGAGTGACAGAAGAATACCCCTGGGTTCCCGAGGATGTACTTTTCCGATGAACATATTTAATATAGCATGTACATTTATTGTAAAAAAATGTTTAATAATATTCTACATTTTATATTTTTCATCAGGGAATCTTGTCCTTTCTAAGTGCTCCACTTCTTGGTGCATTGTCTGATGTCTGGGGCAGGAAATCATTCTTACTACTGACAGTATTTTTTACATGCTCTCCGATACCTTTACTACGATTTAACCCATGGTAAGTATAGTCCAAATTGGACTATTTAGTTATACCAGGGTTCATGCTACTCCTTAAACTCCTTGAAAACTCCTTAGATTTGATTTACGTTTTTAAGGGCACTTGAAAAGCCCTTGAATTTTAGAAAACCAGCAAAAACTCCTTAAAAACTCCTTAATTCTAGCTAAACTAGGGTAAAAATTCTAGTATTGCAAATTAAAGTTAAGTAAAAATTCTAGTATTGTACATCATTTTCATAAATTCGTAAATTTTCGTATATCAAAGTTGTTGCAAAAAGTGTTTAAAATTTACTTTTTGGTCCTTGAAAACTCCTTAGATTTGGTTTACTGACATCAGCATGAACCCTGTATACTATTTAGACAAGTGTCTATGTACTATATACAATATGAGTGGCCGATCTATATGAGATATAAAAGAGAACAAAAAAAAAAGAACATTAATTTTGTATTTAGGAATAAATTAAAAGTACAAAAGAAAGAGTTCAGCTTCAGTGATCATCTTTTGTACTTTTAATTTATTCCTAACCCACTAAATACAAAATTAATGTTCTTTTTTTTCGTATGACAATGTTCTTGTAAGTAGGTGTATAGATATATGTGTCTTTATAGAATACTAATCTGTACTTTCCCATTTAAATCTGTACGTATGCAAATTTTGTTGATGTGTGCTAAACACACAGATCAACCAATCAGAGAAGTTCACTTCAGAAATAATATACTCTGATTGGTTGATCTGTGTGTTTGGCACACATCAACACAATTTGCATAAGTACAGATTTAAATGGGAAAGTACAGATTTAAATGGGAACCTGTTTATCAGAGAAATGCCTTACTGAGTCTGCGTATGTTGTTTATGCCATTAGTGTGTTTTTTAATAAATCAATAATGAGCCATATTAACCAATGTTTGTTTATGATTCCAGGTGGTTTTTTGCTATGATCTCAGTGTCTGGAATGTTCTCTGTCACATTCTCTATTGTATTTGCTTACGTTGCTGACTGTACAGAGCAAAATGAACGAAGTACAGCCTACGGCCTGGTAAGTTGTCATCCTACTGTGGGAATCTCTACAGGGGTTAAACGCCTATAACAGGTTCCCATTTAAATGTGTACTTTCCCATTTAAATCTGTACTTCTACAAATTGTGTTGATGTGTGCTAAACACACAGATCAACCAATTAGAGTATATTATTTCTGAATTGAACTTCTCTGATTGGTTTATCTGTGTGTTTAACACACATCAACAAAATTTGCATAAGTACAGATTTAAATGGGAACCTGTTCCATGTATAATTATGTCTTGGACTGGTGTTTTTTTGAACCACATGACTAATTTTGAGCAAAATGATTGGACATCATTATTATCACCCAAATCAAATTATTATATCAGCATCAACTTCATCATCTCAATTGTCATCAACATCATCACCACTGTCATCATCTTCAGCGTTATTATCATCATCATCATCACAATATTGTTGTCATCATCAATGACCACCACAATTATCATTATAATATGATTATAACCAGCATCATTATCATCAGCATCATCATTGTTTTTATAATAATTGTAATTTCTATAATTATTATCATCATCATTATTATCATCATCGTCATCATCATTATCACCATCATTATTTTTATTAGTACTAATATTATCATTATTATTATTATTCTGATCATCATTATCATTATTTTTATTAGTACTATTATTATCACCATTAATATTATTCTCATCATCATCATCATCATTATCTTTATTAGTACTATTATTATCATCATTAATATTATTCTGATCATCATCATCATTATCATAATCATTATTTTTATTAGTACAATTTATCACCATTATTATTATTCGAGCATCATCATCATCATCATTATTTTTATTAGTACTATTATTATCACCATTAATATTATTCTCATCATCATCATCATCATTATCTTTATTAGTACTATTATTATCATCATTAATATTATTCTGATCATCATCATCATTATCATAATCATTATTTTTATTAGTACTATTATTATCACCATTATTATTATTTGAGCATCATCATCATCATCATTATTTTTATTTGTACTATTATTATCATCATTATTATTATTCTGATCATCATCATTATTTTTATTAGTACTATTATTATCACCATTATTATTATTCTGATCATCATTATCATCATTATTTTTATAAGTACTATTATCATCACCATTATTATTATTCTGATCATCATTATCATCATTATTTTTATTAGTACTATTATTATCACCATTATTATTATTCTGATCATCATTATCATCATTATTTTTATTAGTACTATTATTATCACCATTATTATTATTCGAGCATCATCATCATCATCATTATTTTTATTAGTACTATTATTATCACCATTATTATTATTATTCTGATCATCATCATCATTATCATCATTATTTTTATTAGTACTATTATTATCATCATTAATATTATTCTGATCATTATCATCATCATCATCATTATTTTTATTAGTACTATTATTATCACCATTATTATTATTCTGATCATCATCATCATCATTATTTTTATTAGTACTATTATTATCACCATTATTATTATTCTGATCATCATTATCATCATCATTTTTATTAGTACTATTATTATCACCATTATTATTATTCTGATCATCATCATCATCATCATCATCATTTTTATTAGTACTATTATTATTACCATTATTATTATTCTGATCATCATCATCATTATCGTGTCAATCTTTCAATATTCTCTTATTTCACTTTCTCAGGTATCAGCTACATTTGCCGCAAGTCTCATTATCAGTCCAGCATTAGGTGCTTACCTAGGTAGTAGGTACAATGATAACTTTGTGGTTGCCCTAGCGACCGCTGTGGCGTTATTAGATTTATTGTTTATATTGGTGGCTGTACCTGAGTCGTTACCGGAGAGAATACGACCAGCGTCTTGGGGAGCACCTATATCGTGGGAACAAGCTGACCCATTTGCTGTGAGTAAAGATTATGTTTTTATACTTATTACTCGGTCTTCCGTGTACGGAAAAGCCAGAGTCTAAAAATGCAAACAGTTCTTTCTTTTTCATTGTTGTCTTGGTCTTCAAATTAGAGGGTCAGGTCCCAGGCATTCCTAGGAACAATGACATCATGTCTCATTTGAAGCCTGAGTGATTGCTGGGCAGATGGTGTCTAGTTGGTGTCATTAGAATTAGCCACATCTTACTGTGGTTTTCGACTTTCTGCGAACTCAGATGTACAGCCGCTGGTTGTTACATGCATACGTTGATACAATAGAACTGTCATCATAATCAAGTTTCTTATAGAAATTATAATAATTTGAAGTCTCAAAAAATGTTCTTTGGAGTTGTATTTCATACAATCATTTTGCTCAATATAGATTAACTTGCACAGGCTAAGCCACGATTTGTTGTCAAAATATTCACAATTCCAAGCAAAGCACTAAAAAATACTATGGCTTAACAATAGAAAACATATTTGAATTTACTGTCAATTGAGATTATCCCTGTGCAAATTCGCCTTGTGTCAAATAGTACAGCGGTGCTAGATAACCATGAAACTGGTCTATTGAGGCTATCCCTGTGCAAATGTGCCTTTTGTCAAATAGTACAGCGGTGCTAGATAACATAAAACTGGTCTATTAGATGCAATTCAAATTCTGTCATTTGCAAAGTAGTAACATATCTGTTGTTTTTGTATTTCAGTCTTTACGTAAAGTTGGCCAAGACCCTACGGTATTACTGCTATCGTTAACAGTCTTCTTGTCTTACCTACCTGAAGCTGGACAGTATTCTTGCATGTTTCTATACCTGAAACAGGTACGCTCCCTAATAGCACCGGACATCCCCCTAGCGCTGCAATATCCCCTATTTTATTTAAGACATTTAGGGACTGGACACCTCCCAACACCTTAAGAGCCCTTTATTTGTAATTGGGGCACCCCCTGACAAGGACACCCCCTAACACCTTAATTTAGACACTCCCCATCACACTCCCCAAGTATTACCATTGTTTGATAAGATATTTGTTGTTGTTTTAGGTGATCCATTTTTCCTCAGAGGATGTAGCAACATTTATAGCTGTTTTAGGTATATTATCTGTCATAGCACAGGTAAGAAGTGATTTCTATAATAGACTACAATATTATAGATCTTGAAAATTTATTTATTTATTGATTGATTTATGCCTTGCCTTTCTTTGCCTGTGCTCAGTTACCCTAAAGCGTGTGATGTTTTTTTTCCCCAGACATTAGTTCTGACGTGTCTAAAGAAGTCCATAGGACTTAAAAACTCAGTTATAGTAGGATTAATATTTCAACTGTTACAATTATCATGGTATGGATTGGGTACACAGCGCTGGTGAGTAGAATCCTTGAAGAACATACTATCGAAATCACTAGAGTGGTAAAATCCTTGTTTAAAATTCTGTCTCCTATTTGTACCATGTGATCGCTTCTGGCCAATCATTTTGCTCAAAATTGGTCATGTGGTACAAAAAAAAAACACAACCCCAAGGCCACATCTTCAACTGACATTTAACCACTCTAGTGATTCTCATAGTAATTGCACTAGAAAAGTACATGTTGATGGTGATGATGATTGTGGTGGTAATTAGCATGATGATGGTATTGATGTGGACGGTGATGATGACAGCATTGATGGTGATTACCGTGATTGTGATGATGGTGATGATGATGACAATAATGATGTTGATGATGATGATGATGATGATGATGATGATTGTGATGATGATGATGATTGTGGTGGTGATTAGCATGATGATGGTATTGATGTGGACGGTGATGATGACAGCAATGATGGTGATCACTGTGATTGTGATGATGATGACAGCATTGATGGTGATCACCGTGATTGTGATGATGATGATGACAGCAATGATGGTGATCACCGTGATTGTGATGATGATGATGATGACAATGATGTTGATGGCGATGGTGATCGTGGTGACAATAATGGTGGTGATTAACATGATGATTGTATTGATGTGCATGATGATGATGATGATTGTGGTGGTGGTGGTTGTCTTAACTACAAT
Organism: Metridium senile; assembly: GCA_949775045.1. Taxonomy (NCBI): domain Eukaryota; kingdom Metazoa; phylum Cnidaria; class Anthozoa; order Actiniaria; family Metridiidae; genus Metridium; species Metridium senile. The sequence continues at coordinate 6,011,771 of OX459105.1, read as the reverse complement.
GGTAGGAGCACATTGTATTTGTACTGTTGATGATGATAGTAGTGACAATGATGACAACAACAATAATGATAGAGATTAGCATGATAATAGTAGTGACAATGATGATGATGGCAATAATGGTAGTGATTAGTATGATGATAGTACTTAGTGACAATGATGATGATGGCAATAATGGTAGTGATTAGCATGATGATTGTGATAATGATGATTGTGGTAGTGGTTGTCATAACTACAATGGTGGGATTCATTGTAATTGTACTTTGATGATCATGGTAATCATGGCTGAGATAAATGGTTATTTTATTTGTTCAATTCTCTTACCAGGATGGTGTGGGCTGCAGGATCACTGGCTTCTGTTGCCATGATAACCTATCCTGCAATAAGTGCTCTTGTTTCCTGTAATGCTGACCAAGACCAACAAGGTAGGTCCTTGTATACTCCTGTACATTTATTTCAAAAATCATTGCCACTGTCCCTGCAAAGGATGTCGTTAATATGAACATAATTAATAATCAGTTGTTTCTTCCACGTTAAATTTAATTTTATTCCTAGCTTTCATCAGGGAAAACTAACGGTTATATTTTTACAAACGTCAAGAAAAATAAGCAAAACAGCGTGCGCAATTTACATCGCACGCTCTATGACATATGATACAAAATGAACTAATACATTATTTCATTAACGGTAAATAAATCAATCATGCACAATGATTGGATTCAGAACTTTGACACTATTTTTATTGCTTTTGATATTTTTCTTGGTACTTAGTAAATAATTGAAATAATATTCCTAATTATTAATATTAATACGCTAAGCGAAAAATGTCCGCATCTTATTCCGATAAACCTGCCCACTGTGCCACCAAACGAATTGGAACCAGAAATTAAATGCTTGCAAAACTAGATATCAAAGTCGTCTCGCAGCGATCTCACCTTGGCCGCCATCTTGGATTATCATTGACACAGGCAATTACAAAGAGCAGCCCAAGTGTTGGGAAAAGCAGTGAATTTTTCACGGGGAACCCCAACTAATATTTTTTATTATGTCTATCAGGTGTAGTCCAAGGTATTGTCACTGGCATCAGAGGTCTTTGTAATGGAATTGGACCAGCTCTGTTTGGCTTTACTTTTTACTTATTTCATGTAAACTTAGATGATATGCCAACAACACCACCACCACCAATACAAACCAACCACACCACAATGGAAGATCCATTTAATAAGGTAACTGGACCATGGTACCCCATCATTATTTTATGATAACATTTCTTTTTTTTTACTGTTTACTTGTTGTTCATATGTTCTTTTCGTTCTCCCTTTGATCGTATTTTAATGTCTCACTTTTGACACTTCAACTTTCTTTTTTCCTTTCTTTCTCCCATTTGTTCTCACTTTCAACTTTTCTTCTCCCCTTCTTCCTTCTTTCTATCGTCTTATCCCTGCTTCCGTTCTCCCTTCCTTACTCCAATTTGCTTCCCTCCTTACTCCATTTAGCTTCCTTTCTTCCCTCCTTCCTTTCTTCCCTCCTTCCTTTCTTCCCTCCCTCCTTCCTTTCTTCCCTCCCTCCTTCCTTTCTTCCCTCCCTCCTTCCTTTCTTCCCTCCCTCCTTCCTTTCTACCTTCCCTCCTTCCTTTCTACCCTCCTTCCTTTCTTCCCTCCCTCCTTCCTTTCTACCTTCCCTCCTTCCTTTCTTCCCTCTTTCCTTTCTACCCTCCTTCCTTTCTTCCCTCCTTCCTTTCCTCCCTCCTTCCTTTCTACCATCTCTCCTTTCTTTCTTTCTTTCTTTCTTTCTTTCTTTCTTTCTTTCTTCTCTTTCTTTCTTCCTTCATTTCCTTCCAACCTTCTTTCAGCTAGTTCCCTTTAATTTCCCTTCTACTAGTCCTCTTTCCTTCAATCATTCTTTCCCATTCTATCACTAATCAGCCACAATTTTGCTATCATAGAACATGGTTTTAGGAGCACCTTTCCTGTTTGGAGCAGGGTCAGTGATACTAGCTTTACTACTAGCCTTCTTCATCCCTGAAAACGCTAGTCTTAGTGGAAATTCTAGATCTCCATCAAGAAAAGAGTATATTTACTCAGGAACTGCTCTTGAGTCTGCTAACTCTGACGATACTCCTGATAACACACCTTTACTCATACAGGAGAACTCTTAGTTTATATTCAATAGAAATAATAATTATGATGATATATACATATTTTAAATTGAAATAATTTATCAAGCCAATGCCATTAGTACAGTCTACAGGAACCTCTTAAATAGAATAATCAACATTGAAACCAATAAAGTTTTAATACTTATTAATACCCTTTCACCCTTTCTTATTAATACCCTTTCACAGTTCGAATCAAACAACCCCAGCCTTGATAGAGTGTAATATATTCTTTACAATTTGACTACAGATATTTAGTAAAAAAAATATGATTTTATTTTAATTATAGAGGATATTACATGGGCGTGCGGAGATACAAATTTTATCTTGGAGTGTTGAACAGATCTTTCACGAGTGAGCGCAGCATGAGAAGATAAAATTTGTATCTCAAAGCGACCATGTAATGTTCTGTTTATTATATAATTATCAATGAAAATAAAATAAAACTTTATTTCATTGACAATTATATAATAAATAGTAGAAAAGTACTTTGTAACTCATGAAATAGTCAGAAACATTGTCCAAAATATAGATTGAACTGTTCCTAAAATACTACATTAATGGCATTGGCTCTAATAGAAGTATTTAGGAATGCTGCATAGTGAATACTTTGTAATTACATTAAAGTTAGCATAAATAAACATACTTTATTTCTTGTTTTAAGTAGTAGTATTCACAAGAGGCAATATTCACAAGAAAATATTTTTAAATTATCTGTATTCAATAATAAAATGAATATTTACAAGTATTTTCAACAAAGTTTATCCAATTTCAAGTTGTGTAAAACAAATCAACTGTTTCTCTCATTAAATGATTTATTCCAAAATGAAGTATTTCAATGTATTATTTGATTTCAAAATGATGTTTAATTAATATCAAAATGTCTCATTAACATTTGACATATTTAAAAAAAAGTAAAAACAAAGATGGCCAATAATGTTTTTTGTTTGCTTATTTTTCATATAGTATGTTCAAAATTCTTTTCTAAATATAACTAGCTAGATATTTAGTGGAAGAGATAAATTGTAGAGATTGCAAAGATTTCCCACTTCTACTAGAAACCTGTCAAAATGAGTTGAAGTTTGAACTAGTGTATACCCCTGCTTGAGATTTCCTATGTTCCTCTCAAGAAAAGCAAAAGAAAACCTTTTTCCTTCTCGTTAAAGTCGTAAAATCAGGAAATCTCTGTAATGCAGGGTAACTAGTGCTAGACAAGGACAAACCCTAGCCTCCTATGCAGCCGTTCATTTGTGTCGTCACACAATACGAGTGATGACACAAAGGAGCGGCTGCATAGGAGGCTAGACAAACCCCTATTGGTCCTCATCTCATGAAGCCTCATAATTTCTCTATGTCCAGCAATTCTCTTGATTGAAGTTTATTTGCAGAGTTTTTGTGTGGAAGTAAGGACCCTTTTTCTTTTCAGTCTAAGATTCTATGAAATGTATATTTCAAAAAAGGTTGGGGAAGGTCTTGTTGCATGCTGCTTACCAATCTTGAAATATGTTATATTAATATTTATCCCTCTTCATATAAAATACAGCGTTGTTTATTCAGCGGTATTCAATTACCTCTTCCCATAAGGCATTGCAGTTTCTCTTTATAGTTACACCCTTTCCGAGAAACTTTGTCACCCGTGAAGTGAAAAGCCTACAAGCTAGTAGCGCAGGGAATTATGGGTAACATGTATATTTTATTAGAACGCAGGGATTTCATGGCCACATTGCTACACTTGTCAATATGTCATTGAGAAATGTCCATTTTGACTTATCAAACAACAAGAAAGGCGTTCCGAATGCATTATGCATTATGAACTGATCCATGATCCTTTGCGCCACTAGCTTGCGTGTGCTTTTCACGGGTTACAAACTTTCTCGGAAAGGGTGTATACAATGTTTTCTTGTTACATACCATGAATATCCCACTTGTCATTTGTATTCACTTTGCATACCGGCACTTGACTAAAGGGTTTGTGTGTATACTAGAAAATACAAGAGACTTGTGAGATATCACATGGTATGACACTCATAACCATTGTATGACTAGTATGTAACTAATAGAGCAGAAACACTAAAACCATCAAAACAAAATAGCTACTAACTAAAAGTTTGTATTTAGTGACTATTAAATCAATATCAATCAAACAGAAACATCAAATACAAAAGGACCAATGCCTCATTACAACTTTACTTGTCTTTGATAGAGTACAAACACTAAAAGTGTGCAATACTTTGTACTATTAACCACTAAATATAGTGTTGATTAAACAATATAGAACAAAAGAATTTGCATAATTTAGCAGTATTTAGTGGTATTTATGTTGCTAATTTTTAGTGTTTGTACTCTAGTGACTAATAGCAACTAAATAGGAACTATTACACAGTAGCAATTTAATTCTATTTCACGGATATAGTGATCCACATAGAACAAAATATGCTGGAAAGCCCTGCAAACAAAGTTTTAATCAATTGATATTTTGCTGCTTGAGTTCATATCATCCATAATTCCTTTAGTGCTGGGTAAAAACAAAACCTTCACCAACCTATTTGAAAAAAGCTGGCACAGTAACATTGATTAGTATGCTTTCAATTCTAAACACTAAATTCTACTATTGTATTCATAGTACTTTAACCTTCATTGTTCAATTGTAAATGTAAAGAAATTATATTTATTAAATCAATCCTATAATACTCTAAATAGTTTTCAGTGTCTTGAATTATTTTCTAATGAGTTTGGGACTCCTGTGTGTATGCAAACAATTCTGTGAAGAAAAAAACCCACAGGTAACCCAAGCATACCACAGGCAGCCCAAGCATTCTCTCGTTCTTGGCAATATAGCGACCAAGAGTATACAGGTTCGAACACTGTGGATGGTACATTTACTAATTTCTATTTCTATTTATTCTAGTACAACCATTATGTAAATTAGATTCATATTCTTCAAGGCTGCAATATCGTAAAAGGCAACGATGTGTTTTTATTTGCTGTTTATCTTTGGTGACTGGTTATTCTTTACTTCAGTGTTTTGATTTGGTTTGTATCGCTGTTTTCGTAATATCAAACACTATTTTCCTTGACAAAAACGTTGCTTTTCACAAGTTGAAATGTCTCAAGATCTAACTAGGATTACATTAGCATAAACTCGTCTGTTCAAGTCTGTCTGGTTTTTATGGTAATCAAGGTTCACTCACGTTACAAAGCTAAAATCATATCTGTCTGATATTTATTCACAAGTAAAGGTCGAAATAGTTTTGTTCAACACTTTTATGGATGTTGTCAGTCGACAGTTCGATCAGCGAACAAATAAGCAACTGACATTTTGTATCTCAGTTTGAAAAAAGAACCTTTAAAGTATTTTTGCTGTCAAAACCATCTAGCACATTTCGAGAGAAAAGCCAACAAAGGCACTGTAGACTGACTAGAAAGATAAGAAATTTGAAATGATTTTCATACCGTGACCTACTAAAAATAGCCAAGGCTTTAGTCCTTAGAGTCACGCAATTCTTGTTATTGTGTCTGAACCAGTAATATCCCGCTATTCAACTATCACATTACTAATGCATCACGAGATATTTTTGTGGCGTCTTTTCGCAGAACTTTCCGCACTTGATCCGATCACAATGGCCGAATACAATGATTTTACTGAAGAGCTGGAGAAGATAGTAACCTGTGTCATTTGTAATGACATATTAACAGAACCAAAGACACTGCCGTGTTTACATACTTTCTGCTTTGCATGTATTCAAAGCTGGAACCAAGCGTGTAAGAAGGAGAGAAAGCCATTCAAGTGCCCTTCTTGTAGAGCGCCGATTACTGTACAAGATGGCAATGTTATGAACCTACCAACTTCATTTGAACATAACTCCTTGGTACAGTTATACAACTCCATCAAAAACAAGACTAGCGATCAGCAGCAGTTACAGCAATGTTTTGGTTGTTCTAAACACCGCGTTATAGTTGCATTTTGTTTCCAATGTGAAGGATTTCTTTGTAGTGATTGTGTGAGCATCCACAAGACTATCAGTCCATTGAAAGAGACCCACCAAGCAACGCCGTTAAGCAAATTAAGGAAAGAAAATATAAACACTTATATCGATCACAAGTCGCTTTGTCAAGAGCAATACCACGAGAACATTCGCCTCGAATATTACTGTCAAACATGCAAGAAATGTATTTGCCAGAAATGTGCGATCGCAACAGCACATAGTACTCACGAAAAGGTAAGCATCGAAGAAGCTGCTGCACATGCTAAAAAAGACATTAGAAAAGAAAAACACCGACTGAATGAAGCGATTAAAATGTACAAGAAAGAACTGGAACTGTCTCGTGAAAATAGAGACAGGATTAAGAACGAAGTAGATGTAGCTAAGGCGAAATTACGTAGTGACACCAAAGCTCAGATGAAGATTTTACAAGATAAAGAAAACGCAATAATTGCCAGCTTGAACGACTTCTTTGTCGACCAAACAACAGCGAATGATGTAGAGAAAAGTGAAATTGACGCAATTCTTCAACAGGCTCTGCAATTACGAAATCAGTGTCAAGAAGTAGATGACTACAATTTAAAGCAGTTTATATTGGAAGGGCATGAAAAGCTAGAGGAAGTTTGTAAAACTACTGTCAAAGGAGCTTCGATTTTGTCCACGAAACCAGACAAGCGCAACTCAAGCGTACATTTTATTTCAAACCCTGAAGCCATTAATAGTTTAAAAGAAGTAAAGCTTGGAACGATCGTACAAAGCATGACAAACCCGTCACGATGTTCGATCGAATCTCGAAGTCACGCAAGATGTGGTTATATTAACCATTTTGATATCATGACTAAAGATACAAAAGGAGATGTATGCGATACCAATAAAGCTTTGATTGATGTACAAATCCAAGATATTGACGGCAATGATATACACACAGAATTCACTGAAACTCAAACTGGAAAGTACACCGTTAAATATCAAGCAGAAAAGCCATCACCGTACAAAGTTGTGGTGAGTATTGGAGGAAAACCGATCAGCAACTCACCACAGAACGTTGAGACAATCGATGCTAAAGCAGAGATTAAACCAGTCATGGTTTTTGCGACAGGAAGGTTAACTTTTCCCAAAGCACTAGCTGTGAGTGAGAAAGGCGAGACAGCTGTTGTTGATAACGATTGTGAAGGTAGCAGTCGCGTTGTATTATTTAATGCTGTTGGAGAGTATTTGAGAGAGTTTGGTGGTGAAGGAACAGGAGAGAAACGATTGAGTTATCCATTTGGAGTAGCCTTCAATGCCGACCGACTACTTGTCAGTGATAATCAAGGTGGTTATGGCTGTATAAAGGAATTTGATATCCATGGTAACTACAATAGAACTATTTGTAAACAGAAAGGAATGCAATTTACAAGAATGTGTACAACAGAGCAAAGCATTTCATGTTTGGCTTATAATAAGGATAGTAAAGAAACATTTATAAAGTTGTTTTCTAAACAAACAGGGGAACTCCTTCAAGATATCAAATTGGATATTCTGGGTGTTGGGCTTCCTTTGGATCCTGCTTCTGATAACAATAAGTACTTTGTATCTTTTTACAACAGTCACAGTATTTATGTTTTTGACGAGAATGGTGGTTTGTTGTACAAGTTTGGAAGGGAAGGTAAAGATGAAGGTCAGTTTTATCGTCCATGTGGACTTGCTGTGTTTGGTGCAGACATGATTCTTGTCTGTGATGCTGATAACCACCGTGTACAATTATTGAATCTGGATGGTAAGTTCAACAGGTCCTTTGGTAGTCATGGTTCAGGTATTGGTAAAATGATTTGGCCTGGAGATGTTGTAGTTACACCAGATGGTCAAGTCTTTGTACTGGAAGTGGATGGTAAACGTGTGCAGGTGTTTAGATGAGACCCAGTAAACATTACATGTTTTCTCAGTTAGATGATTGACTTGATGACATTGATTGAATGATTAATTAATTGAATTACTGTATGACTTATTATTCAACTCTTATGATATATATTGTATAGTAAAAAAAAAAGATAGAACTCTTACTAGCTTATTTTTAGTACATGCAACTAATTGCAAGAACGTTGTCCTAACATTTGTAATTTAGCGGGAATGGAATTTATTAAGGCAAAAGAAAATAACTCAAGCTTAACTCTCTTTTTTGTTATTACTTGAGCGTGAGTGACCTTCTTATGTCTTTTAATAAGTTTCTTTCCCACTGAATCACAAAAGTCAGGACAAGGTTTTGCAATTAGGTGTATGCGATAACAAATAAAATGAAATCTGTAACACTATAAAAAATAACACTTAATTTACTCCAACGAACGGCTAAAGCTCTAAACGTCAGTAAAGTTTTAACTTTGCTTAAAAGTATCATTTTACGGTGTTACAAATTCCATTTTAATAAGCCATTATATATTAACAGCATATTATACTAGTTCACTCGCTAGTTTCCATTTATTATTAGTACTTGTAGTAGAAGAACCCTTATAGCAAACTGTAAGTAATAACGCATGCGTAATAGCTGTTATTACAGTTATATGCAAACAATTTTGAACAATGGATTCAAGTCGAGGATTTCAGGTCAAGTTTCAGTGTTTTTCCACCGAGAGTCATGTACTAGAATCCATTGTTTAAAAATATTTGTATTTAGCTGTAACAACAGCTATTGTATATCTGTGATCTGGTGACGTAATCATTTAGGTCACGCAATCATCGAATACAGAGATCGATAAATCAAATGTAATTGATTATAATTATAATAATGACCGATCGGTTTACACTACTGAAAAAAAAGTACATGAATTGCTTGACAAAAATAACAAATGTTGCAACATGTAATATGACCAACACAACACAAAGCAATTATAACTAAGATCAATTTTTCATCAATTTATATTGACTTATTGAATGAATGAATGAATGATTGATTGATTGATTGATTAATTGATTGATTGATTGATTGATTGATTAATTGAATAATTGATTGATCGATTGATTGGTTGGTGGGTATGTTTATTTGATTGATTGATTGATTGATTGATTGATTGATTGATTGATTGATTGATTGATTGATCGATTGATTGATTGATTGATCGATCAATAGACCTCTTTACCTTTCTTGTTTGTTGTCCCATTTCAGATCACGTGATACTACCCTTGGGAAATGTTTCTTTCACATGTAAATGATATAACACGTTTATCATCAAAGAACAATTCTCAAGAGAATGACACGTGGTCTGAAATGGGCAATTTGCATACGGAGGTAAAGAGGTCTATTGATTGATTGATTGGCTAATAAGTCAGTTCATTGAATCAAAAGCAGTTGTATATATATGCCTCTATTCTAGCACTTTTGCTATCAGTATTTGTTAATGATAATATACCAGTAACTTCATACCAAAATAAGTCTATATTTGTAGTTTATAAATATCAATTATTAATGTTAGTAGTTTTATATCACGTGATACCTGGGGACCTCACGCTGTAGAACGGTGACAACATTCACATCAATGCATCCTTGCTTTGTTCTATGATTTATCAGCATGATATATTTGGTCCCTAGTTATCATATCATTGTAAACATTTATCAACTTGTATGTTTGTTAATTGTGACAAAGTCAACATATATACTTTATAAACAAGAATGTACTAGAATGTTCTTTGTTAGTAATTCCTTGAAGATTGTTTGAATAGTACATATAGTTCTGGAATATTCTAAGAATCTAGAATTATTCCATTTGTATGTAAGTTTGTTACAATAGATTGTTAAAGGATATTAACTATTGTAAAGATTATATAACTATAGCAGCAAAGACTGTAATCATAACTTAGTTTGATGCTCAGAGTGTTAAAAGCAGACAATATCATTTAAGTAATAAGTATCTTGTTTGAATCAGACTTGTTACAGTTTGTGACGTAATGTACAAATAAATAAATTGAGTAGTTCAGTACTTATTGCAAGGTTGTCATTATCATTTACTGTTTTTATCATTATTGATAAATGTTGTTTATTTTATTTAATCAATATTTATACAGGATATCTAGTTTAGCATAGCTAATTTAAATAGATCCCTGGTAAAGAATGATAATAAATACATTAAATAAATAGTTACAAAACAGAGTTGGCTAAGTTATGATAAAGATAAAAGATCATATCGAACTAAGTGCTTTTGAAATGCCGTTTGCAAGAAATTTTGATATTTTGCAGATATTTAATTTGTTGTCTATTAAATACCATCGTTATCATCATCATTATAATAATCATCGTTATATCGTTATTGTCATCATCATCATTATGATAATCATCGTTATATCGTTATTGTCATCATCATGATTATGATAATCATCGTTATATCGTTATTGTCATCATCATCATTATAATAATCATCGTTATATCGTTATTGTCATCATCATCATTATAATAATCATCGTTATATCGTTATTGTCATCATCATCATTATAATAATCATCGTTATATCGTTATTATCATCATCATCATTATGATAATCATCGTTATATCGTTATTGTCATCATCATCATTATGATAATCATCGTTATATCGTTATTGTCATCATCATTATTATAATAATCATCGTTATATCGTTATTGTCATCATCATCATTATAATAATCATCGTTATATCGTTATTGTCATCATCATCATAATAATCATCGTTATATCGTTATTGTCATCGTCATCATTATGATAATCATCGTTATATCGTTATTGTCATCATCATCATTATAATAATCATCGTTATATCGTTATTGTCATCATCATCATTATCATAATCATCGTTATATCGTTATTGTCATCATCATCAATATGAAATCATCGTTATATCGTTATTGTCATCATCATTATTATAATAATCATCGTTATATCGTTATTGTCATCATCATCATTATTATAATCATCGTTATATCGTTATTGTCATCATCATCATTATAATAATCATCGTTATATCGTTATTGTCATCATCATTATGATAATCATTGTTATTGTCATCATCATATCATTATAATAATCATCGTTATATCGTTATTGTCATCATCATCATTATAATAATCATCGTTATATCGTTATTGTCATCATCATATCATTATAATAATCATCGTTATATCGTTATTGTCATCATCATTATTATAATAATCATCGTTATATCGTTATTGTCATCATCATCATTATCATAATCATCGTTATATCGTTATTGTCATCATCATTATGATAATCATGGTTATTGTCATCATTATCAATAGTTTTCCTTTAAATCATTAGAATTATTGTAGATAGATATTGTAGATACACCCTTTCCTAGAAAGTTTGTCACCCGTCGAAAACTCAAACAAGCTAGTGGTGCAAAGGATCATGGATCGTTTCAGAAACTAAATGTCCATTCGGAACACCTTTCTGGTTGTTTGATTAGTCAAAACGGCCATTTCTCAATAACATATTGACAAGTGTAGCAATAAGGCCATGAAAACCCTGTGTTCTAATGAAATTTACATATGTTACCCATAGTCCCCTGCGGTATACGTACTAGCTTGTAGGCTTTCCACTTCACGGGTGACAAAGTTTCTCGGAAAGGGTGTATTTAGGCGCGACGGCGTTGACTAGTACAGTCGGTACAGCGGTACATATTTGTAGCGTACGATCGTTCAAGAGATCGGTAAACCGAGTGAACAGGAGGTCAAACATCCAGGGGGAGGGAGGGGGTGGGGACTTCCTTTGTCTAAGTGGTAGGGTTGATCAGCGGTAAAACGCTTAAAAGAGCAATGATAACTATACATAATTTGAACATAATTGTAGCGTTATAGTGTCCTTGTAGCGAGTTGTCTGAAGTATAATACCGTGAATATTCCTACGTAATATATGTGGATGTACAGTGACGTATTTTGTTATGGTTTTGCTAATCAACCATTGTTATTAGAGAAAAGAAAATTTGGGGTTACTTTTATTTCTAGCAAACATCTAAAGAGGAATTATGCCTAATGGAATTCAGCTGGAAATTAATGGTTTTAAAGCATATCTCAAATATTATGAAAGGTTTAAATATTGTATGACAGTTATTATTAAGTTAGTAGAATCAAGCATTCATTTGTATAGTTTCATGTTTAGTCAAGTTTAATCAATTTATAAGTCATTTTTAGGATAACCAGGAAATTGAGGCTTAACTTCCGGTCACGTGACCCGTATAATCATCTCTACCGACAATGATAATCAGTTTTCATTCAGTTTCACGATTCGATTTCAGCCTCGTTTTCGTACAAGATCAGAGAGGGTAGTCTTCAATCCCCCTATAGAATGTAATATAAACGATAAATGATAAAACGATGAATCTAACGAAAAGGCAGATGGCTAAATTTAGCGATATCTACAATAAAAAGATCATAGGTTAATATCTAACATCATTGACTTCAACCAGCCACACTCCAAAAAAATTGTAAAAAGAAACACTCGTTGAAAACTGCTTATCAGTTTTACTCTTTGAATTGTACCTGACCCCTCCCCTTTTCTGATTAATGTATTGAATATTGAGCACAGGTAGCCCAAGCAATGTAATTTGTGTCTAAAATCAGATATACTTAGAATTATAAAGATTGTCTTTAATGAACATAGTTTCATCTTCATGACTTCAAAATGTGATGTAACTTTCAAATATATCAATAGGTTATTAGTTTCGTCGCATTTTGAAGTCAATTAGACGTATTTTGGATATGTGAGGTATCACAAGAATTGTTCTTATCGTTAATTCCACCTCTAAATCTTTTTTTTTATTTGGCGTAAATCTCAAAATGATTTGTAAATACATTTGTGTGGGCTCCCTGTTTTTTTTTCCGAAAGAGATTGTGAATGAGTGCAAGGAACGCCTTGTTGGAACAGCTGACGTCGCCATATTTAATTTGGCACGTTTATAAAATGTTTGTGAAAGCTGGTGTTTTTGTGGAGTTTAAGGGTAAAAAAAGACACAAATGGAAGATAATATACAAGGTGAGATATATAAGTATGTAAATTGAGTAAAACTAAGATATGAATTGAAGAAAGAAGGCGCAGAACTTGGCTTTTTTATTGAACATTTTTCAACGCGATTAACGTTATAGTCATTCGAATCTTTCAGTTATTTTTACTCTATTTAAAACCTTCTAAATATTACTGTTACACTATTAACTTTCATATATTGTATAATGATAATCGTAGAGGTCAATGATCATCATGATAATTAACGCAACTAATAAAAATAATGATTGCTCTGATCTATCGATGCCCGGAGTATCCAATCGATGAAATCGATAAAATCGATATCAATCGATATCAATCGATATCAATTTATCGATTGATATTGAAAATCGATGATCAATCGATGGCAAAAATCTTTGTGACCTTCATCGATTGAGCGATGACAATTAAATTTAGCCGGTATCGATTGACATTTGATGACAATTTAGATATCGATTGATAATCAATAACAATTTAGTATATCGATTATCAATCGATGACAAAAATCTTTGTGACCTATCGATTGATCATCGATTGACCAATATCAATCGATATCAATTACCTAATTATATTGATTGATATCGATTGATCGATTGATTTTCCGATGATCGATTATCATCGATTGGATACTCCAGGATCAATGTTATGGAGTGGCATAACCATGAGGTATATTTATATTTTTTCAGGAAATTTATTTTCAAAATCCCCCCCCCCCCCCCCCCTCAAAAGTTAAATGGTCGGCCCCTTACTGAATCTACTAAGGTATACAGTATAAGGTATATAACTGCCTTATATCATAATTGGGAAAGTTTCTTAAGAATGGGGTTGATAACTATTTAGATATCAACCTGGATCAGTTCCTTTCTGAATTAGTTGGGTGAATATATGAAGGATAAAGACCACCATCAGGAAAAGAAAAGAAACTAACTCAATTATGATATAACAGAGATGACAATCATAAATGATACATTTTAATTCCATGAAAATACTAACTATAGGTAACAGTCAATGATTTTCTGAAAAATTATTTATTTATTAATAATATGATATAGAGGATATTACGTGGGCAGAGATGAACGAGTGAGATTCATTTGAACATGAGAAAATAAAATCCGTATCTACAAGCGCGGGGCCCATGTAATGTTCTGTTTATCATATAAACTCATGACAAATGAAATAGCAAAAGTTTTATCAAGATATTGCATCAAAAAATATTAAGAATCTTAACAAATAGATGGTAACGTGTTATTTCACATGTCAAATAACACTACAATAACATGTTATTTTCACAATGTCAAGATATCCCATTCCACTGTAGTATAATTATATATAATAAAGTGATATATTAGCAGTTGACATTAGAAAACCCACTTAGTACTAGGAGTATTTGATTGTATTTATATTTAACAATACATTTAGCAAACATGTAACAGACTTTGTAATACATTAATAATTAATTGTTATTTAGAGTAATGATTATACTTGCTCTTAATAACATATCCCCTACTCCTCCCTACACTGATGAATTAATGTCTAATACTAGGCATTAGTAGCAAGACATCTTGCTTTCAATTGATAACATTATCCCCACTCCTCCCTACACTGGTGAATTAATGTCTAATACTAGGCATTAGTAGCAAGACATCTTGCTTTCAATTCATAACATTATCCCCACCCCTCCCTTCACTAGTGAATTAATGTCTAATACTATTGATTAGTAGCAAGACATCTTGCTTTCAATTGATATAGTCTGCCACCTCTCTGACCTGTTGAGCTTTTCCTGTGGATTCAAAAGAGGAAACAATTAATATTGAAATATTTTAGAATGTCCACCTGAAAAGACATATAGTTATACATATACTAAAAGAAATATCACATGACTCATTTTATAATCATTGGACATCTGCACGTGTAGAAAGTCAGTATCGTTTCAAACTAATATGGCGGTGAATTCAAACAAGCAGTATCTTCCCCCGCTAGAAGTACATGTACCTGACTTTCTACATGCGCGGAAAGCGATTATAAAATGAGTCACATGATATTTCTTTTAGTATATATGTCTTAACAGGTGGACAACCTTTTCGAGATCGGCTGTATTAAAATGTTACATTTTGAATCAATATTTTGATAATCATTATGATTATTATTTCTTTTTTTTTTATTGATTTAGTAAATATTTTTAATTTACAATTAATAAATACTGACAGTACGTACCTTCTAAGTACATGTACCATATCCTATAATTTCTTTGAAGAAATAGAAAACGAGGCAGCGTGCTCTGTTGAGTTATAAAGCACGCTGGGATTTTAATAAGATGAGAGAAGCGCATCGGAGTGCTTCTCAGCGCTTCTCGAGTCTTAATTCTTCAATTCCTAAGTGCTCTATTCTATAACTCGATAGTGCACTACTGCCGAGTTTTCTACTTCTTTTATAAAATATTCAGTTGTTAAAATCAAACAAATTGACGCTCCATGCACTGTAAGTCTGTTGAGTTATAGAGAACGCTTCTCAGCCAATCAGATTTAAATCAAATATTTTATAATGAAATATAGTAAACTTTTTACATTTTTTTTAAATCTAATATATTATCATTTTCTGTAAATCAATTTTTTTTTACAAATATAGTGTTACATATAAATACATGCATACATTTACACAACACAATCTATGTTTGATGTCTCTATATCAGAATTAATATCAATTCTTATAGTATGTTATTTTAGAAGAAGAAAAAGGGGAAAAAGAATAAGGAAAAAAAAACGTTTTTCTGCATAAAAGTAATTTTGAAGTGCATTGTTTTTTTTAGTATAAAAGACCAATTTTATGTTATATACGTACTGTAATTATAATTTGAGAAATGTTTTGAAAGTTTTTGTTTTAGTGATTCTGTGATCTACATTTTTTTTTTCTCAACTGTCATCATAATCAAGTTTCTTATATATATAATAATTTCAAGTCTGAAGAAATGTTCTTCAGATTTGTTATTCTTACTTATTAGTTTATAATAATCTTTGTCCAGTACTCCTTGTTTGCTTGCAGTCTTTATTCTTCATATTCACCCAACTGATTGAATAGAGAATAATACATGGGCACATAGAGATATGCAATTTGTGTTTCAATTCAATTCAATATCAAATATGAACACAAGAAGATGAATTCCATATCTCCAAGCATACATGTTATGTATTGAATTCTGTTTATTATATACATTGTATAAACAAAATTATTTTTATGCAAAAAATTATATTCTCACATATATAAAAGATATGTTGTTCAAATACAATATATTTCTCAGTTGCAGAAATCCCTGTAATTTATATAATATTAAATCATTTTACTTCAACCAAGAGGTGTATAATTCATGTTTATTATGAACAGGTTCCCATTTAAATCTGTACTTTCCCATTTAAATCTGTACCTATGCAAATTGTGTTGATGTGTGCTAAACACACAGATCAACCAATCAGAGTATATTATTTCTGAAGTGAGCTTCTCTGATTGGTTGATCTGTGTGTTTAGCACACATCAACAAAATTTGCATAAGTACAGATTTAAATGGGAACCTGTTTATGACATGAGTGTTTTACTGTGAAATTACACAGCCCAAGTATTACCATTGTTTGATCAGATATTTGTTGTTGTTTTAGGTGATCCATGATTATAATTGTGGTGGTGGTGGTGGTTGTCTTAACTACAATGCTAGGGTCACAATCATTATATTTGTACTGTTGATGATGATGATGATGATGATGATGATGATGATGATGATGATGATGATGATGATGATGATGATGATGATGATGATGATGATGATGATGATGATGATGATGATGATGATGATGACAACAACAATGATGATGATGGCAATAATGGTAGTGATTAGCATGATGATAGTAGTGACAATGATGATGGCAATAATGGTAGTGATTAGTATAATGATAGTAGTGACAATGATGATGGCAATAATGGTAGTGATTAGTATGATGATAGTAGTGACACTGATGATGATGGCAATAATGGTAGTGATTAGTATGATGATAGTAGTGACAATGATGATGATGGCAATAATGGTAGTGATTAGCATGATGATAGTAGTGACAATGATGATGATGGCAATAATGGTAGTGATTAGTATGATGATAGTAGTGACACTGATGATGATGGCAATAATGGTAGTGATTAGTATGATGATAGTAGTGACAATGATGATGATGGCAATAATGGTAGTGATTAGTATGATGATAGTAGTGACAATGATGATGATGGCAATAATGGTAGTGATTAGTATGATGATAGTAGTGACAATGATGGTGATGACAATAATGGTAGTGATTAGTATGATGATAGTAGTGACAATGATGATGATGGCAATAATGGTAGTGATTAGTATGATGATAGTAGTGACAATGATGATGGTGGCAATAATGGTAGTGATTAGTATGATGATAGTAGTGACAATGATGATGATGGCAATAATGGTAGTGATTAGTATGATGATAGTAGTGACAATGATGATGATGGCAACAATATGATAGAGATTAGTATGATGATAGTAGTGACAATGATGATGATGGCAATAATGGTAGTGATTAGTATGATGATAGTAGTGACAATGATGATGATGGCAACAATATGATAGAGATTAGCATGATGATAGTAGTGACAATGATGATGATGACAATAATGGTAGTGATTAGCAGGATGATAGTAGTGATGATGATGATGGCAATAATGATAGTGATTAGTATGATGATAGTAGTGACAATGATGATGATGGCAATAATGGTAGTGATTAGCAGGATGATAGTAGTGACGATGATGATGGCAATAATGGTAGTGATTAGTATGATGATAGTAGTGACAATGATGATGATGACAATAATGATAGTGATTAGTATGATCATAGTAGTGACAATGATGATGATGGCAATAATGGTAGTGATTAGTATGATGATAGTAGTGACAATGATGATGATGGCAATAATGGTAGTGATTAGTATGATGATAGTAGTGACAATGATGATGATGACAATAATGGTAGTGATTAGCATGATGATAGTAGTGACAATGATGATGATGACAATAATGATAGTGATTAGTATGATGATAGTAGTGACAATGATGATGATGATAATAATGGTAGTGATTAGTATGATGATAGTAGTGACAATGATGATGATGACAATAATGGTAGTGATTAGTATGATGATAGTAGTGACAATGATGATGATGATAATAATGGTAGTGATTAGTATGATGATAGTAGTGACAATGATGATGATGACAATAATGGTAGTGGTTAGTATGATGATAGTAGTGACAATGATGATGATGGCAATAATGGTAGTGTTTAGTATGATGATAGTAGTGACAATGATGATGGCAATAATGGTAGTGATTAGTATGATGATAGTAGTGACAATGATGATGATGATAATAATGGTAGTGATTAGTATGATGATAGTAGTGACAATGATGATGATAACAATTATGTTGATTAGCATGATGATTGTGATGATGATGATTGTGGTAGTGGTTGTCATAACTACAATGGTGGGGATCATTGTAATTGTACTTTTGATGATCATGGTAATCATGGCTGAGATGAATGGTTATTTTATTTGTTCAATTGTCTTACCAGGATGGTGTGGGCTGCAGGATCACTGGCTTCTGTTGCCATGATAACCTATCCTGCAATAAGTGCTCTTGTTTCCTGTAATGCTGACCAAGACCAACAAGGTAGGTCCTTGTATACGCCTACATTTATTTCCAAAATCATTGCCGCTGTCCCTGCAAAGGATGTCGTTAATATGAACATAATTAATAATCAGTTGTTTCTTCCACGTTAAATTTAATTTTATTCCAAGCTTTCCGGTTTACAATCCATCATCAGGGAACTAACGGTTATATTTTTACAAATGTCAAGGAAATTAAACAAAACAGCGCGCACAATTTATATCCCAATATTTGCATTTGAATACTTAAACAGAATTCTGGAATAGAATCAAATTGCTACAGTTGAATAGAGCGCAAACACTATATCCATGAAATAGAATCAAAATGCTACTGTGGAATAGAGCGAAAACATTATATCCATGAAATAGAATCATTTTGTTACTGTGGAATAAAGCGAAAAAATTATATCCATGACATAGCATCAAATTGCTACTGGGGAATAGAGCACAAACAGCTACCGGTATAGTCCATGAAATAGAATCAAATAGCTATTATAAAATAGAGCAAAAACACTATATCCATGACATAGAATCAAATTGCTACTGGGGAATAGAGCACAAACAGCTACCGGTATATCCATGAAATAGAATCAAATAGCTATTATAAAATAGAGCAAAAACACTATATCCATGACATAGAATCAAATTGCTACTGTAGAATAAAGCGTAGACACTATCTAGTCAAGAATTGAATAATAAAACGAATAATGCAGTCTAGATGGGCATGCTTCATGTCCTTTGACTGTAACTTCTTTCAATATTTTGATGGTACTTAGTGAATAATTGATAAATAATATTCCTAATGTGTTATTATGTCTTTCAGGTGTTGTCCAAATAATTGTCACTGGCATCAGAGGTCTTTGTAATGGAATTGGAACAGCTCTGTTTGGCTTTACTTTTTACTTATTTCATGTGAACTTAGATGATATGCCAACAACACCACCACCACCAATACAAACCAACCACACAACAATGGAAGATCCATTTAATAAGGTAACTGGACCATGGTACCCAATCATTATTTTATGATAACATTTTTTTTACTGTTTACTTGTTGTTCACTTGTTCTTTCCATTCTCCCTTTGATCGTATTTTAATGTCTCACTTTTGACACTTTAACTTTCTTCCTTTCTTTCTTTCTCCCATTTGTTCTCACTTTCAACTTTTCTTCTCCCCCTTCTTCCTTCTTCCTTTCTTTTCCCTGCTTTCCTCCTTCCTTTCTACCTTCCCTCCTTCCTTCCTTCCTTCCTTCCTTCCTTCCTTCCTTCCTTTCCTTTCTTCCCTTCTTCCTTTCTACCTTCCCTCCTTTCTTTCCTCCTTCGTTCCTTCCCACCTTCTTTGCTAGTTCCCTTTCATTTCCCTTCTACTACTCCTCTTTCCTTCAATCATTCTTTCCCATTCCATTACTAACAGCCACAATTTTGCTATCATAGAACATGGTTTTAGGAGCACCTTTCCTGTTTGGAGCAGGGTCAGTGATACTAGCTTTACTGCTAGCCTTCTTCATCCCTGAAAACGCTAGTCTTAATGGGAATTCTAAAGAAAAATCTGGCGGTATTCAATTGCCTCTTCCCATGAGACATTGTAGTTTCTCTTTATAGTTCTACAATGTTTTCTTGTGACATACCATGAATATCCCACTTGTCACTTGACTGTATTTTCTTTGCATACCGGCACTCGCCTAAAGGGTTGTGTGTATACTAGAAAATACAAGTGACTTGTGGGATACCACATGGTATGCCACTCAAAACTGTTGTATGACTAGTATGTAACTGATAGAGCAGAAACACTAAAACCATCAAAACAAAATAGTTACTACACCTACTTGCAATAAGGTTGTCATACAGAAATAGAACATTTGTCATAAAGAAAATAGAACACTGATTTGTGATTTAGTAGGATAACAATTGATTAAAAGACAAAAGAAGATCATTCAAGCTAAACTCTCTCTCTTTTGTCTTTTAATTAATTCCTATCCTACTAAATCACAAATGTTCTATTTTCTTTGTGACAAATGTTCTATTTTTGTATGACAACCTTACTGCAAGTAGGTGTAACTAAAAGTTTGTATTTAGTGACTATTAAATCAATATCAATCAAACAGAAACATCAAATACAAAAGGAAACAATGCCTCATTACAACTTTACTTGTCTTTGATAGTGACTAATAGCAACTAAATAAGAACTATTACACAGTAGCAATTTTATTTTATTTCACGGATATATAGTGTTTAATTGTGCTCTATCCATGCACAGAGAACAAAATATGCTGGAAACAAAGTTTGGAAAAAATTTAATTGATATTTTGCTGCTTGAATTCATATCATCCATGATTCCTTTAGAGCTGGGTATGCAACAAGCAACAAATCCTTCACCAACCTTTTTGGAAAAAGCTGTACATTGATTAATATGCTTTCAATTTTAAACACTAAATTCTACTATTGTATTCATAGTACTTTAACCTTCATTGTTCAATTATAAATGTAAAGAGATTATATTTATTAAATCAATCCTATGATACTCTGTATAGTTGTTATTTGTCTTGAATTATTTTCTAATGAGTTTGGGACTCCTGTGTGTATGCAAACAATTCTGTGATGAAGAAAAAAACCCACAGGTAACCCAAGCATACCACAGGCAGCCCAAGCATCCAAGAGTATACAGGTTCGAACACTGTGGACGGTACATTTACTAATAGTCCAGTCAATCTACGGATTTTTTTGGGTCCAGTCCAAACAAATTGCAATAGAATTTTTCTCACTGTAATTATGTTAGGATAGGTGTCCTAAACAACATACTAAAAATCCCAAAAAATCCCTTCGGTGGAACATCCTCAAAAATCGAATTAAAGATTTCATCATTTCACCACAGGGAACCCGCAATTGGAAAAAATATGACCAAGCTGTTAAATTTTGTCAAATATGAAATGATAGAAATATTTCCATTATAGTATGATAGAATAGTGTTTCTCTACAGATGTGTTCAATTTCCAATCAAATAGGTTGAAGTAATATGATAAAAATCAATATATAGAATACTTCTCACCACAGGGATCCCGCATCTCAAAAATGTAATATTTCAAGGGCATATTTGATTTCCTAAATAAATTCTGACATCTGAAGGTTTTAAGCTGTAATTGGCTGAAAAATATTATTAAAATACCCTGGTCACCAGAGGCTTGCCTTACTTTCTCTCTGACACGTATTTTGAACTGCGAAGCAGCAAGACTTGTTTGTTTTAATTTTTGTTAATGGGTCGTTACAAGGGACATTTTCTCGTGATTGATCCCGATTTTGTACACAAAAGTTAGATCCTGGCCTGCTCCAAAAGCCTCGCTTATTTTGATCCCTTACCCCTGAATTTACTCATATGATCCCGATCCCTCTTCTGTGATCCCTGATTCCAGCTGCTTCTGACAATATGTGATTCCTGATCCTAGGCATGTGATCCCTGATCCCACATCCCTCGTCACGACTTTGAGATTAAATGTTATAATTTAACTAGATACGCTGTAGTACATATGTACATATGTAAGCGGCAAGACGGTTGAACATACTATAGAGAGAGGCCATTTGCAATGGGATTCAGCATTATTTCTGTCAGTTCTCTACCACGCATCCTGAGTCTATCAGTGGTATTCACACTGCGCATGAGAATACTGGTTCTATTTTTGATTCGTGAAAGCTTGGCATAGCAGCAGGCGCGTTTAACGAGGTTTGATTCGTATATAGAAAGGATCGATAAATTTCTGAATATTTAACCTGCAGAGTTACCTCCATCATCTGTATTTAGATATACGGCACGTCTAGAGTACGAGTGGTTTCCAGTGTTGCACTAACTGTGACTGCCGAACTAAGTGGTTTCTATATCTCTTAAGTGGCTACGATTGCTGGTCACTTTTTCCATCTGTGAATTGATCCTACATGATCCTTCTTTTGCGCTATTTTAGACATTTCATGAATAAAGCACTTCTTGAATTTTCAGGGTTTTTTTCATCTGATGAGTGTAAATAGAAACCACTAGTACTTGTCGCACCTCATGCACTATCTACAAGCTCTTCTGGCATTGGCTTGCTCTTCTAAAGGCCCGTCCACACTACCCCGGATAAATTTGAAAATGGAGCTTTACTTATTTAGTTAGGCTACTTCTTCAATATCATGCGGTTGGTAACACTGCTTCTTGAATACCATACCGTTTGTTATAAAAGGACTCTTCGTCTATGTAGTTCCAGCACTCTGCAAAGTCCATGAGGTTGCTAGTGGCTGTATTTAAGTACGAGGTCTTATTTACTAGCAACCTTTTTACATACCTACCGCAAAGACGATCTGAATGCTAGAATTGTAAGCCTGTCCACACCGCCATGAGCTCAGTGCCCTACTCTTAGTCGAACAGTTGTATGTGGTGTGTGGAGAGACGGGACGGGACATCCGGTTTTACATCCTTATCGTGAAGAAGACGTGAAAGTCTAACTACCGTTTTCGTTTGATTTGAAAACGCATCGATCGATTCGCGTCCACACTACCGTTTTGCACCGTTTTCGACCGTCCACATTAATACGCTCAAAAACAATCGAAACGATGGTGTTGCGTGAGTTTGACAACATGCGCATGCTAATGTGGTATATTTGACCTAAGCGTTTTCATTTCTATACGTTTTCGACCGTCCACACTAATACGATATGTATGCGTTTTCATTTTGATCCACTTTCAAGAACGTTTTCAAATCGATGCGGTTTCGATGATACGCTCAGCGTATTAGTGTGGACGGAAAGCCTAAACGGATCAAAATGTATGCGTTTTCAAACTAAAACGCACTAGTGTGGACGTCGACGGGACCTAAAACGGCAAACTTGCTAAACCGAGAAAAAGACTAATGTTCTGAATTCACAACAAAACAAAACTCTAATAATGATTTTTACCTTTACTTCTATAGTGAAATTCCTTCAGAAATTTTTCGGAAATTTTAAAATTTCAATTTTGAGATGCGGGATCCCTGTGGTGAGAAGTATTCTAAATATTGATTTTTATCATGTTACTTCAACGAATTTGATTGGAAATTGAAAATATATGTACAGAAACACTATTCTATCACAATGTAATGGAAATATTTCTATTATTTCATATTTGACAAAATTTAACAGCTTCGTCAATTTTTTTCCAATTGTGGGGTCCCTGTGGTGAAAGGATGAAATCTTAAATTCAATTTTTGAGGATGTTCCACCGAAGGGATTTTTTGGGATTTTTAGTATGTTGTTTAGAACACCTATCCTAACATAATTACAGTGAGAAAAATTCTATTGCAATTTGTTTGGACTCAAACCACAGATTGACTGGACTATTAGACTAATACACCTTAGCAGTCTAGAATTCCATTGTTTTCTTTTGTGTCTATTTTACTATTACACTTAAGCAAGCAATTTCTATTTCATGACTTCACTCTATAACCGTGAAACAAATATTGCTAATTAGTTCTAAATAGTGCTAATTAAACAATAGAAAACAATAGAATTAGCATAAAATATCACTATTTAGTACTAATTATGTTGCACACTTTAAATGTTTGTACTCTATTCATTTATTAGATTTAACCTTTAAAATAAAATGAAAATATCAATATTAAATCCGAATTTTCAAAAATCTTGATCATTTTATTATCTTTCAATTTTTTCGCACATCTGTCGGCGCCAAGATTACGATTCTTTAGAAAAAAGGAAGATATGTTTACAAATTACTAATCGTTGTACAACTACGAACACAACCATCAATATAAAAGAACTTTTACTGGTATATATTCCAATTTAAGAGGTTAAAATCCCAGGCGATGTACTTGCGGGATAAAATGACTGGGGGGAAGGGGGTCTGACGGAGCTTCATATTGCAACCCTAAAAAAAATACCTACCGAGTACATCGCCTGGGTCTAAATTATCTAAATTCTAAATCATTATTTCGGTTTTTTGACGTGGAAATCACACCTTTACTATGCTATGTTAGAGCTAATTATTACTAAGCTGTCTTGCATGTGTTTTTGTAGCAAACAGACGTTCGTTTCTTAGTCATCCTAGCATTGTTGACTATCTTCCTAGCATCTCAACTGCAAATTAGACAAACAAATTAGTTCATTCTCAAAAAAAAAAAAAAAAATCAATATGTTACGTAAAACGTAAGCGTTTTACGCAAGTGTGCGTAAGTCAAGTCTCGCATGTGAATTTGACAAGAACCGGAGCAGTATTAACGTTTGTTTTTGACCTGAATAGTCCTTTAATGAACGCCAGAGTTAAGGGAATTGACATGTAGCAATTGTTTTCGATTAGGCAAAGATTCAAAAGTTATCACAATCAAATTAAAACAAATATCAACACAGCAAATAGCAGCTTAGCCGTGTGTTTTTCATGTCAATACAATGTATTTTCTAGTTGTTTTAAAATTGCGAGAGGAATTGTACAAGGATAAATTGTTTTGCTGAATCACTTTTTTTTATTTTAAAGGTTAAGTCTAATAGATGAATATAATATTTTACATATCATCTTCTTATCATTGCTTTTGATGGTTATGTTAATAAAAACATTCGCTTCAAAACCTTGATGATATATATTCAAAATAATAGTGAATGATCTGATCCCAAAGATAACCAAATAAAAAACAAGCATCCCAACCAGCTCGCTGATAAATTAATATTATTGGTGCATGACTACAATCTTGGACATAAATAGTTGACACTCGCTGTAAATGCTTGTTTTTTATGCCATACTATCCATTTCACAACCATTTTCTACCCTACCCCTGATAAATCAATATTATCGGTGGCTAGCCTGACGCATCATTCCAGCGATTCGCTATTGAAGGAGGGGAGGGAGGGGGGAGGTAGATTGTCACGCAAATCATCCAATTTAACGTCTTTTGTTTGACGTGGTCTATCCCGACTATCCCATCTTTAATACAATGATAAATCTCCCCCGCGACACTGGAAAGTTAGAATAAATTTCAAACACAAAAATATCTGTTGATGCATTAGTAATGTGGTAGTTTAATAGCGTGATCAGTTACTGGTTCAGACACAATAACAAGAATTGCGTGACTCTTAGGTCTAAAGCCTTGGCTATTTTTAGTAGGTCACGGTATGAAAACCCAATTTCAAATTGTAATTTCATATCTTTCTAGTCAGTCTACATTGCCTTTGTTGGCTTTTCTCTCGAACTGAGGTGACTGGTTTTGACAGCAAAATAAAACTTATAAGGTTCTCGTTTTGTTTCAAACTGAGATACCGGCAAAATGTCAGTTGCTTATTTGTTCGCATTTTTAGACTGACAACATCCATGACAGTTTTAAACAAAACTATTTTGACCTTTATCAGTGAATAAATATCAGACAGATATGATTTCAGCTTTGTGACGCGAGTGAGCTTTAAAGCAATGATATTGTCGGACTACGGGATCATCGCAGCAGTGAAAACGTACCTTTAATTCTTTTTGTCAATTTCTTTTTATTACTTTTCTGTGACAGCTTCTACTTTTTAACTTAGACCTCGACTGACTACAATTCTTATTACATCGGATTTATATGTGTGAGACATAACCCAAACAGAAGTCCCAACGTGCCGTAATCGTTGAGGGGAATTCCCTACTCAGAACGACCTTGGTTCTATGTACGTTATGTTACTCACCTGACTACAAGTGTAAATAAAACTCTGATTCATGAACTGCGTCATAACTTAAAACTAAGTCAATTCTTCACAAAATTAAGACAAGAACGAAACTAAGTCTTACAATGACTTATTCAAAACGTTTCTATCGATTCCGAACTTGAAACTGAAAGAATTATCTTGAATAACAAACTGCGAGTAATTAACCCGAAACGATTACTACTTGTCTATGCTTGTAGCAATTACTAGACATAATTATGAAATTGATAAATCTATAATTAATACTTAAAAAAGGCCGAGGGAGTCGTAGTCTAACAATATACTTGCTAATAATTGATTAAGCTTTATATGATTTAAAAAATATATACAACCTATACAAATTTATATACAAATTAGGAAATACCTAATAGCCATGCTCCCAGTTTAATTTTTCTTACAACATCAATATGTACATGTAAATAGTTTTTGTCCACGGGTCATAAATACCTGATGACGTAGGCATAGTTGTGCGTATTTTAAGAAATACTATTTTTTAGTTTTTACTGTTCAGGGTTACTCAATAAAAAAACGAAAAAAAAATAATCTGCGATATGTATATTTTTGACTTTAAGTCCAAAATCTTATTTATCACGAAGACAACTATATTTTTCAAAAACTTTTTGCTGAAAATTATGAAAAAGGCATTTTGTGTGCTAACGAATTATTGACTAAATATCCAACCCAACCCATTTTTATTTTTAAAATATCAACTTTCACCCACTATAGAAAGATATTCATTTTGTTACCATAACTTGCAAATTTCTCGCGCGCTGATTGGCTGTAATGTAAATTTCGTTATTTTAATGAACAAATCTTTTCCTTTTTATTTAAAAAGTTAATTTATACTTTTATATATATTATTTATATATTAGTTGTATTTATATTTCATTTTGAAAGTTACTTGAAATTTGTCTTAGGATAAAGTGTTACTCTTTTTAAATAAAGATAATATTGTTATTATAATCATGAACTAAACGATGACTTAAACCCTAACGATTTCTAAATAGACTTTTAGCCCAAGCATACCACAGACAGCCTAAGCATACCACAGACAGCCCAAGCATACCACAGGCAGCCCAAGCATACCACAGGCAGCCCAAGCATGCCTTCAATCGTTCTTGTGTCAACAGGTTCGAACTCGGCACATTTACTAATTTCTATTTCTATTTATTCTAGTACAACCATTATGTAAATTAGATTCATATTCTTCAATGCTGCAATATCGTAAAAGGCAACGAACTGTTCAGTTCATTTGCTGTTTATGTTTGGTGAATGGTTATTCTTTACTTCAGTGTTTTGATTTGGTTTATATCGCTGTTTTCGTAATATTAAACACTATTTTCCTTGACAAAAACGTTGCTTTCCCAAGTTAAAATGCCGGATCAAGACCTAACTAGGATTACATTAACACAAACAGGTCTGTTCGAGTCTGTCTGGTTTCTATGGTGATCAAATTCATTTGCGTCACAAAGCTGAAATCATATCTGTCTGATATTTATTCACTGGTAAAGGTCAAAATAGTTTTGTTTTAAACTCTCATGGATGTTGTCAGTCTAGATCAGCGAACAAATAAGCAACTGATATTTTGTATCTCAGTTTGAAAAATAATGAGCCTTAAAAGTGTTTTTCTGTCAAAACCAGCCAGCTCATTTCGAGAGAAAAGCCAACAAAGGAACTTTAGACTGACTAGAAAGATATGAAATTACAATTTGAAATAATAATCATACCGTGACCTACTAAAAATACCCAAAGTCACGCAATCCTTGTTAGTGTGTCTGAACCAGTAATATCACGCTATTCAACTATCACATTACTAATGCATCACGAGATATTTTTGTGGCGTCTTTTCGCAGAACTGGAGCACAGTATTTCCTATAGTTTCCGCCCTTGATCCTATCACAATGGCCGAATACAATGATTTTACTGAAGAGCTGGAGAAGATAGTAACCTGTGTCATTTGTAATGACATATTAACAGAACCGAAGACACTGCCTTGCCTACATACTTTCTGCTTTCCATGTATTCAAAGCTGGCACCAAGCGTGTAAAAAGGAGAGAAAGCCATTCAAGTGCCCTTCTTGTAGAGCGAAGATTACCGTACAAGATGGCGATGTTGTTAACCTACCAACTTCATTTGAACATAACTCCTTGGTACAGTTATACAACTCCATCAAAAACAAGACTAGCGATCAGCAGCAGTTACAGCAATGTTTTGGTTGTTCTAAACACCGCGTTATAGTTGCATTTTGTTTCCAATGTGAAGGATTTCTTTGTAGTGATTGTGTGAGCATCCACAAGACTATCAGTCCATTGAAAGAGACCCACCAAGCAACGCCGTTAAGCAAATTAAGGAAAGAAAATATAAACACTTATATCGATCACAAGTCGCTTTGTCAAGAGCAATACCACGAGAACATTCGCCTCGAATATTACTGTCAAACATGCAAGAAATGTATTTGCCAGAAATGTGCGATCGCAACAGCACATAGTACTCACGAAAAGGTAAGCATCGAAGAAGCTGCTGCACATGCTAAAAAGGACATTAGAAAAGAAAAACACCGACTGAATGAAGCGATTAAAATGTACAAGAAAGAACTAGAACTGTCTAGTGAAAATAGAGACAGGATTAAGAACGAAGTAGATGTTGCTAAAGCGAAATTACGCAGTGACACCCAAGCTCAGATGAAGATTTTACAAGATAAAGAAAACGCAATATTAGCGAGCTTGAACGACTTCTTTGTCGACCAAACAACAGCGAATGATGTAGAGAAAAGTGAAATTGACGCAATTCTTCAACAGGCTCTGCAATTACGAAATCAGTGTCAAGAAGTAGATGACTACAATTTAAAGCAGTTTATATTGGAAGGGCATGAAAAGCTAGAGGAAGTTTGTAAAACTACTGTCAAAGGAGCTTCGATTTTGTCTACGAAACCAGGCAAGCGTAACTCAAGCGTACATTATATTTCAAATCCTGAAGCCAATAGTGTAAAAGATGTAAAGCTTGGAACGATCGTACAAAGCATGACAGACCCGTCACGATGTTCGATCGAACCTCGAAGTCACGCCAGATGTGGATTTAGTAATCAGCTCTATATCGTCACAAAGGATACAGAAGGAAATGTATGCTATACCAATAAAGGCTCGATCGATGTACAAATCCAAGATATTGACGGCAATGATGTACACAAAGAACTCACTGAATCTCAAACTGGGAAGTACACTGTTAAATATAAAGCACAAAAGCCATCACCGTACAAAGTTGTGGTGAGTATTGGAGGAAAACCGATCAGCAACTCACCACAGAACGTTGAGACAATCGATGCTAAAGCAGAGATTAAACCAGTCAGGGTTGTTGAGACAGCAAGGGTAAATTGTTCCAAATCACTAGCTTTGAGTGAGAAAGGCGAGATAGCTGTTGTTGACAATGATTTTGGTGGTAGCAGTCGCGTTGTATTATTTAGTGCTGGTGGAGAGTATTTGAGAGAGTTTGGTGGTGAAGGAACAGGAGAGAAACGATTAAGTGATGCATTCGGAGTAGCCTTCAATGCCGACCGACTACTTGTCAGTGATAATCAAGGTGGTTATGGCTGTATAAAGGAATTCGATATTCATGGTAACTACAATAGAACTATTTGTAAACAGAAAGGAATGGGATTTGCAAGAATGTGTACAACAGAGCTGCAAAGCATTGCATGTTTGGCTTATAATAGGGATAGTAAAGAAACATTTATAAAGTTGTTATCTAAACAAACAGGTGATCTCCTTCAAGATATTAAATTGAATGTTCGTGATGTTGGGCTTCCTTTGGGTCTCGCTTATGACAACAATAAGTACTTTGTATATTTTCTCAACAATAACAGTATCTATGTTTTTAACGAGAATGGTGGTTTGTTGTACAAGTTTGGAAAGGAAGGTAAAGAAGAAGGCCAGTATAATGTTCCATGTGGACTTGCTGTGTTTGGTGCAGACATGATTCTTGTCTGTGATGCTGATAACCATCGTGTACAATTATTAAATCAGGATGGAAAGTTCATCAGGTCCTTTGGTAGCCGTGGTTCAGGTCTTGGTGAAATGAATTACCCTGCTGATGTTGCAGTTACACCAGATGGTCAAGTCTTTGTACTGGAATATCATGGTAAACGTGTGCAGGTGTTTAGATGAGACCCAGTAGACATTACATGTTTTCTCAGTTAGATGATTGACTTGATGACATTGATTGAATGATTAATTAATTGAATTACTGACTGACTTATTATTCAACTCTTATAATATCAATTTTATAGTAGTGAAATAGAATGGTTTTCCTAGTTCACTTATTTTTAGTATAAGATAGTTAATAAATTGAAATTTGTAACACCGTAAAAACAAGATACTTAACTTTAATCCGACAAAGGGTTAAAGCTCTTAACTTCAATAAAGATAAGTATCTTTTTTTACGGTTTTGCAAATTTCATTTTATTGGCTATCGATATATTGCACACCGATGAAATATGTACTAGTTTACTCGCTAGTTTCCATTTATTTCTAGTATTTAAAAAGAAAAGATCCTTGTAGCAAACTGTAAATAATATAACGCATGCGTAATAGCTGTTATTACAGTTATATGCAAACGATTTTGAACAATGGATTGAAGGCAAGAATTTCAGGTCAAGTTTTTGTTTTTCCACCGAGTGCCATGTACTAGAATCCGTTGTTTGAAAACATTTGTATTTAACTGTAACAACAGCTATTGTATGTCTGTGATCTGGTGACGTTATCATTTAGGTCACGCGATCATCAAGTACAGAGATCGATAAATTAAATATAATTGATTATAATTGTAGTAATGACCGATCGGTTTACACTACTGAAAAAAAAACTACATGAATTGCTTGACAAAAATAACAAATGTTGCAATATGTAATATGACCAACACAACACAAAGCAATTATAACTGAGATCAGTTTATCATCAATTTATATTGACTTATTGAATGAATGATTAATTAGCTGATTGATCAATTGGTTGGTTGATTGATTGATTGATTAATTGATTGATTGATTGATTGATTGATTAATTAGTTTATTATTGATTTGTTCATTGATTTTTTGATTTTTTGATTGATTGGTTTGTTGATAGATTAATTTATTGGTTGATTAATGGACTGATTGATTGATTGATTGATTGATTGATTGATTGATTGATTGATCAAATGATTGATTGGCTACTAAGTCAGTTCGTTGAATCAAAATCAGTTGTATATATATGCCTCTATTCTAGTACTTTTGAAATCAGTATTTGTTAATGATAATATACCAGTAACTTCATACCAAAATAAGTCTATATTTGTAGTTTATAGATATCAATTATTAATGCTAGTAGTTTTATATCACGTTATACCTGGGGACCTCACGCTGTAGGACGGTGACAACATTCACATCAATGCATCCTTGCTTTGTTCTATGATTTATCAGCATGATATATTTGGTCCCTAGTTATCATATCATTGTAAACATTTATCAACTTGTATGTTTGTCAATTGTGACAAAGTCAACATATACTTTATAAACTAGAATGTACTACAATGTTCTTTGTTAGTAATGCCTGGAAGATTGTTGGAATAGTTCTGGAATATTCTAAGAATCTAGAATTATTCCATTTGTATGTAAGTTTGTTACAATAGATTGTTAAAGGATATTAACTATTGTAAAGATTATATAACTAGCAGCAAAGACTGTAATCATAACTTAGTTTGATGCTCAGAGTGTTAAAAGCAGACAATATCATTTAAGCGATAAGTATCTTGTTTGAATCAGACTTGTTACAGTTTGTGACGTAATGTACAAATAAATTGAGTAGTTCAGTACTTATTGCAAGGTTGTCATTATCATTTACTGTTTTTATCATTATTGTTAAATGTTGTTTATTTTATTTTAATCAATATTTATACAGGGTATCTAGTTTAGCATAGCTAATTTAAATAGATCCCTGTTAAAGAAAGACAAATATATTAAATAAATAGATACAAAACAGAGTTGGCTAAGTTACAATAAAGATAAAAGATCATAACTAAAGTGCGTTTGAAATGCCGTTTGCAAGAAATTTTGCAGATTTTTTATTTGTTGTATATTAAATACCATCGTTATCATCATCATTTTAATAATCATAGTTATATCGTTATTGTCATCATCATCATTATAATAATCATCGTTATATCGTTATTGTCATCATCATCATTATAATAATCATCGTTATATCGTTATTGTTATCATCATCATTATAATAATCGTCGTTATATCGTTATTGTCATCATCATCATCATTATGACAATCATTGTTATATCGTTATTGTCATCCTTATAATAATCGTCGTTATATCGTTATTGTCATCATCATCATTATAATAATCATAGTTATATCGTTATTGTTATCATCATCATTATAATAATCATCGTTATATCGTTATTGTCATCATCATCATCATTATGATAATCATCGTTATATCGTTATTGTCATCATCATCATTATAATAATCATCGTTATATCGTTATTGTCATCATCATCATTATGATAATCATTGTTATATCGTTATTGTCATCCTTATAATAATCATCGTTATATCGTTATTGTCATCATCATCATTATACTAATCATCGTTATATCGTTATTGTCATCATCATCATTATAATAATCATCGTTATATCGTTATTGTCATCATCATCATTATAATAATCATCGTTATATCGTTATTGTCATCATCATCATTATAATAATCATCGTTATATCGTTATTGTCATCATCATCATTATAATAATCATCGTTATATCGTTATTATCATCATCATCATTATAATAATCATCGTTATATCGTTATTGTCATCATCATCATTATGATAATCATTGTTATATCGTTATTGTCATCCTTATAATAATCATCGTTATATCGTTATTGTCATCATCATCATTATAATAATCATCGTTATATCGTTATTGTTATTATCATCATTATAATAATCATTGTTATATCGTTATTGTCATCATCATCATTATAATAATCATCGTTATATCGTTATTGTCATCATCATCATTATGATAATCATGGTTATTGTCATCATTATCAATAATTTTCCTTCAAATCATTAGAGTTATTGTAGATAGATATTGTAGATACACCCTTTCCTAGAAAGTTTGTCACCCGTCGAAAACTCATACAAGCTAGTGGCGCAAAGGATCATGGATCGTTTCAGAAACTAAATGTTCATTCACAACAACAAAATGGCCATTTCTCAATAACAGATTGACAAATGTAGCAATGTGGCCATGAAATCCCTGTGTCCTAATAAAATTTACATAGGTTACCCATAGTCCCCTGCGCTACTAGCTGTAGGCTTTTCACTTCACGGGTGACAAAGTTTCTCGGAAAGGGTGTAGTTAGGCGCGACGGCGTTGAATAGTACAGCCTGTACAGCGGTACATATTTGTACCGTACAATCGTTCAAGAGATCGCTAAACCGAGTAAACAAGAGGTGAAACTGGATCGTCAATTTATCCCGGGCGATGTCTGATACCCTCCCGCGATACAATCTTATTATGTCAGCGGTCCCCATAAGCAGTGTTTACGTAACCCACTTGATGTACTCATTGCATGAGATCGTTATTTGTATTAAAATTTACATAATATATATTTTATGAAATACTTGCATGTTTTCTTATTTGTGTTTCTATAAAATAATGACAACTAGTCGTAGCGAAATTTTTTTAAATTAATTGTGGAAATATATAAAAGAAAAATGAAACATTAGATATCAGATTTAACAGATATAAGCATATTCTTAATAGTATATATCTCTATATACTATATACATATACATCACTCTTACATATATATACATCACTCTTACTACTGTACTATGTACAGTATAAACATATTAGTGGTCTTATACATGAAGTCAGTCACTTTGAAACGTAATATAACTTTTGCTAATCGTTATTTTAAATATTTATCAAAAAGTTTAAAAAAGAGAGACATAAAAAACCCTCTTTTTATTCAAGCAACATTTTAAGCACTTTTATTTATCAACACCTTAATTTAAGAAATATCCTTTGACTTAAGTTTATTAACGTAGATATTGTATATACTACTCAGGATACTACTATATATTTTTCATAGTTCTGCTTAGAAATGTAATTTTATAGGTTTTTAATTTATTTATTTCCTAGATTTTATAGACATTTTATTTTAGTTTTCTTCTGCATGTAAAGCGCTTTAGATTATTGCATATAAAGCGCTATATAAATAAAAAAACTTATTATTATAATACACAGGCATCTATAAATTTCGCAATTTACGGTTAACTTATATCGGTGTTGCATGAAAAATATCGAAAAATACAAGGTGAGCGTTGACAGCCGCTAACATAATAAGATTGTATCGCGGGAGGGTGTCAGACATCGCCCGGGATAAATTGACGACCGTGAAACTGATGCTACATCTCGGGGGAGGGAGGGGTGGGGACTTTCTTTGTCCAAGTAGTAGGGTTGATCAGCGGTACTTTTTAAAACGCTTAAAAGAGCAATGATAACTATACATAATTTGAACATAATTGTAGCGTTCTAGTGTCCTTGTAGCGAGTTGTCTGAAGTATAATACCGTGAATATTCCTACGTACTATAGGTGGACGTGCAGTGACGTATTTTGTTATGGTTTTGCCAACCAACCATTGTTATTAGAGCAAAGAAAATTTGGGGTTACTTTTATTTCTAGCAAACATCTATAAAGAGGACTGAATTATGCCTAATGTAATTCAGCTGGAAATTAATGGTTTTAAAGCATATCTCAAATATTATGAAAGGTTTAAATATTGTATGACAGTTATTATTAAGTTAGTAGAATCGAGCATTCATTTGGAGTTTCATGTTTAGTCAAGTTTAATCAATTTATAAGTCATTTTTAGGATAACCAGGAAATTGAGCTTCTGAAGTTGTCCTTTAGTAGCATAATTGTAGAATTAAATGAGTGATCGAGTGAGGCCTTGCTACTATATAATTGTATTTATTGAGGGTCTGAGCTTTCGCCGTCAACGGCATCATCAGAGACTAAATGATTAAATATTTACATGTTCTGTAAATACATGTTCTAATTAGAACATGTAAATATTTAATCATTTAGTCTCTGATGATGCCGTTGACGGCGAAAGCTCAGACCCTCAATAAATACAATTATATAGTAGCAAGGCCTCACTCGATCACTCATTTAATTCAGGAAATTGAGTCTTAACTTCCGGTCACGTGACCCGTATAATCATCTCTACCGACAATGATAATCAGTACAACATCTCAGACTATCAAAACAGGTAATACTGCATTGAAAATTACCAAATTAAGACCAGCTTTCATTCAGTTTCACAATTCAGCCTCGTTTTCGTACAAGATCAGAGAGGGTAGTTTTCAATCCCCCTATAGAATGTAATATAAACGATAAATGATAAAACGATGAATCTAACGAAAAGGCAGATGGCTAAATCTAGTGATATCTACAATAAAAAGATCATAGGTTAATATCTAATATCATTGACTTCAACCAGCCCCACTCCAAAAAAATTGTAAAAAGAAACCCTCGTTGAAAACTGCTTATCAGTTTTACTCTTTGAATTGTACCTGACCCCTCCCCTTATTTTCTGATTAATGTATTATATATTGAGCACAGGTAGCCCAAGCAATGTAATTTGTGTCTAAAATTAGATATACTTAGAATTATAAAGATTGTCTTTAATGAACATAGTTTCATCTTCATGACTTCAAAATGTGATGTAACTTTCAAATATATCAATAGGTTATTAGTTTCGTCGCATTTTGAAGTCATTTAGACGTATTTTGGATATGTGAGGTATCACAAGAATTGTTCTAATCGTTATTTCCGCCTCTAAACCTTTTCATTTATTTCGCGTAAATATCAAAATGCAAATACATTTGTGTGGGCTCCCTGTTTTTTGACCGGGAGAGATTGTGAATGAGTGCAAGGAACGCCTTGTTGGGACAGCTGACGTCGCCATATTTAATTTGGCACGTTTATAAAATGTTTGTGAAAGTTGGTGTTTTTGTGGAGTTTAAGGGTAAAAAAAAGACACAAATGGAAGATAATATACAAGGTGAGATATATAAGTATGTAAATTGAGTAAAACTGAGATATGAATTGAAGAAAGAAGGCGCAGAACTTGGCTTTTTTATTGAACATTTTTCAACGCGATTAACGTTATAGTCATTCGAATGTTTCAGTTATTTTTACTCTATTTAAAACCTTCTAAATATTACTGTTACACTATTAACTTTCATATATTGTATAATGATAATCGTAGAGGTCAATGATCATCATGATAATTAACGCGACTAATAAAAATAATGATTGCTCTGATCTATCGATGCCCGGAGTATCCAATCGATGAAATCGATAATCGATAAAATCGATATCAATCGATATCAATTTATCGATTGATATTGAAAATCGATGATCAATCGATGGCAAAAACCTTTGTGACCTTCATCGATTGAGCGATGACAATTATATAGATATCGATTGATAATCAATAACAATTCAGTATATCGATTATCAATCGATGACAAAAATCTTTGTGACCTATCGATTGATCATCAGTTGACCAATATCAATTGATATCAATTACCTAATTATATTGATTTATATCGATTGATCGATTGATTTTCCGATGATCGATTATCATCGATTGGATACTCCAGGATCAATGTTGATGGAGTGGTATAATCATGAGGTATATTTATATTTTTTCAGGAAATTTATTTTCAAAATCACCCCCCCCCCCCCCACAAAAGTTAAATGGTCAGCCCCTTACTGAATCTACTACGGTATACAGTATAAGGATATAACTGCCTTATATCATCATTGGGAAAGTTTCTTAAGAATGGGGTTGATAACTAGATATCAACCTGGATCAGTTCCTTTGTGAATTAGTTGGGTGAATATATAGACCACCAGCAGGAAAAGAATGATGATATAACAGAGATTACAATCATGAATGATACATTTTAATTCCATGAAAATACTAACTATAGGTAACAGTCAATGATTTTCTGAAAAATTATTTATTTATTAATAATATGATATAGAGGATATTACGTGGGCAGAGATGAACGAGTGAGATATCATTTGAACATGAGAAAATAAAATCCGTATCTACAAGCGCGGGGCCCATGTAATGTTCTGTTTATCATATAAACTCATGACAAATGAAATAGCAAAAGTTTTATCAAGATATTCCATCAAAAAATATTAAGAATCTTAACAAATAGATGGTAACGTGTTATTTCACATGTCAAATAACACTACAATAACATGTTTTTTTCACAATGTCAAGATATCACATTCCACTGTAGTATAATTATATATAATAAAGTGATATATTAGCAGTTGACATTAGAAAACCCACTTAGTACTAGGAGTATTTGATTGTATTTATATTTAACAATACATTTAGCAAACATGTAACAGACTTTTTAATACATTAATAATTAATTGTTATTTAGAGTAATGATTATACTTGCTCTTAATAACATATCCCCCACCCCTCCCTACACTGGTGAATTAATGTCTAATACTATTCATTTAGTAGACAAGACATCTTGCTTTCAATTGATAGTCTTCCACCTCTCTGACCTGTTGAGCTTTTCCTGTGGATCCAAAAGAGGAAACAATTCATTAATATTGAAATATTTTAGAATGTCCACCTGAAAAGACATATAGTTATACATATACTAAAAGAAATATCATTTTATAATCATTGGACATCTGCACGTGTAGAAAGTCAGTATCGTTTCAAACTAATATGGCGGTGAATTCAAACAAACAGTATCTTCCCCCGCTAGGAAAAAGCGATTAAAAAAAAAAGTCACGTGATATTTCTTTTAGTATATATGTCTTAACAGGTGGACAACCTTTTGGAGATCAGCTGTATTAAAATGTTACATTTTGAATCAATATTTTGATAATCATTATGATTATTATTTCTTTTTTTTATTGATTTAGTAAATATTTCTGATTTACAATTAATAAATACTGACAGTACCTTCTAAGTACCATATCCTATAATTTCTTTGAAGAAATAGAAAACGAGGCAGCGTGCTCTGTTGAGTTATAAAGCACGCTGGGATTTTAATAAAACGAGAGAAGCGTATCGGAGTGCTTCTCAGCGCTTCTCGAGTCTTAAGAGTGTGTCCACGATAGGACCAGGCAGTAGGTGCTACATGGGGGTTCACCGATTTAGCTCAAACTTGGTACAGTTGTAGGTCCTAGTAAGTTATTTATTATCCCAGAAACTCAGCTGGATCTGTCACTTTGGTGGGAAGTTAGACCACCCCCCCTTAAAATACCCATTTTGCCTCGAAAATCAGCAAAAATATAGCTAATTTTTAATGAAACAGAAAACCTTTAATATTGATGACAGTGATGTAAAACTTGTTTCCCTATGAAGTACAGATGCCAGTAAGTGTTTCCAAGCAAGGAGGTACATTTTTCTTTTAAGCCGTTTCCATGGCAACAATTTCTTTTGGAGCAAAAATTGCCAATTTTGAAATTACTGTAATATCTCTAGGTTTAAAAATTAATATCTCAAAAGTCCACCATGAAAATGTCAAAAATGGCCAATAATCAACTCAATCTATGTCTTAAATTACCAAAACAAGAAGAAAATCTGCGGGCACTTGTTAACCTTAACTTATATGACGGGTTTGCTTAACCCTACTATGTCAATATCACAAAATTCGAGAAGATTCATGCCCGCAAAAAAACTGGTTGAAATCCTCCCAATAGCATTAAATTGGCTTCTAATAACCAGGTTGAGTCTTTATTATGCTTAATGTATCTTAATTTCAATGATATTAAAATTTATTCAAAGCAGATATTTCTGTGACGACATATGGAATGTAGTCGTACCTATTATCGCGCACATCCTATTATCGTACTTTTCGTAGAAAATAATATATATCTTCTGTTCTGCGTAAAACTCGATTGAGCAACAGAATAAGCAGCGATTATTGTTTTAATTAATTTTGAAACAGTTTTTAGAAGATATATATTATTTTTTTTTTACGAATGGCATGATAATATAATGTGCGCGATAATAGGTACGACCTGTTTATAAGCACTTAATTCGTCATGCTTTGACTGCTTTATTTACCTTTCATTTTAATAATTTTAAATCGTGTTGTAAGCTGGGTTGTTCGACGGGATAACTTAGTAAAATCAGAAGGTAAGTAAAATCCAGTTAGCTGAAGCAAATTGCTTGTGTTTTGGGTTTATATCGTGAAGAATTCCTTTGTCAGACAGCATGACATGATGATATTCAGTCGTAGTCATATAAGACTTCGTTTTGATATGATAACTTGTTGAAAGCTTTTGTACCATTGTAATCAGGAATATGATAAAGTCGATAAAAAACTTTCTTGTAGCTGGTCTGAATATCTTAAATGTATTATTTCAGTGTGTTCATGTAACGCAAATTACGGGACTCAATGGTTTCGAAATCGATGGGGGAGGGGTGATGACACAATCCATTTAAACCTGCTCAATGTTTTTTCAGTATGGATTGCGGTAAAAAAAATACGAACTTAACTTTGTTTTAATTCTCTGATAGAATATCTCACGGCTGCTGGTGCTAGTGAAATGTAGAAAAATATTCATGTTAATTGTCGGTTAACAGATAACGTCTCCTATGCTCACATAATATCAGCACTTGTCGCGTGTTGTAGATTTCATTTTACATCAAAGTCACATATTATTCAGTGATATGTTTACTTTGTTTTCTGATTATTTTAAATAATTTCAAAATATGAGGGTATAACTATCGTCTTGAAACATTTTTTACTAAAACATGCTACTGGTCTTTGATCTCTCTAGTTATCTGTGAACTCCTCTATCCCATTTATCAGGCTCGCACAATTTGTGCAAAGGATATATATTGACAATGATAGACTGGTCGCCAGTAGACGCAGAGTACTTCTCTGTTCTTTGGACAAACAGTCATTCTATTCGAACCATTTCCAAAAACCCCATCTCTTAACAAAACAAGACCTCTCTCTGATATACTTGTTCTCTCAAAACGTTCAAATTTTGAAAGTGCATCAGTTGTATTTCTTGTGCATTCTGTAAACGGTATTTCCTATCTCTACTAGGATATCTTGACGAAAGACCATACGATGTCTATGACCATTTGTAGTATATGATATATTCGGCGTTAATTCGAATAGAATGACATATCCCGAGCTCCAAAAATACATAGAAGTATTACATTGAAACAATAAGTGTATACAAAATTAACCTGTCAGAATTATCCAGTTTCTAAGACGCTTTTCTAGCTGAAACATTGTTACTTGCTTGCAGCCTAGATCAGTCGACAAGAGATCATTGTAAGATTTAATGGTCTCACTACGGTTTATTGTCGATAACTAAGCAAGATACAAGCACGCCAATGATTTGATTTTCTTGATATATTATAATCATGGTACAAAAGCAGGCAATGGGCTCCTGACAAAAGCTATTAATATAACAAGCTATGATATTAGAATGAAATCTTATGATCTACGACTGAATATTAATTTATCGTATCATGTGCTCTTTAATACAAAGAACTTCTGAACGATATCAATCCAAAATACAAGCTATTTGCTTCAGCTAACTGGATTGTATTTACCTTTCTGGTTTTTGTAAGTTATATCGTCGAACAATTCAGTGTAGAACCACACGATTTACACTGATCATATCATTAAAATGAAAGGCAATCAAGTTTGCATAATTTACAAGTAATTTGCATCAATTTCAAAACAGTACATCTACTTCACCAAAGTTGTCTTCAGCTGGGTTTTATTTAGTTTTGAGAGGTTTGAAATCAAAACCAAGATTGTATTTAGTTTAGTGAGATAATACAATAAAGTTGAAGGAAATAATAATGTTTTAATAGTTAAATTTTTGCACAGCCTAATTTGCATATATGTCATGCATCTAATTAGTAAAAATCACAAAAAGTTTGAGGTTGATGTAAAGAAAGTAGATAAAAAGCGCAAAATGTTTGTATGACCCTAACTTAAACAACCTTAGCTTATAGTAGATTGCAATAAAGATTGTTTATAGCGCCCGACTTGCGAGATATAAGCTACTTAGTGAGGGGTGTTTTTTTCATGACGAAAACGTATCACTTAGTATATTTCCCCTTTGACTTGACATTTACAATTTTTATTATCCTTGAAATTAAGATACATTGAGCATAATATAGACTCAACCTGGTTATTAGAAGCCAATTTAATGCTATTGGGAGGATGTCAACCAGTTTTTTTGCGGGCATGAATCTTCTCGAATTTTGTGATATTGACATAGTAGGGTTAAGCAAACCCGTCATATAAGTTAAGGTTAACAAGTGCCCGCAGATTTTCTTCTTGTTTTGGTAATTTAAGACATAGATTGAGTTGACTATTGGCCATTTTTGACATTTTCATGGTGGACTTTTGAGATATTAATTTTTAAACCTAGAGATATTACAGTAATTTCAAAATTGGCAATTTTTGCTCCGAAACAAATTGTTGCCATGGAAACGGCTTAAAAGAAAAATGTACCTCCTTGCTTGGTAACACTTACTGATATCTGTACTTTATAGGGAAACATGTTTTACATCATTGTCATCAATAGTAAATGTTTTCTGTTTCATTAAAAATAAGCTATAATTTGGCTGATTTTCGAGGCAAAATGGGAATTTTAAGGGGGGGTGGTCTAACTTCCCACCAAAGTGACAGATCCAACTGAGTTTCTGGGATAATAAATAACTTACTAGGATCTACAACTGTACCAAGTTTGAGCAAAATCGGTGAACCCCCATGTAGCACCCACTGACTGGTTTTGCCTGGTTTTACCGTGGACACGATCTTAATTCTTACAATTCCTAAGTGCTCTATTCTATAACTCAATAGTGCACTGCTGCCGAGTTTTCTACTTCTTTTATAAAATATTCAGTTGTTAAAATCAAACAAATTGACGCTCCGTGCACTGTAAGTTTGTTGAGTTATAGAGAACGCTTCTCAGCCAATCAGATTTAAATCAAATATTTTAGAATGAAATATAGTTAACTTTTTACATTTTTTTTAAATCTAATATATTATCATTTTCTGTAAATCAATTTTTTTTACAAATATAGTGTTACATATAAATACACGCATACATTTAACGACAAAAAAAAATCTGTTTGATGTCTCTATATCAGAATTAATATCAATTCTTATAGTAAGTTATTTTAGAAGAAGAAAAAGGGGGAAAAGAATAAGGAGAAAAAAAAACGTTTTTCTGCATAAAAGTAATTTTGAAGTGCATTGTATTTTTTAGTATAAAAGACCAATTTTATGTTATATACGTACTGTAATTATAATTTCAGAAATGTTTTGAAAGTTTTTGTTTTAGTGATTCTGTGATCTACATTTTATACTCAACAATCTTTGTTTTTTTTCTCAACTGTCATCATAATCAAGTTTCTTATATATATAATAATTTCAAGTCTGAAGAAATGTTCTTCAGAGTTGTTATTCTTACTTATTAGTTTATAATAATCTTTTTCCAGTACTCCTTGTTTGCTTGCAGTCTTTATTCTTCATATTCACCCAACTGATTGAATAGAGAATAATACATGGGCACATAGAGATATGCAATTTGTGTTTCAATTAAATTCAATATCAAATATGAACACAAGAAGATGAATTCCATATCTCCAAGCATACATGTTATGTATTGAATTCTGTTTATTATATACATTGTATAAACAAAATTATTTTTATGCAAAAAATTATATTCTCACATATATAAAAGATATGTTGTTCAAATACAATATATTTCTCAGTTGCAGAAATCCCTGTAATTTATATAATATTAAATCATTTTACTTCAACCAAGAGGTGTATAATTCATGTTTATTATGAACAGGTTCCCATTTAAATCTGTACTTTCCCATTTAAATCTGTACCTATGCAAATTGTGTTGATGTGTGCTAAACACACAGATCAACCAATCAGAGTATATTATTTCTGAAGTGAGCTTCTCTGATTGGTTGATCTGTGTGTTTAGCACACATCAACAAAATTTGCATAAGTACAGATTTAAATGGGAACCTGTTTATGACATGAGTGTTTTACTGTGAAATTACACAGCCCAAGTATTACCATTGTTTGATAAGATATTGTTCTTGTTTATTAGGTTATCCATGATTGTGGTGGTGGTGGTGGTTGTCTTAACTACAATGGTAGGGTCACAATCATTATATTTGTACTGTTGATGATGATGATGATGATGATGATGATGATGATGATGATGATGATGATGATGATGATGATGATGATGATGATGATGATGATGATGATGATGATGATGATGATGATGATGATGATGATGATGATGATGACAACAACAATGATGATGATGGCAATAATGGTAGTGATTAGCATGATGATAGTAGTGACAATGATGATGGCAATAATGGTAGTGATTAGTATAATGATAGTAGTGACAATGATGATGATGGCAATAATGGTAGTGATTAGTATGATGATAGTAGTGACAATGATGATGATGACAATAATGGTAGTGATTAGTATGATGATAGTAGTGACAATGATGATGATGACAATAATGGTAGTGGTTAGCATGATGATAGTAGTGACAATGATGA
Organism: Metridium senile; assembly: GCA_949775045.1. Classification (NCBI taxonomy): domain Eukaryota; kingdom Metazoa; phylum Cnidaria; class Anthozoa; order Actiniaria; family Metridiidae; genus Metridium; species Metridium senile. The sequence continues at coordinate 5,967,525 of OX459105.1, read as the reverse complement.
TGATGGCAATAATGGTAGTGATTAGCATGATGATAGTAGTGACAATGATGATGATGGCAACAATATGATAGAGATTAGCATGATGATAGTAGTGACAATGATGATGATGACAATAATAGTAGTGATTAGTATGATGATAGCAGTGACAATGATGATGATGGCAATAATGGTAGTGATTAGTATGATGATAGTAGTGACAATGATGATGATGGCAATAATGGTAGTGATTAGTATGATGATAGTAGTGACAATGATGATGATGACAATAATGATAGTGATTAGTATGATGATAGTAGTGACAATGATGATGATGACAATAATGGTAGTGATTAGCATGATGATAGTAGTGACAATGATGATGATGACAATAATGATAGTGATTAGTATGATGATAGTAGTGACAATGATGATGATGATAATAATGGTAGTGATTAGTATGATGATAGTAGTGACAATGATGATGATAACAATAATGGTAGTGATTAGTATGATGATAGTAGTGACAATGATGATGATGATAATAATGGTAGTGATTAGTATGATGATAGTAGTGACAATGATGATGATGACAATAATGGTAGTGGTTAGTATGATGATAGTAGTGACAATGATGATGATGGCAATAATGGTAGTGTTTAGTATGATGATAGTAGTGACAATGATGATGGCAATAATGGTAGTGATTAGTATGATGATAGTAGTGACAATGATGATGATGATAATAATGGTAGTGGTTAGCATGATGATAGTAGTGACAATGATGATGATGGCAATAATGGTAGTGATTAGCATGATGATAGTAGTGACAATGATGATGATGGCAACAATATGATAGAGATTAGCATGATGATAGTAGTGACAATGATGATGATGACAATAATAGTAGTGATTAGTATGATGATAGCAGTGACAATGATGATGATGGCAATAATGGTAGTGATTAGTATGATGATAGTAGTGACAATGATGATGATGGCAATAATGGTAGTGATTAGTATGATGATAGTAGTGACAATGATGATGGCAATAATGGTAGTGATTAGTATGATGATAGTAGTGACAATGATGATGATGATAATAATGGTAGTGGTTAGCATGATGATAGTAGTGACAATGATGATGATGGCAATAATGGTAGTGATTAGCATGATGATAGTAGTGACAATGATGATGATGGCAACAATATGATAGAGATTAGCATGATGATAGTAGTGACAATGATGATGATGACAATAATAGTAGTGATTAGTATGATGATAGCAGTGACAATGATGATGATGGCAATAATGGTAGTGATTAGTATGATGATAGTAGTGACAATGATGATGATGGCAATAATGGTAGTGATTAGTATGATGATAGTAGTGACAATGATGATGATGACAATAATGATAGTGATTAGTATGATGATAGTAGTGACAATGATGATGATGACAATAATGGTAGTGATTAGCATGATGATAGTAGTGACAATGATGATGATGACAATAATGATAGTGATTAGTATGATGATAGTAGTGACAATGATGATGATGATAATAATGGTAGTGATTAGTATGATGATAGTAGTGACAATGATGATGATAACAATAATGGTAGTGATTAGTATGATGATAGTAGTGACAATGATGATGATGATAATAATGGTAGTGATTAGTATGATGATAGTAGTGACAATGATGATGATAACAATAATGATAGTGATTAGTATGATGATAGTAGTGACAATGATGATGATGATAATAATGGTAGTGATTAGTATGATGATAGTAGTGACAATGATGATGATGACAATAATGGTAGTGGTTAGTATGATGATAGTAGTGACAATGATGATGATGGCAATAATGGTAGTGTTTAGTATGATGATAGTAGTGACAATGATGATGGCAATAATGGTAGTGATTAGTATGATGATAGTAGTGACAATGATGATGATGATAATAATGGTAGTGATTAGTATGATGATAGTAGTGACAATGATGATGATAACAATTATGTTGATAAGCATGATGATTGTGATGATGATGATTGTGGTAGTGGTTGTCATAACTACAATGGTGGGGATCATTGTAATTGTACTTTTGATGATCATGGTAATCATGGCTGAGATGAATGGTTATTTTATTTGTTCAATTGTCTTACCAGGATGGTGTGGGCTGCAGGATCACTGGCTTCTGTTGCCATGATAACCTATCCTGCAATAAGTGCTCTTGTTTCCTGTAATGCTGACCAAGACCAACAAGGTAGGTCCTTGTATACGCCTACATTTATTTCCAAAATCATTGCCGCTGTCCCTGCAAAGGATGTCGTTAATATGAACATAATTAATAATCAGTTGTTTCTTCCACGTTAAATTTAATTTTATTCCAAGCTTTCCGGTTTACAATCCATCATCAGGGAACTAACGGTTATATTTTTACAAATGTCAAGGAAATTAAACAAAACAGCGCGCACAATTTATATCCCAATATTTGCATTTGAATACTTAAACAGAATTCTGGAATAGAATCAAATTGCTACAGTTGAATAGAGCGCAAACACTATATCCATGAAATAGAATCAAAATGCTACTGTGGAATAGAGCGAAAACATTATATCCATGAAATAGAATCATTTTGTTACTGTGGAATAAAGCGAAAAAATTATATCCATGACATAGCATCAAATTGCTACTGGGGAATAGAGCACAAACAGCTACCGGTATAGTCCATGAAATAGAATCAAATAGCTATTATAAAATAGAGCAAAAACACTATATCCATGACATAGAATCAAATTGCTACTGGGGAATAGAGCACAAACAGCTACCGGTATATCCATGAAATAGAATCAAATAGCTATTATAAAATAGAGCAAAAACACTATATCCATGACATAGAATCAAATTGCTACTGTAGAATAAAGCGTAGACACTATCTAGTCAAGAATTGAATGATAAAACAAATAATGCAGGACTTCTAGACGGGCATACTTCATGTCCTTTGACTGTAATTTCTTTCAATATTTTGCTGGTACTTAGTGAATAATTGATAAATAATATTCCTAATATTTTTTTTGGTACTTTGTAAATAATTGAAATAATGTTCCTTATTATTAATAATAATACGCTAAGCGAAAAATTTCCTCATCTTATTCCAATAAACCTGCCTACTGTGCCACCAAACGAATTGGAACCAGAAATTTAATGCTTGCAAAACTAGATTCAAAGTCGTCTCGCAGCGATCTCACCTCCGCCGCCATCTTGGATTATCATTGACACAGCCAATTACAAGGAGCAGCCAAAGTGTTGGGAAAAGCAGTGAATTTTTCACGGGGAACCCCGACTAATATTTTTTATTATGTCTATCAGGTGTAGTCCAAGGTATTGTCACTGGCATCAGAGGTCTTTGTAATGGAATTGGACCAGCTCTGTTTGGCTTTACTTTTTACTTATTTCATGTAGACTTAGACGATATGCCAACAACAGCACCACCACCAATACAAACCAACCACACAACAATGGAAGATCCACTTAACTGGACCATGGTACCCCATCATTATTTTATGATAACATTTCTTTTTTTACTGTTTACTTGTTGTTCATATGTTCTTTTCGTTCCCCCTTTGATCGTATTTTAATGTCTCACTTTTGACACTTTAACTTTCTTCCTTCCTTTCTTTCTCCCATTTGTTCTCACTTTCAACTTTTCTTCTCCCCTTCTTCCTTCTTTCTATCTTTTCCCTCCTTCCCTCCTTCCCTCCTTCCCTCCTTCCCTCCTTCCCTCCTTCCCTCCTTCCCTCCTTCCCTCCTTCCCTCCTTCTCTTCTTCCCTCCTTCCCTCCTTCCCTCCTTCTCTTCTTCCCTCCTTCCCTCCTTCCCTCCTGTAAGGCGCACATATCCATTTTTGAATCCGGAATTGCATGACTTTACCTTCACCCAATAAATCTGAATTTTATAGCAAATGACAATTAGGATGAAAGTTTTCAATGATGGTTTAATTATGCCAATCAAAGTTTCCATAGCAACCAAAAACAAATTTCTTTGTAAAATGTTTTTTCTTAAATATCTTTTGAATTTGGGCTGATGGCGAAAAGCCAATAAATGCGCTATCAACCGCCTTGTTCAACACAATTAATTTAGTGCATAGTGTTAAATTCTTCTATGCACGCTTAGTCTATTAGAATATATAAAGTAATTTTGTACAGTATATTATAAGCTTTGTTTTACACACACACAGTATACCTACTACATTGTCTGTTTACGAGCATACCTCATTCGAAAACACTTCAATGATTTGCGCTTGTTCCTCATTTCAGAAAAAACGGCTGCCACCAACTCTATAACTCCAATTGAACAATTGTTACCGTGACTGTAAAAAATATTGATATACTTGGCTTCTGATCATTATAAGTAAAGAGCAAGGTGTTCAAAAAAGTAAGTACCACTGACGTTATTGCAGTTGCTCATTGTATCTTTGCGCACATTAATTTTATCACTATCATGTTTACATGAGCGTACTGAGACATATATATAGTGCGCTATACAAGAACCTACAATTATTATTATTATTATCAATAACATTATCGATGCCGTTATTATTGTTTATTATATCACTATATAAACTCTCTACGGGGGAAAACTATTTGTTGAATAGTGAGCTTGACAGAATTCTCATTCCTACCTTTATATCACGTATATCTTGCATGTGTTACACGTCTAGACTCTGTCAGCTAGCTCTGGAACCTTTTGTTTGTGATTTTAGATGTTTAGCAGAATCTCTGTGGCCTTAAACAAAAATAATGCTGTCATAAGACCACAGCTTCAAATGGTCATTCATGGGGCATTTTCGCCAAGTCCTGTCACTCAAAATGTCTACGACATCAACTCCTGGATTCGCCCGAACATAGCCACTTATATTGCAACTGGTTATCTTTTTCTAAACGTTTATTGAAACAATGGTATCATTAATCACCATCATTATCTGTATTAAAAAGATGTCTTTAACAATTTATTACATTACTTGTGTTACTTCATTCACTGTTGTTTCAAAGTTTATAAAAAAAATCCTGTCTTTTTCCATTATAGATGAAGGTGAGAATCAGACCAGTGCTGAAGGTGAATGGTGGGAGACCCTGATAAATTATGAAACCAAAAAGGTCGAAATTTGGAACCAGCTTAGTCCTTTGGACTAGGAAATTGCTGGTCAAAGTTTGGACATGTCGTTCAGAATAAGAGGAAAACAACCCCTCTTCCTCCTCCCCCTCTCCCCCTCCCATTCCCCCTAGAGAGCCGCTACGCAGGCTAGTGTTGTACAGGCAGCTCAGACATTTTCAACACAAAGTAATAAAATATTTTCAGTCAAACATTATGCAAAACAGGATATACGACACTAGTGTTATATCGGATAAACACTATTTTAAAATGAATATCATTTAATTATTTTTCTGCAGGTTCAGCTTGTAAAGGGAGCAAAGTGATGTTTTTCAACTACATTTAATAAGTTACATTGTTCTAGTAACCTTTTACTCTAGCTTCCTCCTCAGGCAACCCTTTTCCTTTCCCTCTCATGGGATCCCTTTGTCAGGAAACCCAGGAAGGGGGTCGGGGGTGGGGGGGTTTCGGAAGAGGTTCGTGTCCGGCAAGCTGCCTCAGCTTAATGAATGATGTACCTAAATAGATATACTGATACGATGTCTGTCTCTCTAGCTTTGATATGTTATTATTTACCATCAATAAACTGTTTGTTGCGTCTGACTGGCCAACACTATCCATGTTGCTATGACTCTTATTGTATTAGTATAAATACACAAGTGATTACAGAAAATCGCGTACGACGATCAGTCAAGAAATTCATACTAGTCTATAAGTTGTTTGGCGCGCAATCATCGCTCAATTAGCGTCTATGACGTTAATATGTAAATTTCAAGCGCGCACATCGTATGGAACATGTAACGTCATAGTTTTTGTGGTAAACCCGCTGTACCCGTGTGTCTGACGTTACACGTTTAGCACAGGAAACCCGCATCGTAAAACGGTGAAAATAATTAGGAAATAAATGTGTTAATAATTGAGCATTAAGCCAGATTCTCATATGTACTTTCTTTCTCTTTCTTTATAATTTACAATGTATTAACTACTAGCTATGTTATTGCTAATAATTGAATAACCCTTATATAATTGAAAAAATTATACAAACTATACAAATTTATATACAAATTAGGAAATACCTAACTCGCATGGGTGTATATCGTAATTCAGCTAAGGTAAGAGATTAACACAAAGCGCCATGAGTGGTCTAACGCTAGCTGTTTATGTGGTATTTGTTTTGCTTGTTTGTTTGACAACATGCGTGTGTGGGTAAAAAGTGCGGATGTACGTTAAACGTGCGCCAGTGGGTAAAGAGTGCGCCAGTGTGTAAAAAGTGCGTTTGTGGGTAAAAGGTGCGTGGCGAGTAAAAAGGTTCGTGTAAAAATACAATAAAAAAAGAAATAAGATATTCATATTTATGTATTTACTGATTTGCGGAGAAAAATATAAAGTAAATCTGTTTTAACCAAGACATCGTCGATATCTAACTTAGATATGACAAGTTCACTCTTAAACAAATACCATCCAGAAATATTAACTAACAAGATTTTCAAGTAAATGCAAAGTTTAATTATCTGCATTTTTATCATTTTTTTGTATGTTTTAGACTGTGTTTTAATAAGGGGTGGACCATTTAACTTTTGAGGGGGGGGGGGGGTGGATGATTTTGAAAAAAAATTTCAAAAAAAAAATCCTGCAAGCCAAAATTTCCACTGAATGCCACTGAAATCTTTGCTTTTCTATAAAATAAATTGCGTGCACATGCCAGCGGGCTAAAAAAAAATTTCCTGCACGGACAAAATCATCCACCCCCCCCCCCCCTCAAAAGTCAAATGGTCCACCCCTACGTCCAATTTGTAGGCGACTAATGCATAGAAGCACATGCAATCGCCTCTGGGGTCGAAGACGAAATCGTCGTCTTCTATGCGTTGTGGAAGTAAAGTTATATTAACACACTCTATAAATGAAAAAACTTTTCTAACATCTATGATACTCTAGTATTCTTTGTTTATGATGGAAAACTTCGTTTATTGTATAACTATATAACAAACAAGTGGTGTACGATGAATTGGTTTGTTTAACAATAAAATATCTAATGACTTTGAACACGAGAAGATAAATTCCATTTCTCAAAGCGTCCACTATTATTCTGTTTATTACCACCAAAAAAAGTATATTTTCACATGTAAAATTATTGTATTTTTACATGAGTTCAAATACGACATTTCGCAGTGACAGAAATCCCTGTAATCCACTGTTATAATATATAATAAACTAAAATGATTAATATGTGTATAGTGTTAATAATAACATATAATACTATCTTTAGGTAATTCAGTTTCTCTATTATATTAGTTCATCATATTTAACAAATAAAACACATTTACTGTGTTTGCACAGGCTAATGCAAACCGAGATGTGGTTGGGAGAATTCGAGAGCAGATCAGTGCAAACACGAGCCGCAGGCGAGTGTTTGTACCTGCTCGAGAATTCTCGATTTTATAAAAATCAATGATATATATATTATATATATGGATGTATGAGTCTATACTTTCGGTAAAGTGCTCGATAAGCGTTATAAATTGTAAATTATATATAGATCAAAGATAAGACATCACTTTAGCTGTTACTTAGGGACGGACCATCAGAAAAACCCGGAGGGGGGCAGAAAAAAATCTGTGCAGGATTTTTTTTTTCGGAGACAAATGTATGCATGGTTTTTCTCTTGGGTTCAAGCCTTTTTTTGGGTCTTGATTCCCTTTTCTGCAGGATTGTTTTTCTCACAATTATCTGCTGCAGGGTTTTTTTTCTCACAATAGTCCTCTGCAGGATTTTTTGGGGGGGAATTGTCACACCCCCCTCCCCCCCCCCCCTCCCCCCCCTCCGGGTTTTTCTAATGGTCCGTCCCTTAGTGTTTCACCCTTGTGCAATCATCGGAGACACTTTTTAGCTGTCACTAAGAGTTCACGCTGACGCGATCATCAAACAGAATGTTATAACATTCTGTTTGATGATCGCGTCAGCGTGAACAAAGTGATGTGTTGTCTGTCTATAACTGATTTATAATCATTGATCACAGGCAGCCCAAGCTCTGAATTACGTCATTGAATATGCTTGTATATTGGTGAATAAAGACTCGAGTTACAACAATTTCAGTATCTTTACTTTATCCTTCAGTATGTTCACTTCATAATTTGAATAAAATATAAACTTTGTGGCATGCTGTTCTATGAATGTTATATTGTCTATGTGTGTCGTTTTTTACGCGAAAAACGACTTATTTAGGGGTGAAATTGAAGTTTTAGTTTGACCTATCTCACCACTTACTAATAACCGTTACTTAACGGCTAAATATGGTTTATATATTATATACTAACAGACGTTTAGCCGTTACTTAATGGCTAAATATGGTTTATATTAAATATATACTATGAGAAGTTTAGCCGTTCCTTAACGGCTAAATATGGTTTATATAATATATACTAACAGAAGTTTAGCCGTTACTTTAATAACGGCTAAATAAACGCTCAGTATATAAAGAATATTTTTTATTATTTATTTTTCACTGATTAACATATTGGCGAAAAATATGTTCGATATATATGTATACTTAATGGCGAAATTCGCCGATATATCAACATCCCCTTGGTTCTATGTACGTTATGTTACTCACCTGACTACAAGTGTAAATAAAACTTTGATTCATGAACTGCGTCATAACTTAAAACTAAGTCAATTCTTTACAAAATTAAGACAAGAACGAAACTAAGTCTTACAATGACTTATTCAAAACGTTTCTATCGATTCCGAACTTGAAACTGAAATAATTATCTTGAATAACAAACTGCGAGTAACCCGAAACGATTACTACTTGTCTATGCTTGTAGCAATTACTAGACATAATTATGAAATTGATAAATCTATAATTACAGCGATATTCGTTGTATCGCGACCTGCTGTTTGAAAACTTCGGTTTGATTTGGTCTTTTGTGGACCGTCAATCAACTAGGGGGCGGAGTTATGTAATGGTTAGCCGCTGATCATGAGCTATATATAGGACACATGTACGAAAGCCGAGGAGGGACTTCAGACTTCAGACTTCAGAGATAATTATGTCTGAAGTCTGAAGTCTGAAATACAAGTTTAGGACTTCAGACTTCAGAGATAATTATGCTACCTGTGGTCCCATCGAGTTATAAAATGCTGTTTGTTTCATTCTTCTTCTTACGCTACAAGTTAATACGCATGCGCTGCAGTCCCACAGGTATCCCAATCCAAATGTTTTAATAATCGCCCTCGTTCGTCGACGGCTGTAAGAGTGTTGTCGTAATTAGTGTACTACATGGAGTTTTTATAGTCTTCATCGACAAAGATGCTTCCAGTTCTGCCAAAAACCTTCGATCCACATTCAAACGCACACATCTTTGAAGCTGAAGACGAACGTACTTTTCGAGTCTTTCCGCGAACTCGAAGAGGAATCAAAGCAAATATATGATCAACCTATGCTCTGTAAAATACAAAAAACAAAAACAAATACAGAACACTGTGCCATAACAAACAACTGTTCAGCATCCAAACACTCTGATGATGGAGAAAACAAGAATCCTGTTGTTATGAAAAGAAGCCGGCAAGAACGACATGAAAGTGCCATGTTTGATGGATCAAACGAACAACACTATTTGCTTCTCGATAAATATTATTATCTTTATGGTAATTATATTGATTCTTTTAAGCATTTGTGTTGTATTGTGGACCATACAAACAATTTTACCGCTTAATAAATATGCTACAAAGTTTACATGTACTCGTGTTTGTATATAAGTCGTATAAGTCGATAATAGTCGTACCTATTATCGCGCACATCCTATTATCGTGCTTTTTGTAAAATATAATATACATCTTCTAAAAAACTGCTTCAAAATTAATTGAAACAATTTTGGCTGATTATTCTGTTGCAACCAAGTTTTTAGTTCACTTTTTTCAATAAACTTTTACGGCACAGGATAGAAGATAATTATTATTTTTTTACGAAAAGCACGATAATGGGTTTGCCCGATAATAGGTACGTTTACTTTAAGCTCATGTCATCTGCAGAAATTCATCTTGCTTACCGTGGTTACTAACGAACCCTTGCATAGCGACATAATTAACATGCACTATCGATACAGTTATTCAATTTTATCTATTAAGAAGACGTTCTTTGGTAATCTAGGGTTTTTCTCTACAATTCTTTAATCTTGGTTAACTCGTTTGTGGTCGGTTGTGTGGGTTTTGGGAAATTCGTGATTTTGTGATTCCTGTGTTGATTTTTTGACCGCAAGAAATCCTCTTTACATTTCCAGATTTAACCAAGAAATGACCACCCATCGAGTACACGCTCTGAGAGCGTCTTTCTTATCTCTGAAGTCTGAAGTCTGAAGTCTGAAGTCCTAAAATTGTATTTCAGACTTCAAGGGTAATACAACACAGGTAATAAAGCAGACTTTACAAACTTTTAATGGTCTATATTGTGGTTTATTAATGAGTAATTTTCATTTGTTAGTAAATTATACAACGATCTATGTTTCGCTCGGAAATGTGTCCTATATATAGCTCATGATCAGCGGCTAACCATTACATAACTCCGCCCCCTAGTTGATTGACGGTCCACAAAAGACCAAATCAAACCGAAGTTTTCAAACAGCAGGTCGCGATACAACAAATATCGCTGTAATACTTAAAAAGGCCGAGGGAGTCGTAGTCTAACAATATACTTGCTAATAATTCGGATTAAGGGACCGGTCATTATTTATGTGGGGGAGGGGGGGGGGGGGGGGGAGGGTGGGGGGAAATTTTTTGTCTGAATCAAAAAGACTATCCCTGGCCCACCCCCTGAGGTATTACATTTAACTTTTGACCCACCCCAAATGGAATTCATTTCAGAGGCAGCCCCCCCCCCCCCCCCCTTCCCCCCTTCAGGCAGCTGTCTTCAAATTGATTAAGGGCATTACCCTAGACAGTTTCACTGTTGAAAATCTCTGTTTCCCAGAAGGCTACACGATTACGTGCACATGCACTTTGCGAAGAGGAACTAAGTAAAGATAGCCTTGCAAAGGTTTATAAGAGAAGTGCCATTAAACATTTAGAAATAATGAAGAATCAAGGACTATTTGCTCTGGATGCATATGAACTTATTGACAATACTATTGAAAGACTTCAAATGTTGTAGAAATATTACTGTTTGCTTTGTTAAACTGATAGAAACTAAAAAAAATTAATGTTGCTTTTTATACATACTACATGGCAAATAATATACTAGGTTTGCATGGAAACACGTTTTTTATCCAATTTGATAACACACAACTTACTTTATACTTTTATACATTCATGTATGTTCTTTACAAAAGAGAAATGGCCCACCCACAACTCAGTGAAATTTAATTCCAACCCACCCCCTGTCATTGAAAAATATAAGCATGGCCCCCCCTATGATTTCTCCCCACCCCCCACATAACTAATGACTGGTCCCTAAGCTTTATATGATTTAAAAAAGTTATAGAACCTTTACAAATTTATTTACAAATTAGGAAATACCTAATAGCCATGCTCCCAGTTTAATTTTTTCGTACAGCATCAATATGTGCATGTAGATAGTTTTTATCCACGGGTCATAAATACCGTAGGCATAGTTGTGCGTATTTCAAAGGTGAATACTATTTTTTACTGTTCAAGGTTACTCAAAAAAAAACCTAGAAATAATAATCTGCGATATATATAGTTTTGAGTTTAAGTCCAAAATCTTATTTATCACGAAGACAACTATATTTTTCAATAATGTTTTGCTGAAAATTATGAAAAAGGCATTTTGTGTGCTAACGAATTATTGACTAAATATCCAACCCAACCCATTTTTATTTTCAAAATATCAACTTTCACCCGTTATAGAAAGATATTCATTTTGTTACCATAACTTGCAAATTTCTCGCGCGCTGATTGGCTGTAATATAAATTTCGTTATTTTTATGAACAAATCTTTTCCTTTTTATTTAGATAGTTAATTTATACTTTTTAATATTTATATATTAGTTGTATTTATATTTCATTTTGAGAGTTACTTGAAATTTGTCTTAGGATAAAGTGTTACTCTCTATAAATAAAGATAATATTGTTATTATAACCATGAACTAAACGATGACTTAAACCCTAACGATTTCTAAATAGACTTTTAGTCCAAGCATACCACAGACAGCCTAAGCATACCACAGACAGCCCTAGCATAACACAGGCATCCCAAGCATACCACAGGCAGCCCAAGCATACCTTCAATCGTTCTTGTGTCCACAGGTTCGAACTCGGCACATGTACTAATTTCTATTTCTATTTATTCTAATACAACCTTTATGAAAATTAGATTCAAATTTTTAAAAGCTGCAATATCGTAAAAGGCAACGATGTGTTTTTATTTGCTGTTGATGTTTGGTGAATGGTTATTCTTTACTTCAGTATTTTGATTTGGTTTCTATCGCTGTTTTCGTAATATCAAACACTATTTTCCTTGACAAAAACGTTGCTTTCCCAAGTTAAAATGCCGGATCAAGACCTAACTAGGATTACATTAACACAAACAGGTCTGTTCGAGTCTGTCTGGTTTCTATGGTGATCAAATTCATTTGCGTCACAAAGCTGAAATCATATCTGTCTGATATTTATTCACTGGTAAAGGTCAAAATACTTTTGTTTTAAACTGTCATGGATGTTGTCAGTCTAGATCAGCGAACAAATAAGCAACTGACATTTTGTATCTCAGTTTAAAAAATAATGAACCTTAAAAGTGTTTTTCTGTTAAAACCAGCCAGCTCATTTCTAGAGAAAAGCCATCAAAGGAACTTTAGACTGACTAGAAAGATATGAAATTACAATTTGAAATAATAATCATACCGTGACCTACTAGAAATACCCAAAGCCTTAGAGTCACGCAATCCTTGTTAGTGTGTCTGGACCCGTAATATCACGCGATTCAACTATCACATTACTAATGCATCACGAGATATTTTTGTGGCGTCTTTTCGCAGAACTGGAGCACAGTATTTCCTATAGTTTCCGCCCTTGATCCTATCACAATGGCCGAATACAATGATTTTACTGAAGAGCTGGAGAAGATAGTAACCTGTGTCATTTGTAATAACATATTAACAGAACCAAAGACACTGCCTTGCCTACATACTTTCTGCTTTGCATGTATTCAAAGCTGGAACGAAGCATGTAAGAAGGAGAGAAAGCCATTCAAGTGTCCTTCGTGTAGAGCGAAGATTACCGTACAAGAAGGCGATGTTGTTAACCTACCAACTTCATTTGAACATAACTCTTTGGTACAGTTATACAACTCCATCAAAAACAAGACTAGCGATCAGCAGCAGTTACAGCAATGTTTTGGTTGTTCTAAACACCGCGTTATAGTTGCATTTTGTTTCCAATGTGAAGGATTTCTTTGTAGTGATTGTGTGAACATCCACAAGACCATCAGTCCATTGAAAGAGACCCACCAAGCAACGCCATTGAGCAAATTAAGGAAAGAAAACATTAACAGTTACATTGATCACAAGTCGTTTTGCCAAGAGCAATACCACGAGAACATTCGCCTCGAATATTACTGTCAAACATGCAAGAAATGCATTTGCCAGAAATGTGCGATCGCAACAGCGTATAAAACTCACGACACGGTCAGCATCGAAGAAGCTGCTGCACATGCTAAGAAAGATATTAGAAAAGAAAAACATCGACTGAATGAAGCGTTTAAAATGTACAAGAAAGAACTAGAACTATCTCGTGAAAATAGAGACAGGATTAAGAACGAAGTAGATGTTGCTAAAGCGAAATTACGCAGTGACACCCAAGCTCAGATGAAGATTTTACAAGATAAAGAAAACGCAATAATAGCGAGCTTGAACGACTTCTTTGACGACCAAACAACAGCGAATGATGTAGAGAAAAGTGAAATTGACGCAATTCTTCAACAGGCTCTGCAATTACGAAATCAGTGCCAAGAAGTGGATGACTACAATTTAAAGCAGTTTATATTGGAAGGACATGAAAAGCTAGAGGAAGTTTGTAAAACTACTGTCAAAGGAGAATCCATCCTTTCCATGAAACCAGTTAAGCGCAACTCAAGCGTTCGTTTTATTGCAAACCAGGAATCCATTAAAAGTCTGAAAGAAATCCAGTTTGGAAAGGTCGTTCAAAGCGTGACAGACCCGTCACGTAGTTCAATCCAGTCTTTATGTCACGCCAGATGTGGATTTAGTAACCAGCTCTATATCGTCACAAAGGATACAGAAGGAGATGTATGCTATACCAATAAAGCTTTGATTGATGTACAAATCCAAGATATTGACGGCAATGATGTAGACACAGAATTCACTGAAACTCAAACTGGAAAGTACACCGTTAAATATAAAGCAGAAAAGCCATCACCGTACAAAGTTGTGGTGAGCATTGGAGGAAAACCGATCAGCAACTCACCACAGAACGTTGAGACAATCGATGCTAAAGCAGAGATTAAACCAGTCAGGGTTTTTAAGACAGCAATGGCAAATTCTCCCAGAGCACTAGCTGTGAGTGAGAAAGGCGAGACAGCTGTTGTTGACAATGATTTTAGTGGTAGCAGTCGCGTTGTATTATTCAGTACTGTTGGAGAGTATTTGAGAGAGTTTGGTGGTGAAGGTACAGGAGAGAGTCGATTGAGTGATGCATTGGGAGTATTCTTCAATGCCGACCGACTATTTGTCAGTGATAATCAAGGTGGTTATGGCTGTATAAAGGAATTCGATATCCATGGTAACTACAATAGAACTATTTGTAAACAGAAAGGAATGGTATTTAGAAGAATGTGTAATACAGAGCAAAACATTGCATGTTTGGCTAATAATCAGGATAGTAAAGAAACACTTATAAAGTTGGTTTCTAAACAAACAGGTGATCTCCTTCAAGATATCAAATTGAATATTCGTGATGTTAGGTTCCCTGTGGATCACGCTTATGATAACAATAAGTACTTTGTATCTTTTTTCAAAAATAACAGTATTCATGTTTTTGACGAGAATGGTGGTTTGTTGTACAAGTTTGGAAAGGAAGGTAAAGATGAAGGTCAGTTTAATCATCCAGGGGGACTTGCTGTGTTTGGTGCAGACATGATTCTTGGCTGTGATTTTAATAACCACCGTGTACAATTAATGAATCAGGATTGTAAGTTCATCAGGTCCTTTGGTAGTCGTGGTTCAGGTATTGGTGAAATGATTTGCCCCCATGATGTTGTAGTTACACCAGATGGCAAGTCTTTGTACTGGAATGGGCTGGTAAACGTGTGCAGGTGTTTAGATGAGATCCAGTAAACAATACATGTTTTCTCAGTTAGATGATTGACTTGATGACATTGATTGAATGATTAATTAATTGAATTACTGACTAAAGTATTATTCAACTCTTATGATATATATTGTATAGTAAAAAAAAGATAGAAATCTTACTAGCTTATTTTTAGTACATGCAACTAATTGTCCTAACATTTGTAATTTAGCGGGAATGGAATTTATTAAGACAAAAGAAAATAACTCAAGCTTAACTCTCTTTTTTGTTATTACTTGAGCGTGAGTGACCTTCTTATGTCTTTTAATAAGTTTCTTTCCCACTGAATCACAAAAGTCAGGACAAGGTTTTGCAATTAGGTGTATACGATAACAAATAAAATGAAATCTGTAACACCATAAAAAATAACACTTACGATAACAAATAAAATGAAATCTGTAACACCATAAAAAATAACACTTACGATAACAAATAAAATGAAATCTGTAACACCATAAAAAATAACACTTACGATAACAAATAAAATGAAATCTGTAACACCATAAAAAATAACACTTAATTTACTCCAACGAACGGCTAAAGCTCGAAACATCAGTAAAGTTTTAATTTTACTTAAAAGTATCATTTTTACGGTGTTACAAATTACATTTTAATAAGCCATTATATATTAACAGCATATTATACTAGTTTACTCGCTAGTTTTCATTTATTATTAGTATTTGTAGCAGAAGAACCCTTATAGAAAACTGTCAATAATAACGCATGCGTAATAGCTGTTATTACAGTTATATGCAAACGATTTTGAACAATGGATTCAAGTCGAGGATTTCAGGTCAAGTTTTTGATTTTCCACCAAGAGCCATGTACTAGAATCCATTGTTTAAAAACATTTGTATTTAGCTGTAACAACAGCTATTGTATATCTGTGATCTGGTGACGTAATCATTTAGGTCACGCAATCATCGAGTACAGAGATTGATGAATCAAATGTAATTGATTATAATTATAATAATGACCGATCGGTTTACACTACTGAAAAAAAGTACATGAATTGCTTGACAAAAATAACAAATGTTGCAACATGTAATATGACCAACACAACACAAAGCAATTATAACTAAGATCAATTTATCATCAATTTATATTGACTTATTGAATGAATGAATGAATGATTGATTGATTGATTGATTAATTGATTGATTGATTGATTGAATGATTGATTGATCGATTGATTGATTGATTGATTGATTGATTAATTGAATAATTGATTGGTCGGTTGGTTGGTTGGTGGGTATGTTTATTTCATTGATTGATTGATTGATTGATTGATTGATTGATTGATCGATCAATAGACCTCTTTACCTTTCTTGTTTGTTGTCCCATTTCAGATCACGTGATGCTACCCTTGGGAAATGTTTCTTTCACATGTAAATGATATAACACGTTTATCATCAAAGAACAATTCTCAAGAGAATGACACGTGGTCTGAAATGGGCAATTTGCATACGGAGGTAAAGAGGTCTATTGATTGATTGATTGATTGATTGATTGATTGGTTGATTGGTTGGTTAATTGATTGGTCGGTTGGTTGGTGGGTGGGTGGGTTGGTTTATTTGATTGATTGATTGATTGATTGATTGATTGATTGATTGATTGATTGGTTGGTTGATTGGTTGGTTGGTTGGTTGATTGATTGATTGATTGATTGATTGATTGATTGGTTGGTTGATTGATTGATTGATTGATTGATTGGTTGGTTGATTGATTGATTGATAGACCTCTTTACATTTCTTGTTTGTTGTCCCATTTCAGATCACGTGATGCTACCCTTGGGAAATGTTTATTTCACATGTAAATGATATAACACGTTTATCATAAAAGAGCAATTCTCAAGAGAATGACACGTGGTCTGAAATGGGCAATTTGCATACGGAGGTAAAGAGGTCTATTGATTGATTGATTGGCTAATAATAAGTCAGTTCATTGAATCAAAAGTAGTAGTATATATATGCCTCTATTCTAGCACTTTTGCTATCAGTATTTGTTAATGATAATATACCAGTAACTTCATACCAAAATAAGTCTATATTTGTAGTTTATAGATATCAATTATTAATGTTAGTAGTTTTATATCACGTGATACCTGGGGACCTCACGCTGTAGGACGGTGACAACATTCACATCAATGCATCCTTGCTTTATGCTATGATTTATCAGCATGATATATTTGGTCCCTAGTTATCATATCATTATAAACATTTATCAACTTGTATGTTTGTTAATTGTGACAAAGTCAACATATATACTTTATAAACAAGAATGTACTAGAATGTTCTTTGTTAGTAATTCCTGGAAGATTGTTTGAATAGCTCTGGGATATTGTCTTTGTATATTTTACAAGAATCTAGAATTATGCCATTAGTATGTAAGTTTGTTACAATAGATTGTTAAAGGATATAAACTATTGTAAAGAGAGATTATATAACTATAGCAGCAAAGACTGTAATCATAACTTAGTTTGATGCTCAGAGTGTTAAAAGCAGACAATATCATTTAAGCGATAAGTATCTTGTTTGAATCAGACTTGTTACAGTTTGTGACGTAATGTACAAATAAATTGAGTAGTTCAGTACTTATTGCAAGGTTGTCATTATCATTATCAAGCTGGAAAACATGAACTTATCTTAGGTTGTACTTTTTTCAAATTAGGAATTTTCAAATTACATTTAGAAAAGCTTGAAACATGAATTACTTTAGGTCGTTTTTTTAATTTAGAGATTTTAAAACTGCATTTAGATAGTTTTATATTTTTATCATCTTAATTTACTTGTTTATATTTCTTATTTAAATTTTATGTAAGTATGTATGTATGTATGTATATATGTAGGGCCTAGATAAAAATTACTTGTGTAATTCTAGTTACCCTATTGAAATAAAGTGCTTTATTATTATTATTATTATTATTATTATTATTATTATTATTATTATTATTATTATTATTATTATTATTATTATTATTATTATTATTATTATTATTGTTGTTATCATTTACTGTTTTTATTATTATTGTTCAATGTTGTTTATTTTATTTAATCAATATTTATACAGGGTATCTAGTCTAGCATAGCTAATTTAAATAGATCCCTGTCAAAGAAAGATAAATACATTACATCAATAGATACAAAACAGAGTTGGCTAAGTTACTATAAAGATAAAAGATCATGACTAAGTGCGTTGGAAATGCCGTTTGCAAGAAATTTTGAAATTTTGCAGATTTTTAATTTGTTGTATATTAAATACCATCGTTATCATCATCATTATAATAATCATCGTTATATTGTTATTGTCATCATCATCATTATGATAATCATCGTTATATCGTTATTGTCATCATTATAATAATCATCGTTATATCGTTATTGTCATCATCATCATTATAATAATCATCGTTATTATCATCATCATCATTATGATAATTATCGTTATATCGTTATTGTCATCATCATCATTATCATAATCATCGTTATATCGTTATTGTCATCATCATCATTATAATAATCATCGTTATTGTCATCATCATTATGATAATTATCGTTATATTGTTATTGTCATCATCATCATTATGATAATCATCGTTATATCGTTATTGTCATCATCATTATGATAATCATCGTTATATCGTTATTGTCATCATCATCATTTTAATAATCATCGTTATATTGTTATTGTCATCATCATCATTATAATAATCATCGTTATATCGTTATTGTCATCATCATCATTATGATAATCATCGTTATATTGTTATTGTCATCATCATTATGATAATCATCGTTATATCGTTATTGTCATCATCATCATTATAATAATCATCGTTATATCGTTATTGTCATCATCATTATAATAATCATCGTTATATCGTTATTGTCATCATCATCATTATAATAATCATCGTTATATTGTTATTGTCATCATCATCATTATAATAATCATCGTTATATCGTTATTGTCATCATCATCATTATAATAATCATCGTTATATTGTTATTGTCATCATCATCATTATAATAATCATCGTTATATCGTTATTGTCATCATCATCATTATAATAATCGTCGTTATATCGTTATTGTCATCATCATCATCATTATAATAATCATCGTTAGTATCGTTATTGTCATCATCATCATTATGATAATCATCGTTACATCGTTATTGTCATCATCATCATTATAATAATCATCGTTACATCGTTATTGTCATCATCATCATTATAATAATCATCGTTATATCGTTATTGTCATCAACATCATTATAATAATCGTCGTTATATCGTTATTGTCATCATCATCATTATAGTAATCATCGTTAGTATCGTTATTGTCATCATCATCATTATGATAATCATCGTTACATCGTTATTGTCATTATCATCATTATGATAATCATCGTTACATCGTTATTGTCATCATCATCATTATAATAATCATCGTTACATCGTTATTGTCATCATCATCATTATAATAATCATCGTTATATCGTTATTGTCATCATCATCATTATAATAATCGTCGTTATATCGTTATTGTCATCATCATCATTATAATAATCATCGTTATATGGTTATTGTCATCATCATTATGATAATCATCGCTATTGTCATCATTATCAATGAGTTCCATTCAAATCATTAGAATTATTGAAGATAGATATTGTAGATACACCGTTTCCGAGAAAGTTTGTCACCCGTCGAAAAGCAAACAAACTAGTGGCGGAAAGGATCATGGATCGTTTCAGAAACTAAATGTTCATTCGGAACGCCTTTCTTGTTGATTGATAAGTCAAACAAAATAAGTTTGTGGACTGCGTGGAATCAAAGAACCTCTATTATGATATAAGAAATCACTTTGAGAAGTATGAAATAAAATTACCTGAAAGCAATTACGAAAACATTATTCTAGGTGTGGACGATAGAATAGTGAATTATATTATATTGTATTTTAAAATAACAGTATATAAGTGGAGAGATAAATTGCAAAGGCCCTCATTAAATAGTTTTCTTAATATTTTAAGTTATAACCAAAATGTAGAATACCATATTGCGAAAACAAGAAATGTTGTGTATAAACAAATTGATAAATGGAAATTCATTGAACCAGCTCTTAAGTAATATCATTTGGCAAGTTTGTGTTCACAAGTTGTGTTTACTGTTTTTTGTTTTATTTTCCTTTTAATTCTGTGTACATTTATATATTCTATATTATTTGATAAAAATCTAGAAGAGTACACTTATAGTGAAATCTTCATTAATTGTAAATAACGTGTTCTATATTTAAATGTAAAATCTAGAAGAGTACTCTTATAGTGTATTTTTCATTAATTGTAAATAACGTACTATTCTATATTTACTGTAAATAATAAGTCAAAACGGTCATTTCTCAATAACATATTGACAAGTGTAGCAATGTGGCCATGAATTCCCTAAAAAAATTAAAATATTAAATCCCTGTGGCCCAATAAAATTTACATATGTTACCCATGGTACCCTGCGCTACTACCTTATAAGGTTTTCACTTCGCGGGTGACAAAGTTTCTCTGAAAGGGTGTAGTTAGGCGCGACGGCGTTGACTAGTACAGCCAGTACAGCGGTATATATTTGTAGCGTAAGATCTTCAAGAGATCGGTAAACCGAGTAAACAGGAGGTCAAACATCCCGGGGGAGGGAGGGGGTGGGGACTTCCTTTGTCCAAGTGGTAGGGTTGATCAGCGGTAAAGCGATTAAAAGAGCAATGATAACTATACATAATTTGAACATAATTGTAGCGTTATAGTGTCCTTGTAGCGAGTTGTCTGAAATATAATACCGTGAATATTCCTACGTAATATAGGTGGACGTACAGTGACGTATTTTGTTATGGTTTTGCTAATCAACCATTGTTATTAGAGCAAAGAAAATTTGGGGTTACTTTTATTTCTAGCAAATATCTAAAGAGGAATTATGCCTAATGGAATTCAGCTGGAAATTAATGGTTTTAAAGCATATCTCAAATATTATGAAAGGTTTAAATATTGTATGACAGTTATTATTATAAAGTTAGTAGAATCGAGCATTCATTTGTAGTTTCATGTTTAGTCATGTTTAGTCAATTTATAAGTCATTTTTAGGATAACCAGGAAATTGAGTCTTAACTTCCGGTCACGTGACCCGTATAATTATCTCTACAAACGATGATATTCAGTACAACATCTCAGACTATCAAAAAAGGTAATACTGCATTGAAAAAATACCAAATTAAGACCATGTAGCTTTCATTCAGTTTTATGGTTCAGCCTCGTTTTCGTGCAAGATTAGAGTGGGTAGTTTTCAATCGCCCCGTAGAATGTAATATAAACGATAAATGATAAAACGATGAATCTAACGAAAAGGCAGATGGCTAAATCTAGCGATATCTACAATAAAAAGATCATAGGTTAATATCTAACATCATTGACTTCAACCAGCCCCACTCCAAAAAAATTGTAAAAAGAAACCCTCGTTGAAAACTGGAGCTTATCAGTTTTACTCTTTGAATTGTACCTGACCCCTCCCCTTATTTTCTGACTAATGTATTATATATTGAGCACAGGTAGCCCAAGCAATGTAATTTGTGTCTAAAATCAGATATACTTAGAATTATAAAGATTGTCTTTAATGAACATAGTTTCATCTTCATGACTTCAAAATGTGATGTAACTTTCAAATATATCAATAGGTTATTAGTTTTGTCGCATTTTGAAGTCATTTAGACGTATTTTGGATATGTGAGGTATCACAAGAATTGTTCTAATCGTTATTTCCGCCTCTAAACCTTTTCATTTATTTGGCGTAAACCTCAAAATGATTTGTAAATACATTTGTGTGGGCTCCCTGTTTTTTTTCCGAAAGAGATTGTGAATGAGTGCAAGGAACGCCTTGTTGGAACAGCTGACGTCGCCATATTTAATTTGGCAGGTTTATAAAATGTTTGTGAAAGTTGGTGTTTTTGTGGAGATTAAGGGTAAAAAAAGACACAAATGGAAGATAATATACAAGGTGAGATATATAAGTATGTAAATTGAGTAAAACTAAGCCCGACGTAACCAATCGAACGATTCGATGATCGAACGCAAACAAATCCAATCAAATGATTGCATGGATTCGATTGCGTTTGGTAATCGAATGAAATCGAATACTAAAAAAGTTGTGAATTCGATTAAATTCGATTTCCGAACGCAATCGAATGCTTGATTGTGTTCGATTTCCGAACGATAATCAAAGTGATTGCCGCGCTAGAAAATCAAAATCGAAGAAAATCGAATGATTTAACAATCAAATGTTCGATTATGTTCGATTGGCTCAAAAAAAGTTGTGAATTCGATTTCATTCGATTACCGAATACACTCGAATCCAATCATTCGATTGAATTCCATCGAATTCGATTGAATCGAACGTTCGATTTCGTTCGATTGGTTACGTCGGGAACTAAGATATGAATTGAAGAAAGAAGACGCAGAACTTGGCTTTTTTATTGAACATTTTTCAACGCGATTAACGCCCGGTTAACGTTATAGTCATTCGAATGTTTCAGTTATTTTTACTCTATTTAAAACCTTCTAAATATTACTGTTACACTATTAACTTTCATATATTGTATAATGATAATCGTAGAGGTCAATGATCATCATAATAATTAACACCAATAATAAAAATGATGATGGCTCTGATGTTCATAAAGTGGTATATTAACTATGAGGTATATTTTCAACCACAAAGTTTTACAAATACAGTTTGAACATAAAGCGATGTATTTAGTTATATTTAACATCTCATGAGAATGAAAATCAGTTATCAAGCATCCCTCACATGAGCAATTCAACTATGACGATGCATGATGGCAATGATAAAGATACGTAATGTTTTCAACAACTTTGCACATGATGACAATGATAAAGATACGTAATGCTGACAACAACTTTGCACATGATGACAATGATAAAGATATGTAATGTTTTCAACAACTTTGCACATGATGACAATGATAAAGATACGTAATGCTGACAACAACTTTGCACATGATGACAATGACAAAGATATGTAATGCTGACAACAACTTTGATGACAATGATAAAGATACATAATGCTGACAACAACTTTGCACATGAGGACAATGATAAAGATATGTAATGCTGACAACAACTTTGCACATGATGACAATGACAAAGATATGTAATGCTGACAACAACTTTGATGACAATGATAAAGATACATAATGCTGACAACAACTTTGCACATGAGGACAATGATAAAGATATGTAATGCTGACAACAACTTTGCACATGAGGACAATGATAAAGATATGTAATGCTGACAACAACTTTGCACATGATGACAATGATAAAGATACGTAATGCTGACAACAACTTTGCACATGATGACAATGATAAAGATATGTAATGCTGACAACAACTTTGCACATGATGACAATGATAATTAAATACTGCGTACAATAACTGACAAAAATTACCTGCAGAGGAACAAGAGGGGGCTTTCGTCATCGTCACAATCTTCAACTACAAATCTGTAAAATACAAAATAAAAAAAATTAAGTTCCACCATCGATATTGGTAGTTACTAAAAGTGTTTGTTGATGTTTTTATTATTGAGATAAATAAGCACTGTTTGATGTACTAACCTTGCAGGTTGTTTAGGGCTAGACTGTTGAGTAAAAGTAAAAAATCATAACTATTTTTTTTATGTTCTTATAAATAGAAATAGTTATAATTATAATAATAGTAAATAACAAATTGAATTTATTTATCTCAATTTCCTTCATTTCTTTTTTCTCTATTTGATCGTTCTCTTTGTTCATTAAGGTTACTTTTCCTTCATACTCTTATATTTTTTTCTTTCAGTTTCCTATTTGTTGAACTGTTGTTTCATATTAATATTTGAAATGAAATGATATGTAACTTACCTTATTGATGAGCTCCTCACTGTAGATAAGAGAGATTTAACATATTAGTTAGCTTTTAAAATGACATGTAGTCTTACTTGTGATGACAAAGAAAACATATTTTAATGGAGACTGGCTACTGAGAATGCATTTTTCGTGTTAATGTTGTGATATTAATACCCTGTGAGCAGAGATTTCTTCCTCTCTCTAGTCATTCTAGGTAAGAGAAAGGAACCTCAGCTCGCAGGGTAGATATTCATTAATAGATAGTAATATTTTCTCAGTCTACACAAGAGCTGTCAAGCAAGTAAAAGTAGTGCATTAACCAAAATGCTAAATTGACATATTTTTCAAAAGACTTAAGAAAGTTCTTTTGTAATCAGACATCATTTGTGTTCACTTGATATTATTTATTTTAATTTTTAGCCAATCACTGTGCAGAAACAACTATTGTGTTTTCTTTAAAGCTTTGATAATGACTGACAGTTGTTATGGAGACTGGCTACTGAGAATGCATTTATTTGTGTTAATGTCATGATATTCATTAATAGAGAGTGATATTTTATTTCTCAGTCTACACAAGAGCTGTCAAGCCATGGTAAGCAGAGTATAGTTCGCGTTTGTATTTGCTTGTAATCTCCGTGTAGACCACGTCAAACAAATGACGTCAAATTGGATGACTTGTGTGACTATCTACCTCCCCCTCCCTCCCCCTCCCTCCCCCTCCCTCCCCTCCCTCGATAGCGAATCGCTGGAATGATGCGTCAGGCTAGCCACCGATAATATTGATTTATCAGGGGTAGGGTAGAAAATGGTTGTGAAATTGATAGTATTGCATAAAAAACAAGCATTTAAAGCGAGTGTTAACTATTTATGTCCAAGATTGTAGCCATGCACCAATAATCAGTGAGCTGGTTGGGATGTTTGTTTTTTATTTGGTTATCTTTGGGATCAGATCATTCACTATTATTTTGAATATACAGTACTGTATATCATCAACGTTTTAAAGCGTCTATTTTTATCAGGCTTACACAAATTAATATAACCAACAAAAGCAGCGATAAGCAGATAATAGGAAAGTGGTAATATTATAGAGTGCTACACGGATCTGGATACTTTTGAAACTGCATACTTTTTGATACGAATCGGCCTATCGTCCACACGAATCCAGTGAATCCAGTCACCGAAACCGCATACTTTTACTTGAATCCTCCGGATACACGGATTTGTGTGGACGCAAATATTTCTATGCGGTTTAGGCCGGATCGGATTCGTGTAGACGAGGCCTAATACACCTTAGCAGTCTAAATTGCATTGTTTTCTTTTTATTCTATTTGACTATTACACTTTAGCAAGCAATTTCTATTTCATGGGTTAGAGTAAAGTCATTTAACCCGTGAAATAGATGTTAGACTAATACACCTTAGCAGTCTAGAATTCCATTGTTTTCTTTTGTGTCTATCTGACTATTACACTATAGCAAGCAATTTCTATTTCATGACTCCACTCTATAACCGTGAAACAAATATTGCTAATTAGTTCTAAATAGTGCTAATTAAACAATAGAAAACAATAGAATTAGCATAAAATATCACTATTTAGTACTAATTATGTTGCACACTTTTAATGTTTGTACTCTATTCATTTATTAGATTTAACCTTTAAAATAAAATGAAAATATAAATATTAAATCCGAATTTTCAAAAATCTTGATCATTTTATTATCTTTCAATTTTTTCGCACATCTGTCGGCGCCAAGATTACGATTCTTTAGAAAAAAGGAAGATATGTTTACAAATTACTAATCGTTGTACAACTACGAACACAACCATCAATATAAAAGAACTTTTACTGGTATATATTCCAATTTAAGAGGTTAAAATCCCAGGCGATGTACTTGCGGGATAAAATGACTGGGGGGAGGGGGGTCCGACGGAGCTTCATATTGCAACCCTAAAAAAAATACACAAACCTGAAATTTTACACCCAAAAAAATACGTCGGACGTCATTTTATATACCTACCGAGTACATCGCCTGGGTCTAAATTATCTAAATTCTAAACCATTATTTCGGTTTTTTGACGTGGAAATCACACCTTTACTATGCTATGTTAGAGCTAATTATTACTAAGCTGTCTTGCATGTGTTTTTGTAGCAAACAGACGTTCGTTTCTCAGTCATCCTAGCAGTGTTGACTATCTTCCTAGCATCTCAACTGCAAATTAGACAAGCAAATTAGTTCATTCTCTAAAAAAAAAAACAGATTACAACAAAATCAATATGTTACGTAAAACGTAAGCGTTTTACGCAAGTGTGCGTAAGTCAAGTCTCGCATGTGAATTCTACAAGAACCGGAGCAGTATTAATGTTTGTTTTTGACCTGAATAGTCCTTTAATGAACGCCAGAGTTAAGGGAATTGACATTTAGCAATTGTTTTCGATTAGGCAAAGATTCAAAAGTTATCACAATCAAATTAAACAAATATCAACACAGCAAATAGCAGCCTAGCCGTGTGTTTTTCATGTCAATACAATGTATTTTCTAGTTGTTTTAAAATTGCGAGAGGAATTGCACAAGGATAAATTGTTTTGCTGAATCACTTTTTTTTATTTTAAAGGTTAAATCTAATAGATGAATATAATATTTTACATATCATCTTCTTATCATTGCTTTTGATGGTTATGTTAATAAAAACATTCACTTCGAAACGTTGATGATATATATTCAAAATAAAAGTGAATGATCTGATCCCAAAGATAACCAAATAAAAAACAAGCATCCCAACCAGCTCGCTGATAAATTAATATTATCGGTGCATGGCTACAATCTTGGACATAAATAGTTGACACTCGCTGTGAATGCTTGATTTTTATGCCATACTATCCATTTCAC
Source organism: Metridium senile (assembly GCA_949775045.1). Classification (NCBI taxonomy): domain Eukaryota; kingdom Metazoa; phylum Cnidaria; class Anthozoa; order Actiniaria; family Metridiidae; genus Metridium; species Metridium senile. Next base: position 5,940,249 of record OX459105.1, on the reverse strand, counting down.
AACCATTTTCTACCCTTCCCCTGATAAATCAATATTATCGGTGGCTAGCCTGACGCATCATTCCAGCGATTCGCGATTGGGGGGGGGGGGGGGGGGGGGGGTAGATTGTCACGCAAATCATCCAATTTGACGTCTTTTGTTTGACGTGGTCTATCCCGACTATCCCATCTTTAATACAATGATAAATCTCGTTCGCGACACTGGAAAGTTAGAATAAATTTCAAACACAAAAGCGTGATCAGTTACTGGTTCAGACACAAGAACAAGAATTGCGTGACCCTTGGCTATTTTTAGTAGGTCACGGTATGAAAACCCGATTTCAAATTGTAATTTCATATCTTTCTAGTCAGTCTACATTGCCTTTGTTGGCTTTTCTCTCGAACTGAGCTGACTGGTTTTGACAGCAAAACTGATAAAACTTATAAGGTTCTCTCTTTTTTTTTTTTTCAAACTGAGATACCGGCGAAATGTCAGTTGCTTATTTGTTCGCATTTTTAGACTGACAACATCCATGACAGTTTTAAACAAAACTATTTTGACCTTTATCAGTGAATAAATATCAGACCGATATGATTTCAGCTTTGTGACGCGAGTGAACTTTAAAGCAATGATATTGTCGGACTACGGGATCATCGCAGCAGTGAAAACGTACCTTTAATTCTTTTTGTCAATTTCTTTTTATTACTTTTCTGTGACAGCTTCTACTTTTTAACTTAGACCTCGACTGACTACAATTCTTATTACATCGGATTTATATGTGTGAGACCAGTAACCCAAACAGAAGTCCCAACGTGCCGTAATCGTTCTGAGGGGAATTCCCTACTCAGAACGACCTTGGTTCTATGTACGTTATGTTACTCACCTGACTACAAGTGTAAATAAAACTCTGATTCATGAACTGCGTCATAACTTAAAACTAAGTCAATTCTTTACAAAAATTAATACAAGAACGAAACTAAGTCTTACAATGACTTATTCAAAACGTTTCTATCGATTCCGAACTTGACACTGAAATAATTATCTTGAATAACAAACTGCGAGTAACCCGAAACGATTACTACTTGTCTACGCTTGTAGCAATTACTAGACATAATTATGAAATTGATAAATTAATAATTAATACTTAAAAAGGCAGGGAGTCGTAGTCTAACAATATACTTGCTAATAATTGATTAAGCTTTATATCATTTAAAAATATATATACAACCTATACAAATTTATATACAAAGGAAATACCTAATAGCCAAGCTCCCAGTTTATTTTTTCTTACAACATCAATATGTGCATGTAAATAGTTTTTGTCCACGGGCCATAAATACCTGATGACGTAGGCATAGTTGTGCGTATTTTAAGATTAAATATTAGTTTTTAGTTTTTACTGTTCAGGGTTACTCAAGAAAAAAACGAGAAAAAAATAATCTGCGATATGTTTATTTTCGACTTTAAGTCCAAAATCTTATTTATCACGAAGACAACTAACTATATTTTTCAATACCTTTTTGCTGAAAATTATGAAAAAGGCATTTTGTGTGCATAACGATCCGAATTATTGACTAAATGTCCAACCCAACAAATTTTTATTTTTGAAATATCAACTTAGAAAAAAAACTTTGATGATATTACTATAGCGTTTCTAACGAAAAACAAATAAGAGGTATCCACGCGTTATAGAAAGATATTAATTTTGTTACCATAACTTGCAAATTTCTCGCGCGCTGATTGGCTGTAATGTAAATATCGTTATTTTTATGAACAAATCTTTTCCTTTTTATTTAGATAGTTAATTTATACTTTTATAAATATTAGTTGTATTTATATTTCATTTTGAGAGTACTTGAAAATTTTCTTAGGATCATGTGTTACTCTCTTTAAATAAAGATACTATGGTTATTATAATATGAACTAAACGATGACTTAAACCCTAACGATTTCCAAATAGATTTTAAGACCAAGCATACCACAGGCAGCCCAAGCATACCTTCAATCGTTCTTGTGTCCACAGGTTCGAACTCGGCACATGTACTAATTTCTATTTCTATTTATTCTAATACAAACTTTATGAAAATTAGATTCATATTCTTAAAAGCTGCAATCGTAAAAGGCAACGATGTGTTTTTATTCGCTGTTTATGTTTGGTGAATGGTTATTCTTTACTTCAGTATTTTGATTTGGTTTCTATCGCTGTTTTCGTAATATCAAACACTATTTTCCTTGACAAAAACGTTCCTTTCCCAAGTTAAAATCCGGATCAAGACCTAACTAGGATTACATTAACACAAACAGGTCTGTTCGAGTCTGTCTGGTTTCTATGGTGATCAAATTCATTTGCGTCACAAAGCTGAAATCATATCTGTCTGATATTTATTCACTGGTAAAGGTCAAAATAGTTTTGTTTTAAACTGTCATGGATGTTGTCAGTTTAGATCAGCTAACAAATAAGCAACTGACAGTTATGTATCGGCAGTTTAAAAATAATGAACCTTAAAAGTGTTTTTGCTGTCAAAACCAGCTAGCTCATTTCGAGAGAAAAGCCAACAAAGGAACTTTAGACTGACTAGAAAGATATGAAATTACAATTTGAAATAATAATCATACCGTGACCTACTAGAAATACCCAATGCCTTAGAGTCACGCAATCCTTGTTAGTGTGTCTGGACCCGTAATATCACGCGATTCAACTATCACATTACTAATGCATCACGAGATATTTTTGTGGCGTCTTTTCGCAGAACTGGAGCACAGTATTTCCTATAGTTTCCGCCCTTGATCCTATCACAATGGCCGAATACAATGATTTTACTGAAGAGCTGGAGAAGATAGTAACCTGTGTCATTTGTAATGACATATTAACAGAACCAAAGACACTGCCTTGCCTACATACTTTCTGCTTTGCATGTATTCAAAGCTGGAACCAAGCGTGTAAGAAGGAGAGAAAGCCATTCAAGTGCCCTTCTTGTAGAGCGCCGATTACTGTACAAGAAGGCAATGTTATGAACCTACCAACTTCATTTGAACATAACTCCTTGGTACAGTTATACAACTCCATCAAAAACAAGACTAGCGATCAGCAGCAGTAACAGCAATGTTTTGGTTGTTCTAAACACCGCGTTATAGTTGCATTTTGTTTCCAATGTGAAGGATTTCTTTGTAGTGATTGTGTGAACATCCACAAGACCATCAGTCCACTGAAAGAGACCCACCAAGCAACGCCGTTGAGCAAATTAAGGAAAGAAAATATGAACAGTTATATAGATCACAAGTCGCTTTGTCAAGAGCAATACCACGAGAACATTCGCCTCGAATATTACTGTCAAACATGCAAGAAATGCATTTGCCAGAAATGTGCGATCGCAACAGCACATAGTACTCACGAAAAGGTAAGCATCGAAGAAGCTGCTGCACATGCTAAAAAGGACATTAGAAAAGAAAAACACCGACTGAATGAAGCGATTAAAATGTACAAGAAAGAACTAGAACTGTCTAGTGAAAATAGAGACAGGATTAAGAACGAAGTAGATGTAGCTAGAGCGAAATTACGTAGTGATACCCAAGCTCAGATGAAGATTTTACTAGATAAAGAAAACGCAATAATAGCGAGCTTGAACGACTTCTTTGTGGACCAAACAACAATGAATGATGAAGAGAAAAGTGAAATTAATGCTATTCTTCAACAGGCTGTGGAATTACGGAATCAGTGTCAAGAAGTAGATGACTACAACTTAAAGCAGTTTATTTTGGAAGGGCATGAAAATCTAGAGGAAGTTTGTAAAACTACTGTCAAAGGAGCTTCGATTTTGTCCACGAAACCAGACAAGCGCAACTCAAGCGTACATTATATTTCAAACCCTGAAGTCATTAATAGTGTAAAAGATTTCAAGCTTGGAACGATCGTACAAAGCATGACAAACCCGTCACGATGTTCGATGGAATCTCGAAGTCTCGCAAGATGTGGTTTTATTAACCATTTTGATATCGTGAGTAAAGATTCAAAAGGAGATGTATGCGATACCAATAAAGCTTTGATCGATGTACAAATTGAAGATATTGACGGCAACAATGTACGCACAGAACTCACTGAAACTCAAACTGGAAAGTACACCGTTAAATATAAAGCACAAAAACCATTACCGTACAAAGTAGTGGTGAGTATTGGAGGAAAACCGATCAGCAACTCACCACAGAACGTTAAGACAATGGATGCTAAATCAGAGATTAAACCAGTCCGGATTTTGGATACAACAAGGTTATCTCGTCCCCAAGCACTAGCTGTGAGTGATAATGGCGAGATAGCTGTTGTTGATAATGATTGGCTTGGTAGCAGTCGCGTTGTATTATTTAGTGCTGATGGAGAGTATTTGAGAGATTTTGGTGCTGAAGGTACAGGAGAGAGTCGACTGAGTAGTGCGTGTGGAGTAGCCTTCAATGCCGACCGACTACTTGTCAGTGATAATCAAGATGGTTATGGCTGTATAAAGTGTCCATGGTAACTACAATAGAACTATTTGTAAACAGAAAGGAATGCTATTTAGAGGAATGTGTACAACAGAGCAAAGCATTGCATGTTTGGCTTATAATAAAGAGAGTAAAGAAACATCTATAACGTTGTTTTCTAAACAAACAAGTGAACTCCTTCAAGATATCAAATTGGATGTTCGTGATGATGGGCTTCCTTTGGATCTCGCTTATGATAACAAGAAGTACTTTGTATCTTTTCTCAAAAGTAACAGTATTTATGTTTTTGACGAGAATGGTGGTTTGTTATACAAGTTTGGAAAGAAAGGTAAAGAAGAAGGTCAGTTTAATGATCCATGGGGACTTGCTGTGTTTGGTGCAGACATGATTCTTGTCTGTGATCTTAATAACCAACGTGTACAATTATTGAATCTGGATGGTAAGTTCATCAGATCCTTTGGTAGCCGTGGTACAGGTCTTGGTCAAATGATTGCCCCCATTGATGTTGTAGTTACACCAGATGGTCAAGTCTTTGTACTGGAATTCTACAGTAAACGTGTGCAGGTGTTTAGATGAGACCCAGTAAACATTACATGTTTTCTCAGTTAGATGATTGACTTGATGACATTGATTGAATGATTAATTAATTGAATATCTGTCTGACTTATTATTCAACTCTTATAATATCAATTTTATAGTAGAGAAATAGAATGTTTTTCCTAGTTCACTTATTTAAAAAAAAAATATGTACTAGTTTACTCGCTAGTTTCCATTTATTTGTAGTCATTTATAGCAGAAGAACCCTTATAGGAAACTGTAAATAATACGTATGCGTAATAGCTGTTATTACAGTTATATGCAAACGATTTTGAACAATGGATTCAAGTCGAGGATTTCAGGTCAAGCTATTGTATATCTTAGATCTGGTGACGTAATCATTTAGGTCACGCAATCGTCGAGTACAGAGATTGATGAATCAAATGTAATTGATTATAATTATAATAATGACCGATCGGTTTACACTACTGAAAAAAACTACATGAATTGTTTGACAAAAATAACAAATGTTGCAACATGTAATATGACCAACACAACACAAAGCAATTATAACTAAGATCAATTTATCATCAATTTATATTGATTTATTGAGTGAATGATTGATTCGTTAATTGAATGATTCGTTGATTTATTGATTGATTGGTTAGTTGATTGATTGATTGGTAGGGTGGTTGATTGAATGATGGATTCATTGATTGATGGATTGGATGATTGATTGCTTGATTGTTTAGTTGATTGCTTAGTTGAGTGGTTGGTTGATGTATTGATTGACTGATTGATTGACTAATAAGTCAGCTCATTGAATCGAGAGCAGTTGTAAATATATGCCTCTATTCTAGTTATTTTGCTATCAGTATTTGTTAATGATAATATACCAGTAACTTCATACCAAAATAAGTCTATATTTGTAGTTTATAGATATCAATTATTAATGCTAGTAGTTTTATATTACGTGATACTTGGGGACTTCACGCTGTAGAACGGTGACAACAAAGTCAACATACTTAATCAACTAGAATGTACTAGAATGTTCTTAATGTTAGTAATTCCTAAATGATTGTTGGAATAGTTGAATGATTTCCTTTTCCAAGTTATAGGTGTGGTCAGCACTCCTTTTTGAAACGCTTAAAAGAGTTCAAATCAAATATTCCCTGTGCGTACCTTTTAGGGTTCTTGCTTAAAATTAAATTACGTAACAGGCTGAACATCAACTATTTAGGATAGTATACTAGATAACTAAGACTTTATTCACTATCAATGATAAGAATACATTAATTGGAACATAATTGTAGCGTTGTCAGTGTCCTTGTAGCAAGTTGTTCCATATACACCTATTTCAAAAATCGTTGCCGCAGCCGAACTACAGTCCACACTCTGAAGCCTGCAAAGGTTGTCGGTATTATGAACATAATTTGTGATTTATAACACGTTTTTTAAAAGAAATATCAGTGTTTCGTCATCTACGACTGTAACAGTGTTATGGTCATATAACACAAACACGTCCATCCAAAATATGCTATGAATGAACTGTTAACAAAAGAAGAAATACTGATATCCTTTGCAGGTTTCAGTGTCTAGACTGTAGCTTTGGCTGCGACAACGATTTTTGAAATTGGTGTATAATGCCGTGAATATTCCTGCGTCGTATCGTCTACTTCGCAGGCGTTATTATTGTCGTCACGCAACGTTCACTCCTCACAAGGAAGCGTTGCGTGACAACTCTAAAAACTGCTGCGGAGGAAAGATTTTTTCGTATTATTGCATATAATTATTTGCATTTCATGACACGAGAAAGACGACGAAAGGCGACACATTTTTAGACTGGGCTAGCTGCCACAGGAAACCCAGTAAAAATACATTACACGCTACAATACATACAGCTATTTCAAAAACGTTGAATACTGAATAGTGTATTCCAAGACCAAACTGCATTCTGGGACATGTTATATTGTTTAAAGTAAAATAGATAATTAATTGCATTTTCTGTCAACGCATTCCATCGAAATCAACATACTAGCTACATATAGAGAGTCATTATATTCAGATTCTATTTCAAATTAATGAAACCCATAATGCATTTCAGTATTGGCATACACTATTCAATATTCTGTCAACGCATTCCATCGAAATCAACATACTAGCTACATATAGAGAGTCATTATATTCAGATTCTATTTCAAATAAATGAAACCCATAATGCATTTCAGTATTGGCATACACTATTCAGTATTCTGTCAACGCATTCCATCCAAATCAACATACTAGCCACATATAGAGAGTCATTATATTCAGATTCTATTTCAAATTAATGAAACCCATAATGCATTTCAGTATTGGCATACACTATTCAGTATTCAACGTTTTTTAAAATAGCTGTATATATTATATCTGGTTTATCGTGTAATTATGGGATAAGGTTTCCAAATAATTTATATATCCTAAGTTACAATGTACTCAGATATTCTACAATGAAGACTTTGAAATACTTCGATTGAGAATTCTTTTATTTTTGTTATTTTTCGCTTCCACTACAATGTATACACACCTAGTTCTATCATCGCTTACTGACATTTTCACAAACATGCGAACTTCAAGGCTCAAATACTGAACTCGTTTTTGTAGTTTTCGCTTACGTCAATCAAACGCCTGATATTTCCCGACTGCTTTCCGAAGTATCGACATTCAATATGGCCGAGTTTGAAAGGTTTGTTCATTTAGAGGAGACTTCGTCGATGAAGAGGGAGAGCAAGTAAGTATCACAATACTTCTAAGTGAGTGGAATGTCTAAACAAACGTGTTCGATCATTGCTTTTGTGGTGGAATTTACACTTCACTTCAATGGAACTTCAAACGATTTGAGTCTCCTGTAAAGCTTGGAGTCGTTTCGCAGCTATTATCTTAAAAGTCTTCAAAATCGTCGCAAAATCTTTCAAATTCCATCATATTGATTGTCCTTACTACGGAAAGCATCCGAGAAATGTCGGAAGGTTGATTGACAGAAGCGAAAACTCATAAAACGAGTTTGATATTTTAGCGTTGGAGTTTGCATGCTTGTGAAAAATGCAGTAATACGATAAACGAACAATCGAGGCCTTTACATGGAAAATCGTTTTATGGCGACCCAATCCTCTGCATTGCTGTATCCACGCTTTAAGCCATTATACTACACAGGCAATAGCGGTAAAAATCTGATTTGATTTTATGAGTATATTTTTTGCGCTCCAAACGAATGAATTATTTACATAATTGAACGTGTCTCGTCCAATGGGTTCGTATCCTGTGGTAGTCGTCGTGTTTTGTATAGTTTTGGTTTCCCTGTGGTAGTTGTGTTCTGTATGGCTGTTGGGTTTCCTATGGTAGTTGTCGTGTTTTGTATAGTTTTGGTTTCCCTGTGGTAGTTGTGTTCTACATGGTTCTTGGGTTTCCTGTGGTAGTCATCGTGTTTTGTATAGTTTTGGTTTGCCTGTAGTAGTTGTGTTCTGTATGGCTCCTGGGTTTTCTGTGGAAGTTATGTTTTGTATAGTTTTGGTTTTCCTGTGGTAGTCGTGTTCTGTATTTTCTTGTGTTTCCTGTGGTGGTTGTGTTTTGGGTTTCCTCTGGTACTGTTTGATAACTACGTGGGATCCCTGTGGTAGCTTCATTTATCAGTATTGTGTACATTGTTAGAGCACTGTAACACCTGTATTTCCCCTAGAAACTGCTGTACATCGGGTTGCGACGTGTCTACGGCAACATACACCGCACTATCTTGTGTCGACCCTGAGACTGTTGTTATGACAACGTCATCCATGACGTTTTCCGAGACGATTTCTGATTGGATCTGACCGGCCTGTATTGCATGTGACTTGGTCTGCAAGCTGTCCCTGTGTAATAAGGTGTCCTTCTACGACTAATTCTTGTCCCCCTTCTTGTTGCTAGTGGGATAGTTGGATACTTGGACGACTTGTACATCATCTTGTGTTAAAACTGTCTCGTTGTGATTGGTGTTTGCCTCGTATTGTAAGGCAACTTGATATACTATTAGTTCTGGAGAGATATCGGGCAGCGAAACTGAAAGAAAATGTCATTGTAAACTTTACTATATTGAATCGTTAGCACATGCCTTTTCGATGATGGTGGTTGTGGTGATGGTGGTTGTGATGATGGTGGTTGTGATGATGGTGGTTGTGATGATGGTGGTTGTGATGATGGTGGTTGTGATGATGGTGGTTGTGGTGATGGTGGTTGTGGTGATGGTGGTTGTGATGATGGTGGTTGTGGTGATGGTGGTTGTGATGATGGTGGTTGTGATGTTGGTGGTTGTGATGATGGTGGTTGTGATGATGGTGGTTGTGATGATGGTGGTTGTGGTGATGGTGGTTGTGGTTGTGGTGATGGTGGTTGTGATGATGGTGGTTGTGATGATGGTGGTTGTGGTGATGGTGGTTGTGGTGATGGTGGTTGTGATGATGGTGGTTGTGGTGATGGTGGTTGTGATGATGGTGGTTGTGATGATGGTGGTTGTGATGTTGGTGGTTGTGATGATGGTGGTTGTGATGATGGTGGTTGTGATGATGGTGGTTGTGATGATGGTGGTTGTGATGATGGTGGTTGTGATGATGGTGGTTGTGATGTTGATGGTTGTGATGATGGTGGTTGTGATGATGGTGCATTGTTGTGATGATGGTGGTTGTGATGATGGTGATGATCATAATGATGGTAATGGTGGTAATAATAATGATGATAACGATGATGATGATAACGATATAATGGTAACGATGGTGATAATGATGACCATGATAACGATTTTGAAATGATGATGATAACGGTGACAACGATAATGATAATGATAACGATGGTGATAATGATCATGATGGTAATGATAACGATTATGATACTAATATTGACAATGATGATGATAACGATGATGATAATAATATTGACAATGATGATAACGATGATGATGATAATAATATTGTCAACGATGATAACGATGATGATATTAATATTGACAATGATGATAACGATGTTGACAATGATGATAACGATGATGATATTAATATTGACAATGATGATAACGATGATGATAATAATATTGACAATGATGATAACGATGGTGATGATAATAATATTGACAATGATGATAACGATGTTGATGATAATAATAATATTGACAATGATGATAACGATGATGATATTAATATTGACAATGATGATAACGATGATGATATTAATATTGACAATGATGATAACGATGATGATAATAATATTGACAATGATGATAACGATGGTGATGATAATAATATTGACAATGATGATAACGATGTTGATGATAATAATAATATTGACAATGATGATAACGATGATGATATTAATATTGACAATGATGATAACGATGATGATATTAATATTGACAATGATAATATTATGACAATGATGATAACAATGATGATGATAACGATGATGACGATAATAATATTGACAATGATAATAACGATGATTACGATGTTGATAATGATGCTGATGATAATAATATTGACAATACTGATGATGATAATATTGACAATGATAACGATGATGATGATAACGATGTTGATAATGATGATGATAACGATGATGATAACGATGCTGATGATAATAATATTGACAATGGTGATAACAATGATGATAATGATGATAACGATGATGATAACGATGTTAACAATGATGATAACGATGTTGATAATGATGCTGATGATTTAAGATTGTTATAGTTGTTCTTACCAGTGGTGACGTTGGAGCCGTCATCATTGTTACTACGAATCTGAGCCTGGTTTAAGATATGCTGTGCTATCAATAGCTGCTGTGCGAGGGTTACCTTGACAACAGAACATAAACATTACTACATGTAAAGAGATATAGCATACACCTTGTTTGACATAACAAGTTCAAGTTTATTTTTAAGTTACATACTGTTAAATAATAGAGTGAAGGCATTTAACCCGTGAAATAGAAATTGCTTGCTAAAGTGTAATAGTCAAATAGATTTAAAACTAATGTGTTAGTCTAATATCTATTTAACGGGTTTAATGACCTCACTCTATATGAAGATTTAAAGAATAAGAATAGACCAGTTTATTCCTCTCCCGGATTCCTCTTTGGGGCTATTTTACAGTATACAATGTAATTGTGTTTTAAAGTACATATAAAGATAGATAGATAGATATAAATTACAAAGCAAATAGTTAATATGAAAGATACAATAAGGAGGGGGGAAAGGACATGTACTGGAAGATAGTTATAATAAGTATTGAATTGATAATGAATTTATCGTTGAAAAATTAAGCATAAAAAGCGGAAAAACAGACCCAACTGACCGCTTTAAACCGGTTAGCGTACCTCGGCAGTCAGTGAATTCGTTTCACGATACAAACTACTACTTATATTATGAATTATCGAATCTACCTTCTTTGAACGTTTCAATGAAGTTTTGTCAGTGATTCAGCAAAACAATTCATCCTTGTACAATTCCTCTCTCTATGTTGAAACAACTAGAAAATACATTCTATTGACATCCCGACGTAGCTAATCGGACAAAATCGAACGTTCGATTAATCGAACTTAATCGAACGTAATCGAACACTAATCAAGTGATTAAATTCGGTAATCAGACAAAATCAAACATTCAAAATTTTTTTGGGGGCTTAATCGAACTTAATCGAACGTTCAAAAAAGTTCGATAAATGATTGATCAAAAGCTATTACCAAAAGCTATTGATTACTAATATATAGTGTTAATTCGAGTAACTGAGTAACTAAATCCCGAGGCCCTTTTTGCATAAGGGACGGATCATTAGGAAAGTTATTGGGGGGGGGGGGGGGGGGGGGTACGTCCTTTGGGACATGTAATACCGTAAAACGGAGTGCACTGATGGAGAGAGGGGAGTAAAATGAGCGCACCGTCGGCCTCAACGTCAACTTTATCAGTCTTTATCATGATTAGTCTTTATCAGTCGACATGAAATAAGGTTGCTTTACTTTACTTTTTACCTTAAACTCCAATCTATAAAAAAAAAAAACACAGCAACAATGAAAGTGAAAAGTAACAATTTTTTCACTTTTATTCACTTTATTAGCTCTGTAATACAGTACAGCTCAAATGTATTGTATCAACTAGCTACACGCGCTACGCGGCCTTTTTTGCGTGTATTACACTCGCTTTAATTTCTTGTTCAGAAAATTGCTGGCTTCGGAGCGTGCACATTCGCGTACCTAATAATGTTAGTAACTTCAGTGTACACTACTTTTCTTCTGTTATTAATTGGTAAACTGTTTTCCTTTATCTGACCAAGGGCAGATTTGCACGCAAAAACAAAAACAAAAAATCAAAAAGAATGAGCTCATTGGAATAAAGTTACACGAGATAGAGCCAGGAAATTAAAGTTGCTCGGAAAATATATTATGATACATTCGATCTGTACAGTACGTAGTAGTGGATTTAGTACCACGTGATCAGTTTGAATCGCCAGCTTTTACGTCACTTTGCAGCCTCGTTCTGGTTTCCAAACACCACAGATAACCCCAATTCTGTTGGCGAGTATTTTACAGTACGTTTAAGAGTACATGTATAAACATTTACATGTACGAAATATCTTTGTTACAGTTTACTTCAGCAAAGAAATAAAACATATGTTTTTTAATGTATTCGTTAAATTAGTTTTAAAACGCTTTAAAACAGTTTAAAACAGTTTGGAAGACAAAAATTGTAAATTTAAAAGAATGTTCGATAATGTTCGGTAATCGAATTTAATCGAACACTCACAAAAAAATTCCTGTTCGATTTTGTCTGATTATCCATCATAATCGAACTTAATCGTTCGACTAAATTCGATTACGTTCGATTAAATTCGATTATCAAACTGTTCGATTAGCGCAGCTACGTCGGGTGACATGAAAAAAAAATCACACTGCTAGGCTGCTATTTGCTGTGTTGATATTTGTTTTAATTTGATTGAGAAAACTTTTGAATCTTAGCCTAATTGCAAACAATTGCTAAATGTCTATTCTCTTAACTCTGCATGGCGTTCATCAAAAATAAACGTTTAATAATACTGCGCGCTCCGGTTCTTGTCGAATTTACATGCGAGACTTGACTTACGCACACTTGCGTAAAACGCTTACGTTTTACGTAACATATTGATTTTGTTGTAATCTGTTTTTTTTTTTTTAGGTAGATTGTCACGCAAATCAACCAATTTGACGTCTTTTGACTAAAGACGATAAAGCTACACCTAAACTAGGGACAGAGGAAAGATGGCCGATGTGGAACGAAAGGGAGCCTTCCGCAAACGCGAGGATTACGAGTAAGACACGTACAGCAACCACGGGCTGTATGATACGCTTTTCTGCGAGTCGCGAGTCGTGAGCAATGTTTGTTAGTGGACTAAATAAAACACATCATACTCACTTGAGGATAAATAAAACATGAATTTACTGTCGTTTGTGTTCATTTTCCTACGGAAAACCGGCCATCTTGAATATACTAGTTATCAGTCCTATCGTCCGATGGCAGAGCGCGGTCCCCTGGCTAAAACAGGAAGCCCAAATGATATATCTCCCCGTGTACTAAATACTAACAGGGTAGGATCTAAATAGGCGTCGTCCCCCTCTCCGCCAATGAGATTAGTGAATTTAGTACCACGTGATCAGTTTGAATCGTCAAGAGCTTGATGCCAGCTTTTACGTCACTTTGCAGCGTCGTTCTGGTTTCCAAACACCACAGGTAACCCCATTTCTGTTGGCGAGTATTTTTTTCAACTTTGCGAACCTTCGTTAACTGTGTTAGTATAATTGTAATAACTTTTTAGAGATCAGCTTTTCTATGTTACTTAATAAATTCCATTGCATTCTTTTGTGTCTATTTGACTATTACATCTTGACTATTTAATTTTGTTTCAAGTTTTAATGTCTTCACTCTACGTAACTTTATTGCAAATAAATGTTAAAGAAAAAAATCAGTTTATCTGAGTGTTTTAAAAGAGCTTTTTCTATATCCATTTACCTTAGAGCATGTAAAGAAACATTGCATTAAATTATAAAACTCAATGCATCTCCTATCTAAAATGTGAGCTTAAACTATAACAACTTAAAGTCTCATAAGTCATAATAGAACTGAAAAGACCTTGTGTTAATACACAAACTATAAAAGTCTTTACACAAGCAGAACCTGACAATCTTTGAATCCTATAATTTGCGAATATCGCTAATATTGAGTTCAGACCATTCAAACACTATCTAACAATAACAGTCTTTCTTGAGACTATAAGAAAACCAATTACACTGATATCATGGCTATCATAAGGAAAGTAAACCGTATTTATAAAAACAAAATGTACATATTATATATTGTATATGGAATATCATCCCTTGATATTTCAAAATAGGTTTTAAAGCGTTTTTTTGTCAATAATCAGACATCAGAATTTATAGCCGAACAATTCAATATATAATTCTTATATACCATAACTAGTTGTTATTATCCAATAGTTTTGTTTTGACAAAGTTTCAAAGAGTACTTCTCTTTATGACGTCATGGTTTCCATGGTGTAGTGGGAACAGGTGTTTCTTGGTTGGCTTTTCTCTGAACTCGTAAATGAACTAGAATGTTCTGGTTTGTAATTGCTACAAGATTGTTAGAACAGTTCTAGAATATTCTATCTCTGTATATTTTAAGAGAATCTAGAATTATTCCATTAGTAAGTTTGTTGCAATAGAAAAAAGCACTTTCTGTATCCTTTAAACTTTAATAGAGAATGTTATGAATCATTGCATTAAATTCAATACCTCTAATCCCTAATCCTATCTCAAATGTGAGCTAAAAAATATAACGAAAAAAAAAAAATGGCCCAGAATTCAACATAGAACTGAAAAGACCAACAGCGCGACGCGCTAGAGTATGACCACTTTTAATATATTCGCATACCTCTATGCACGGACTTTATGCTGCGAAACGAGTTTTTACACGCCTTATTCGGTAATATCAGACAACTTCATATCAAATGTGTCTGTCAGTTAAAGTACAAACTCCCGTGCATAGAAGTATGCGAATACATTAAATGTGGTCATATTTTGCGCGTTGCGCTGTAACACAAGTTGCAGAAACGTCAATCACAGTAACAACAGTCGTTACACACCCAGTAGATCATAATCCTTTATCATCACTAACACCTTTGTTAAAACCATTCAAACAATCAGTCACTAACAACAACAGTCTTTCTTGATATTATACACACTCGGAAAATCGTTATTCAGAAATAGTCTACACAAGCAGAACCGGACAATCTTTTAATCTTTTAATTAAAATTCGCAAATATTGCTAACATTTCCGTTCAGACCATTTAAACACAATCTAACAATAACAATATTTCTTGAGACCATAAGAAAAACAATTACACTGATATGTTATGGCTATCATAAGGAAAGTAAACTGTATTTATGACAATAAGATGTAACTTTTCGCCCTATCAACCCAGCATAGTATAACGTACATGGAATATTATCCCTTAATTTCTCAAAAGGTGTTTTATAGCAGTATTTATCAATTATAAGACATCAGTATTTATCAGCGCCGAATAATTCAAAACAGTTCTATAATAAAATTACTAGTTGTTATTATCCAATAG
The DNA here is from genome assembly GCA_949775045.1 of Metridium senile. Lineage (NCBI taxonomy): Eukaryota > Metazoa > Cnidaria > Anthozoa > Actiniaria > Metridiidae > Metridium > Metridium senile. The sequence continues at coordinate 5,924,599 of OX459105.1, read as the reverse complement.
TTTTGTTTTGACAAAGTTTCAAAGAGTCTTTTCTTTATGGCGTCATGGTTTCCATGGTGTAGTGGGGACAGGTGTTTCTTGGTTGGCTTTTCTCGGAACTCGTAAATAGGAATCATATCAAAGCATCTCAACTACAATGGCAGAACTCAACGATTTCACTCAAGAATTGGAGAAGATAGTAACCTGTGTTATATGTAATGATATATTCACCGAACCGAAGACACTGCCGTGTCTACATACTTTCTGCTTTGCATGTATTCAAAGCTGGGACGAAGCTTGTAAGAAGGAGAGAAAGCCATTCAAGTGCCCTTCTTGTAGAGCGAAGATTACCGTACAAGAAGGCAATGTTGTCAACCTACCAACTTCATTTGAACATAACTCCTTGGTACAGTTATACAACTCCATCAAAAACAAGACTAGCGATCAGCAGCAGTTACAGCAATGTTTTGGTTGTTCTAAACACCGCGTTATAGTTGCATTTTGTTTCCAATGTGAAGGATTTCTTTGTAGTGATTGTGTGAACATCCACAAGACCATCAGTCCACTGAAAGAGACCCACCAAGCAACGCCGTTAAGCAAATTAAGGAAAGAAAATATGAGCAGTTATATCGATCACAAGTCGTTTTGTCAAGAGCAATACCACGAGAACATTCGCCTCGAATATTACTGTCAAACATGCAAGAAATGCATTTGCCAGAAATGTGTTGCAACAGCACATAGTATTCACAACAAGGTAAGCATCGAAGAAGCTGCTGCACATGCTAAAAAAGACATTAGAAAAGAAAAACACCGACTGAATGAAGCGATTAAAATGTACGAGAAAGAACTGGAACTATCTCGTCAAAATAGAGACAGGATTAACAACGAAGTATATGTAGCTAAAGCGAAATTACGTAGTGACACCCAAGCTCAGATGAAGATTTTACAAGATAAAGAAAACGCAATAATTGCGAGCTTGAACGACTTCTTTGTGGATCAAACAACAGCGAATGATGAAGAGAAAAGTGAAATTGACGCTATTCTTCAACAGGCTGTGGAATTACAGAATCAGTGTCAAGAAATAGATGACTACAACTTAAAGCAGTTTATATTGGAAGGACATGAGAAGCTAGAGGAAGTTTGTAAAACTACTGTCAAAGGAGCTTCAATTTTGTCCACGAAACCAGTCAAGCGCAACTCAAGCGTACATTATATTTCAAACACAGATACCATTAATAGTGTAAAAGATGTCAAGCTTGGAACGATCGTACAAAGCATGACAAACCCGTCACGATGTTCGATCGAAACTCGAAGTCACGCAAAATGTGGTTTTATTAACCATTTTGATATCGTGAGTAAAGATTCAAAAGGAGATGTATGCGATACCAATAAAGCTTTGATTGATGTACAAATCCAAGATATTGACGGCAACGATGTACAAACAGAACTCTCTGAAATTCAAACTGGAAAGTACACCGTTAAATATAAAGCAGAAAAGCCATCACCGTACAAAGTTCTGGTGAGTATTGGAGGAAAACCGATCAACAACTCACCACAGAACGTTGAGACAATCGATGCTAAAGCAGAGATTAAACCAGTCAGGGTTATTGAGACAGGAAGGTTATTATTTCCCCAAGCACTAGCTGTGAGTAAGAAAGGCGAGACAGCTGTTGTTGATGATGATAGTCGTGGTATCCGTCGCGTTGTATTATTGAGTGCTGATGGAGAGTATTTGAGACAGTTTGGTGGTGAAGGAACAGGAGAGAAACGATTGAGTAATGCATATGGAGTAGCCTTCAAAGACAACCGACTACTTGTCAGTGATAATCAAGATGGTTATGGCTGTATAAAGGAATTCGAAATTCATGGTAACTACAATAGAACTATTTGTAAACAGAAAGGAATGCTATTTACAAGAATGTGTACAACAGAGCAAAGCATTGCATGTTTGGCTAATAATCAGGATAGTAAAGAAACATTTATAAAGTTGGTTTCTAAACAAGCAGGTCATCTCCTTCAAGATATCAAATTGGATATTCGTGATGTTGGGCTTCCTGGTTTTTTCGCTCATGATAACAATAAATACTTCGTATCTTTTTACAAGAGTAACAGTATTTATGTTTTTGACGAGAATGGTGGTTTGTTGTTCTCGTTTGGAGAGAATGGTAACAAAGAAGCTCAGTTTAATGTTCTAAGGGGACTTGCTGTGTTTGGTGCAGACATGATTCTTGTCTGTGATTTTGGTAACCATCGTGTACAATTATTGAATCAAGATGGTAGGTTCATCAGGTGTTTTGGTAGCCGTGGTACAGGTCTTGGTAAAATGAATGGCCCTAAAGATGTTGTAGTTACACCAGATAGTCAAGTCTTTGTACTGGAAGGGGCTGGTAAACGTGTGCAGGTGTTTAGATGAGACCCAGTAGACATTATTTGTTTTCTCAGTAAGATGATTGACTTGATGACATTGATTAAATGATTGATGAATTACTGACTGACTTATTATTCAACTCTTATAATATCAATTTTATAGTAGAGAAATAGAATGTTTTTCCTAGTTCACTTATTTTTAGTATATATAAGATAGTTAATAAATTGAAATTTGTAACACCGTAAAAAAAAATACTTAACTTTAATCCGACAAAGGGCTAAAGCTGTAAACTTTAAAAAAGATAAGTATCTTTTTTAACGGCGTTACATTGCACACTGATGAAATATGTACTAGTTTACTCGCTAGTTTCCATTTATTATTAGTATTTATAGCAGAAGAACCCTTATAGCAAACTGTAACGTATGCTTAATAGCTGTTATTACAGTGATATGCAAACGATTTTGAACAATGGATTCAAGTCGAGGATTTCAGGTCCAGTTTTTGTTTTTCCACCGAGAGCCATGTATTAGAATCCATTGTTTAAAAACATTTGTATTTAACTGTAACAACAGCTATTGTATATTGGTGATCTGGTGACGTAATCATTTAGGTCACGCAATCATGCATCGAGTACAGAGCTGATCGATGAATCAAATGTAATTGATTATAACTAGCCTAATTTACATTTAGTGAGTGCTGCCTTAATTTAGTTGGGATTGCTTTCATTTGAAAAGTATGAAATGACACGACACATACCCTTGAAAATGTCAAAACTTTTTGTGATAAGGTTTGCTGTGGTGAAATTTTATCTGAAATGTCTTTCGTACGGCATATGTACTTAAACTAGACGCCCAGATTGAGCATTTACTCGTGCCCTGGATGCATTGATGATGAAAAATTGAAGATCAATGTTTGAGTGTTTTTTATAAACCTGTGATATATTTATATAGTATTACGCAATAGTGGAGTCTAGTGTCGTTGTTTTCCTTTTGTAATTATCAATTATTGAAACTGAGGGAGGTAGATCTGTCGGCTGCCCCAGGAACGCCTGACAATTAATGTTTGCTGAATCCTACAGACTCGTCAACACAAACAAAATGACTCAAAATGTACTTCAAATTTTAATATAGTTTCTTAAATCTATGATAGAAATAAAGATTTGTTATCTATTAATATATTTAGTGCGTGTGTGGTCGATCTAGATACGTTTTTGGGGGGGTTTAGAACGACCGATTAAACAATCCAAGTTATTGTTTACAGCAGGTTTGAGTCACGCATGCCGCAACAATCTGTATATTTTATGAATAAATGAATAGTATTTTGATAATAACTGACACCAAACAAAAGCTGAATTACATATTCATCAATTACAGTTCAAATTTAGTAATGTTTACAATAAATTCATGATTATATTCACGATAAAAGTTACGATAACAAATCTACTTACTAATATGGACGATTTTGTAATAGTGTTCTGAGTTGCTTTTCGGACTTCAGGATGTATAAAAGTGTTCTTAAAATAAACCGCTTTCCATCTGGGTACAAAGAACATGAGAGAAGGCTTTGTTCCGGGCTTTGTTATGCTGAGCGAATATTCTGGAGTAGACTTGTCTTGTGTCGAGCAATTAAATAAGTGACTAAATAGTCCCTTATTACCTAAATTCTCCCTCCATTGATTCCAAAGTACGTAGGTTGAACGTTTTAAAGACATTCTCTTCATAAAATCAACAGAGTGAACTGCAAATCGGCTAGAGGACGAAAGCCGTCAGGTCACGAGGATTTAAAATTAAAGCACGAACTCCATTGTGGTCGAACTTTGGTATGCTTGGAATGCATGGGCGAAAGGCATTGTGGTCGAATTTTGGTATGCATGGTATGCAGTTAAATCTCGATTTTTGTTGCCTATCTACTGAAATAGGATCGCTGCCTTGCTCCGCTCGCTCCAGGCTCGCTCCGCTACGGAAGCAATTATAATAATGACCGATCGGTTTACACTACTGAAAAAAAACTACATGAATTGCTTGACAAAATTAACAAATGTTGCAACATGTAATATGACCAACACAACACAAAGCAATTATAACTAAGATCAATTTATCACCAATTTATATTGATTGATTGATTGATTGATTGATTGATTGATTGATTGATTGATTGATTGATTGATTGATTGGCTGGTTGGTTTTGATTGGCTGGTTGGTTTTGATTGATTGGTTGATTGGTTAGTTGATTGATTGATTAGTTAATACTTCAGTTCATTGAATCGAAATCAGCTGTCTATATAGCCCTCTATTCTAGTACTTTTGCTATCAGTATTTGCTAATAATAATATACCAGTAACTTCATACCAAAATAAGTCTATAATTGTAGCTTATAAATGTCAATTATTAATGCTAGTAGTTTTATGTAACGTGATACCTGGGGACCTCACGCTTTAGGACGGTGACAACATTCACACCAATGTATCCTTGCTTTGTTCTATGATTTATCAGTATGATATATTTGGTCCCTAGTTATCATATCATCGTAAACATTTATCAACTTGTATGTTTGTCAATTGTGACAAAGTCAACATAGTTTATAAACTAGAATGTACTAGAATGTTCTTTGTTAGTAATTCCTGGAAGATTGTTGGAATAGTTCTGGAATATTCTCTCTTTTGATATTTAACAAGAATCTAGAATTATGCTATTAGTATGAAAGTTTGTTATAATAGAATGTTAAGGAATAAAACCTATTGTAAAGATTATATATCTAGAAGCAAAGACTGTAATCATAACTGAGTTTGATGCTCAGAGTGTTAAAAGCAGACAATATCATTTAAGCGATAAGTATCTTGTTTGAATCAGACTTGTTACAATTTGTGACGTAATATACAAATAAATTGAGTAGTTCAGTACTTATTGCAAGGTTGTCATCATCATTTACTGTTTTTATCATTACTGTTAAATGTTGTTTATTTTATTTATTCGATATTTATACAGGGTATCTATTTTAACATAGCTAATTTAAATAGATCCCTGTTAAAGAAAGATAAATACATTAAATAAATAGATACAAAACAGAGTTGGCTAAGTTACGATAAAGATAAAAGATCATAACCAAAGTGCGTTGGAAATGCTGTTTGCAAGAAATTTTGCAGATTTTTAAATTGTTGTATATTAAATACCATCGTTATCATCATCATTATAATAATCATCGTTATATCGTTATTGTCATCATCATCATTTTAATAATCATAGTTATATCGTTATTGTCATCATCATCATCATTATAATAATCATCGTTATATCGTTATTGTCATCATCATCATTATAATAATCATCGTTATATCGTTATTGTCATCATCATCATTATGATAATCATCGCTATTGTCATCATTATCAATGAGTTTCATTCAAATCATTAGAATTATTGAAGATAGATATTGTAGATACACCGTTTCCGAGAAAGTTTGTCACCTGTCGAAAAGCAAACAAACTAGTGGCGCAAAGGATCATGGATCGTTTCAGAAACTAAACTGGTTCATTCGGAACGACTTTCTTGTTGATTGATAAGTCAAAACGGTCATTTCTCAAAAACATATTTACAAGTGTAGCGATGTGGCCATGAATTCCCTAAAAAAAAAAATGAAATCCCTGTGTCCCAATAAAATTTGCATACGTTACCCATAGTACCCTGCGCTACTACCTTATAGGCTTTTCACTTCGCGGGTGACAAAGTTTCTCGGAAAGGGTGTAGTTAGGCGCGACGGCGTTGACTAGTACAGCCACTACAGCGGTATATACATGTAGCGTACGATCGTTCAAGAGATCGGTAAACCGAGTAAACAGGAGGTCAAACATGCCGGGGGAGGGAGAGGGTGGGGACTTCCTTTGTCCAAGTAGTAGGGTTGATCAGTGGTACTTTTTAAAACGATTAAAAGAGCAATGATAACTATACATAATTTTCTGATTAATGTTTGATTAATTTGGATAGTACGCGCGCGTTGATTGGTCAAACAACCGTGCTTCATGAGAGCATGAAACACATCAACGCCATTTTCAAGCGCGTGCGCTCATTCAACGGTCAGTTTTTTCGTTGCTTTGATCTTTCGGGCGCGCTTATTGGTCAGTTTCGAGAAAAAGCAACGTAAGGAGAAATGACATCGTCAAACGAATAAAAGGGCATTTTTTCCGTCTTTCAGCGCGATTGTTATTTTATAAAAGAAATGAAACACGTCTTCTGTTTTTTCACTTGCTTATGAAAACCTCGATACGTTTGGGAGAATTCTCGAGCAGGTCCAAACACTTGACTTTGTCTCGTGTTTGGACTGATCTGCTCTCGAATTCTCCCAAACGCATCTCGGTTTTCATTAGCGCGTGAAAACACGGAAGACGTATTTGATTTCTTAAATTATATATTGAGCACAGGTAGCCCAAGCAATGTAATTTGTGTCTAAAATTAGATATACTTAGAATTATAAAGATTGTCTTTAATGAACATAGTTTCATCTTCATGACTTCAAAATGTGATGTAACTTTCAAATATATCAATAGGTTACTAGTCGTTACCTTTGGTAAGTGAATTGCTGCGAGCTTTTATAAAGAGGAGGTTCGCGCAGGAAGTACAAACAGTTTAGATCTGATATAAACACTTTTATTTCTATAAATTTAAAAAATCATCAATATATTAATCAAACATGTTTGTGATTACAACCAATAAACAACAATAATGAACTGTAACAGTAACTGAGCATATTTGAATGTTATTGCAATTTTATCATGTGAAACTCAGACATCCAAATATACAGCTGGTTTTTGCTTTTCTCGTTTGATCTATCAAAACTAAAAATGCAAATTACGTTTTGAAATAGCTGTATAACTTCAAATGCAGTGTAACTTCTAAATATGGCTTCTTAATGTATACACTTTTATAACTTTTAAATAACTTCTTAAAAACTAACTTCTTATATAACTTCTACTTATAAGTAGAAATGTCTAACAGTAACTTCTAACATGTATAACGTCTTATATAACTTTTATATGTGATGAGCAAATTAGGAGATACTCTAGATACTCACTTACACTATAGTAGTTCAATTAACATTTGTTATTATAAATTTGTTCATTACCGAATGTGATTTGACATTTGTTTGTTGTGAAACAACCTGAATAACAGGCGATTTATTCGTTGAAAGCCAGCCAGCTCGATCAGGCAGATATCTGAGGGAAATCGTCTCTGAATCTGGGATGAGATCTTTTTCAAAAGCATTCAAGTACATCTTGTCCCCTTCTATTAAAATCTGATCGATAGTTTCAACATTCCATTGCATAATAGGCCATGCTTGAGCACACAAAAACGCTGAAAGACTCATAAAAGTACATTGTCTTCCCCGGGAAAGGTCACTAAAACAATCGTGACCTTGATGAATGCTCCCAGCGATGAATAAAGTTGAGATATTCATGAATCACATGTAAAAAAGAATACTAACCTGTTTGAAATTCACTGGACGCTACGTCTTACACGAGGTGTTGAGCAAGAGAAACCCACGTGAGTTGAGACGTGAGATGTAGCACGTATAAGATAAGCCGCTGGACAAATGTACTGTCGTTGCAAGAAATCATCGCCAAGGCATCGAACGAATCGACATTTCTACTGTAGATATAGCCCAGACCGGCTCGTCCATAGTTACACAGGGATACCGTCAGGAATAGTGTCGATGCTCGCTTCGCTCGCAGCAATTAGTTTTGTCGCATTTTGAAGTCAATTAGACGTATTTTGGATATGTGAGGAATTACAAGAATTGTTCTAATCGTTAATTCCGCCTCTAAATCTTTTCATTTATTTTAGGCGTAAATCTCAAAATGATTTGTAAATACATTTGTGTGGGCTCCCTGTTTTTTGGCCGAGAGAGATTGTGAATGAGTGCAAGGAACGCCTTGTTGGAACAGCTGACGTCGCCATATTTAATTTGGCACGTTTATAAAATGTTTGTGAAAGTTGGTGTTTTTGTGGAGTTTAAGGGTAAAACAAGACACAAATGGACGATAATATACAAGGTGAGATATATAAGTATGTAAATTGAGTAAAACTGAGATATGAATTGAAGAAAGAAGGCGCAGAACTTGGCTTTTTTATTGTACATTTTTCAAACACGATTAACGTTATAGTCATTCGAATCTTCCAGTTCTTTTTACTCTATCTAAAACCTTCTAAATATTGTTATTGCTGTTACACTATTAACTCTCATAAATTGTGTCATGATCATCGTAGAGGTCTATGATCATCATGATAATTAACGCGAATAATAAAAATGATGATTGCTCTGATGTTGATGGATAACTAGGAGGTATATTTTCAACCACAAAGTTTTACAAATACAGTTTGAGCATAAAGCGATGTATTTAGTTATATTTAACATGTGATGAGAATGAAAATCAGTTATCAAGCATCCCTCACATGATGGAGCAATTCAACTATGATGATGATGACAATGATAAAGATACGTAATGCTGACAACAACTTTGCACATGAGGACAATGATAAAGATACGTAATGCTGACAACAACTTTGCACATGAGGACAATGATAAAGATATGTAATGCTGACAACAACTTTGCACATGATGACAATGATAAAGATACGTAATGCTGACAACAACTTTGCACATGATGATAAAGATACGTAATGCTGACAACAACTTTGCACATGATGACAATGATAATTAAATACTGCGTACAATAACTGACAAAAATTACCTGCAGAGGAACAAGAGGGGGCTTTCGTCATCGTCACAATCTTCAACTACAAGTCTGTAAAATACAAAATATAAAAACTTTAGTTCCACCATCGATATTGGTAGTTACTAAAAGTGTTTGTTGATGTTTTTATTATTGAGATAAATAAGCACTGTTTTATGTACTAACCTTGCATGTTGTTTAGGGCTAGATTGTTGAGTAAAAGTAAAAAAGCATGAATATTTTTTTATATTCTTATAAATAGAAATACTTAGAATTATAATAATAGTAAATAACAAATTGAATTTATTTATCTCAATTTCCTTCATTTGTTTTTTCTCTATTTTATCTTTCTCTTTGTTCATTAAGGTTACTTTTCCTTCATACTCTTATATTTTTTTCTTTCAGTTTCCTATTTTTTGAACTGTTGTTTCATATTAATATTTGAAATGAAATGATATGTAACTTACCTTATTGATGAGCTCCTCACTGTAGATAAAAGAGATCAAAAATATTAGTTAGCTTTTAAAATGACATGTAGTCACTTGTGATGACAAAGAAAACATATTTTAATGGAGACTAGCTACTGAGAATGCATTTTTCGTGTTAATGTTGTGATATTAATACCCTGTGAGCAGAGATTTCTTCCTCTCTCTAGTCATTCTAGGTAAGAGAAAGGAACCTCAGCTCGCAGGGTAGATATTCATTAATAGATAGTAATATTTTATTTCTCAGTCTACACAAGAGCTGTCAATCAACTAAAAGTAGTGCATTAACCAAAATGCTAAATTGACATATTTTTCAAAAGACTTTAGAAAGTTCTTTTGTAATCAGACATCATTTGTGTTCACTTGATATTATTTATTTTAATTTTTAGCCAATCACTGTGCAGAAACAACTATTGTGTTTTCTTTAAAGCTTTGATAATGACTGACAGTTGTTATGGAGACTGGCTACTGAGAATGCATTTATTTGTGTTAATATCATGATATTAATTAATAGAGAGTAATATTTTATTTCTCAGTCTACACAAGAGCTGTCAAGCCATGGTAAGCAGAGTATAGTTCGCGTTTGTATTCGCTTGTAATCTCCGTGTAGACAACGTCAAACAAATGACGTCAAATTGGATGACTTGCGTGACTATCTACCTCCCCCTCCCTCCCCTCCCTCGATAGCGAATCGCTGGAATGATGCGTCAGGCCACAGGCAGCCCAACTATTCTCTCTGAGGATTTTTTTGTAATGACAGTAAAGTTATTTTAACCGCGCGCCGAGCGCCATGCATATTGGAATAAATATCTTTTGTTAGGATCATTGAGCGCGCGGTTGGGGTTCCTGTGGTGTATTTGTTTGAATGTGCGTGGATAAGATTCCTGTGGCTTTTTGCAAGCAATTTTTCGGTCGTGCGGAATCGCACGTACGACAAAAAAAATCGAAGAAAGTAGTACCTCCCTCTTCAACACCGCGCGACTTTGACGAAAATTGCTTGCAAAAAGCCACAGGAATCCCATCCGCGCGCATTCAAACAAATACACCACAGGAACCCCAACCGCGCGCTCAATGATCCTAACAAACTGGAAAGATAAATATTCCAATATGGCGCTCGGCGCGCGGTTAAAAATAACTTTATTGTCATTACAAAAAAATCCTCAAATAGAATAGTTGGGCTGCCTGTGGTCAGGCTAGCCACCGATAATATTGATTTATCAGGGGTAGGGTAGAAAATGGTTGTGAAATGGATAGTATTGCATAAAAAACAAGCATTTAAAGCGAGTGTTAACTATTTATGTCCAAGATTGTAGCCATGCACCGATAATATTAATTTATCAGCGAGCTGTTTGGGATGCTTGTTTTTTATTTGGTTATCTTTGGGATCAGATCATTCACTCTTATTTTGAATAAGAAAGTGGTAATATTATAGAGTGCTACACGGATCTGGATACCTTTGAAACTGCATACTTTTTGATACAATTCGGCCTATCGTCCACACGAATCCAGTGAATTCTGTCACCGAAACCGCATACTTTTACTTGAATCCTCCGGATACACGGATTCGTGTGGACGCAAATATTTCTATGCGGTTTAGGCCAGATCGTGTAGACGAGGCCTAATACACCTTAGCAGTCTAAATTTCATTGTTTTCTTTTTATTCTATTTGACTACCGGTATTACACTTTAGCAAGCAATTTCTATTTCACGGGTTAGAGTGAAGTCATTTAACCCGTGAAATAGATGTTAGACTAATACACCTTAGCAGTCTAGAATTCATGCGGCCTCCATCCCATGTTTTACGCTGACGATAGTCAGATTTATGTAACCATGGAGAAAAGTGATAGAACCCAAGCTACGGAGGCTATTAGGCAATGTGTTGATCGTGTCTGTAATTGGTATCATCAAAACTTTTTCGCATGCAACACTGAAAAGACTAAAGTTATTCATCTGTCCTCTAAATTTATTCACACTAGCCCTATTACTAATATCCAAGTTGGCGACACTAATATTAAACCACAAATAGAAGTCTGTGATCTTGGAATTGTTCTGGACAATCATCTTAATATGACAACTCACATCAACAATATATGTAAATCCGCTTCTTTTTCTATTCGTAATATTGGTAAAATCAGGAAGTACTTGGACGAGCAGTCAACGAAAAAACTTGTACACGCTTTTGTCACTTCAAAATTGGACTTTTGTAACAGCCTCTTGTTTGGTCTCCCTAAGAAACACACGGACAAACTACAACGCATACTTAACTCCGCTGCACGAATCACAACAAGGACTCAAAAACATGAACATATCACTCCCATACTCCATAATCTGCATTGGCTCCCTATTAGAAAAAGAATTTGTTTTAAAATAATCACTCTGACTTTTAAAGCTCTTAATGGAATGGCTCCCTCATACCTTACTAATCTACTGGAAATACGTCGTCCGGCTCGTAACCTTCGTTCAAACTCTTCTAGCCTACTTCTTCAACTGCCATCTTACCGAACTGAAACCTATGGTGCTCGATCTTTCTCTGTTGCTGCTGCCTCTCTTTGGAACACTTTGCCTGCTGATCTCAGGAACATTAAACTGTTATCCTCCTTCAAAAACAAGTTAAAAACTTTTCTTTTTGACTCATAGTAATTTTTCATTTTTCGATTTATTTTTGTAAAGCGCACCGAGATTTAATGGGGCGCGCTATATAAGAAATGTATTATTATTATTAATTCCATTGTTTTCTTTTGTGTCTATTTGACTATTACACTTTAGCAAGCAATTTCTATTTCATGACTTCACTCTATAACCGTGAAACAAATATTGCTAATTAGTTCTAAATAGTGTTAATTAAACAATAGAAAACAATAGAATTAGCATAAAATATCACTATTTAGTACTAATTATGTTGCACACTTTTAATGTTTGTACACTATTCATTTATTAGAGTTAACCTTTAAAATAAAATGAAAATATCAATATTAAATCCGAATTTTCAAAAATCTTGATCATTTTATTATCTTTCAATTTTTTCGCACATCTGTCGGCGCCAAGATTACGATTCTTTAGAAAAAAGGAAGATATGTTTACAAATTACTAATCGTTGTACAACTACGAACACAACCATCAATATAAAAGAACTTTTACTGGTATATATTCCAATTTAAGAGGTTAAAATCCCAGGCGATGTACTTATGGGATAAAATGACTGGGGGGAGTGGGGTCCGACGGAGCTTCATATTGCAACCCTAAAAAAAATACACAAACCTGAAATTTTACACCCCAAAAAATACGTCGGACGTCATTTTATATACCTACCGAGTACATCGCCTGGGTCTAAATTATCTAAATTCTAAACCATTATTTCGGTTTTTTGACGTGGAAATCACACCTTTACTATGCTATGTTAGAGCTAATTATTACTAAGCTGTCTTGCATGTGTTTTTGTAGCAAACAGACGTTCGTTTCTCAGTCATCCTAGCATTGTTGACTATCTTCCTAGCATCTCAACTGCAAATTAGACAAGCAAATTAGTTCATTCTCTAAAAAAAAAAAAACAGATAACAACAAAATCAATATGTTACGTAAAACGTAAGCGTTTTACGCAAGTGTGCGTAAGTCAAGTCTCGCATGTGAATTTGACAAGAACCGAAGCATTATTAACGTTTGTTTTTGACCTGAATAGTCCTTTAATGAACGCCAGAGTTAAGGGAATTGACATTTAGCAATTGTTTTCGATTAGGCAAAGATTCAAAAGTTATCACAATCAAATTAAAACAAATATCAACACAGCAAATAGCAGCCTAGCCGTGTGTTTTTCATGTCAATACAATGTATTTTCTAGTTGTTTTAAAATTGCGAGAGGAATTGTACAAGGATAAATTGTTTTGCTGAATCACTTTTTTTTATTTTAAAGGTTAAATCTAATAGATGAATATAATATTTTACATATCATCTTCTTCAGTTATCATTGCTTTTGATGGTTATGTTAATAAAAACATTCGCTTCGAAACGTTGATGATATATATTCAAAATAATAGTGAATGATCTGATCCCAAAGATAACCAAATAAAAAACAAGCATCCCAACCAGCTCGCTGATAAATTAATATTATCGGTGCATGACTACAATCTTGGACATAAATAGTTGACACTCGCTGTAAATGCTTGATTGTTATGCCATACTATCCATTTCACAACCATTTTCTACCCTACCCCTGATAAATCAATATTATCGGTGGCTAGCCTGACGCATCATTCTAGCGATTCGCTATGGAAGGAGGGGAGGGAGGGGGGAGGTAGATTGTCACGCAACTCATCCAATTTGACGTCTTTTGTTTGACGTGGTCTATCCCGACTATCCCATCTTTAATACAATGATAAATCTCCCCCGCGACACTGGAAAGTTAGAATAAATTTCAAACACAAAAATATCTCTTGATGAATTAGTAATGTGATAGTTTAATAGCGTGATCAGTTACTGGTTCAGACACAATAACAAGAATTGCGTGACTCTTAGGTCTAAAGCCTTGGCTATTTTTAGTAGGTCACGGTATGAAAACCCGATTTCATATCTTTCTAGTCAGTCTACATTGCCTTTGTTGGCTTTTCTCTCGAACTGAGCTGACTGGTTTTAACAGCAAAATAAAACTTATAAGGTTCTCTTTTTTTTTCAAACTGAGATACCGGCAAAATGTCAGTTGCTTATTTGTTCGCATTTTTAGACAGACAACATCCATGACAGTTTTAAACAAAACTATTTTGACCTTTATCAGTGAATAAATATCAGACCGATATGATTTCAGCTTTGTGACGCGAGTGAACTTTAAAGCAATGATATTGTCGGACTATGGGATCATCGCAGCAGTGAAAACGTACCTTTAATTCTTTTTGTCAATTTCTTTTTATTACTTTTCTGTGACAGCTTCTACTTTTTAACTTAGACCTCGACTGACTACAATTCTTATTACATCGGATTTATATGTGTGAGACATAACCCAAACAGAAGTCCCAACGTGCCGTAATCGTTCTGAGGGGAATTCCCTACTCAGAACGACCTTGGTTCTATGTACGTTATGTTACTCACCTGACTACAAGTGTAAATAAAACACTGATTCATGAACTGCGTCATAACTTAAAACTAAGTCAATTCTTTACTAAATTAAGACAAGAACGAAACTAAGTCTTACAATGACTTATTCAAAACGTTTCTATCAATTCCGAACTTGAAACTGAAATAATTATCTTGAATAACAAACTGCGAGTAATTAACCCGAAACGATTACTACTTGTCTATGCTTGTAGCAATTACTAGACATAATTATGAAATTGATAAATCAATAATTAATACTTAAAAAGGCAGGGAGTCGTAGTCTAACAATATACTTGCTAATAATTGATTAAGCTTTATATCATTTAAAAAAATATTTACAACCTATACAAATTTATATACAAATTAGGAAATACCTAATAGCCAAGCTCCCAGTTTATTTTTTTTCTTACAATATCAATATGTACATGTAAATAGTTTTTGTCCACGGGCCATAAATACCTGATGACGTATGACGTATTTTAAGAAATACTATTTTTTAGTTTTTACTGTTCAGAGTTACTCAATAAAAAAACGAGAAATAAATAATCTGCGATATGTATATTTTCGACTTTAAGTCCAAAATCTTATTTATCACGAAGACAACTAACTATATTTTTCAATAACTTTTTGCTGAAAATTATAAAAAAGGCATTTTGTGTGTATAACGAATTATTGACTAAATATCCAACCAACCAAATTTTTATTTCTAAAATATCAACTTAGGAAAAAACTTAGATGGTATTACTATAGCGTTTCTAGCGAAAACAAATTCGAGGTATCGACGCGTTATAGAAAGATATTAATTTTGTTACCATAACTTGCAAAATTCTCGCGCGCTGATTGGCTGTAATGTAAATTTCGTTATTTTTTATGAAGAAATATTTTCCTTTTTATTTAGATATTTAATTTATACTTTTAATATTTATATATTAGTTGTATTTATATTTCATTTTGAGAGCCACTTGAGAATTGTCTTAGGATCATGATCAAGTGTTACTCTTTTTTAAATAAAGATAATATTGTTATTGTAATGATGAACTAAACTGGATGACTTAAACCCTAACGATTAAGCCCAAGCATAGCACAGGCAGCCCAAGCATAGCACAGGCAGCCCAAGAATACCAGAGGCAGCCCAAGCATGGTCGTCAATTTATCACGGGCGATGTCTGACACCCTCCCGCGATACAATTTTATCACGTCAGCGGTAGTACAATGTAGTGTACTCATGCATTGTAAATGATTAGCTGTCAACACTCTCAGCTCCTTTTTTTCATGCAACACCGATATAAGTTAACTGTAAATTGCGAAATTTATAGATGCCTGTGTATTGTAATAATAAGTTTTTTTTATTTATATTTATATAGCGCTTTATATGCAATACTCTAAAGCGCTTTACATGTAGAAGAAAATGTAGACTAAAATAAAATGTCTATAAAAAATAGGAAATGGATAATTTAAAAATTGACGAACAAAAAGAAGATTTTTATGTCTCTCTTTTTCTTTTTCTAGGCTCTTTGTTAAATATTTAAAATAAAGATTAACACAACTTATATTACGACGTTTCAAAGTCACTGACTTCATGTATAAGACCACTAGTATATATATACGTACTGTATATAGTACAGTAGTAAGAGTGATGTATATATATGTAAGAGTGATGTATATCATTATGTATATAGAGATTACTTCATGGTTAGTGAGGCGTACGATTTTTATTCACGAGTTGTGAAGAATTTCAAACGAACGAGCGAGGCTCTGCGAGCGAGTGAGTTTGTAATTCTACACAACGAGTGAATAAAATCGTACAAGCGAACTAACCATGATGTAATTTTTTTATTTTATAAGTACTGAGATTTATTTTCAACATTAATTAATGACAACATGCATCAAATATACCATGAAATGAGTTCTATGGTTAAACGATTCAATGATTAAAAAAATTCAATATTTTCTTTCAAAATTTTAAACAACGAAAAGTAGCAACAAAATCATGAAAAATACCGTTGTAAAAGGCAAATTTACTTATCTTCAATGCTTTTTTTAAAAAAAAGCATTATTAAATGGTTAAATAGTCTTGCATTGACAACGCTTCGGCAGTAGCTGAACGAGATTCCTCTAGTGTGAACTTTGCCGACTGATTCACTATATTTATAGTTTTTTCTTTTCCTTTTTTCTTTGGCTCTTTCTGTTTGGAAAGAAGGACTTGTCTTTTCAAATAGGAGGTCCTTCATGTCACTTGTTTTCTTCATATGTCGCTCAAAACCAAATAATTAACTTCAGAGCGAGAATAGTCTTAGCTTTCCCGTCTTTGAAAGTAATAAATAAACTGGGTTACAGCTAGAAATTTGTCAACTTTTCTTGCTTCTTTCTTGAATTCCAAGACGTTTTTCTATAGCAACATCACATTGGATATATGTTTTCGAAATAGCTTTGTTTTCTTGTGTTAAAATAACATTTTCAGTCGAATCGCTGTCAACAAACATTCCCAACATTTTGACCAAAGGCGGTTGAAAGTTTTCGCGCCAGTGAGGTAGATTCCCGCACAAAACCTTTTCACTAGTGAAAAAAATCGTTCGTCCAATCAGATGCCGCGAACGATAGTGAAATTTCATCGTTCGCATCGCTGATTGGCTGTGACTTAAAACCGAACGATTTTTACATCACTGGAATTTTATACATAAATCTCAGTACTTATGAAATAAATATGTATATTGTATATAAAGAGATATGTACTATTAAGGATATGCTTATACCTGGAATAAGTAATTAACTTTACGCATTTGTTATATCTGATATCTACTTATGTTTCCTTTTTCTTTTATATTTCCACAATTAATTTCAAAAAATCTCGCTACGCTACCATTTGTCAATATTTTATAGAAACACAAATAAGAAAAAATGTAAGTATTTCATAAAATATATATTATATAAATTTTAATACAAATAACGATCTCACGCAATAAGTACATCAAGTGGATTACGTAAACACTGCTTATGTGGACCGCTGACATAATAAAATTGTAACGCGGGAGGGTGTCAGACATCGCCCGGGATAAATTGACGACCCCCAAGCATGGCAGGCCAAGCATACCACAGGCAGCCCAAGCATACCTTCAATCGTTCTTGTGTCCACAGGTTCGAACTCGGCACGTGTACTAATTTCTATTTATTCTAGTACAATCTTTATGTAAAATAGATTCATATTCTTCAATGCTGCAATATCGTAAAAGGTAACGAAGTGTTTTCATTTGTTGTTTATGTTTGGTGAATGGTTATTCTTTACTTCAGTGTTTTGATTTGGTTTATATCGCTGTTTTCGTTGCTTTTCCCAAGTTGAAATGATCAAGACCTAACTAGGGTTACATTAACACAAACAGGTCTGTTCAAGTATGTCTCGTTTCTATGGTGATCATTTCACTTGCGTCATAAAGCTGAAATCATATCTGTCTGATATTTATTCACTGGTAAAGGTCAAAATAGTTCTGTTTAAAACTGTCATGGATGTTGTCAGTCTAGATCAGCGAACAAATAAGCAACTGACATTTTGTATCTCAGTTTGAAAATAAGAACCTTAAAAGTGTTTTTCTGTCAAAACCAGCCAGCTCATTTCGAGAGAAAAGCCAACAAAGGAACTTTAGACTGACTAGAAAGATATGAAATTACAATTTGAAATAATAATCATACCGTGACCTACTAAAAATACCCAAAGCCTTAGAGTCACGCAATCCTTGTTAGTGTGTCTGGACCCGTAATATCACGCTATTCAACTATCACCTTACTAATGCATCACGGGATATTTTTGTGGCGTCTTTTCGCAGAACTGGAGCACAGTATTTCCTGTAGATTCCGTCCTTGATCCGATCACAATGGCCGACTACAATGATTTTATTGAAGAGCTTGAGAAGATAGTAACCTGTGTCATTTGTAATGACATATTAACAGAACCAAAGACACTGCCGTGTCTACATACTTTCTGCTTTGCATGTATTCAAAGCTGGAACGAAGCATGTAAGAAGGAGAGAAAGCCATTCAAGTGTCCTTCGTGTAGAGCGAAGATTACCGTACAAGAAGGCGATGTTGTTAACCTACCAACTTCATTTGAACATAACTCTTTGGTACAGTTATACAACTCCATCAAAAACAAGACTAGCGATCAGCAGCAGTTACAGCAATGTTTTGGTTGTTCTAAACACCGCGTTATAGTTGCATTTTGTTTCCAATGTGAAGGATTTATTTGTAGTGATTGTGTGAACATCCACAAGACCATCAATCCTTTGAAAGAGACCCACCAAGCAACGCCGTTGAGCAAATTAAGGAAAGAAAATATGAACAGTTATATAGATCACAAGTCGCTTTGTCAAGAGCAATACCACGAGAACATTCGCCTCGAATATTACTGTCAAACTTGCAAGAAATCTATTTGCCAGAAATGTGCGATCGCAACAGCACATAGTACTCACAACAAGGTTAGCATCGAAGAGGCTGCTGCACATGCTAAGAAAGACATTAGAAAAGAAAAACACCGACTGAATGAAGCGATTAAAATGTACAAGAAAGAACTGGAACTGTCTCGTGAAAATAGAGACAGGATTAAGAACGAAGTAGATGTAGCTAAGGCGAAATTACGTAGTGACACCAAAGCTCAGATGAAGATTTTACAAGATAAAGAAAACGCAATAATTGCCAGCTTGAACGACTTCTTTGTCGACCAAACAACAGCGAATGATGTAGAGAAAAGTGAAATTGACGCAATTCTTCAACAGGCTCTGCAATTACGAAATCAGTGTCAAGAAGTAGATGACTACAATTTAAAGCAGTTTATATTGGAAGGGCATGAAAAGCTAGAGGAAGTTTGTAAAACTACTGTCAAAGGAGCTTCGATTTTGTCCACGAAACCAGACAAGCGCAACTCAAGCGTACATTTTATTTCAAACCCTGAAGCCATTAATAGTTTAAAAGAAGTAAAGCTTGGAACGATCGTACAAAGCATGACAAACCCGTCACGATGTTCGATCGAATCTCGAAGTCACGCAAGATGTGGTTATATTAACCATTTTGATATCATGACTAAAGATACAAAAGGAGATGTATGCGATACCAATAAAGCTTTGATTGATGTACAAATCCAAGATATTGACGGCAATGATATACACACAGAATTCACTGAAACTAAAACTGGAAAGTACACCGTTAAATATCAAGCAGAAAAGCCATCACCGTACAAAGTTGTGGTGAGTATTGGAGGAAAACCGATCAGCAACTCACCACAGAACGTTGAGACAATCGATGCTAAAGCAGAGATTAAACCAGTCAGGGTTTTTGCGACAGGAAGGTTAACTTTTCCCCAAGCACTAGCTGTGAGTGAGAAAGGCGAGACAGCTGTTGTTGATAACGATTGTGAAGGTAGCAGTCGCGTTGTATTATTTAATGCTGTTGGAGAGTATTTGAGAGAGTTTGGTGGTGAAGGAACAGGAGAGAAACGATTGAGTTATCCATTTGGAGTAGCCTTCAATGCCGACCGACTACTTGTCAGTGATAATCAAGGTGGTTATGGCTGTATAAAGGAATTTGATATCCATGGTAACTACAATAGAACTATTTGTAAACAGAAAGGAATGCAATTTAGAAGAATGTGTTCAACAGAGCAAAGCATTGCATGTTTGGCTAATAATAAAGAGAGTAAATAAACATTTATAAAATTGATTTCTAGACAAACAGGTGATCTCCTTCAAGATATCAAATTGGATATTCGTGGTGTTGGGTTCCCTGTGGATCACGCTTATGATAACAATAAGTACTTTGTATATTTTCTCAACAATAACAGTATTCATGTTTTTGACGAGAATGGTGGTTTGTTGTACACGTTTGGAAAGGAAGGTAAAGATGTAGGTCAGTTTAATGGCCCATGTGGACTTGCTGTGTTTGGTGCAGACATGATTCTTGTCTGTGATTTTTATAACCACCGTGTACAATTATTGAATCTGGATGGTAAGTTCATCAGGTCCTTTGGTAGTCATGGTACAGGTCTTGGTCAAATGAATTACCCTATTGATGTTGTAGTTACACCAGATGGTCAAGTCTTTGTACTGGAATGTGATGGTGAACGTGTGCAGGTGTTTAAATGAAATGCAGTAAACATTACATGTTTTTTCAGTTAGATGATTGACTTGATGACATTGATTGAATGATTAATTAATTGAATTACTGACTAAAGTATTATTCAACTCTTATGATATATATTGTATAGTAAAAAAAAGATAGAACTCTTACTAGCTTATTTTTAGTACATGCAACTAATTGTCCTAACATTTGTAATTTAGCGGGAATGGAATTTATTAAGACAAAAGAAAATAACTCAAGCTTAACTCTCTTTTTTGTTATTACTTGAGCGTGAGTGACCTTCTTTTGTCTTTTAATAAGTTTCTTTCCCACTGAATCACAAAAGTCAGGACAAGGTTTTGCAATTAGGTGTATACGATAACAAATAAAATGAAATCTGTAACACCATAAAAAATAACACTTCATTTACTCTAACGAACGGCTAAAGCTCGAAACATCAGTAAAGTTTTAATTTTACTTAAAAGTATCATTTTTACGGTGTTACAAATTACATTTTAATAAGCCATTATATATTAACAGCATATTATACTAGTTTACTCGCTAGTTTCCATTTATTATTAGTATTTGTAGCAGAAGAACCCTTATAGAAAACTGTCAATAATAACGCATGCGTAATAGCTGTTATTACAGTTATATGCAAACGATTTTGAACAATGGATTCAAGTCGAGGATTTCAGGTCAAGTTTTTGATTTTCCACCAAGAGCCATGTACTAGAATCCATTGTTTAAAAACATTTGTATTTAGCTGTAACAACAGCTATTGTATATCTGTGATCTGGTGACGTAATCATTTAGGTCACGCAATCATCGAGTACAGAGATTGATGAATGAAATGTAATTGATTATAATTATAATAATGACCGATAGGTTTACACTACTGAAAAAAACTACATGAATTGCTTGACAAAAATAACAAATGTTGCAACATGTAATATGACCAACACAACACAAAGCAATTATAACTAAGATCAATTTATCATCAATTTATATTGACTTATTGTATGAAGGAATGATTCGTTGATTGATTGATTGATTGATTGATTGATTGATGGATTGATTGATTGATTGATTGATTGATTGATTGACTGATTGGGTGATTGACTGACTGGTTGATTGATTGATTGGTTGATTGATTGACTGATTGGGTGATTGATTGATTGATTTATTTATTGATCAATTGACTGACTGACTGACTGACTGATTGATTGATTGGTTGGTTGGTTTATTTGATTGATTAATTATTTAATTGATTTATTTATTACCTAATAAGTCAGTTCATTGAATTAAAAGCAGTAGTATACACATTTGTAATTTAGTGGATTAGGAATAAATTAAAATTACAAAAGAAAGAGTTCTGCTTCAACGATCTTCTTTTGTACTTTTAATTTATTCCTAATCCACTAAATTACAAATGTTCAAATGTTGTATGACAACGTTCTTGCAAGTAGGTGTATATATGTCTCTATTTTAGTATTTTTGCTATCAGTATTTGTTAATAATAATATACCAGTAACTTTATACCAAAATAAGTCTATATTTGTAGTATATAGATATCAATTATTAATGCTAGTAGTTTTATATCACATGCTATCTGGGGACCTTATCCTGTAGGACAGTGAGACCATTCACATCAATGCATCCTTGCTTTGTTCTATGATTTATCAGTATGATATATTTGGTCCCTAGTTATCATATCATTGTAAACATTTATCAACTTGTATGTTTGTCAATTGTGACAAAGTCAACATACTTTATAAACTAGAATGTACTAGAATGTTCTTTGTTAGTAATTCCTGGAAGATTGTTGGAATAGTTCTGGAATATTCTAATATAATCTAGAATTATGCCATTAGTATGTAAGTTTGTTATTAAAAATAATAGAATGTTAAAGAATAAACCTATTGTAAAGATTATATAACTAGAAGCAAAGACTGTAATCATAGTTTGATGCTCAGAGTGTTAGAAGCAGACAATATAATTTATGCGATAAGTATCTTGTTTGTATCAGACTTGTTACAGTTTGTGACGTAATCTACAAATAAATTGAGTAGCTCAGTACTTATTGCATGGTTGTCATTATCATTTACTGTTTTTATCATTATTGATAAATGTTGTTTATTTTATTTAATCAATATTTATACAGGGTATCTAGTTTAGCATAGCTAATTTAAATAGATCCCTGTTAAAGAAAGACAAATATATTAAATAAATAGATACAAAACAGAGTTGCCTATTAAGTTACGATAAAGATAAAAGATCATAACTAAGTGCGTTTGAAATGCTGTTTGCAAGAAATTTTGCAGATTTTTAATTTGTTGTATATCAAATACCATCGTTATCATTATGATAATCATCGTTATATCGTTATTGTCATCATCATCATTATGATAATCATCGTTATATCGTTATTGTCATCATCATCATCATTATCATAATCATCGTTATATCGTTATTGTCATCATCATCATTATGATAATCATCGTTATATCGTTATTGTCATCATCATCATCATTATCATAATCATCGTTATATCGTTATTGTCATCATCATCATTATGATAATCATTGTTATATTGTTATTGTCATCATCATCATTATAATAATCATCGTTATATCGTTATTGTCATCATCATCATTATGATAATCATCGTTATATCGTTATTGTCATCATCATCATTATAATAATCATTGTTATACCGTTATTGTCATCATCATCATCATTATAATAATCATCGTTATATCGTTATTGTCATCATCATCATCATTATGATAATCATCGTTATTGTCATCATCATCATTATAATAATCATCGTTATATCGTTATTGTCATCATCATCATTATGATAATCATGGTTATTGTCATCATTATCAATAATTTTCCTTCAAATCATTAGAGTTATTGTAGATAGATATTGTAGATACATCCTTTCCTAGAAAGTTTGTCACCCGTCGAAAACTCATACAAGCTAGTGGCGCAAAGGATCATGGATCGTTTCAGAAACTAAATGTTCATTCACAACAACAAAATGGCCATTTCTCAATAACAGATTGACAAATGTAGCAATGTGGCCATGAAATCCCTGTGTCCTAATAAAATTTACATAGGTTACCCATAGTCCCCTGCGCTACTAGCTGTAGGCTTTTCACTTCACGGGTGACAAAGTTTCTCGGAAAGGGTGTAGTTAGGCGCGACGGCGTTGACTAGTACAGCCTGTACAGCGGTACATATTTGTACCGTACAATCGTTCAAGAGATCGCTAAACCGAGTAAACAAGAGGTGAAACTGGATCGTCAATTTATCCCGGGCGATGTCTGACACCCTCCCGCGATACAATCTTATTATGTCAGCGGTCCCCATAAGCAGTGTTTACGTAACCCACTTGATGTACTCATTGCATGAAATCGTTATTTGTATTAAAATTTACATAATATATATTTTATGAAATACTTGCATGTTTTCTTATTTGTGTTTCTATAAAATAATGACAACTAGTCGTAGCGAAATTTTTTTAAATTAATTGTGGAAATATATAAAAGAAAAATGAAACATTAGATATCAGATTTAACAGGTATAAGCATATTCTTAATAGTATATATCTCTTTATATACTATATACATATACATCACTCTTACATATATATACATCACTCTTACTACTGTACTATGTACAGTATAAACATATTAGTGGTCTTATACATGAAGTCAGTCACTTTGAAACGGCGTAATATAACTTGCGCTAATCTTTATTTTAAATATTTATCAAAAAGTTTAAAAAAAGAGAGACATAAACTCTCCAAAAAAACCCTCTTTTTATTCAAGCAATCATTTTAAGCACTTTTATTTATCAACACCTTAATTTAAGAAATATCCTTAGACTTAAGTTTATTAACGTAGATATTGTATATACTACTCAGGATACTACTATATATTTTACATAGTTCTGTTTAGAAATGTAATGTAATAGGTTTTTAAATTATCTATTTCCTATTTTTTATAGACATTTTATTTTAGTTTTCTTCTGCATGTAAAGCGCTTTAGATTATTGCATATAAAGCGCTATATAAATAAAATAACTTATTATTATAATACACAGGCATCTATAAATTTCGCAATTTACGGTTTATATCGGTGTTTCATGAAAAATACGAGGTGAGCGTTGACAGCCGCTAACATAATAAGATTGCATCGCGGGAGGGTGTCAGACATCGCCCGCGATAAATTGACGACCGTGAAACTGATGCTACATCTCGGGGGAGGGAGGGGTGGGGTTGATCAGCTGTACTTTTATTTCTAGCATATATCTATAGAGGAATGACTAATGGAAGTCAGCTGGAAATTAATGGTTTTAAAGCATATCTCAAATATTATGAAATATTGTATGACAGTGATTATTAAAAAGTTAGTAGAATCGAGCATTCATTTGTACTTTCATGTTTAGTCATGTTTAATCAATTTATAAGTCATTTTTAGGATAACCAGCAAATTGAGACTTACCTTCCGGTCACGTGATCCGTATAATCATCTCTACCAACAATGATAATCAGTACAACATCTCAGACTATCAAAACAGGTAATACTGCATTGAAAATTACCAAATTAAGACCAGTTTTCATTCAGTTTCACGATTCGATTTCAGCCTCGTTTTCGTACAAGATCAGAGTGGGTAGTTTTCAATCGCCCCGTAGAATGTAATATACACGATAAATGATAAAACGATGAATCTAACGAAAAGGCAGATGGCTAAATCTAGCGATATCTACAATAAAAAGATCATAGGTTAATGTCTAATATCATTAACTTCAACCAGCCACACTCCAAAACATTGTAAAAAGAAACCCTCGTTGAAAACTGCTTATCAGTTTTACTCTTTGAATTGTCATGACCCCTCCCCTTATTTCCTGAGTAATGTATTATACATTGAGCACAGGTAGCCCAAGCAATGTAATTTGTGTCTAAAATTAGATATACTTAGTATTATAAAGATTGTCTTTAATGAACATAGTTTCATCTTCATGACTTCAAAATGTGATGTAACTTTCAAATATATCAATAGGTTATTAGTTTCGTCGCATTTTGAAGTCATTTAGACGTATTTTGGATATGTGAGGTATCACAAGAATTGTTCTAATCGTTAATTCCGCCTCTAAACCTTTTCATTTATTTGGCGTAAACTTCAACATGATTTGTAAATACATTTGTGTGGGCTCCATGTTTTTTTCCGAAAGAGATTGTGAATGAGTGCAAGGAACGCTTTGTTGGAGCAGCTGATGTCGCCATATTTAATTTGGCACGTTTATAAAATGTTTGTGAAAGTTGGTCTTTTTGTGGAGTTTAATGGTAAAAAAAGACACAAATGGAAGATAATATACAAGGTGAGATATATAAGTATGTAAATTGAGTAAAACTGAGATATGAATTGAAGAAAGAAGGCGCAGAACTTGGCTTTTTTATTGAACATTTTTCAACGCGATTAACGCCCGGTTAACGTTATAGTCATTCGAATGTTTCAGTTATTTTTACTCTATTTAAAACCTTCTAAATATTACTGTTACACTATTAACTTTCATAAATTGTGTCATGATAATCGTAGAGGTCAATGATCATCATAATAATTAACGCGAATAATAAAAATGATGATTGCTCTGATGTTCATAAAGTGGTATATTAACTATGAGCTATATTTTCAACCACAAAGTTTTACAAATACAGTTTGAACATAAAGCGATGTATTTAGTTATATTTAACATCTCATGAGAATAAAAATCAGTTATCAAGCATCCCTCACATAAGCAATTCAACTATGACGATAATGACAATGATAAAGATATGTAATGCTGACAACAACTTTGCACATGATGACAATGATAAAGATACGTAATGCTGACAACAACTTTGCACATGATGACAATGATCATTAAATACTGTGTACAATAACTGACTAAAATTACCTGCAGTGGAACAAGAGGGGGCTTTCGTCATCGTCACAATCTTCAACAACAAGTCTGTAAAATACAAAATATAAAAACTTTAGTTCCACCATCGATATTGGTAGTTACTAAAAGTGTTTGTTGATGTTTTTATTATTGAGATAAATAAGCACTGTTTGATGTACTAACCTTGCAGGTTGTTTAGGGCTAGACTGTTGAGTAAAAGTAAAAAATCATGAGTATTTTTTATATTCTTATCAATAGAAATAATTAGAATTATAATAATAGTAAATAACAAATTGAATTTATTTATCTCAATTTCCTTCATTTCTTTTTTGTCTATTTTATCTTTCTCGTTGTTCATTAAGGTTACTTTTCCTTCATACTCTTATATTTTTTTCTTTCAGTTTCCTATTTGTTGAACTGTTGTTTCATATTAATATTTGAAATGAAATGATATGTAACTTACCTTATTGATGAGCTCCTCACTGTAGATAAGAGAGATAAAACATATTAGTTAGCTTTTAAAATGACATGTAGTCTTACTTGTGATGACAAAGAAAACATATTTTAATGGAGACTGGCTACTGAGAATGCATTTTTCGTGTTAATGTTGTGATATTAATACCCTGTGAGCAGAGATTTCTTTCTCTCTTTCTCGTCATTCTAGTGTTAATGTGATATTTAATAAATAGATAGTAATATTTTATTTCTCAGTCTACACAAGAGCTGTCAATCAACTAAAAGTAGTGCATTAACCAAAATGCTAAATTGACATATTTTTCAAAAGACTTTAGAAAGTTCTTTTGTAATCAGACATCATTTGTGTTCACTTGATATTATTTATTTTAATTTTTAGCCAATCACTGTGCAGAAACAACTATTGTGTTTTCTTTCAAGCTTTGATAATGACTGACAGTTGTTATGGAGACTGGCTACTGAGAATGCATTTATTTGTGTTAATGTCATGATATTAATTAATAGAGAGTAATATTTTATTTCTCAGTCTACACAAGAGCTGTCAAGCCATGGTAAGCAGAGTATTGTTCGCGTTTGTATTCGCTTGTAATCTCCGTGTAGACAACGTCAAACAAATGACTTTCCAGTGTCGCGGGGGAGATTTATCATTGTATTAAAGATGGGATAGTCGGGATAGACCACGTCAAACAAAAGACGTCAAATTGGATGACTTGCGTGATTATCTACCTCCCCCTCCCTCCCCTCCCTCGATTGCGAATCGTTGGAATGATGCGTCAGGCTAGCCACCGATAATATTGATTTATCAGGGGTAGGGTAGAAAATGGTTGTGAAATTGATAGTATGGCATAAAAAACAAGCATTTACAGCGAGTGTTAACTATTTATGTCCAAGATTGTAGTCATGCACCGATAATATTAATTTATCAGCGAGCTGGTTGGGATGTTTGTTTTTTATTTGGTTATCTTTGGGATCAGATCATTCACTCTTATTTTGAATATACAGTTCTGTATATCATCAACGTTTCGAAGCGTCTATTTTTATCAGGCGTACACAAATTAATATAACCAACAAAAGCAACGATAAGCAGATAATAAGAAAGTGGTAATATTTTAGAGTGCTACACGGATCTGGATACCTTTGAAACTGCATACTTTTTGATACGAATCGGCCTATCGTCCACACGAATCCAGTGATTCCGGTCACCGAAACCGCATACTTTTACTTGAATCGCCGGATCGGATTCGTGTAGACGAGGCCTAACACACCTTAGCAGTCTAAATTCCATTGTTTTCTTTTTATTCTATTTGACTATTACACTTTAGCATGCAATTTCTATTTCACGGGTTAGAGTGAAGTCATTTAGGCCTCGTCTACACGAATCCGATCCGGCTGAAGCCGCATAGAAATATTTGCGTCCACACGAATCCGCGTATCCGGAGGATTCAAGTAAAAGTATGCGAATTCGGTGACCGGATTCAATGGATTCGTGTGGACGATAGGCCAATTCGCATAAAAAAGTATGCGGTTTCAAAAGTATCCGGATCCGTGTAAACGGGGTCTTAACCCGCATGAAATAGATGTTAGACTAATACACCTTAGCAGTCTAGAATTCCATTGTTTTCTTTTGTGTCTATTTGACTATTTAACTTTAGCAAGCAATTTCTATTTCATGACTTCACTCTATAACCGTGAAACAAAATATTGCTAATTAGTTCTACATAGTGCTAATTAAACAATAGAAAACATTCAATAGAATTAGCATAAAATATCACTATTTAGTACTAATTATGTTGTACACTTTTAATGTTTGTACTCTATTCATTTATTAGATTTAACCTTTAAAATAAAATGAAAATATCAATATTAAATCCGAATTTTCAAAAATCATTTTATTATCTTTCAATTTTTTCGCACATCTGTCGGCGCCAAGATTACGATTTTTTAGAAAAAAGGAAGATATGTTTACAAATTACTAATATCGTTGTACAATTACGAACACAACCATCAATATAAAAGAACTTTTACTGGTATATATTCCAATTTAAGAGGTTAAAATCCCAGGCGATGTACTTATGAGATAAAATGACTGGGGGGAGGGGGGTCCGACAGACCTTCATATTGCAACCCTAAAAAAAATACACAAACCTGAAATTTTACACCCCAAAAAATACGTCGGACGTCATTTTATATACCTACCGAGTACATCGCCTGGGTCTAAAATATCTAAATTCTAAACCATTATTTCGGTTTTTTGACGTGGAAATCACACCTTTACTATGCTATGTTAGAGCTAATTATTACTAAGCTGTCTTGCATGTGTTTTTGTAGCAAACAGACGTTCGTTTCTCAGTCATCCTAGAAGTGTTGACTATCTTCCTAGCATCACAACTGCAAATTAGACAAGCAAATTAGTTCATTCTCAAAAAAAAAAAAAAAAATCAATATGTTACGTAAAACGTAAGCGTTTTACGCAAGTGTGCGTAAGTAAAGTCTCGCATGTGAATTCTACAAGAACCGGAGCAGTATTCACGTTTGTTTTTGACCTGAATAGTCCTTTAATTTAATGAACGCCAGAGTTAAGGGAATTGACATTTAGCAATTGTTTTCGATTAGGCAAAGATTCAAAAGTTATCACAATCTAATTAAAACAAATATCAACACAGCAAATAGCAGCCTAGCCGTGTGTTTTTCATGTCAATACGATGTATTTTCTAGTTGTTTTAAAATTGCGAGAGGAATTGTACAAGGATAAATTGTTTTGCTGAATCATTTTTTTTTATTTTAAAGGTTAAATCTAATAGATGAATATAATATTTTACATATCATCTTCTTATCATTGCTTTTGATGGTTATGTTAATAAAAACATTTGCTTCGAAACGTTGATGATATATATTCAAAATAAAAGTGAATGATCTGATCCCAAAGATAACCAAATAAAAAACAAGCATCCCAACCAGCTCGCTGATAAATTCATATTATCGGTGCATGGCTACAATCTTGGACATAAATAGTTGACACTCGCTGTAAATGCTTGATTTTTATGCCATACTATCCATTTCACAACCATTTTCTACCCTACCCCTGATAAATCAATATTATCGGTGGCTAGCCTGACGCATCATTCTAGCGATTCGCTATGGAAGGAGGGGAGGGAGGGGGGAGGTAGATTGTCACGCAACTCATCCAATTTGACGTCTTTTGTTTGACGTGGTCTATCCCGACTATCCCATCTTTAATACAATGATAAATCTCCCCCGCGACACTGGAAAGTTAGAATAAATTTCAAACACAAAAATATCTCTTGATGAATTAGTAATGTGATAGTTTAATAGCGTGATCAGTTACTGGTTCAGACACAAGAACAAGAATTGCGTGATTCTTAGGTCTAAAGCCCTATTTTTAGTAGGTCACGGTATGAAAACCCGATTTCATATCTTTCTAGTCAGTCTACATTGCCTTTGTTGGCTTTTCTCTCGAACTGAGCTGACTGGTTTTGACAGCAAAATAAAACTTATAAGGTTCTCTCTTTTTTTTCAAACTGAGATACCGGCAAAATGTCAGTTGCTTATTGGTTCGCATTTTTAGACTGACAACATCCATGACAGTTTTAAACAAAACTATTTTGACCTTTATCAGTGAATAAATATCAGACAGATATGATTTCAGCTTTGTGACGCGAGTGAGCTTTAAAGCAATGATATTGTCGGACTACGGGATCATCGCAGCAGTGAAAACGTACCTTTAATTCTTTTTGTCAATTTCTTTTTATTACTTTTCTGTGACAGCTTCTACTTTTTAACTTAGACCTCGACTGACTACAATTCTTATTACATCGGATTTATATGTGTGAGACATAACCCAAACAGAAGTCCCAACGTGCCGTAATCGTTCTGAGGGGAATTCCCTACTCAGAACGACCTTGGTTCTATGTACGTTATGTTACTCACCTGACTACAAGTGTAAATAAAACTCTGATTCATGAACTGCGTCATAACTTAAAACTAAGTCAATTCTTCACAAAATTAAGACAAGAACGAAACTAAGTCTTACAATGACTTATTCAAAACGTTTCTATCGATTCCGAACTTGAAACTGAAAGAATTATCTTGAATAACAAACTGCGAGTAATTAACCCGAAACGATTACTACTTGTCTATGCTTGTAGCAATTACTAGACATAATTATGAAATTGATAAATCTATAATTAATACTTAAAAAAGGCCGAGGGAGTCGTAGTCTAACAATATACTTGCTAATAATTGATTAAGCTTTATATGATTTAAAAAATATATACAACCTATACAAATTTATATACAAATTAGGAAATACCTAATAGCCATGCTCCCAGTTTAATTTTTCTTACAACATCAATATGTACATGTAAATAGTTTTTGTCCACGGGTCATAAATACCTGATGACGTAGGCATAGTTGTGCGTATTTTAAGAAATACTATTTTTTAGTTTTTACTGTTCAGGGTTACTCAATAAAAAAACGAAAAAAAAATAATCTGCGATATGTATATTTTTGACTTTAAGTCCAAAATCTTATTTATCACGAAGACAACTATATTTTTCAAAAACTTTTTGCTGAAAATTATGAAAAAGGCATTTTGTGTGCTAACGAATTATTGACTAAATATCCAACCCAACCCATTTTTATTTTTAAAATATCAACTTTCACCCACTATAGAAAGATATTCATTTTGTTACCATAACTTGCAAATTTCTCGCGCGCTGATTGGCTGTAATGTAAATTTCGTTATTTTAATGAACAAATCTTTTCCTTTTTATTTAAATAGTTAATTTATACTTTTATATATATTATTTATATATTAGTTGTATTTATATTTCATTTTGAAAGTTACTTGAAATTTGTCTTAGGATAAAGTGTTACTCTTTTTAAATAAAGATAATATTGTTATTATAATCATGAACTAAACGATGACTTAAACCCTAACGATTTCTAAATAGACTTTTAGCCCAAGCATACCACAGACAGCCTAAGCATACCACAGACAGCCCAAGCATACCACAGGCAGCCCAAGCATACCACAGGCAGCCCAAGCATGCCTTCAATCGTTCTTGTGTCAACAGGTTCGAACTCGGCACATTTACTAATTTCTATTTCTATTTATTCTAGTACAACCATTATGTAAATTAGATTCATATTCTTCAATGCTGCAATATCGTAAAAGGCAACGAACTGTTCAGTTCATTTGCTGTTTATGTTTGGTGAATGGTTATTCTTTACTTCAGTGTTTTGATTTGGTTTATATCGCTGTTTTCGTAATATTAAACACTATTTTCCTTGACAAAAACGTTGCTTTCCCAAGTTAAAATGCCGGATCAAGACCTAACTAGGATTACATTAACACAAACAGGTCTGTTCGAGTCTGTCTGGTTTCTATGGTGATCAAATTCATTTGCGTCACAAAGCTGAAATCATATCTGTCTGATATTTATTCACTGGTAAAGGTCAAAATAGTTTTGTTTTAAACTCTCATGGATGTTGTCAGTCTAGATCAGCGAACAAATAAGCAACTGATATTTTGTATCTCAGTTTGAAAAATAATGAGCCTTAAAAGTGTTTTTCTGTCAAAACCAGCCAGCTCATTTCGAGAGAAAAGCCAACAAAGGAACTTTAGACTGACTAGAAAGATATGAAATTACAATTTGAAATAATAATCATACCGTGACCTACTAAAAATACCCAAAGTCACGCAATCCTTGTTAGTGTGTCTGAACCAGTAATATCACGCTATTCAACTATCACATTACTAATGCATCACGAGATATTTTTGTGGCGTCTTTTCGCAGAACTGGAGCACAGTATTTCCTATAGTTTCCGCCCTTGATCCTATCACAATGGCCGAATACAATGATTTTACTGAAGAGCTGGAGAAGATAGTAACCTGTGTCATTTGTAATGACATATTAACAGAACCAAAGACACTGCCTTGCCTACATACTTTCTGCTTTGCATGTATTCAAAGCTGGCACCAAGCGTGTAAAAAGGAGAGAAAGCCATTCAAGTGCCCTTCTTGTAGAGCGAAGATTACCGTACAAGATGGCGATGTTGTTAACCTACCAACTTCATTTGAACATAACTCCTTGGTACAGTTATACAACTCCATCAAAAACAAGACTAGCGATCAGCAGCAGTTACAGCAATGTTTTGGTTGTTCTAAACACCGCGTTATAGTTGCATTTTGTTTCCAATGTGAAGGATTTCTTTGTAGTGATTGTGTGAGCATCCACAAGACTATCAGTCCATTGAAAGAGACCCACCAAGCAACGCCGTTAAGCAAATTAAGGAAAGAAAATATAAACACTTATATCGATCACAAGTCGCTTTGTCAAGAGCAATACCACGAGAACATTCGCCTCGAATATTACTGTCAAACATGCAAGAAATGTATTTGCCAGAAATGTGCGATCGCAACAGCACATAGTACTCACGAAAAGGTAAGCATCGAAGAAGCTGCTGCACATGCTAAAAAGGACATTAGAAAAGAAAAACACCGACTGAATGAAGCGATTAAAATGTACAAGAAAGAACTAGAACTGTCTAGTGAAAATAGAGACAGGATTAAGAACGAAGTAGATGTTGCTAAAGCGAAATTACGCAGTGACACCCAAGCTCAGATGAAGATTTTACAAGATAAAGAAAACGCAATATTAGCGAGCTTGAACGACTTCTTTGTCGACCAAACAACAGCGAATGATGTAGAGAAAAGTGAAATTGACGCAATTCTTCAACAGGCTCTGCAATTACGAAATCAGTGTCAAGAAGTAGATGACTACAATTTAAAGCAGTTTATATTGGAAGGGCATGAAAAGCTAGAGGAAGTTTGTAAAACTACTGTCAAAGGAGCTTCGATTTTGTCTACGAAACCAGGCAAGCGTAACTCAAGCGTACATTATATTTCAAATCCTGAAGCCAATAGTGTAAAAGATGTAAAGCTTGGAACGATCGTACAAAGCATGACAGACCCGTCACGATGTTCGATCGAACCTCGAAGTCACGCCAGATGTGGATTTAGTAATCAGCTCTATATCGTCACAAAGGATACAGAAGGAAATGTATGCTATACCAATAAAGGCTCGATCGATGTACAAATCCAAGATATTGACGGCAATGATGTACACAAAGAACTCACTGAATCTCAAACTGGGAAGTACACTGTTAAATATAAAGCACAAAAGCCATCACCGTACAAAGTTGTGGTGAGTATTGGAGGAAAACCGATCAGCAACTCACCACAGAACGTTGAGACAATCGATGCTAAAGCAGAGATTAAACCAGTCAGGGTTGTTGAGACAGCAAGGGTAAATTGTTCCAAATCACTAGCTTTGAGTGAGAAAGGCGAGATAGCTGTTGTTGACAATGATTTTGGTGGTAGCAGTCGCGTTGTATTATTTAGTGCTGGTGGAGAGTATTTGAGAGAGTTTGGTGGTGAAGGAACAGGAGAGAAACGATTAAGTGATGCATTCGGAGTAGCCTTCAATGCCGACCGACTACTTGTCAGTGATAATCAAGGTGGTTATGGCTGTATAAAGGAATTCGATATTCATGGTAACTACAATAGAACTATTTGTAAACAGAAAGGAATGGGATTTGCAAGAATGTGTACAACAGAGCTGCAAAGCATTGCATGTTTGGCTTATAATAGGGATAGTAAAGAAACATTTATAAAGTTGTTATCTAAACAAACAGGTGATCTCCTTCAAGATATTAAATTGAATGTTCGTGATGTTGGGCTTCCTTTGGGTCTCGCTTATGACAACAATAAGTACTTTGTATATTTTCTCAACAATAACAGTATCTATGTTTTTAACGAGAATGGTGGTTTGTTGTACAAGTTTGGAAAGGAAGGTAAAGAAGAAGGCCAGTATAATGTTCCATGTGGACTTGCTGTGTTTGGTGCAGACATGATTCTTGTCTGTGATGCTGATAACCATCGTGTACAATTATTAAATCAGGATGGAAAGTTCATCAGGTCCTTTGGTAGCCGTGGTTCAGGTCTTGGTGAAATGAATTACCCTGCTGATGTTGCAGTTACACCAGATGGTCAAGTCTTTGTACTGGAATATCATGGTAAACGTGTGCAGGTGTTTAGATGAGACCCAGTAGACATTACATGTTTTCTCAGTTAGATGATTGACTTGATGACATTGATTGAATGATTAATTAATTGAATTACTGACTGACTTATTATTCAACTCTTATAATATCAATTTTATAGTAGTGAAATAGAATGGTTTTCCTAGTTCACTTATTTTTAGTATAAGATAGTTAATAAATTGAAATTTGTAACACCGTAAAAACAAGATACTTAACTTTAATCCGACAAAGGGTTAAAGCTCTTAACTTCAATAAAGATAAGTATCTTTTTTTACGGTTTTGCAAATTTCATTTTATTGGCTATCGATATATTGCACACCGATGAAATATGTACTAGTTTACTCGCTAGTTTCCATTTATTTCTAGTATTTAAAAAGAAAAGATCCTTGTAGCAAACTGTAAATAATATAACGCATGCGTAATAGCTGTTATTACAGTTATATGCAAACGATTTTGAACAATGGATTGAAGGCAAGAATTTCAGGTCAAGTTTTTGTTTTTCCACCGAGTGCCATGTACTAGAATCCGTTGTTTGAAAACATTTGTATTTAACTGTAACAACAGCTATTGTATGTCTGTGATCTGGTGACGTTATCATTTAGGTCACGCGATCATCAAGTACAGAGATCGATAAATTAAATATAATTGATTATAATTGTAGTAATGACCGATCGGTTTACACTACTGAAAAAAAAACTACATGAATTGCTTGACAAAAATAACAAATGTTGCAATATGTAATATGACCAACACAACACAAAGCAATTATAACTGAGATCAGTTTATCATCAATTTATATTGACTTATTGAATGAATGATTAATTAGCTGATTGATCAATTGGTTGGTTGATTGATTGATTGATTAATTGATTGATTGATTGATTGATTGATTAATTAGTTTATTATTGATTTGTTCATTGATTTTTTGATTTTTTGATTGATTGGTTTGTTGATAGATTAATTTATTGGTTGATTAATGGACTGATTGATTGATTGATTGATTGATTGATTGATTGATTGATTGATCAAATGATTGATTGGCTACTAAGTCAGTTCGTTGAATCAAAATCAGTTGTATATATATGCCTCTATTCTAGTACTTTTGAAATCAGTATTTGTTAATGATAATATACCAGTAACTTCATACCAAAATAAGTCTATATTTGTAGTTTATAGATATCAATTATTAATGCTAGTAGTTTTATATCACGTTATACCTGGGGACCTCACGCTGTAGGACGGTGACAACATTCACATCAATGCATCCTTGCTTTGTTCTATGATTTATCAGCATGATATATTTGGTCCCTAGTTATCATATCATTGTAAACATTTATCAACTTGTATGTTTGTCAATTGTGACAAAGTCAACATATACTTTATAAACTAGAATGTACTACAATGTTCTTTGTTAGTAATGCCTGGAAGATTGTTGGAATAGTTCTGGAATATTCTAAGAATCTAGAATTATTCCATTTGTATGTAAGTTTGTTACAATAGATTGTTAAAGGATATTAACTATTGTAAAGATTATATAACTAGCAGCAAAGACTGTAATCATAACTTAGTTTGATGCTCAGAGTGTTAAAAGCAGACAATATCATTTAAGCGATAAGTATCTTGTTTGAATCAGACTTGTTACAGTTTGTGACGTAATGTACAAATAAATTGAGTAGTTCAGTACTTATTGCAAGGTTGTCATTATCATTTACTGTTTTTATCATTATTGTTAAATGTTGTTTATTTTATTTTAATCAATATTTATACAGGGTATCTAGTTTAGCATAGCTAATTTAAATAGATCCCTGTTAAAGAAAGACAAATATATTAAATAAATAGATACAAAACAGAGTTGGCTAAGTTACAATAAAGATAAAAGATCATAACTAAAGTGCGTTTGAAATGCCGTTTGCAAGAAATTTTGCAGATTTTTTATTTGTTGTATATTAAATACCATCGTTATCATCATCATTTTAATAATCATAGTTATATCGTTATTGTCATCATCATCATTATAATAATCATCGTTATATCGTTATTGTCATCATCATCATTATAATAATCATCGTTATATCGTTATTGTTATCATCATCATTATAATAATCGTCGTTATATCGTTATTGTCATCATCATCATCATTATGACAATCATTGTTATATCGTTATTGTCATCCTTATAATAATCGTCGTTATATCGTTATTGTCATCATCATCATTATAATAATCATAGTTATATCGTTATTGTTATCATCATCATTATAATAATCATCGTTATATCGTTATTGTCATCATCATCATCATTATGATAATCATCGTTATATCGTTATTGTCATCATCATCATTATAATAATCATCGTTATATCGTTATTGTCATCATCATCATTATGATAATCATTGTTATATCGTTATTGTCATCCTTATAATAATCATCGTTATATCGTTATTGTCATCATCATCATTATACTAATCATCGTTATATCGTTATTGTCATCATCATCATTATAATAATCATCGTTATATCGTTATTGTCATCATCATCATTATAATAATCATCGTTATATCGTTATTGTCATCATCATCATTATAATAATCATCGTTATATCGTTATTGTCATCATCATCATTATAATAATCATCGTTATATCGTTATTATCATCATCATCATTATAATAATCATCGTTATATCGTTATTGTCATCATCATCATTATGATAATCATTGTTATATCGTTATTGTCATCCTTATAATAATCATCGTTATATCGTTATTGTCATCATCATCATTATAATAATCATCGTTATATCGTTATTGTTATTATCATCATTATAATAATCATTGTTATATCGTTATTGTCATCATCATCATTATAATAATCGTTATATCGTTATTGTCATCATCATCATTATGATAATCATGGTTATTGTCATCATTATCAATAATTTTCCTTCAAATCATTAGAGTTATTGTAGATAGATATTGTAGATACACCCTTTCCTAGAAAGTTTGTCACCCGTCGAAAACTCATACAAGCTAGTGGCGCAAAGGATCATGGATCGTTTCAGAAACTAAATGTTCATTCACAACAACAAAATGGCCATTTCTCAATAACAGATTGACAAATGTAGCAATGTGGCCATGAAATCCCTGTGTCCTAATAAAATTTACATAGGTTACCCATAGTCCCCTGCGCTACTAGCTGTAGGCTTTTCACTTCACGGGTGACAAAGTTTCTCGGAAAGGGTGTAGTTAGGCGCGACGGCGTTGAATAGTACAGCCTGTACAGCGGTACATATTTGTACCGTACAATCGTTCAAGAGATCGCTAAACCGAGTAAACAAGAGGTGAAACTGGATCGTCAATTTATCCCGGGCGATGTCTGATACCCTCCCGCGATACAATCTTATTATGTCAGCGGTCCCCATAAGCAGTGTTTACGTAACCCACTTGATGTACTCATTGCATGAGATCGTTATTTGTATTAAAATTTACATAATATATATTTTATGAAATACTTGCATGTTTTCTTATTTGTGTTTCTATAAAATAATGACAACTAGTCGTAGCGAAATTTTTTTAAATTAATTGTGGAAATATATAAAAGAAAAATGAAACATTAGATATCAGATTTAACAGATATAAGCATATTCTTAATAGTATATATCTCTATATACTATATACATATACATCACTCTTACATATATATACATCACTCTTACTACTGTACTATGTACAGTATAAACATATTAGTGGTCTTATACATGAAGTCAGTCACTTTGAAACGTAATATAACTTTTGCTAATCGTTATTTTAAATATTTATCAAAAAGTTTAAAAAAGAGAGACATAAAAAACCCTCTTTTTATTCAAGCAACATTTTAAGCACTTTTATTTATCAACACCTTAATTTAAGAAATATCCTTTGACTTAAGTTTATTAACGTAGATATTGTATATACTACTCAGGATACTACTATATATTTTTCATAGTTCTGCTTAGAAATGTAATTTTATAGGTTTTTAATTTATTTATTTCCTAGATTTTATAGACATTTTATTTTAGTTTTCTTCTGCATGTAAAGCGCTTTAGATTATTGCATATAAAGCGCTATATAAATAAAAAAACTTATTATTATAATACACAGGCATCTATAAATTTCGCAATTTACGGTTAACTTATATCGGTGTTGCATGAAAAATAT
Organism: Metridium senile; assembly: GCA_949775045.1. Classification (NCBI taxonomy): domain Eukaryota; kingdom Metazoa; phylum Cnidaria; class Anthozoa; order Actiniaria; family Metridiidae; genus Metridium; species Metridium senile. The sequence goes on along the minus strand of OX459105.1, from coordinate 5,885,116 downwards.
CGAAAAATACAAGGTGAGCGTTGACAGCCGCTAACATAATAAGATTGTATCGCGGGAGGGTGTCAGACATCGCCCGGGATAAATTGACGACCGTGAAACTGATGCTACATCTCGGGGGAGGGAGGGGTGGGGACTTTCTTTGTCCAAGTAGTAGGGTTGATCAGCGGTACTTTTTAAAACGCTTAAAAGAGCAATGATAACTATACATAATTTGAACATAATTGTAGCGTTCTAGTGTCCTTGTAGCGAGTTGTCTGAAGTATAATACCGTGAATATTCCTACGTACTATAGGTGGACGTGCAGTGACGTATTTTGTTATGGTTTTGCCAACCAACCATTGTTATTAGAGCAAAGAAAATTTGGGGTTACTTTTATTTCTAGCAAACATCTATAAAGAGGACTGAATTATGCCTAATGTAATTCAGCTGGAAATTAATGGTTTTAAAGCATATCTCAAATATTATGAAAGGTTTAAATATTGTATGACAGTTATTATTAAGTTAGTAGAATCGAGCATTCATTTGGAGTTTCATGTTTAGTCAAGTTTAATCAATTTATAAGTCATTTTTAGGATAACCAGGAAATTGAGCTTCTGAAGTTGTCCTTTAGTAGCATAATTGTAGAATTAAATGAGTGATCGAGTGAGGCCTTGCTACTATATAATTGTATTTATTGAGGGTCTGAGCTTTCGCCGTCAACGGCATCATCAGAGACTAAATGATTAAATATTTACATGTTCTGTAAATACATGTTCTAATTAGAACATGTAAATATTTAATCATTTAGTCTCTGATGATGCCGTTGACGGCGAAAGCTCAGACCCTCAATAAATACAATTATATAGTAGCAAGGCCTCACTCGATCACTCATTTAATTCAGGAAATTGAGTCTTAACTTCCGGTCACGTGACCCGTATAATCATCTCTACCGACAATGATAATCAGTACAACATCTCAGACTATCAAAACAGGTAATACTGCATTGAAAATTACCAAATTAAGACCAGCTTTCATTCAGTTTCACAATTCAGCCTCGTTTTCGTACAAGATCAGAGAGGGTAGTTTTCAATCCCCCTATAGAATGTAATATAAACGATAAATGATAAAACGATGAATCTAACGAAAAGGCAGATGGCTAAATCTAGTGATATCTACAATAAAAAGATCATAGGTTAATATCTAATATCATTGACTTCAACCAGCCCCACTCCAAAAAAATTGTAAAAAGAAACCCTCGTTGAAAACTGCTTATCAGTTTTACTCTTTGAATTGTACCTGACCCCTCCCCTTATTTTCTGATTAATGTATTATATATTGAGCACAGGTAGCCCAAGCAATGTAATTTGTGTCTAAAATTAGATATACTTAGAATTATAAAGATTGTCTTTAATGAACATAGTTTCATCTTCATGACTTCAAAATGTGATGTAACTTTCAAATATATCAATAGGTTATTAGTTTCGTCGCATTTTGAAGTCATTTAGACGTATTTTGGATATGTGAGGTATCACAAGAATTGTTCTAATCGTTATTTCCGCCTCTAAACCTTTTCATTTATTTCGCGTAAATATCAAAATGCAAATACATTTGTGTGGGCTCCCTGTTTTTTGACCGGGAGAGATTGTGAATGAGTGCAAGGAACGCCTTGTTGGGACAGCTGACGTCGCCATATTTAATTTGGCACGTTTATAAAATGTTTGTGAAAGTTGGTGTTTTTGTGGAGTTTAAGGGTAAAAAAAAGACACAAATGGAAGATAATATACAAGGTGAGATATATAAGTATGTAAATTGAGTAAAACTGAGATATGAATTGAAGAAAGAAGGCGCAGAACTTGGCTTTTTTATTGAACATTTTTCAACGCGATTAACGTTATAGTCATTCGAATGTTTCAGTTATTTTTACTCTATTTAAAACCTTCTAAATATTACTGTTACACTATTAACTTTCATATATTGTATAATGATAATCGTAGAGGTCAATGATCATCATGATAATTAACGCGACTAATAAAAATAATGATTGCTCTGATCTATCGATGCCCGGAGTATCCAATCGATGAAATCGATAATCGATAAAATCGATATCAATCGATATCAATTTATCGATTGATATTGAAAATCGATGATCAATCGATGGCAAAAACCTTTGTGACCTTCATCGATTGAGCGATGACAATTATATAGATATCGATTGATAATCAATAACAATTCAGTATATCGATTATCAATCGATGACAAAAATCTTTGTGACCTATCGATTGATCATCAGTTGACCAATATCAATTGATATCAATTACCTAATTATATTGATTTATATCGATTGATCGATTGATTTTCCGATGATCGATTATCATCGATTGGATACTCCAGGATCAATGTTGATGGAGTGGTATAATCATGAGGTATATTTATATTTTTTCAGGAAATTTATTTTCAAAATCACCCCCCCCCCCCCCCCCCCCCCCCCCCCCCCCACAAAAGTTAAATGGTCAGCCCCTTACTGAATCTACTACGGTATACAGTATAAGGATATAACTGCCTTATATCATCATTGGGAAAGTTTCTTAAGAATGGGGTTGATAACTAGATATCAACCTGGATCAGTTCCTTTGTGAATTAGTTGGGTGAATATATAGACCACCAGCAGGAAAAGAATGATGATATAACAGAGATTACAATCATGAATGATACATTTTAATTCCATGAAAATACTAACTATAGGTAACAGTCAATGATTTTCTGAAAAATTATTTATTTATTAATAATATGATATAGAGGATATTACGTGGGCAGAGATGAACGAGTGAGATATCATTTGAACATGAGAAAATAAAATCCGTATCTACAAGCGCGGGGCCCATGTAATGTTCTGTTTATCATATAAACTCATGACAAATGAAATAGCAAAAGTTTTATCAAGATATTCCATCAAAAAATATTAAGAATCTTAACAAATAGATGGTAACGTGTTATTTCACATGTCAAATAACACTACAATAACATGTTTTTTTCACAATGTCAAGATATCACATTCCACTGTAGTATAATTATATATAATAAAGTGATATATTAGCAGTTGACATTAGAAAACCCACTTAGTACTAGGAGTATTTGATTGTATTTATATTTAACAATACATTTAGCAAACATGTAACAGACTTTTTAATACATTAATAATTAATTGTTATTTAGAGTAATGATTATACTTGCTCTTAATAACATATCCCCCACCCCTCCCTACACTGGTGAATTAATGTCTAATACTATTCATTTAGTAGACAAGACATCTTGCTTTCAATTGATAGTCTTCCACCTCTCTGACCTGTTGAGCTTTTCCTGTGGATCCAAAAGAGGAAACAATTCATTAATATTGAAATATTTTAGAATGTCCACCTGAAAAGACATATAGTTATACATATACTAAAAGAAATATCATTTTATAATCATTGGACATCTGCACGTGTAGAAAGTCAGTATCGTTTCAAACTAATATGGCGGTGAATTCAAACAAACAGTATCTTCCCCCGCTAGGAAAAAGCGATTAAAAAAAAAAGTCACGTGATATTTCTTTTAGTATATATGTCTTAACAGGTGGACAACCTTTTGGAGATCAGCTGTATTAAAATGTTACATTTTGAATCAATATTTTGATAATCATTATGATTATTATTTCTTTTTTTTATTGATTTAGTAAATATTTCTGATTTACAATTAATAAATACTGACAGTACCTTCTAAGTACCATATCCTATAATTTCTTTGAAGAAATAGAAAACGAGGCAGCGTGCTCTGTTGAGTTATAAAGCACGCTGGGATTTTAATAAAACGAGAGAAGCGTATCGGAGTGCTTCTCAGCGCTTCTCGAGTCTTAAGAGTGTGTCCACGATAGGACCAGGCAGTAGGTGCTACATGGGGGTTCACCGATTTAGCTCAAACTTGATACAGTTGTAGGTCCTAGTAAGTTATTTATTATCCCAGAAACTCAGCTGGATCTGTCACTTTGGTGGGAAGTTAGACCACCCCCCCTTAAAATACCCATTTTGCCTCGAAAATCAGCAAAAATATAGCTAATTTTTAATGAAACAGAAAACCTTTAATATTGATGACAGTGATGTAAAACTTGTTTCCCTATGAAGTACAGATGCCAGTAAGTGTTTCCAAGCAAGGAGGTACATTTTTCTTTTAAGCCGTTTCCATGGCAACAATTTCTTTTGGAGCAAAAATTGCCAATTTTGAAATTACTGTAATATCTCTAGGTTTAAAAATTAATATCTCAAAAGTCCACCATGAAAATGTCAAAAATGGCCAATAATCAACTCAATCTATGTCTTAAATTACCAAAACAAGAAGAAAATCTGCGGGCACTTGTTAACCTTAACTTATATGACGGGTTTGCTTAACCCTACTATGTCAATATCACAAAATTCGAGAAGATTCATGCCCGCAAAAAAACTGGTTGAAATCCTCCCAATAGCATTAAATTGGCTTCTAATAACCAGGTTGAGTCTTTATTATGCTTAATGTATCTTAATTTCAATGATATTAAAATTTATTCAAAGCAGATATTTCTGTGACGACATATGGAATGTAGTCGTACCTATTATCGCGCACATCCTATTATCGTACTTTTCGTAGAAAATAATATATATCTTCTGTTCTGCGTAAAACTCGATTGAGCAACAGAATAAGCAGCGATTATTGTTTTAATTAATTTTGAAACAGTTTTTAGAAGATATATATTATTTTTTTTTTACGAATGGCATGATAATATAATGTGCGCGATAATAGGTACGACCTGTTTATAAGCACTTAATTCGTCATGCTTTGACTGCTTTATTTACCTTTCATTTTAATAATTTTAAATCGTGTTGTAAGCTGGGTTGTTCGACGGGATAACTTAGTAAAATCAGAAGGTAAGTAAAATCCAGTTAGCTGAAGCAAATTGCTTGTGTTTTGGGTTTATATCGTGAAGAATTCCTTTGTCAGACAGCATGACATGATGATATTCAGTCGTAGTCATATAAGACTTCGTTTTGATATGATAACTTGTTGAAAGCTTTTGTACCATTGTAATCAGGAATATGATAAAGTCGATAAAAAACTTTCTTGTAGCTGGTCTGAATATCTTAAATGTATTATTTCAGTGTGTTCATGTAACGCAAATTACGGGACTCAATGGTTTCGAAATCGATGGGGGAGGGGTGATGACACAATCCATTTAAACCTGCTCAATGTTTTTTCAGTATGGATTGCGGTAAAAAAAATACGAACTTAACTTTGTTTTAATTCTCTGATAGAATATCTCACGGCTGCTGGTGCTAGTGAAATGTAGAAAAATATTCATGTTAATTGTCGGTTAACAGATAACGTCTCCTATGCTCACATAATATCAGCACTTGTCGCGTGTTGTAGATTTCATTTTACATCAAAGTCACATATTATTCAGTGATATGTTTACTTTGTTTTCTGATTATTTTAAATAATTTCAAAATATGAGGGTATAACTATCGTCTTGAAACATTTTTTACTAAAACATGCTACTGGTCTTTGATCTCTCTAGTTATCTGTGAACTCCTCTATCCCATTTATCAGGCTCGCACAATTTGTGCAAAGGATATATATTGACAATGATAGACTGGTCGCCAGTAGACGCAGAGTACTTCTCTGTTCTTTGGACAAACAGTCATTCTATTCGAACCATTTCCAAAAACCCCATCTCTTAACAAAACAAGACCTCTCTCTGATATACTTGTTCTCTCAAAACGTTCAAATTTTGAAAGTGCATCAGTTGTATTTCTTGTGCATTCTGTAAACGGTATTTCCTATCTCTACTAGGATATCTTGACGAAAGACCATACGATGTCTATGACCATTTGTAGTATATGATATATTCGGCGTTAATTCGAATAGAATGACATATCCCGAGCTCCAAAAATACATAGAAGTATTACATTGAAACAATAAGTGTATACAAAATTAACCTGTCAGAATTATCCAGTTTCTAAGACGCTTTTCTAGCTGAAACATTGTTACTTGCTTGCGGCCTAGATCAGTCGACAAGAGATCATTGTAAGATTTAATGGTCTCACTACGGTTTATTGTCGATAACTAAGCAAGATACAAGCACGCCAATGATTTGATTTTCTTGATATATTATAATCATGGTACAAAAGCAGGCAATGGGCTCCTGACAAAAGCTATTAATATAACAAGCTATGATATTAGAATGAAATCTTATGATCTACGACTGAATATTAATTTATCGTATCATGTGCTCTTTAATACAAAGAACTTCTGAACGATATCAATCCAAAATACAAGCTATTTGCTTCAGCTAACTGGATTGTATTTACCTTTCTGGTTTTTGTAAGTTATATCGTCGAACAATTCAGTGTAGAACCACACGATTTACACTGATCATATCATTAAAATGAAAGGCAATCAAGTTTGCATAATTTACAAGTAATTTGCATCAATTTCAAAACAGTACATCTACTTCACCAAAGTTGTCTTCAGCTGGGTTTTATTTAGTTTTGAGAGGTTTGAAATCAAAACCAAGATTGTATTTAGTTTAGTGAGATAATACAATAAAGTTGAAGGAAATAATAATGTTTTAATAGTTAAATTTTTGCACAGCCTAATTTGCATATATGTCATGCATCTAATTAGTAAAAATCACAAAAAGTTTGAGGTTGATGTAAAGAAAGTAGATAAAAAGCGCAAAATGTTTGTATGACCCTAACTTAAACAACCTTAGCTTATAGTAGATTGCAATAAAGATTGTTTATAGCGCCCGACTTGCGAGATATAAGCTACTTAGTGAGGGGTGTTTTTTTCATGACGAAAACGTATCACTTAGTATATTTCCCCTTTGACTTGACATTTACAATTTTTATTATCCTTGAAATTAAGATACATTGAGCATAATATAGACTCAACCTGGTTATTAGAAGCCAATTTAATGCTATTGGGAGGATGTCAACCAGTTTTTTTGCGGGCATGAATCTTCTCGAATTTTGTGATATTGACATAGTAGGGTTAAGCAAACCCGTCATATAAGTTAAGGTTAACAAGTGCCCGCAGATTTTCTTCTTGTTTTGGTAATTTAAGACATAGATTGAGTTGACTATTGGCCATTTTTGACATTTTCATGGTGGACTTTTGAGATATTAATTTTTAAACCTAGAGATATTACAGTAATTTCAAAATTGGCAATTTTTGCTCCGAAACAAATTGTTGCCATGGAAACGGCTTAAAAGAAAAATGTACCTCCTTGCTTGGTAACACTTACTGATATCTGTACTTTATAGGGAAACATGTTTTACATCATTGTCATCAATAGTAAATGTTTTCTGTTTCATTAAAAATAAGCTATAATTTGGCTGATTTTCGAGGCAAAATGGGAATTTTAAGGGGGGGTGGTCTAACTTCCCACCAAAGTGACAGATCCAACTGAGTTTCTGGGATAATAAATAACTTACTAGGATCTACAACTGTACCAAGTTTGAGCAAAATCGGTGAACCCCCATGTAGCACCCACTGCCTGGTTTTGCCTGGTTTTACCGTGGACACGATCTTAATTCTTACAATTCCTAAGTGCTCTATTCTATAACTCAATAGTGCACTGCTGCCGAGTTTTCTACTTCTTTTATAAAATATTCAGTTGTTAAAATCAAACAAATTGACGCTCCGTGCACTGTAAGTTTGTTGAGTTATAGAGAACGCTTCTCAGCCAATCAGATTTAAATCAAATATTTTAGAATGAAATATAGTAAACTTTTTACATTTTTTTTAAATCTAATATATTATCATTTTCTGTAAATCAATTTTTTTTACAAATATAGTGTTACATATAAATACACGCATACATTTAACGACAAAAAAAAATCTGTTTGATGTCTCTATATCAGAATTAATATCAATTCTTATAGTAAGTTATTTTAGAAGAAGAAAAAGGGGGAAAAGAATAAGGAGAAAAAAAAACGTTTTTCTGCATAAAAGTAATTTTGAAGTGCATTGTATTTTTTAGTATAAAAGACCAATTTTATGTTATATACGTACTGTAATTATAATTTCAGAAATGTTTTGAAAGTTTTTGTTTTAGTGATTCTGTGATCTACATTTTATACTCAACAATCTTTGTTTTTTTTCTCAACTGTCATCATAATCAAGTTTCTTATATATATAATAATTTCAAGTCTGAAGAAATGTTCTTCAGAGTTGTTATTCTTACTTATTAGTTTATAATACTCTTTTTCCAGTACTCCTTGTTTGCTTGCAGTCTTTATTCTTCATATTCACCCAACTGATTGAATAGAGAATAATACATGGGCACATAGAGATATGCAATTTGTGTTTCAATTAAATTCAATATCAAATATGAACACAAGAAGATGAATTCCATATCTCCAAGCATACATGTTATGTATTGAATTCTGTTTATTATATACATTGTATAAACAAAATTATTTTTATGCAAAAAATTATATTCTCACATATATAAAAGATATGTTGTTCAAATACAATATATTTCTCAGTTGCAGAAATCCCTGTAATTTATATAATATTAAATCATTTTACTTCAACCAAGAGGTGTATAATTCATGTTTATTATGAACAGGTTCCCATTTAAATCTGTACTTTCCCATTTAAATCTGTACCTATGCAAATTGTGTTGATGTGTGCTAAACACACAGATCAACCAATCAGAGTATATTATTTCTGAAGTGAGCTTCTCTGATTGGTTGATCTGTGTGTTTAGCACACATCAACAAAATTTGCATAAGTACAGATTTAAATGGGAACCTGTTTATGACATGAGTGTTTTACTGTGAAATTACACAGCCCAAGTATTACCATTGTTTGATAAGATATTGTTGTTGTTTATTAGGTTATCCATGATTGTGGTGGTGGTGGTGGTAGTTGTCTTAACTACAATGGTAGGGTCACAATCATTATATTTGTACTGTTGATGATGATGATGATGATGATGATGATGATGATGATGATCTGATGATGATGATGATGACAACAATATGATAGAGATTAGCATGATAATAGTAGTGTAGTGACAATGATGATGATGACAATAATGGTAGTGATTAGTATGATGATAGTAGTGACACTGATGATGATGGCAATAATGGTAGTGATTAGTATAATGATAGTAGTGACAATGATGATGATGGCAATAATGGTAGTGATTAGCATGATGATAGTAGTGACAATGATGATGGCAATAATGGTAGTGATTAGTATGATGATAGTAGTGACAATGATGATGATGGCAATAATGGTAGTGATTAGTATGATGATAGTAGTGACAATGATGATGATGGCAATAATGGTAGTGATTAGTATGATGATAGTAGTGACAATGATGATGATGGCAATAATGGTAGTGATTAGCATGATGATAGTAGTGACAACGATGATGATGGCAATAATGGTAGTGATTAGAATGATGATAGTAGTGACAATGATGATGATGGTAATAATGGTAGTGATTAGTATGATGATAGTAGTGACAATGATGATGATGGCAATAATGGTAGTGATTAGTATTATGATAGTAGTGACAATGATGATGATAGCAATAATGGTTGTGATTAATTAGCATGATGATAGTAGTGACAATGATGATGATGGCAATAATGGTAGTGATTAGTATGATGATAGTAGTGACAATGATGATGATGGCAATAATGGTAGTGATTAGTATGATGATAGTAGTGACAATGATGATGATGGCAATAATGGTAGTGATTAGTATGATGATAGTAGTGACAATGATGATGATGGCAATAATGGTAGTGATTAGTATGATGATAGTAGTGACAATGATGATGATGGCAATAATGGTAGTGATTAGCATGATGATAGTAGTGACAACGATGATGATGGCAATAATGGTAGTGATTAGAATGATGATAGTAGTGACAACGATGATGATGGCAATAATGGTAGTGATTAGAATGATGATAGTAGTGACAATGATGATGATGGTAATAATGGTAGTGATTAGTATGATGATAGTAGTGACAATGATGATGATGGCAATAATGGTAGTGATTAGTATTATGATAGTAGTGACAATGATGATGATAGCAATAATGGTTGATTAATTAGCATGATGATAGTAGTGACAATGATGATGATGGCAATAATGGTAGTGATTAGTATGATGATAGTAGTGACAATGATGATGATGGCAATAATGGTAGTGATTAGTATAATGATAGTAGTGACAATGATGATGATGACAATAATGGTAGTGATTAGTATGATGATAGCAGTGACAATGATGATGATGGCAATAATGGTAGTGATTAGTATGATGATAGTGTGACAATGATGATGATGGCAATAATGGTAGTGATTAGTATGATGATAGTAGTGACAATGATGATGATGGCAATAATGGTAGTGATTAGTATGATGATAGTGTGACAATGATGATGATGGCAATAATGGTAGTGATTAGTATGATGATAGTAGTGACAATGATGATGATGGCAATAATGGTAGTGATTAGTATGATGATAGTAGTGACAATGATGATGATGGCAATAATGGTAGTGATTAGCATGATGATAGTAGTGACAACGATGATGATGGCAATAATGGTAGTGATTAGAATGATGATAGTAGTGACAACGATGATGATGGCAATAATGGTAGTGATTAGAATGATGATAGTAGTGACAATGATGATGATGGTAATAATGGTAGTGATTAGTATGATGATAGTAGTGACAATGATGATGATGGCAATAATGGTAGTGATTAGTATGATGATAGTAGTGACAATGATGATGATGGCAATAATGGTAGTGATTAGTATAATGATAGTAGTGACAATGATGATGATGACAATAATGGTAGTGATTAGTATGATGATAGCAGTGACAATGATGATGATGGCAATAATGGTAGTGATTAGTATGATGATAGTGTGACAATGATGATGATGGCAATAATGGTAGTGATTAGTATGATGATAGTAGTGACAATGATGATGATGGCAATAATGGTAGTGATTAGTATGATGATAGTGTGACAATGATGATGATGGCAATAATGGTAGTGATTAGTATGATGATAGTAGTGACAATGATGATGATGGCAATAATGGTAGTGATCTTAGTATGGTAATTGTGATGACAATGATGGTGGTAGTAGTGACAATAATAATAGTGATAAGCATGATTGTATTGAATATTATGTGAATGATGATGATGACATTATTGATGTTTATCAGCATGACCATGATTATCACAATGATGGTGGTTATCAGCATGATAATTGTGATGATGTGGAACGTGATGATGACAACAATGATGGTGATCACCGTGATGGTGATGATGATGACAACAATGATGGTGATGATGATGATTGTGGTGGTTGTGGTGATAATAATGGTAGTGATTAACATGATGATTGTATTGATGATGATGATGATGATGACTTCAATGATGGTGATCACCATGATTGTGATGATGATGATGATGATGATTGTGGTGGTGGTGGTTGTCTTAACTACAATGGTAGGAGCACAATCATTATATTTGTACTGTTGATGATGATGATGATGATGATGATGATGATGACGATGATGATGATGACAATAATATGATAGAGATTAGCATGATAATAGTAGTGACAATGATGATGATGGCAATAATGGTAGTGATAAGTATGATGATAGTACTTAGTAACAATGATGATGATGGCAATAATGGTAGTGATTAGCATGATGATTGTGATGATGATGATTGTGGTAGTGGTTGTCATAACTACAATGGTGGGAATCATTGTAATTGTACTTTTGATGATCATGGTAATCATGGCTGAGATAAATGGTTATTTTATTTGTTCAATTCTCTTACCAGGATGGTGTGGGCTGCAGGATCACTGGCTTCTGTTGCCATGATCAGCTATCCTGCAATAAGTGCTCTTGTTTCCTGTAATGCTGACCAAGACCAACAAGGTAGGTCCTTGTATACGCCTAAATTATGATATGAATAAGTCAATAACAAGAGAAGGCATACTTACATCATTTGCAATAGGTAATATAATGAAATTTGTAACACCATGAAAATGTTGACTTAACTTTACAGACGTTTCGAGCTTTAGCCGTTTTTTTACTCCGACGAAGGGCTAAAGCTATCGTTTATATCAAACACTGATGCAGCTTATACTAGTTTACTCGCTAGTTTCTATTTATACATCATTTGCAGGTTTCAGAGTGTGGAATTCATGTATCTTTGATTGTGACAATGATTTTTTTTAAATAGTTGTATACAATGACACCCCTCTTTACTGAACAGTGATTGGACCAAGGAAATTGTCCAGTTTAGCTAAATTTTAGCTTTGGTTTATTAAAGTTTTCTTTGAAATGTTAAGTTTTAATAAATTATTAAATTATTATTATTATTATTATTATTATTATTATTTTTGACTTCATTCTTCGTTTTTCAAACTTCTCAAAATTCATAAAAATTTAATTACGGTATGATATCAAAAATAATTGATACTATTATTAATATAGATAATAAACCTGATTATTCAATGAGATTTGAAGAGGTTTCATATAATTTTTGAATACTTTAATGGAATTCTGGAAAACAAATAATGAAGTCAAGAATTGAATGATAAAACAAATAATGCAGGACTTCTAGACGGGCATGCTTCATGTCCTTTGACTGTAACTTCTTTCAATATTTTGATGGTACTTAGTGAATAATTGTTAAATAATATTCCTAATATTTTTTATTATGTCTATCAGGTGTAGTCCAAGGTATTGTCACTGGCATCAGAGGTCTTTGTAATGGAATTGGACCAGCTCTGTTTGGCTTTACTTTTTACTTATTTCATGTAGACTTAGACGATATGCCAACAACAGCACCACCACCAATACAAACCAACCACACAACAATGGAAGATCCACTTAACTGGACCATGGTACCCCATCATTATTTTATGATAACATTTCTTTTTTTACTGTTTACTTGTTGTTCATATGTTCTTTTCGTTCCCCCTTTGATCGTATTTTAATGCCTCACTTTTGACACTTTAACTTTCTTCCTTCCTTTCTTTCTCCCATTTGTTCTCACTTTCAACTTTTCTTCTCCCCTTCTTCCTTCTTTCTATCTTTTCCCTCCTTCCCTCCTTCCCTCCTTCCCTCCTTCCCTCCTTCCCTCCTTCCCTACTTCCCTCCTTCCCTCCTTCTCTTCTTCCCTCCTTCCCTCCTTCCCTCCTTCTCTTCTTCCCTCCTTCCCTCCTTCCCTCCTGTAAGGCGCACATATCCATTTTTGAATCCGGAATTGCATGACTTTACCTTCACCCAATAAATCTGAATTTTATAGCAAATGACAATTAGGATGAAAGTTTTCAATGATGGTTTAATTATGCCAATCAAAGTTTCCATAGCAACCAAAAACAAATTTCTTTGTAAAATGTTTTTTCTTAAATATCTTTTGAATTTGGGCTGATGGCGAAAAGCCAATAAATGCGCTATCAACCGCCTTGTTCAACACAATTAATTTAGTGCATAGTGTTAAATTCTTCTATGCACGCTTAGTCTATTAGAATATATAAAGTAATTTTGTACAGTATATTATAAGCTTTGTTTTACACACACACAGTATACCTACTACATTGTCTGTTTACGAGCATACCTCATTCGAAAACACTTCAATGATTTGCGCTTGTTCCTCATTTCAGAAAAAACGGCTGCCACCAACTCTATAACTCCAATTGAACAATTGTTACCGTGACTGTAAAAAATATTGATATACTTGGCTTCTGATCATTATAAGTAAAGAGCAAGGTGTTCAAAAAAGTAAGTACCACTGACGTTATTGCAGTTGCTCATTGTATCTTTGCGCACATTAATTTTATCACTATCATGTTTACATGAGCGTACTGAGACATATATATAGTGCGCTATACAAGAACCTACAATTATTATTATTATTATCAATAACATTATCGATGCCGTTATTATTGTTTATTATATCACTATATAAACTCTCTACGGGGGAAAACTATTTGTTGAATAGTGAGCTTGACAGAATTCTCATTCCTACCTTTATATCACGTATATCTTGCATGTGTTACACGTCTAGACTCTGTCAGCTAGCTCTGGAACCTTTTGTTTGTGATTTTAGATGTTTAGCAGAATCTCTGTGGCCTTAAACAAAAATAATGCTGTCATAAGACCACAGCTTCAAATGGTCATTCATGGGGCATTTTCGCCAAGTCCTGTCACTCAAAATGTCTACGACATCAACTCCTGGATTCGCCCGAACATAGCCACTTATATTGCAACTGGTTATCTTTTTCTAAACGTTTATTGAAACAATGGTATCATTTATCACCATCATTATCTGTATTAAAAAGATGTCTTTAACAATTTATTACATTACTTGTGTTACTTCATTCACTGTTGTTTCAAAGTTTATAAAAAAAATCCTGTCTTTTTCCATTATAGATGAAGGTGAGAATCAGACCGGTGCTGAAGGTGAATGGTGGGAGACCCTGATAAATTATGAAACCAAAAAGGTCGAAATTTGGAACCAGCTTAGTCCTTTGGACTAGGAAATTGCTGGTCAAAGTTTGGACATGTCGTTCAGAATAAGAGGAAAACAACCCCTCTTCCTCCTCCCCCTCTCCCCCTCCCATTCCCCCTAGAGAGCCGCTACGCAGGCTAGTGTTGTACAGGCAGCTCAGACATTTTCAACACAAAGTAATAAAATATTTTCAGTCAAACATTATGCAAAACAGGATATACGACACTAGTGTTATATCGGATAAACACTATTTTAAAATGAATATCATTTAATTATTTTTCTGCAGGTTCAGCTTGTAAAGGGAGCAAAGTGATGTTTTTCAACTACATTTAATAAGTTACATTGTTCTAGTAACCTTTTACTCTAGCTTCCTCCTCAGGCAACCCTTTTCCTTTCCCTCTCATGGGATCCCTTTGTCAGGAAACCCAGGAAGGGGGTCGGGGGTGGGGGGGTTTCGGAAGAGGTTCGTGTCCGGCAAGCTGCCTCAGCTTAATGAATGATGTACCTAAATAGATATACTGATACGATGTCTGTCTCTCTAGCTTTGATATGTTATTATTTACCATCAATAAACTGTTTGTTGCGTCTGACTGGCCAACACTATCCATGTTGCTATGACTCTTATTGTATTAGTATAAATACACAAGTGATTACAGAAAATCGCGTACGACGATCAGTCAAGAAATTCATACTAGTCTATAAGTTGTTTGGCGCGCAATCATCGCTCAATTAGCGTCTATGACGTTAATATGTAAATTTCAAGCGCGCACATCGTATGGAACATGTAACGTCATAGTTTTTGTGGTAAACCCGCTGTACCCGTGTGTCTGACGTTACACGTTTAGCACAGGAAACCCGCATCGTAAAACGGTGAAAATAATTAGGAAATAAATGTGTTAATAATTGAGCATTAAGCCAGATTCTCATATGTACTTTCTTTCTCTTTCTTTATAATTTACAATGTATTAACTACTAGCTATGTTATTGCTAATAATTGAATAACCCTTATATAATTGAAAAAATTATACAAACTATACAAATTTATATACAAATTAGGAAATACCTAACTCGCATGGGTGTATATCGTAATTCAGCTAAGGTAAGAGATTAACACAAAGCGCCATGAGTGGTCTAACGCTAGCTGTTTATGTGGTATTTGTTTTGCTTGTTTGTTTGACAACATGCGTGTGTGGGTAAAAAGTGCGGATGTACGTTAAACGTGCGCCAGTGGGTAAAGAGTGCGCCAGTGTGTAAAAAGTGCGTTTGTGGGTAAAAGGTGCGTGGCGAGTAAAAAGGTTCGTGTAAAAATACAATAAAAAAGAAATAAGGTATTCATATTTATGTATTTACTGATTTGCGGAGAAAAATATAAAGTAAATCTGTTTTAACCAAGACATCGTCGATATCTAACTTAGATATGACAAGTTCACTCTTAAACAAATACCATCCAGAAATATTAACTAACAAGATTTTCAAGTAAATGCAAAGTTTAATTATCTGCATTTTTATCATTTTTTTGTATGTTTTAGACTGTGTTTTAATAAGGGGTGGACCATTTAACTTTTGATGGGGGGGGGTGGATGATTTTGAAAAAAAATTTCAAAAAAAAAATCCTGCAAGCCAAAATTTCCACTGAATGCCACTGAAATCTTTGCTTTTCTATAAAATAAATTGCGTGCACATGCCAGCGGGCTAAAAAACATTTCCTGCACGGACAAAATCATCCACCCCCCCCCCCCCCCCTCAAAAGTCAAATGGTCCACCCCTACGTCCAATTTGTAGGCGACTAATGCATAGAAGCACATGCAATCGCCTCTGGGGTCGAAGACGAAATCGTCGTCTTCTATGCGTTGTGGAAGTAAAGTTATATTAACACACTCTATAAATGAAAAAACTTTTCTAACATCTATGATACTCTAGTATTCTTTGTTTATGATGGAAAACTTCGTTTATTGTATAACTATATAACAAACAAGTGGTGTACGATGAATTGGTTTGTTTAACAATAAAATATCTAATGACTTTGAACACGAGAAGATAAATTCCATTTCTCAAAGCGTCCACTATTATTCTGTTTATTACCACCAAAAAAAGTATATTTTCACATGTAAAATTATTGTATTTTTACATGAGTTCAAATACGACATTTCGCAGTGACAGAAATCCCTGTAATCCACTGTTATAATATATAATAAACTAAAATGATTAATATGTGTATAGTGTTAATAATAACATATAATACTATCTTTAGGTAATTCAGTTTCTCTATTATATTAGTTCATCATATTTAACAAATAAAACACATTTACTGTGTTTGCACAGGCTAATGCAAACCGA
Source organism: Metridium senile (assembly GCA_949775045.1). Lineage (NCBI taxonomy): Eukaryota > Metazoa > Cnidaria > Anthozoa > Actiniaria > Metridiidae > Metridium > Metridium senile. The sequence continues at coordinate 5,868,206 of OX459105.1, read as the reverse complement.
GATGTGGTTGGGAGAATTCGAGAGCAGATCAGTGCAAACACGAGCCGCAGGCGAGTGTTTGTACCTGCTCGAGAATTCTCGATTTTATAAAAATCAATGATATATATATTATATATATGGATGTATGAGTCTATACTTTCGGTAAAGTGCTCGATAAGCGTTATAAATTGTAAATTATATATAGATCAAAGATAAGACATCACTTTAGCTGTTACTTAGGGACGGACCATCAGAAAAACCCGGAGGGGGGCAGAAAAAAATCTGTGCAGGATTTTTTTTTTCGGAGACAAATGTATGCATGGTTTTTCTCTTGGGTTCAAGCCTTTTTTTGGGTCTTGATTCCCTTTTCTGCAGGATTGTTTTTCTCACAATTATCTGCTGCAGGGTTTTTTTTCTCACAATAGTCCTCTGCAGGATTTTTTGGGGGGGAATTGTCACCCCCCCCCCCCCCCTCCCCCCCCCCTCCGGGTTTTTCTAATGGTCCGTCCCTTAGTGTTTCACCCTTGTGCAATCATCGGAGACACTTTTTAGCTGTCACTAAGAGTTCACGCTGACGCGATCATCAAACAGAATGTTATAACATTCTGTTTGATGATCGCGTCAGCGTGAACAAAGTGATGTGTTGTCTGTCTATAACTGATTTATAATCATTGATCACAGGCAGCCCAAGCTCTGAATTACGTCATTGAATATGCTTGTATATTGGTGAATAAAGACTCGAGTTACAACAATTTCAGTATCTTTACTTTATCCTTCAGTATGTTCACTTCATAATTTGAATTATTGTGCGACTCTGCACCTTTTATTTAAAGTCTTGGTGCAGCCGCACTTCGATTACTGCAGTGTCGTTTGGGGTAACTGTGGTAAAACGCTATGTAGCAAACTCCAAAAACTTCAAAATCGCGCAGCTAGGATATTGACTTTTTCTAAATACGACACTGATGCCGAACCTCTAATAGAGGCCTTAGGCTGGAAAAACCTTAGCGTCCAACGTCAATTTCAAACAAATAACCTAGTATACAAATCTCTTAATGGCCTAGCACCCGAATATTTAAGTTCTAAATTTGTACATAGGAGCGATACTACAAGCTATTCTTTGCGCGACTCCAACAACAAACTCGCTGTTCCACTACCGCACACGAACTACTTGAAAAATAGCTTCAGCTATCGTGGTGCTTTTATGTGGAACAGTTTACCTCCTAATATACGGAACGCGAAATCTCTAAATCAGTTTCGTCAACTCCTACACCGCCATTACTCTGACTAATATCCCCCGACACACGGCATTCATGGAAAACAGTTTTTATTTTGATTATTATTATTATTATTATTATATTCTTGTATTGTAAATATTTTATATCTCAATATTGTAACATTATTTGTATATTCCTATTTATATATAACTGATGAATTTACCGTGTATAAATAAAGTTATTCTATTCTATTCTAATAAAATATAAACTTTGTGGCATGCTGTTCTATGAATGTTATATTGTCTATGAGTGTCGTTTTTTACGCGAAAAACGACTTATTTAGGGGTGAAATTGAAGTTTTAGTTTGACCTATCTCACCACTTACTAATAACCGTTACTTAACGGCTAAATATGGTTTATATATTATATACTAACAGACGTTTAGCCGTTACTTAATGGCTAAATATGGTTTATATTAAATATATACTATGAGAAGTTTAGCCGTTCCTTAACGGCTAAATATGGTTGATATAATATATACTAACAGAAGTTTAGCCGTTACTTTAATAACGGCTAAATAAACGCTCAGTATATAAAGAATATTTTTTATTATTTATTTTTCACTGATTAACATATTGGCGAAAAATATGTTCGATATATATGTATACTTAATGGCGAAATTCGCCGATATATCAACATCCCCTTGGTTCTATGTACGTTATGTTACTCACCTGACTACAAGTGTAAATAAAACTTTGATTCATGAACTGCGTCATAACTTAAAACTAAGTCAATTCTTTACAAAATTAAGACAAGAACGAAACTAAGTCTTACAATGACTTATTCAAAACGTTTCTATCGATTCCGAACTTGAAACTGAAATAATTATCTTGAATAACAAACTGCGAGTAACCCGAAACGATTACTACTTGTCTATGCTTGTAGCAATTACTAGACATAATTATGAAATTGATAAATCTATAATTACAGCGATATTCGTTGTATCGCGACCTGCTGTTTGAAAACTTCGGTTTGATTTGGTCTTTTGTGGACCGTCAATCAACTAGGGGGCGGAGTTATGTAATGGTTAGCCGCTGATCATGAGCTATATATAGGACACATGTACGAAAGCCGAGGAGGGACTTCAGACTTCAGACTTCAGAGATAACTAGACGCTCTATGAGCGTGAAGTCGGGCTAGTTGAGGATTATGCAATTTAGTCTATTAGCCCAGTAGGAGTGGTGGGACCCAGTTTTTGACAGCTAGAGATTACTGGAGCTATAACACTGATGCCCCTTGGATATACTCTGAAGATATAATAATCTTAATGAATACTCCAATTTCGAGATCTCTTTTACTCAGTGTTAGCCTCAATTGTGTGTAAAATATGCAGAAATTTAGATAAAACTCGTGAGATTTCGATATATTTTTATTGTCTTCTATGCTCACAAATCTCTTTCATTTGCACGGACTGTTACTGAACAAAAGAATATATTACATGGTTTTGAGGCTAACACTGAGTAAAAGAGATCTCGACACTGGAGTATTAATCTTAATTGTCTGTTCAAGACAAATTTGTAAAATGTAGATGAAAAATATTACAGAAACACCGTATTTCATGACTTTAACGCACTGATCCTTTTGAAATACACTAAAAGAGCATTATAAAGCAAAATAAATATTTGAACTTCTAAACACAAAATGCAAAATACGTATATTTGGTTAGTGGAAGAATATTTTTCTTGTGGATAAAGAAAGTAGCTTTTATTTTTTTCGTTATAAAAATCAAAAATAGCTTTATATTCGAGCCATGCTTCAAGTGTGGGGGAGGGGGGCAAGTTGTTGTTTTGTTAGCGCTTGGTCGCTCTCGATTGTCAGAGCATAGGGAGAAGGCACATTTCGAACGTTTAGCAGAACTTTTTATGGGGAAAACATTGATCGATTCGTTTGAAATTTTGGTATTTTGTTCTTTTATATCTACTTTGTACTGTATCAAAAGCTGAGTTTTGTAGTCACAGGAAAAGAGTGGATTTTCGGGTGATATTTAGAGGTGATTGGTGTCCGCTGGGTAGAGAGCTGTGTAATTGTGTAATTTTATTGACACGCCGATGACCGTTGAAATTCGCCATCCTCAAAACCTCCTTAAATGGCCACCAAAACCCAAGAAAACCACACAGAAACGTTCATAAACTCATAATCTTTTATTATGGAAAAGAAAAATATTACTGACTAAAGAAGAGATTTCAAACGGGACCATATTTGAACGTTATCCATATTGAACTTCGAAAGAGCCGTTAAATACCACAGGAAGCCCAAAACCACAAATTGATAGTGTGGGAAGCCTGTGATTAATCTGCTCAGTTCTGGGAATTCGAGGATCGAGTTGGCTCGAGTATAACTGACTGTCTGATATTGACATGTTTTAGAAAATCTCTTTCCGTAAAAACGTTAGAAAAAAACAGCTAGCAATTGTATAATGACTTGAGCAAACAATATACCCAAATCCAACCCTGATTTGGAAGAGTAAATCGATGTGAAGTACGAGAAATCCAAATGAGTTCAGGTTCAAATCCAAGATGGCGATTTGCTTGGGCTTCCTGTGGTATTTGCGCATGCTCATGACGTAAGGTGGTCAAAACGCGACATGATACATAGATAGATAGATACATAGATACATAGATACATAGATTGACGAAACTGTAGAACTAAAGTCGGGCCGCCTATGGCTAGCCCGACTAATTATGTCTGAAGTCTGAAGTCTGAAATACAAGTTTAGGACTTCAGACTTCAGAGATAATTATGCTACCTGTGGTCCCATCGAGTTATAAAATGCTGTTTGTTTCATTCTTCTTCTTACGCTACAAGTTAATACGCATGCGCTGCAGTCCCACAGGTATCCCAATCCAAATGTTTTAATAATCGCCCTCGTTCGTCGACGGCTGTAAGAGTGTTGTCGTAATTAGTGTACTACATGGAGTTTTTATAGTCTTCATCGACAAAGATGCTTCCAGTTCTGCCAAAAACCTTCGATCCACATTCAAACGCACACATCTTTGAAGCTGAAGACGAACGTACTTTTCGAGTCTTTCCACTGCGAAATGGATTCCTAGATTACTAGGAGTTCCTAGGAATTCCTAGGATTTCCTAGGAATTCCTAGAAACTTCCTAGAAAATATAATCTCCTAAATCAGGTGTGAAAACCCATTTCCTAGTAATTCCTAGTAATTCCTAAAAATCTGAATGGCAGGGGAAGGTGTCAAAAACTATCCTAAGAATTCCTAGGAATTCCTAGGAATTCCTAGGAAGAGTACTTAGACTTCCAAATTATATTATTTTAATATAGTAAAAACTTGCCAATTATAAGAATTATTGATTTAACTTTTTAGCAAGTGCTCTGTGTACACTTTTTGTATACAAAAAATATACAAAAGTAAAACTTGATAACTATCACAGAAAAAAATAAATAAAAAAACATTCATGGTATTTATTATAAACCATGATTTCATAAAAACCATCAATTTGAAGAATATGTTTGATGTCCTGATCTTATAATATCAAACACAGACAAGAGAGGACTTATTTTATTTTTAACAAAATTTATAATCTTCCATACACTCCTTGTTTTTAAAATGACCTTGAATCAATAGTTTGGGCTCCCTGTGGTTAGTTCAGCCGAGAGAGGAATAGAATCTAGTTCAGTTTTTGGCGGTTGATCCGTGAAGTTGCAACTGACGTTCTTATCAAGAAATGCGCTTTTTCTTCCTTAAAACTCTTGAAAAGGACTCCAAAACACTTATGGGAACTTTATAACTGTAGATGGAACTATTTGATGTGGTTTAATTGAATGATTTGGTGAAATTATTGTCTTTGAAGAGGTAAGAAACGGACATTGCTGTAACTGCTTATATTTCTTATAAGTACAATTGAAAAGTTCATATTCATCTACCTATTCTTTGCTTATATAGATCAACAACATGGTTAAATTGAAGAAGACTATATGTAACTGGTATTTTATCCGACTTAACTAATGGGATATAGAGCAGAGTTGTGTGCTTAGCTTAGCTAGCTATATACAATTTTAAATTTAATGTAGGCCGTAGTGTGATGAATGTGTGTCTGGTATGGTTAAATACTAGTAGATATGTTAAGAAAAGTTATAGACCAAATCAATCTTTCAAATAATAATTACATAACAAAATGTAACATCACAAATAAGAATATTAAATAATTGCTTGTAATTTATAATGTTTGTTGTTTTATATTTTATGTCCATAACTTCAACCATAGGATTTTTTAGGGTTTTCCTAGGAATTTCCTAGGATTATCCTAAGAAATTTTGCCTATGTCAATATGTTATGATTCCTAGGAAATCCTAGGAATTTCCTAGGAATTCACAGCATTCTTTGCATTCTTTGTCCGAATTTACTGTGAAATTTCACACCTTGTTCCTAGGAATTTCCTAGGAAATCCTAGGAAGCCCTAGGAAGATATTCCTAGGGATTCTTAAGAAAATCCTAGAATTCCCTAGGTATTCCTAGGATCATTTCGCAGTGGTTCCGCGAACTCGAAGAGGAATCAAAGCAAATATATGATCAACCTATGCTCTGTAAAATACAAAAAACAAAAACAAATACAGAACACTGTGCCATAACAAACAACTGTTCAGCATCCAAACACTCTGATGATGGAGAAAACAAGAATCCTGTTGTTATGAAAAGAAGCCGGCAAGAACGACATGAAAGTGCCATGTTTGATGGATCAAACGAACAACACTATTTGCTTCTCGATAAATATTATTATCTTTATGGTAATTATATTGATTCTTTTAAGCATTTGTGTTGTATTGTCGACCATACAAACAATTTTACCGCTTAATAAATATGCTACAAAGTTTACATGTACTCGTGTTTGTATATAAGTCGTATAAGTCGATAATAGTCGTACCTATTATCGCGCACATCCTATTATCGTGCTTTTTGTAAAATATAATATACATCTTCTAAAAAACTGCTTCAAAATTAATTGAAACAATTTTGGCTGATTATTCTGTTGCAACCAAGTTTTTAGTTCACTTATTTCAATAAACTTTTACGGCACAGGATAGAAGATAATTATTTTTTTTACGAAAAGCACGATAATGGGTTTGCCCGATAATAGGTACGTTTACTTTAAGCTCATGTCATCTGCAGAAATTCATCTTGCTTACCGTGGTTACTAACGAACCCTTGCATAGCGACATAATTAACATGCACTATCGATACAGTTATTCAATTTTATCTATTAAGAAGACGTTCTTTGGTAATCTAGGGTTTTTCTCTACAATTCTTTAATCTTGGTTAACTCGTTTGTGGTCGGTTGTGTGGGTTTTGGGAAATTCGTGATTTTGTGATTCCTGTGTTGATTTTTTGACCGCAAGAAATCCTCTTTACATTTCCAGATTTAACCAAGAAATGACCACCCATCGAGTACACGCTCTGAGAGCGTCTTTCTTATCTCTGAAGTCTGAAGTCCTAAAATTGTATTTCAGACTTCAAGGGTAATACAACACAGGTAATAAAACAGACTTTACAAACTTTTAATGGTCTATATTGTGGTTTATTAATGAGTAATTTTCATTTGTTAGTAAATTATACAACGATCTATGTTTCGCTCGGAAATGTGTCCTATATATAGCTCATGATCAGCGGCTAACCATTACATAACTCCGCCCCCTAGTTGATTGACGGTCCACAAAAGACCAAATCAAACCGAAGTTTTCAAACAGCAGGTCGCGATACAACAAATATCGCTGTAATACTTAAAAAGGCCGAGGGAGTCGTAGTCTAACAATATACTTGCTAATAATTCGGATTAAGGGACCGGTCATTATTTATGTGGGGGAGGGGGGGGGGGATTTTTTGTCTGAATCAAAAAGACTATCCCTGGCCCAACCCCTGAGGTATTACATTTAACTTTTGACCCACCCCAAATGGAATTCATTTCAGAGGCAGCCCCCCCCCCCCCCCCCCTTCCCCCCTTCAGGCAGCTGTCTTCAAATTGATTAAGGGCATTACCCTAGACAGTTTCACTGTTGAAAATCTCTGTTTCCCAGAAGGCTACACGATTACGTGCACATGCACTTTGCGAAGAGGAACTAAGTAAAGATAGCCTTGCAAAGGTTTATAAGAGAAGTGCCATTAAACATTTAGAAATAATGAAGAATCAAGGACTATTTGCTCTGGATTCATATGAACTTATTGACAATACTATTGAAAGACTTCAAATGTTGTAGAAATATTACTGTTTGCTTTGTTAAACTGATAGAAACTAAAAAAAATTAATGTTGCTTTTTATACATACTACATGGCAATTAATATACTAGGTTTGCATGGAAACACGTTTTTTATCCAATTTGATAACACACAACTTACTTTATACATTCATGTATGTTCTTTACAAAAGAGAAATGGCCCACCCACAACTCAGTGAAATTTAATTCCAACCCACCCCCTGTCATTGAAAAATATAAGCATGGCCCCCCCTATGATTTCTCCCCACACCCCCCCCCCCCCCCCCCCCACACATAACTAATGACTGGTCCCTAAGCTTTATATGATTTAAAAAAGTTATAGAACCTTTACAAATTTATTTACAAATTAGGAAATACCTAATAGCCATGCTCCCAGTTTAATTTTTTCGTACAGCATCAATATGTGCATGTAGATAGTTTTTATCCACGGGTCATAAATACCGTAGGCATAGTTGTGCGTATTTCAAAGGTGAATACTATTTTTTACTGTTCAAGGTTACTCAAAAAAAAACCTAGAAATAATAATCTGCGATATATATAGTTTTGAGTTTAAGTCCAAAATCTTATTTATCACGAAGACAACTATATTTTTCAATAATGTTTTGCTGAAAATTATGAAAAAGGCATTTTGTGTGCTAACGAATTATTGACTAAATATCCAACCCAACCCATTTTTATTTTCAAAATATCAACTTTCACCCGTTATAGAAAGATATTCATTTTGTTACCATAACTTGCAAATTTCTCGCGCGCTGATTGGCTGTAATATAAATTTCGTTATTTTTATGAACAAATCTTTTCCTTTTTATTTAGATAGTTAATTTATACTTTTTAATATTTATATATTAGTTGTATTTATATTTCATTTTGAGAGTTACTTGAAATTTGTCTTAGGATAAAGTGTTACTCTCTATAAATAAAGATAATATTGTTATTATAACCATGAACTAAACGATGACTTAAACCCTAACGATTTCTAAATAGACTTTTAGTCCAAGCATACCACAGACAGCCTAAGCATACCACAGACAGCCCTAGCATAACACAGGCATCCCAAGCATACCACAGGCAGCCCAAGCATACCTTCAATCGTTCTTGTGTCCACAGGTTCGAACTCGGCACATGTACTAATTTCTATTTCTATTTATTCTAATACAACCTTTATGAAAATTAGATTCAAATTTTTAAAAGCTGCAATATCGTAAAAGGCAACGATGTGTTTTTATTTGCTGTTGATGTTTGGTGAATGGTTATTCTTTACTTCAGTATTTTGATTTGGTTTCTATCGCTGTTTTCGTAATATCAAACACTATTTTCCTTGACAAAAACGTTGCTTTCCCAAGTTAAAATGCCGGATCAAGACCTAACTAGGATTACATTAACACAAACAGGTCTGTTCGAGTCTGTCTGGTTTCTATGGTGATCAAATTCATTTGCGTCACAAAGCTGAAATCATATCTGTCTGATATTTATTCACTGGTAAAGGTCAAAATACTTTTGTTTTAAACTGTCATGGATGTTGTCAGTCTAGATCAGCGAACAAATAAGCAACTGACATTTTGTATCTCAGTTTAAAAAATAATGAACCTTAAAAGTGTTTTTCTGTTAAAACCAGCCAGCTCATTTCTAGAGAAAAGCCATCAAAGGAACTTTAGACTGACTAGAAAGATATGAAATTACAATTTGAAATAATAATCATACCGTGACCTACTAGAAATACCCAAAGCCTTAGAGTCACGCAATCCTTGTTAGTGTGTCTGGACCCGTAATATCACGCGATTCAACTATCACATTACTAATGCATCACGAGATATTTTTGTGGCGTCTTTTCGCAGAACTGGAGCACAGTATTTCCTATAGTTTCCGCCCTTGATCCGATCACAATGGCCGAATACAATGATTTTACTGAAGAGCTGGAGAAGATAGTAACCTGTGTCATTTGTAATGACATATTAACAGAACCAAAGACACTGCCTTGCCTACATACTTTCTGCTTTGCATGTATTCAAAGCTGGAACGAAGCATGTAAGAAGGAGAGAAAGCCATTCAAGTGTCCTTCGTGTAGAGCGAAGATTACCGTACAAGAAGGCGATGTTGTTAACCTACCAACTTCATTTGAACATAACTCTTTGGTACAGTTATACAACTCCATCAAAAACAAGACTAGCGATCAGCAGCAGTTACAGCAATGTTTTGGTTGTTCTAAACACCGCGTTATAGTTGCATTTTGTTTCCAATGTGAAGGATTTCTTTGTAGTGATTGTGTGAACATCCACAAGACCATCAGTCCATTGAAAGAGACCCACCAAGCAACGCCATTGAGCAAATTAAGGAAAGAAAACATTAACAGTTACATTGATCACAAGTCGTTTTGCCAAGAGCAATACCACGAGAACATTCGCCTCGAATATTACTGTCAAACATGCAAGAAATGCATTTGCCAGAAATGTGCGATCGCAACAGCGTATAAAACTCACGACACGGTCAGCATCGAAGAAGCTGCTGCACATGCTAAGAAAGATATTAGAAAAGAAAAACATCGACTGAATGAAGCGTTTAAAATGTACAAGAAAGAACTAGAACTATCTCGTGAAAATAGAGACAGGATTAAGAACGAAGTAGATGTTGCTAAAGCGAAATTACGCAGTGACACCCAAGCTCAGATGAAGATTTTACAAGATAAAGAAAACGCAATAATAGCGAGCTTGAACGACTTCTTTGACGACCAAACAACAGCGAATGATGTAGAGAAAAGTGAAATTGACGCAATTCTTCAACAGGCTCTGCAATTACGAAATCAGTGCCAAGAAGTAGATGACTACAATTTAAAGCAGTTTATATTGGAAGGACATGAAAAGCTAGAGGAAGTTTGTAAAACTACTGTCAAAGGAGAATCCATCCTTTCCATGAAACCAGTTAAGCGCAACTCAAGCGTTCGTTTTATTGCAAACCAGGAATCCATTAAAAGTCTGAAAGAAATCCAGTTTGGAAAGGTCGTTCAAAGCGTGACAGACCCGTCACGTAGTTCAATCCAGTCTTTATGTCACGCCAGATGTGGATTTAGTAACCAGCTCTATATCGTCACAAAGGATACAGAAGGAGATGTATGCTATACCAATAAAGCTTTGATTGATGTACAAATCCAAGATATTGACGGCAATGATGTAGACACAGAATTCACTGAAACTCAAACTGGAAAGTACACCGTTAAATATAAAGCAGAAAAGCCATCACCGTACAAAGTTGTGGTGAGCATTGGAGGAAAACCGATCAGCAACTCACCACAGAACGTTGAGACAATCGATGCTAAAGCAGAGATTAAACCAGTCAGGGTTTTTAAGACAGCAATGGCAAATTCTCCCAGAGCACTAGCTGTGAGTGAGAAAGGCGAGACAGCTGTTGTTGACAATGATTTTAGTGGTAGCAGTCGCGTTGTATTATTCAGTACTGTTGGAGAGTATTTGAGAGAGTTTGGTGGTGAAGGTACAGGAGAGAGTCGATTGAGTGATGCATTGGGAGTATTCTTCAATGCCGACCGACTATTTGTCAGTGATAATCAAGGTGGTTATGGCTGTATAAAGGAATTCGATATCCATGGTAACTACAATAGAACTATTTGTAAACAGAAAGGAATGGTATTTAGAAGAATGTGTAATACAGAGCAAAATATTGCATGTTTGGCTAATAATCAGGATAGTAAAGAAACACTTATAAAGTTGGTTTCTAAACAAACAGGTGATCTCCTTCAAGATATCAAATTGAATATTCGTGATGTTAGGTTCCCTGTGGATCACGCTTATGATAACAATAAGTACTTTGTATCTTTTTTCAAAAATAACAGTATTCATGTTTTTGACGAGAATGGTGGTTTGTTGTACAAGTTTGGAAAGGAAGGTAAAGATGAAGGTCAGTTTAATCATCCAGGGGGACTTGCTGTGTTTGGTGCAGACATGATTCTTGGCTGTGATTTTAATAACCACCGTGTACAATTAATGAATCAGGATTGTAAGTTCATCAGGTCCTTTGGTAGTCGTGGTTCAGGTATTGGTGAAATGATTTGCCCCCATGATGTTGTAGTTACACCAGATGGCAAGTCTTTGTACTGGAATGGGCTGGTAAACGTGTGCAGGTGTTTAGATGAGATCCAGTAAACAATACATGTTTTCTCAGTTAGATGATTGACTTGATGACATTGATTGAATGATTAATTAATTGAATTACTGACTAAAGTATTATTCAACTCTTATGATATATATTGTATAGTAAAAAAAAGATAGAAATCTTACTAGCTTATTTTTAGTACATGCAACTAATTGTCCTAACATTTGTAATTTAGCGGGAATGGAATTTATTAAGACAAAAGAAAATAACTCAAGCTTAACTCTCTTTTTTGTTATTACTTGAGCGTGAGTGACCTTCTTATGTCTTTTAATAAGTTTCTTTCCCACTGAATCACAAAAGTCAGGACAAGGTTTTGCAATTAGGTGTATACGATAACAAATAAAATGAAATCTGTAACACCATAAAAAATAACACTTACGATAACAAATAAAATGAAATCTGTAACACCATAAAAAATAACACTTACGATAACAAATAAAATGAAATCTGTAACACCATAAAAAATAACACTTACGATAACAAATAAAATGAAATCTGTAACACCATAAAAAATAACACTTAATTTACTCCAACGAACGGCTAAAGCTCGAAACATCAGTAAAGTTTTAATTTTACTTAAAAGTATCATTTTTACGGTGTTACAAATTACATTTTAATAAGCCATTATATATTAACAGCATATTATACTAGTTTACTCGCTAGTTTTCATTTATTATTAGTATTTGTAGCAGAAGAACCCTTATAGAAAACTGTCAATAATAACGCATGCGTAATAGCTGTTATTACAGTTATATGCAAACGATTTTGAACAATGGATTCAAGTCGAGGATTTCAGGTCAAGTTTTTGATTTTCCACCAAGAGCCATGTACTAGAATCCATTGTTTAAAAACATTTGTATTTAGCTGTAACAACAGCTATTGTATATCTGTGATCTGGTGACGTAATCATTTAGGTCACGCAATCATCGAGTACAGAGATTGATGAATCAAATGTAATTGATTATAATTATAATAATGACCGATCGGTTTACACTACTGAAAAAAAGTACATGAATTTTTTGACAAAAATAACAAATGTTGCAACATGTAATATGACCAACACAACACAAAGCAATTATAACTAAGATCAATTTATCATCAATTTATATTGACTTATTGAATGAATGAATGAATGATTGATTGATTGATTGATTAATTGATTGATTGATTGATTGAATGATTGATTGATCGATTGATTGATTGATTGATTGATTGATTAATTGAATAATTGATTGGTCGGTTGGTTGGTTGGTGGGTATGTTTATTTCATTGATTGATTGATTGATTGATTGATTGATTGATTGATCGATCAATAGACCTCTTTACCTTTCTTGTTTGTTGTCCCATTTCAGATCACGTGATGCTACCCTTGGGAAATGTTTCTTTCACATGTAAATGATATAACACGTTTATCATCAAAGAACAATTCTCAAGAGAATGACACGTGGTCTGAAATGGGCAATTTGCATACGGAGGTAAAGAGGTCTATTGATTGATTGATTGATTGATTGATTGATTGGTTGATTGGTTGGTTAATTGATTGGTCGGTTGGTTGGTGGGTGGGTGGGTTGGTTTATTTGATTGATTGATTGATTGATTGATTGATTGATTGATTGATTGATTGGTTGGTTGATTGGTTGGTTGGTTGGTTGATTGATTGATTGATTGATTGATTGATTGATTGGTTGGTTGATTGATTGATTGATTGATTGATTGATTGGTTGGTTGATTGATTGATTGATAGACCTCTTTACATTTCTTGTTTGTTGTCCCATTTCAGATCACGTGATGCTACCCTTGGGAAATGTTTATTTCACATGTAAATGATATAACACGTTTATCATAAAAGAGCAATTCTCAAGAGAATGACACGTGGTCTGAAATGGGCAATTTGCATACGGAGGTAAAGAGGTCTATTGATTGATTGATTGGCTAATAATAAGTCAGTTCATTGAATCAAAAGCAGTAGTATATATATGCCTCTATTCTAGCACTTTTGCTATCAGTATTTGTTAATGATAATATACCAGTAACTTCATACCAAAATAAGTCTATATTTGTAGTTTATAGATATCAATTATTAATGTTAGTAGTTTTATATCACGTGATACCTGGGGACCTCACGCTGTAGGACGGTGACAACATTCACATCAATGCATCCTTGCTTTATGCTATGATTTATCAGCATGATATATTTGGTCCCTAGTTATCATATCATTATAAACATTTATCAACTTGTATGTTTGTTAATTGTGACAAAGTCAACATATATACTTTATAAACAAGAATGTACTAGAATGTTCTTTGTTAGTAATTCCTGGAAGATTGTTTGAATAGCTCTGGGATATTGTCTTTGTATATTTTACAAGAATCTAGAATTATGCCATTAGTATGTAAGTTTGTTACAATAGATTGTTAAAGGATATAAACTATTGTAAAGAGAGATTATATAACTATAGCAGCAAAGACTGTAATCATAACTTAGTTTGATGCTCAGAGTGTTAAAAGCAGACAATATCATTTAAGCGATAAGTATCTTGTTTGAATCAGACTTGTTACAGTTTGTGACGTAATGTACAAATAAATTGAGTAGTTCAGTACTTATTGCAAGGTTGTCATTATCATTATCAAGCTGGAAAACATGAACTTATCTTAGGTTGTACTTTTTTCAAATTAGGAATTTTCAAATTACATTTAGAAAAGCTTGAAACATGAATTACTTTAGGTCGTTTTTTTAATTTAGAGATTTTAAAACTGCATTTAGATAGTTTTATATTTTTATCATCTTAATTTACTTGTTTATATTTCTTATTTAAATTTTATGTAAGTATGTATGTATGTATGTATATATGTAGGGCCTAGATAAAAATTACTTGTGTAATTCTAGTTACCCTATTGAAATAAAGTGCTTTATTATTATTATTATTATTATTATTATTATTATTATTATTATTATTATTATTATTATTATTATTATTATTATTATTGTTGTTATCATTTACTGTTTTTATTATTATTGTTCAATGTTGTTTATTTTATTTAATCAATATTTATACAGGGTATCTAGTCTAGCATAGCTAATTTAAATAGATCCCTGTCAAAGAAAGATAAATACATTACATCAATAGATACAAAACAGAGTTGGCTAAGTTACTATAAAGATAAAAGATCATGACTAAGTGCGTTGGAAATGCCGTTTGCAAGAAATTTTGAAATTTTGCAGATTTTTAATTTGTTGTATATTAAATACCATCGTTATCATCATCATTATAATAATCATCGTTATATTGTTATTGTCATCATCATCATTATGATAATCATCGTTATATCGTTATTGTCATCATTATAATAATCATCGTTATATCGTTATTGTCATCATCATCATTATAATAATCATCGTTATTATCATCATCATCATTATGATAATTATCGTTATATCGTTATTGTCATCATCATCATTATCATAATCATCGTTATATCGTTATTGTCATCATCATCATTATAATAATCATCGTTATTGTCATCATCATTATGATAATTATCGTTATATTGTTATTGTCATCATCATCATTATGATAATCATCGTTATATCGTTATTGTCATCATCATTATGATAATCATCGTTATATCGTTATTGTCATCATCATCATTTTAATAATCATCGTTATATTGTTATTGTCATCATCATCATTATAATAATCATCGTTATATCGTTATTGTCATCATCATCATTATGATAATCATCGTTATATTGTTATTGTCATCATCATTATGATAATCATCGTTATATCGTTATTGTCATCATCATCATTATAATAATCATCGTTATATCGTTATTGTCATCATCATTATAATAATCATCGTTATATCGTTATTGTCATCATCATCATTATAATAATCATCGTTATATCGTTATTGTCATCATCATCATTATAATAATCATCGTTATATTGTTATTGTCATCATCATCATTATAATAATCATCGTTATATCGTTATTGTCATCATCATCATTATAATAATCATCGTTATATTGTTATTGTCATCATCATCATTATAATAATCATCGTTATATCGTTATTGTCATCATCATCATTATAATAATCGTCGTTATATCGTTATTGTCATCATCATCATCATTATAATAATCATCGTTAGTATCGTTATTGTCATCATCATCATTATGATAATCATCGTTACATCGTTATTGTCATCATCATCATTATAATAATCATCGTTACATCGTTATTGTCATCATCATCATTATAATAATCATCGTTATATCGTTATTGTCATCAACATCATTATAATAATCGTCGTTATATCGTTATTGTCATCATCATCATTATAGTAATCATCGTTAGTATCGTTATTGTCATCATCATCATTATGATAATCATCGTTACATCGTTATTGTCATTATCATCATTATGATAATCATCGTTACATCGTTATTGTCATCATCATCATTATAATAATCATCGTTACATCGTTATTGTCATCATCATCATTATAATAATCATCGTTATATCGTTATTGTCATCATCATCATTATAATAATCGTCGTTATATCGTTATTGTCATCATCATCATTATAATAATCATCGTTATATGGTTATTGTCATCATCATTATGATAATCATCGCTATTGTCATCATTATCAATGAGTTCCATTCAAATCATTAGAATTATTGAAGATAGATATTGTAGATACACCGTTTCCGAGAAAGTTTGTCACCCGTCGAAAAGCAAACAAACTAGTGGCGGAAAGGATCATGGATCGTTTCAGAAACTAAATGTTCATTCGGAACGCCTTTCTTGTTGATTGATAAGTCAAACAAAATAAGTTTGTGGACTGCGTGGAATCAAAGAACCTCTATTATGATATAAGAAATCACTTTGAGAAGTATGAAATAAAATTACCTGAAAGCAATTACGAAAACATTATTCTAGGTGTGGACGATAGAATAGTGAATTATATTATATTGTATTTTAAAATAACAGTATATAAGTGGAGAGATAAATTGCAAAGGCCCTCATTAAATAGTTTTCTTAATATTTTAAGTTATAACCAAAATGTAGAATACCATATTGCGAAAACAAGAAATGTTGTGTATAAACAAATTGATAAATGGAAATTCATTGAACCAGCTCTTAAGTAATATCATTTGGCAAGTTTGTGTTCACAAGTTGTGTTTACTGTTTTTTGTTTTATTTTCCTTTTAATTCTGTGTACATTTATATATTCTATATTATTTGATAAAAATCTAGAAGAGTACACTTATAGTGAAATCTTCATTAATTGTAAATAACGTGTTCTATATTTAAATGTAAAATCTAGAAGAGTACTCTTATAGTGTATTTTTCATTAATTGTAAATAACGTACTATTCTATATTTACTGTAAA
Organism: Metridium senile; assembly: GCA_949775045.1. NCBI lineage: Eukaryota > Metazoa > Cnidaria > Anthozoa > Actiniaria > Metridiidae > Metridium > Metridium senile. Next base: position 5,851,157 of record OX459105.1, on the reverse strand, counting down.
TAATAAGTCAAAACGGTCATTTCTCAATAACATATTGACAAGTGTAGCAATGTGGCCATGAATTCCCTAAAAAAATTAAAATATTAAATCCCTGTGGCCCAATAAAATTTACATATGTTACCCATGGTACCCTGCGCTACTACCTTATAAGGTTTTCACTTCGCGGGTGACAAAGTTTCTCTGAAAGGGTGTAGTTAGGCGCGACGGCGTTGACTAGTACAGCCAGTACAGCGGTATATATTTGTAGCGTAAGATCTTCAAGAGATCGGTAAACCGAGTAAACAGGAGGTCAAACATCCCGGGGGAGGGAGGGGGTGGGGACTTCCTTTGTCCAAGTGGTAGGGTTGATCAGCGGTAAAGCGATTAAAAGAGCAATGATAACTATACATAATTTGAACATCATTGTAGCGTTATAGTGTCCTTGTAGCGAGTTGTCTGAAATATAATACCGTGAATATTCCTACGTAATATAGGTGGACGTACAGTGACGTATTTTGTTATGGTTTTGCTAATCAACCATTGTTATTAGAGCAAAGAAAATTTGGGGTTACTTTTATTTCTAGCAAATATCTAAAGAGGAATTATGCCTAATGGAATTCAGCTGGAAATTAATGGTTTTAAAGCATATCTCAAATATTATGAAAGGTTTAAATATTGTATGACAGTTATTATTATAAAGTTAGTAGAATCGAGCATTCATTTGTAGTTTCATGTTTAGTCATGTTTAGTCAATTTATAAGTCATTTTTAGGATAACCAGGAAATTGAGTCTTAACTTCCGGTCACGTGACCCGTATAATTATCTCTACAAACGATGATATTCAGTACAACATCTCAGACTATCAAAAAAGGTAATACTGCATTGAAAAAATACCAAATTAAGACCATGTAGCTTTCATTCAGTTTTATGGTTCAGCCTCGTTTTCGTGCAAGATTAGAGTGGGTAGTTTTCAATCGCCCCGTAGAATGTAATATAAACGATAAATGATAAAACGATGAATCTAACGAAAAGGCAGATGGCTAAATCTAGCGATATCTACAATAAAAAGATCATAGGTTAATATCTAACATCATTGACTTCAACCAGCCCCACTCCAAAAAAATTGTAAAAAGAAACCCTCGTTGAAAACTGGAGCTTATCAGTTTTACTCTTTGAATTGTACCTGACCCCTCCCCTTATTTTCTGACTAATGTATTATATATTGAGCACAGGTAGCCCAAGCAATGTAATTTGTGTCTAAAATCAGATATACTTAGAATTATAAAGATTGTCTTTAATGAACATAGTTTCATCTTCATGACTTCAAAATGTGATGTAACTTTCAAATATATCAATAGGTTATTAGTTTTGTCGCATTTTGAAGTCATTTAGACGTATTTTGGATATGTGAGGTATCACAAGAATTGTTCTAATCGTTATTTCCGCCTCTAAACCTTTTCATTTATTTGGCGTAAACCTCAAAATGATTTGTAAATACATTTGTGTGGGCTCCCTGTTTTTTTTCCGAAAGAGATTGTGAATGAGTGCAAGGAACGCCTTGTTGGAACAGCTGACGTCGCCATATTTAATTTGGCAGGTTTATAAAATGTTTGTGAAAGTTGGTGTTTTTGTGGAGATTAAGGGTAAAAAAAGACACAAATGGAAGATAATATACAAGGTGAGATATATAAGTATGTAAATTGAGTAAAACTAAGCCCGACGTAACCAATCGAACGATTCGATGATCGAACGCAAATAAATCCAATCAAATGATTGCATGGATTCGATTGCGTTTGGTAATCGAATGAAATCGAATACTAAAAAAGTTGTGAATTCGATTAAATTCGATTTCCGAACGCAATCGAATGCTTGATTGTGTTCGATTTCCGAACGATAATCAAAGTGATTGCCGCGCTAGAAAATCAAAATCGAAGAAAATCGAATGATTTAACAATCAAATGTTCGATTATGTTCGATTGGCTCAAAAAAAGTTGTGAATTCGATTTCATTCGATTACCGAATACACTCGAATCCAATCATTCGATTGAATTCCATCGAATTCGATTGAATCGAACGTTCGATTTCGTTCGATTGGTTACGTCGGGAACTAAGATATGAATTGAAGAAAGAAGACGCAGAACTTGGCTTTTTTATTGAACATTTTTCAACGCGATTAACGCCCGGTTAACGTTATAGTCATTCGAATGTTTCAGTTATTTTTACTCTATTTAAAACCTTCTAAATATTACTGTTACACTATTAACTTTCATATATTGTATAATGATAATCGTAGAGGTCAATGATCATCATAATAATTAACACCAATAATAAAAATGATGATGGCTCTGATGTTCATAAAGTGGTATATTAACTATGAGGTATATTTTCAACCACAAAGTTTTACAAATACAGTTTGAACATAAAGCGATGTATTTAGTTATATTTAACATCTCATGAGAATGAAAATCAGTTATCAAGCATCCCTCACATGAGCAATTCAACTATGACGATGCATGATGGCAATGATAAAGATACGTAATGTTTTCAACAACTTTGCACATGATGACAATGATAAAGATACGTAATGCTGACAACAACTTTGCACATGATGACAATGATAAAGATATGTAATGTTTTCAACAACTTTGCACATGATGACAATGATAAAGATACGTAATGCTGACAACAACTTTGCACATGATGACAATGACAAAGATATGTAATGCTGACAACAACTTTGATGACAATGATAAAGATACATAATGCTGACAACAACTTTGCACATGAGGACAATGATAAAGATATGTAATGCTGACAACAACTTTGCACATGATGACAATGACAAAGATATGTAATGCTGACAACAACTTTGATGACAATGATAAAGATACATAATGCTGACAACAACTTTGCACATGAGGACAATGATAAAGATATGTAATGCTGACAACAACTTTGCACATGAGGACAATGATAAAGATATGTAATGCTGACAACAACTTTGCACATGATGACAATGATAAAGATACGTAATGCTGACAACAACTTTGCACATGATGACAATGATAAAGATATGTAATGCTGACAACAACTTTGCACATGATGACAATGATAATTAAATACTGCGTACAATAACTGACAAAAATTACCTGCAGAGGAAGAAGAGGGGGCTTTCGTCATCGTCACAATCTTCAACTACAAATCTGTAAAATACAAAATAAAAAAAATTAAGTTCCACCATCGATATTGGTAGTTACTAAAAGTGTTTGTTGATGTTTTTATTATTGAGATAAATAAGCACTGTTTGATGTACTAACCTTGCAGGTTGTTTAGGGCTAGACTGTTGAGTAAAAGTAAAAAATCATGACTATTTTTTTTATGTTCTTATAAATAGAAATAGTTATAATTATAATAATAGTAAATAACAAATTGAATTTATTTATCTCAATTTCCTTCATTTCTTTTTTCTCTATTTTATCGTTCTCTTTGTTCATTAAGGTTACTTTTCCTTCATACTCTTATATTTTTTTCTTTCAGTTTCCTATTTGTTGAACTGTTGTTTCATATTAATATTTGAAATGAAATGATATGTAACTTACCTTATTGATGAGCTCCTCACTGTAGATAAGAGAGATTTAACATATTAGTTAGCTTTTAAAATGACATGTAGTCTTACTTGTGATGACAAAGAAAACATATTTTAATGGAGACTGGCTACTGAGAATGCATTTTTCGTGTTAATGTTGTGATATTAATACCCTGTGAGCAGAGATTTCTTCCTCTCTCTAGTCATTCTAGGTAAGAGAAAGGAACCTCAGCTCGCAGGGTAGATATTCATTAATAGATAGTAATATTTTCTCAGTCTACACAAGAGCTGTCAAGCAAGTAAAAGTAGTGCATTAACCAAAATGCTAAATTGACATATTTTTCAAAAGACTTAAGAAAGTTCTTTTGTAATCAGACATCATTTGTGTTCACTTGATATTATTTATTTTAATTTTTAGCCAATCACTGTGCAGAAACAACTATTGTGTTTTCTTTAAAGCTTTGATAATGACTGACAGTTGTTATGGAGACTGGCTACTGAGAATGCATTTATTTGTGTTAATGTCATGATATTCATTAATAGAGAGTGATATTTTATTTCTCAGTCTACACAAGAGCTGTCAAGCCATGGTAAGCAGAGTATAGTTCGCGTTTGTATTTGCTTGTAATCTCCGTGTAGACCACGTCAAACAAATGACGTCAAATTGGATGACTTGTGTGACTATCTACCTCCCCCTCCCTCCCCCTCCCTCCCCTCCCTCGATAGCGAATCGCTGGAATGATGCGTCAGGCTAGCCACCGATAATATTGATTTATCAGGGGTAGGGTAGAAAATGGTTGTGAAATTGATAGTATTGCATAAAAAACAAGCATTTAAAGCGAGTGTTAACTATTTATGTCCAAGATTGTAGCCATGCACCAATAATCAGTGAGCTGGTTGGGATGTTTGTTTTTTATTTGGTTATCTTTGGGATCAGATCATTCACTATTATTTTGAATATACAGTACTGTATATCATCAACGTTTTAAAGCGTCTATTTTTATCAGGCTTACACAAATTAATATAACCAACAAAAGCAGCGATAAGCAGATAATAGGAAAGTGGTAATATTATAGAGTGCTACACGGATCTGGATACTTTTGAAACTGCATACTTTTTGATACGAATCGGCCTATCGTCCACACGAATCCAGTGAATCCAGTCACCGAAACCGCATACTTTTACTTGAATCCTCCGGATACACGGATTTGTGTGGACGCAAATATTTCTATGCGGTTTAGGCCGGATCGGATTCGTGTAGACGAGGCCTAATACACCTTAGCAGTCTAAATTGCATTGTTTTCTTTTTATTCTATTTGACTATTACACTTTAGCAAGCAATTTCTATTTCATGGGTTAGAGTAAAGTCATTTAACCCGTGAAATAGATGTTAGACTAATACACCTTAGCAGTCTAGAATTCCATTGTTTTCTTTTGTGTCTATCTGACTATTACACTATAGCAAGCAATTTCTATTTCATGACTCCACTCTATAACCGTGAAACAAATATTGCTAATTAGTTCTAAATAGTGCTAATTAAACAATAGAAAACAATAGAATTAGCATAAAATATCACTATTTAGTACTAATTATGTTGCACACTTTTAATGTTTGTACTCTATTCATTTATTAGATTTAACCTTTAAAATAAAATGAAAATATAAATATTAAATCCGAATTTTCAAAAATCTTGATCATTTTATTATCTTTCAATTTTTTCGCACATCTGTCGGCGCCAAGATTACGATTCTTTAGAAAAAAGGAAGATATGTTTACAAATTACTAATCGTTGTACAACTACGAACACAACCATCAATATAAAAGAACTTTTACTGGTATATATTCCAATTTAAGAGGTTAAAATCCCAGGCGATGTACTTGCGGGATAAAATGACTGGGGGGAGGGGGGTCCGACGGAGCTTCATATTGCAACCCTAAAAAAAATACACAAACCTGAAATTTTACACCCAAAAAAATACGTCGGACGTCATTTTATATACCTACCGAGTACATCGCCTGGGTCTAAATTATCTAAATTCTAAACCATTATTTCGGTTTTTTGACGTGGAAATCACACCTTTACTATGCTATGTTAGAGCTAATTATTACTAAGCTGTCTTGCATGTGTTTTTGTAGCAAACAGACGTTCGTTTCTCAGTCATCCTAGCAGTGTTGACTATCTTCCTAGCATCTCAACTGCAAATTAGACAAGCAAATTAGTTCATTCTCTAAAAAAAAAAACAGATTACAACAAAATCAATATGTTACGTAAAACGTAAGCGTTTTACGCAAGTGTGCGTAAGTCAAGTCTCGCATGTGAATTCTACAAGAACCGGAGCAGTATTAATGTTTGTTTTTGACCTGAATAGTCCTTTAATGAACGCCAGAGTTAAGGGAATTGACATTTAGCAATTGTTTTCGATTAGGCAAAGATTCAAAAGTTATCACAATCAAATTAAACAAATATCAACACAGCAAATAGCAGCCTAGCCGTGTGTTTTTCATGTCAATACAATGTATTTTCTAGTTGTTTTAAAATTGCGAGAGGAATTGCACAAGGATAAATTGTTTTGCTGAATCACTTTTTTTTATTTTAAAGGTTAAATCTAATAGATGAATATAATATTTTACATATCATCTTCTTATCATTGCTTTTGATGGTTATGTTAATAAAAACATTCACTTCGAAACGTTGATGATATATATTCAAAATAAAAGTGAATGATCTGATCCCAAAGATAACCAAATAAAAAACAAGCATCCCAACCAGCTCGCTGATAAATTAATATTATCGGTGCATGGCTACAATCTTGGACATAAATAGTTGACACTCGCTGTGAATGCTTGATTTTTATGCCATACTATCCATTTCACAACCATTTTCTACCCTTCCCCTGATAAATCAATATTATCGGTGGCTAGCCTGACGCATCATTCCAGCGATTCGCGATTGGGGGGGGGGGGGGGGGGGGGTAGATTGTCACGCAAATCATCCAATTTAACGTCTTTTGTTTGACGTGGTCTATCCCGACTATCCCATCTTTAATACAATGATAAATCTCGTTCGCGACACTGGAAAGTTAGAATAAATTTCAAACACAAAAGCGTGATCAGTTACTGGTTCAGACACAAGAACAAGAATTGCGTGACCCTTGGCTATTTTTAGTAGGTCACGGTATGAAAACCCGATTTCATATCTTTCTAGTCAGTCTACATTGCCTTTGTTGGCTTTTCTCTCGAACTGAGCTGACTGATTTTGACAGCAAAATAAAACTTATAAGGTTCTCTTTTTTTTTCAAACTGAGATACCGGCAAAATGTCAGTTGCTTATTTGTTCGCATTTTTAGACTGACAACATCCATGACAGTTTTAAACAAAACTATTTTGACCTTTATCAGTGAATAAATATCAGACAGATATGATTTCAGCTTTGTGACGCGAGTGAGCTTTAAAGCAATGATATTGTCGGACTACGGGATCATCGCAGCAGTGAAAAGGTACCTTTAATTCTTTTTGTCAATTTCTTTTTATTACTTTTCTGTGACAGCTTCTACTTTTTAACTTAGACCTCGACTGACTACAATTCTTATTACATCGGATTTATATGTGTGAGACCAGTAACCCAAACAGAAGTCCCAACGTGCCGTAATCGTTCTGAGGGGAATTCCCTACTCAGAACGACCTTGGTTCTATGTACGTTATGTTACTCACCTGACTACAAGTGTAAATAAAACTCTGATTCATGAACTGCGTCATAACTTAAAACTAAGTCAATTCTTCACAAAATTAAGACAAGAACGAAACTAAGTCTTACAATGACTTATTCAAAACGTTTCTATCGATTCCGAACTTGAAACTGAAATAATTATCTTGAATAACAAACTGCGAGTAACCCGAAACGATTACTACTTGTCTATGCTTGTAGCAATTACTAGACATAATTATGAAATTGATAAATCTATAATTAATACTTAAAAAAGGCCGAGGGAGTCGTAGTCTAACAATATACTTGCTAATAATTGATTAAGCTTTATATGATTTAAAAAAGTTATACAACCTTTACAAATTTATTTACAAATTAGGAAATACCTAATAGCCAAGCTCCCAGTTTATTTTTTTCTTACGATATCAATATGTACATGTAAATAGTTTTTGTCCACGGGTCATAAATACCTGATGACGTAGGCACATAGTTGTGCGTATTTTAAGAAATACTATTTTTTAGTTTTTACTGTTCAGGGTTACTCAAGAAAAAAAGGAGAAAAAAATAATCTGCGATATGTTTATTTTCGACTTTAAGTCCAAAATCTTATTTATCACGAAGACAACTATATTTTTCAATAACATTTTGCTGAAAATTATGAAAAAGGCATTTTGTGTGCATAACGAATTATTGACTAAATATCCGACCCAACAAATTTTTATTTTTGAAATATCAACTTAGAAAAAAAACTTTGATGATATTACTATAGCGTTTCTAATAGCCTGTGAACAGGCTCAAGGGGGTTGGGAAGGAGGGGGAGGGGAAAGTCTAACGAAAAACAAATAAGAGGTATCCACGCGTTGTAGAAAGATATTAATTTTGTTACCATAACTTGCAAATTTCTCGCGCGCTGATTGGCTGTAATGTAAATATCGTTATTTTTATGAACAAATCTTTTCCTTTTTATTTAGATAGTTAATTTTAGCCTGCGTCACATCCGGACTTTTTCTCGGTTAAGTCCGTCTGTGAAACAACGCCATAAACCGTGTTCTGGACCCCCAGCTGACTAGCACAGATATAAGAAGCGATTTCTGATTGGCTCATGCCTTCTTCGATTCTAACATGCTCGCTGATTGGTCAAAAGCTTGTCATAACTACCTTTCATCGCGCCAAGTCCAAAGTTTTAATGCTACACATGGTTTTGACCTCTGACATGTGTAGTTGTTTGAACAGTTACTGCAAAGTTTATGATTCAAAAAGACAGATTTATCACGAGCAGCAAAGGAAAATTCAATATTTGATTGGCCTTTTATTTCTATTGAGAGAAAATCTCTAGAAGTATGTCAAGCTTGTTTGAAGAATTATAAAACACAATTTGTCTATAAACGAACAAACTATTGGGCTTATCTCACACATACTACTCACACAGCACAAGCAATGAAATAAATCTAACAATACCTTCAAAGTTAAGTTAGTTTATTGACTTTGTCGCTCATCCATGAGAATAAATATTTAGCATAATACTCGATCGATAAACGTGGTTTCTCTTTCAATGGATGATGTTGTTCACATCTGATCAGCATTAAAGTATCACAGATCTTCGATATAGCGTGTCGGAGGTCGATAAAAACATTATTCTGTTCAAAAAGGCTTTGATACTCTCCTTTCATTCAGGCAAAAGGATACTAACTCGTAGCTTAGCAAAAGGTTTTCAATTTCAAATTGATTTTCGATAACTACAAACGGCTGCTTGTTTTGTTTATATTTTGTCACATGTGCGTAGAAGGATATCCAAACCAATCAGCGAGCATGTTAGAATCGAAGAAGGCATGAGCCAATCAGAAATCGCTTCTTATATCTGTGCTAGTCAGCTGGGGGTCCAGAACACGGTTTGTGGCGTTGTTTCACAGACGGACTTAACCGAGAAAAAGTCCGGATGTGACGCAGGCTAGTTAATTTATACTTTTAATATTTATATATTAGTTGTATTTATATTTCATTTTGAGAGTACTTGAAAATTGTCTTAGGATTAAGTGTTACTCTTTTTTAAATAAAGATAATATTGTTATTATAATAATGAACTAAACGATGACTTAAACCCTAACGATTTCTAAATAGATGTTAAGCCCAAGCATACCACAGGCAGCCCAAGCATACCTTCAATCGTTCTTGTGTCCACAGGTTCGAACTCGGCACATGTACTAATTTCTATTTCTATTTATTCTAATACAACCTTTATGAAAATTAGATTCATATTCTTCAATGTTGCAATATCGTAAAAGGTAACGATGTGTTTTTATTTCCTGCTTATGTTTGGTAAATGGTTATTCTTTACTTCAGTGTTTTGATTTGGTTTGTATCGCTGTTTTCGTAATATAAAACACTATTTTGCCTGAAAAAAACGCTGCTTTTCCCAAGTTGAAATGTCCAAGACCTAACTAGGATTACATAAACATCAAACAGGTCTGTTCAAGCCTGTCTGGTTTCTATGGTGATCAAGTTCACTTGCGTCACAAAGCTGAAATCATATCTGTCTGATATTTATTCAATGATAAAGGTCAAAACAGTTTTGTTTTAAACTGTCATGGATGTTGTCAGTTTAGATCAGCTAACAAATAAGCAACTGACAGTTATGTATCGGCAGTTTAAAAATAATGAACCTTAAAAGTCTTTTTGCTGTCAAAACCAGCTAGCTCATGTAGACTGACTAGAAAGATAAGAAATTTGAAATGATTTTCATACCGTGACCTACTAAAAATAGCCAAGGCTTTAGTCCTTAGAGTCACGCAATTCTTGTTATTGTGTCTGAACCAGTAATATCACGCTATTCAACTATCACATTACTAATGCATCACGAGATATTTTTGTGGCGTCTTTTCGCAGAACTGGAGCACAGTATTTCCTATAGTTTCCGCCCTTGATCCGATCACAATGGCCGAATACAATGATTTTACTGAAGAGCTGGAGAAGATAGTAACCTGTGTCATTTGTAATGACATATTAACAGAACCAAAGACACTGCCTTGCCTACATACTTTCTGCTTTGCATGTATTCAAAGCTGGAACCAAGCGTGTAAGAAGGAGAGAAAGCCATTCAAGTGCCCTTCTTGTAGAGCGCCGATTACTGTACAAGAAGGCAATGTTATGAACCTACCAACTTCATTTGAACATAACTCCTTGGTACAGTTATACAACTCCATCAAAAACAAGACTAGCGATCAGCAGCAGTTACAGCAATGTTTTGGTTGTTCTAAACACCGCGTTATAGTTGCATTTTGTTTGCAATGTGAAGGATTTCTTTGTAGTGATTGTGTGAGCATCCACAAAACTATCAGTCCATTGAAAGAGACCCACCAAGCAACGCCGTTGAGCAAATTAAGGAAAGAAAATATAAACACTTATATCGATCACAAGTCGCTTTGTCACGAGCAATACCACGAGAACATTCGCCTCGAATATTACTGTCAAACATGCAAGAAATCTATTTGCCAGAAATGTGTTGCAACAGAACATAGTACTCACGAAAAGGTCAGCATCGAAAAAGCCGCTGAAAATGCTAAGGAACTCATCAGAAATGAGAAAGATCGACTGAATGAAGCGATTAAAATGTACGAGAAAGAACTGGAACTATCTCGTGAAAATAGAGACAGGATTAAGAACGAAGTAGATGTAGCTAGAGCGAAATTACGTAGTGATACCCAAGCTCAGATGAAGATTTTACTAGATAAAGAAAACGCAATAATAGCGAGCTTGAACGACTTCTTTGTCGACCAAAGAACAGCGAATGATGTAGAGAAAAGTGAAATTGACGCAATTCTTCAACAGGCTCTGCAATTACGAAATCAGTGTCAAGAAGTAGATGACTACAATTTAAAGCAGTTTATATTGGAAGGCCATGAAAAGCTAGAGGAAGTTTGTAAAACTACTGTCAAAGGAGCTTCGATTTTGTCCACGAAATCAGGCAAGCGTAACTCAAGCGTACATTATATTTCAAATCCTGAAGCCAATAGTGTAAAAGATTTCAAGCTTGGAACGATCGTACAAAGCATGACAGACCCGTCACGATGTTCGATCGAACCTCGAAGTCACGCCAGATGTGGATTTAGTAACCAGCTCTATATCGTCACAAAGGATACAGAAGGAAATGTATGCTATACCAATAAAGGCTCGATTGATGTACAAATCCAAGATATTGACGGCAATGATGTACACAAAGAACTCACTGAATCTCAAACTGGGAAGTACACTGTTAAATATAAAGCACAAAAGCCATCACCGTACAAAGTTGTGGTGAGTATTGGAGGAAAACCGATCAGCAACTCACCACAGAACGTTGAGACAATCGATGCTAAAGCAGAGATTAAACCAGTCAGGGTTGTTGAGACAGCAAGGGTAAATTGTTCCAAATCACTAGCTTTGAGTGAGAAAGGCGAGATAGCTGTTGTTGACAATGATTTTGGTGGTAGCAGTCGCGTTGTATTATTTAGTGCTGGTGGAGAGTATTTGAGAGAGTTTGGTGGTGAAGGAACAGGAGAGAAACGATTAAGTGATGCATTCGGAGTAGCCTTCAATGCCGACCGACTACTTGTCAGTGATAATCAAGGTGGTTATGGCTGTATAAAGGAATTCGATATTCATGGTAACTACAATAGAACTATTTGTAAACAGAAAGGAATGGGATTTGCAAGAATGTGTACAACAGAGCTGCAAAGCATTGCATGTTTGGCTTATAATAGGGATAGTAAAGAAACATTTATAAAGTTGTTATCTAAACAAACAGGTGATCTCCTTCAAGATATTAAATTGAATGTTCGTGATGTTGGGCTTCCTTTGGGTCTCGCTTATGATAACAATAAGTACTTTGTATATTTTCTCAACAATAACAGTATCTATGTTTTTAACGAGAATGGTGGTTTGTTGTACAAGTTTGGAAAGAAAGGTAAAAAAGAAGGCCAGTTTAATGTTCCATGTGGACTTGCTGTGCTTGGTGCAGACATGCTTCTTGTCTGTGATGCTGATAACCATCGTGTACAATTATTGAATCAGGATGGAAAGTTCATCAGGTCCTTTGGTAGCCGTGGCTCACGTCTTGGTCAAATGAATTACCCTGAGGATGTTGTAGTTACACCAGATGGTCAAGTCTTTGTACTGGAAGGGCCGCTTGGTAACCGTGTGCAGGTGTTTAGATGAGACCAAGTAGACATTACATGTTTTCTCAGTTAGATGATTGACTTGATGACATTGATTGAATGATTGATGAATTACTGACTGACTTGTTATTCAACTCCTATAATATCAATTTTATAGTAGAGAAATATAATTTTTTTACTAGTTCATTTACTTTTAGTATAAGATATTGAAATTTGTAACACCGTAAAAAAAAATACTTAACTTTAATTCGACAAAGAGCTAAGGCTCTAAACTTTAATAAAGATCTTTTTTTAAATATCTTTTTTTACGATGTTACAATTTTCATTTTATTGGCTATCTATATATTGCACACCGATGAAATATGTACTAGTTTACTCGCTAGTTTCCATTTATTTCTAGTATTTATAGCAGAATTACCCTTATAGCAAACGATAAATAATAACGCATGCGTAATAGCTGTTATTACAGTTATATGCAAACGATTTTGAACAATGGATTCAAGACGAGGATTTCAGGTCAAATTTTTAGTTTTTCCACCAACAGCCATGTACTAGAATCCATTGTTTGAGAACATTTGTATTTAGGAGTGGACCATTTAACTTCAAGCCAAAATTTCCACAGAATGCCACTGAAATCTTTGCTTTTCTATAAAATAAATTGCGTGCGCATGCCAGCGGGCTAAAAAAAATTTCCTGCACGGACAAAATCATCCACCCCCCCAGAGATTGATGAATCAAATGTAATTGATTATAATTATAATAATGGCCGATCGGTTTACACTACTGAAAAAAAACTACATGAATTGCTTGACAAAAATAACAAATGTTGCAACATGTAATATGACCAACACAACACAAAGCAGTTATAACTAAGATCAATTTATCATCAATTTATATTGACTTATTGAATGAATGATTTATTAGCTGATTCATTGATTGATTGATTGATTGATTGATTGATTGATTGGTTGATTGATTGATTGATTGATTGATTGATTGATTGGTTGATTGATTGATTGATTGATTGGTTAAATGATTGAATGAATGATTGACTGATTGATTGATTGATTGATTGATTGATTAATAATTAAGTCAGTTCATTGAATCAAAATCAGCTGTATATATATGCCGCTATTTTAGTACTTTTGCTATCAGTATTTGTTAATAATAATAATACCAGTACAGTAAAAACCCGCATATAAGAACCACTATTTTTCGAGGTTAGGCTAAAGTGGTCCATATATAATTGGTATTTAGTGAGAAATTAGGCTAAGGTGGTTCTTAACTGGTTCTTATTTACAAAGCAAAAACAATTTCCCTTATATAGTGTTTTTTATGTTATATAAATTGTTATGTATAGCATCTGAATGATGAATGTATTCTCATTGAGAACTAACTGATAATTAATACACACTGATTTTAAATTCGGTCATATTCAGCAGTCAACTTATATTTTCTCAAATGACCAAATAAATCTTGAAACCTTTCATATAAGAAACAGTCTATTTTTTTAGGCTAAAGTGGTTCTTTTTTAACAGGTTTCTCCAATTTTAAGCCTTGTGGTTCTTAATCCACTGGTTCTTATATGCGGCTTTTTACTGTAACTTCATAACATTTATCCGACGGAGCTTCATAATGCAACCCGCTAAAAAATACTCAAACCTTAAATTTTACACCCAAAAAAATACATGGAAAGCAAATTTCGAACAAAAAAAAAAAATACAAGACTTAAATACCTCAATTTAGCCTGTGAACAGGCTCATGGGGTTGGGAAGGAGGGGGGAGGGGAAGGGAAGGAAAAGAGAAGAGGGGGAATGGGGCGAGGGGGTGGGGAGGCGGGGAAGGAGAGCCTGTAGTAATTCTATTCATGATCGATTTCCAGTATACCAGCTCCTGGTATACCCTTTGATTGGTCAATTCGATAGTTGATGACAGGTTGATATCAGCGCATGTCAAAAACTACAACAACAAAGCGCAGTCTTACCGGTCTGAATTTGATTCTTTGTTTACAAGAGTTTTAGCACATGAGTAGTTCGAATATAATCTTTGTGACTGACAATTTGAATCCAACAATATTTTTAGTCTTTCTTCAATGGATATAGAGGAAGTCATTAAGAAATGTCTCGAGGACTTTCAAAACGAATTAGACTTTCACTAAAAAAGAGCAAAGAACTGCTACGCAGGCTACTTGATAAACAGTGCAAATAGACGAGACTTCTTTGGAATTTTACCGACTGGTTTTGAAAAAAGCAGAAACCATCGGCGAGGAAGACGACGAAGGGATCATTCTCTAACACAATATTCCACAGAAAGCAAGACATTCTCTATTCTTCACGACGTTAAACAACGACGTTAAACAACGATACTCTCGGTACTTTAATTTCAGTACAGCTTAGATTTTTGCTGCATGCAGAAACGTTCTTAGAAATGCGGACTTTTTATTTACGTTCAGATTTTGTCGGAGTTGTAGTTGAGTTTGAAATCTCACAACAACACAAATGCTCTTCGAGCTAGAGTGCCTTTGTATGACCGTGAAAGAATAGGCAAACTAATAGTTTAGTAGTAGACACTAAACCAATCTTGTTATTTTGTTCTTTATCAACTACCACAAACTAAATGGTCTATTTTCTTGCAAGGTCATATGAAATCACTCTTGGTATAAAGAGCAGAGATTGCTGAGACCCGTTGTATGTCATTTTGATATTTGACAGTTATGACAGCCGTTACTTACAATTTTGAGTCTAGTATTTCAAGTGGGCGGAAATCGATCATGAATAGAATTACTACAGGCTCTCCTTTCCCTTCTTCCCCTCCCCCTCGCCCCATTCCCCTTCCCTTTCCCCTCCCCCTCCTTCTCAGCCCCCCTTGAGCCTGTTCACAGGCTACCTCAATTTAACTTATCTATTGAATGTATACAGGATGTTTCTTTACGAAACTCGTGCCTTGCTGAAAAAAATTTCCAACGAATACTTTGCTGAGACACGGATCGAAACAAAAATTGAACTCGGAGATGTGAAAACCCCCAAAAATATGGTTTTCTTTTGAAGACCTAAAAAATTAGTGGCAGTTTTCTTGACCCCAAAAAAATACCCAGAACGAAAATTGTCAACCCCCAAAAATACGTCGGGCCTCCCCGTCATCTTACCTCACGCCTGGGTAATAATATCTGATTGCCGTGAAAAATACCAAATTAAATTCAATTTGATGATTCAGCCTCGTTTTCATGCAATATTAGAGTGGGTAGTTTTCAATCGCCCCGTAGAATGTAATATACACGATAAATGATAAAACGATGAATCTAACGAAAAGGCAGATGGCTAAATCTAGCGATATCTACAATAAAAAGATCATAGGTTAATTTCTAATATCATTAACTTCAACCAGCCCCACTCCAAAAAATTGTAAAAAGAAACCCTCGTTGAAAACTGCTTATCAGTTTTACTCTTTGAATTGTACCTGACCACTCCCCTTATTTTCTGAGTAATGTATTATATATTGAGCACAGGTAGCCCAAGCAATCTAATTTGTGTCTAAAATTAGATATACTTATATTTTGCGTAAACCTCAAAATGATTTGTAAATACATTTGTGTGGGCTCCCTGTTTTTTTTCCGAGAGAGATTGTGAATGAGGGCAAGGAACGCCTTGTTGGAACAGCTGACGTCGCCATATTTAATTTGGCACGTTTATAAAATGTTTGTGAAAGTTGGTGTTTTTGTGGAGTTTAAGGGTAAAAAAAGACAAAAATGGAAGATAATATACAAGGTGAGATATATAAGTATGTAAATTGAGTAAAACTAAGATATGAATTGAAGAAAGAAGGCGCAGAACTTGTTTTTTTTATTGAACATTTTTCAAACACGATAAACGTTATAGTCATTCGAATCTTCCAGTTCTTTTTACTCTATCTAAAACCTTCTAAATATTGTTATTGCTGTTACACTATTAACTCTCATAAATTGTGTCATGATAATCGTAGAGGTCTATGATCATCATGATAATTAACGCGAATAATAAAAATGATGATTGCTCTGATGTTGGTGGATAACTAGGAGGTATATTTTCAACCAAAAAGTTTTACAAATACAGTTTGAACATAAAGCGATGTATTTAGTTATATTTAACATGTGATGAGAATGAAAATCAGTTATCAAGCATCCCTCACATGATGGAGCAATTCAACTATGATGATGATGACAATGATAAAGATACGTAATGCTGACAACAACTTTGCACATGATGACAATAATAAAGATACGTAATGCTGACAACAACTTTGCACATGATGACAATGATAAAGATATGTAATGCTGACAACAACTTTGCACATGATGACAATGATAAACTTAAGATACGTAATGCTGACAACAACTTTGCACATGATGACAATGATAAAGATATGTAATGTTGACAACAACTTTGCACATGATGACAATGATAAAGATACGTAATGCTGACAACAACTTTGCACATGATGACAATGATAAAGATACGTAATGCTGACAACAACTTTGCACATGATGACAATGATAAAGATATGTAATGCTGACAACAACTTTGCACATGATGACAATGATAAAGATACATGTACGCATAATGCTGACAACAACTTTGCACATGATGACAATGATGGTTAAATACTGCGTACAATAACTGACAAAAATGACCTGCAGAGGAACAAGAGGGGGCTTTCGTCATTGTCACAATTTTCAACTACAAGTCTGTAAAATACAAAATATAACAACTTTAGTTCCACTATCGATATTGGTAGTCTTCAAAAGTGTTTGTTGATGTTTTTATTATTGAGATAAATAAGCACTGTTTGATGTACTAACCTTGCAGGTTGTTTAGGGCTAGACTGTTGACTATAAGTAAACAATTGTGAATATTTTTTTTGATATTCTTATAAATAGAAATAGTTAGAATTATAATAGTAAATAGCAAATTAAATTTATTTATTGCAATTTCCTTTATTTCTATTTTATCTTAGTTTCTCTTTATTCATTAAGGTTACTTTTCTTTCATTGTCTTATATTTTTTTTTTGTTCTTGTTTCCTTTTTGTTGAACTAGCTGTTGTTTCATATTAATATTTAAAATGATACACCTATTTCAATTAACGTTGTCCATCTTGAATGGTTGATCTGAGACCGATAGGAGTTGTGGGAGTTCATTAAATTTCAAAGACGTTGTTTTAATCACACTTACGTCAAGCTTAGACTTAATATGGCTGAAAAATAGTAAACAGTTTACAAGTTTTGTTAGGGAAATGGGAGTATTTTTCCTCAAATTGAAAAGATACAATACGGCTGAAAATTAGTAAACAGTTGACAAGTTTATGTAAAGGTTATATACTGTCGGACGGAGTAAACTGCAGGTTGCAGGTTGCAGGTTGCAGGTTGCAGGTCGAATAATAAATAATGAAAAAAATTGATTAATTAACTTTAAATGTTTGGCAATCAACTTTTGAGACCTTCTTTAGCTAGCGAAAAGAAATAAGAAAGTGATTTACACCGTAAGAAATCTATATAGTTTAAAACGAGCCGAATCACAGAGAGCTAAATGACCGTTTTACGAAACGAAACGAAACGGAATAGAGATATTAAACAATAATGAAGATGCTTGTTTCAGCTTGTTAAGGCGAGTATTAATACAAATGATATTTGTCAAACTGGCCGGCTACGCGATTCAAACACGCCGTGACTTTTTATGATCGTGTTTGGCGCCAAAATAAGCATGCTGGTATTATCGGGCTTTTCAACTCTAAAATGCATAAGCACGACTTTTATCATACTTTGAGCGTAATGTTGTCTTTCCTAACCACGAAAATAAACACAAAAGCTGAAAATTTGCTCAACAGAACCGTGACATAATGCCGGTATAAATATAATCATTGTCGATCTCAACACTAACTCGTTCGCTGAATAATTCACTACAATGAACTACATGTACCTCAAAGTCGCTTTATATTAAGTTAAGTAAAGAATATCAACTTGCTATTCAATAGACTATAACGATGTTAGATTTTTAACGTATTTCACTTTGAAATAATCAAATGTCCGGTGAAAATGGCCGTTAAGTGATCTGTTTATTGATTTTTTGATTTCCCATGTATGGGTCATGTATTTAACTTGTTTTTGTTAGTTACCATAGTAACGATGCAAGAGGAATACATTGTACTGTCGGTTACCATGGTAACGATGAAAAAAAAAAAACCATTTTACTCACTAAGGGATTTTTCTACTGTTTACTGAATAGAGGTATAGTACCCATTGGCACCCTCATATCAACCTGGATCAGTTCCTTTGTGAATTAGTTGGGTGAATATATATATGAAGGATAAAGACCACCATCAGGAAAAGAACAAAAAACTGTCTCAATTATGATATAACAGAGATTACAATCATGAATGATACATTCTATTTCCATGAAAATACTAACTAGGTAACAGTAAATGATTTTCTCAATAATATTTATTATAATTAATAATATAATATAATATTAAATTATTAGCAGTTGACAGTAGAAACCCCACTAAGTACTAGGAGTATTTGATTGTATTCACATTTAACAATACATTTAGCAAACATGTAACAGACTTTGTAATACATTTATAATAAATTGTTATTTAGAGTAATGATAATTATACTTGCTCTCAATAACATATTGCCCACCCCTCCCTACACTAGTGAATTAATGTCTAATACTATTCATTAGTAGCAAGACATCTTGCTTTCAATTGATGTAGTCTTCCACCTCTCTGACCTGTTGAGCTTTTCCTGTGGATTCAAAAGAGGAAACAATTTATTTAATATATTGAAATATTTTAGAATGAATGCATATATTAAAATGTTACATTTTGAATCAAAATTTTGATAATGATTATTATTTCTTTTTTTTATTGATTTAGTAAATATTTCTGATTTACAATTAATAAATATACAGTACTTACTAAGTACCATATCCTAGAATTTTTTTGAAATAGTAAACTTTTTTCATTTAAAAAAAAATGTAATATTTTATCATTTTCCGTATATCAATTTTTTTTACAATAAACACATATAAATACACACATACACCAAAAAATATATGTTTGATGTCTCTATCATAATTATTATAGTTATTTTAGAAGAAGAAAAAAGGGGGGACTAGAATTTAAGAAAAACAAATTCTGCATAAAAGTAATTTTGAAGTGCATTGTATTTTTTTGTGTGAAAGGCCAACCGCGATTTCTTTTTGGCAATGATGTACTCTATTCTTTCATAATTATGTTAATTTAATTTAATAAATTTACCTCCATGTCGTCCATGATTTTCTTCATTCTATAAGATCAAAACAAATCATTAATCCATATTTTATATTTTAACAGACTTACTAGAAAAACACTTGGATGAAATCATAATCAATAATAGTTTAATTGAGAAAAGTAACTTTGGGTCCAAGCAAGAAAAAAATATTTGTTTAGAGTCTTCCCTGGTTTCATGTCTGCAGAGAGCCTGAAAACAAATGTTGAAAAAAAAATTATCATTATTAACAAAAAGATGTCCATCAAATTTAATTCAATCATATTTTATTAATTCCAAGAAATAATTTGATTATTTCATTGTTATTGAAAACAGTTGTTTTTTAATTGAAACCACTTGCAATATCAGTTCAAATTCACACTTTCTCCAATCCTTGCTTGCATGTAAGCAGCATCACTGAAACAGAGTAAACAAATGACATGTTTATCAATGTTTATCAGTTTAACATTCTATTGTGATGATTTTCTCTCTGTGTTACAGTTTTTTAAAACTATAATCGAATCAAATCGAATCGAATCGAATCGAATCGAATCGAATCCAATCGAATCCCATCCCATCCCATCCCATCCCATCCCATCCCATCCCATCCCATCCCATCCCATCCCATCCCATCCAATCCAATCCAATCCAATCTAATCTAATCTAATCTAATGTGGTAATGTAATAAAACAGTTTTAAAACTGTTACACACCTCATATTAGCAGCATTTGATTTTTTTTTATAGTAATGTCTTTAATTGTCTAGTATTGAATCAACAATGTTATAATTTTACAGTTTGCATTATATCCGCATTCTATTTTGTTTGCATTATATTTACATTATATTCAATGTTTTTTTTTATTTTTAATTTATAATTAATATGTTAAATAATTTATGATTTTATTTATAATTAAGTCAGGTGGAAAGGCATCTTATTATTTTTGACTGCAATATAATTTTCAATCTTTTCATAACGATACAAGTATTCTTTGAAACCATCAATATTTAGATTTCCACTTAGCCTTGCTCTATATACATATGATTTAAAAAGAAACAGTACGAAATTCACAGGGAATATAGCAGGAGCCAATCCCAAAATTAAAGTTACAACGGTAAATTATTTTCCCTTTTTGTAGAAAAATATATGTATGTTATCAAGCTTAACAAGTTTGGGCATAGGCAGCCCAACTACTCCTTTCGAGGATTTTTTATTTTTCAATAAAGATCAATGAAAAAAAATGCGCGCGACTCTTTCGGTTTCTTCGTTTGGCGCGCGCTTCTAGTCTTTTTGTTTCCTGTGGCGCGCTTGTAGATTGTGGGGTTCCTGTGGTCAATCCCGCGGGATGGATGTTCAGGTGCCTTGTATATTGCGCTATTCAAAATTTCAAGTAATGTATTTTTGACTTTAAAGCGGACATTGTCAAGGCACGAATTGTTTTGCTGAATCACTGACAAAACTTCAATAAAAAGTTCAAAGAAGGTAAATTCGATAATTCAATTCAATTCATCTTTATTCACTACATATTTTTACAATTTTATTTTTACAATAGTTAATTGAAACAGATGCAATAGTAGTAGCTAACTAATTAATCTTCAATTCATGTTTTTCGTGGAACTAAAAAGAAACGAAAAATACACAAACAAGTAAAACAAATACAACATAAACAGCTAGCGTTAGACCACTCATGCCGCTTTGTGTTAATCTCTTACCTTAGCTGAATTACGATATACAGACACGACAGATTCATTTTGCAGCCTTCCCTCCCTTTGTAGATTCCTCCCGCCTTCCTCCTGCTTTGCTCACTTAAATAACATAATTCCTTCCTATATCCTTCCATCCTCTTGCCTTTCCTTACACTATCATCATCAATTCTCTTCCTTTATTACTTACTTCCTACTCTCTTTTTCTTTGCTCACTTCAATTAATAACTCAATTTCTTCCTTGATCCCTCCTTCCCGCTTTCCCTCCTTCCCGCTTTCCCTCCTTTCCGCTTTCCCTCCTTCCCGCTTTCCCTTGTTTCCCTTCTTCCCTCCTGCCCTCCTGCCCTCCTGCCCTCCTTTCATCCTTCCCTTCTTTCTTGTTCCCTCCTACATTCCTTATTGTTTTCTTTTTTCTTCTTGTTCACATTTTCATTGACTCACTTCTGGTTATTCTGTTGATGTGATTTATTATATCTTTTTTTTTCTATTCTTTCCTTCTCGACCTTCCCTCGTTACTTCTTTGCTTCCTCTATTCTTTGTCCCTCTCTTCCTTTGGTCTTTTCTTCCTTCATTAATTCAGTTATTTATTCATTCATTCCCCCAATGATTCCTTCATTTTTTTCCCAGCATCCCTCCTTCACGCATATTTCGTTGTCTAATATCTTTACATATTTCAGTATTTTCAAATTCCAACAATTGCATTTTCTTTACTTTATAGTAGCGAAGTATTTATGGAGGTTGTCCCATTCCTGAAGAAAATAAAGTAAAAGGGTTAAGGTGGATCAAAACTTTCGCTAAGCAGATTTCTTGATTTTTTTAACTCGCTCACTTCGCAAAAGTATTGCGGCCGTTCCACATCCTCGCGTTCGGAGAAATATTTGCATAACGACACAGATTAGTCAAAGGTGAATATGCAAATATTCCTCCGAACGCGAGGATGTGGAACGGCCGAGCATGTAGATATTTTGTCTGCGCATGCGTTTGTTTTGATGCTAAAATTCCTTGTCACGTCGAATGAAAGAATTTTATGCTGACATGGAACATTTAGTTTGCAATCTCATCTTGCACAACTATGTTCAACAACCGAATTACTGAGATATCAAATGTTGACCGTCTACTAGTGCGCTGTAGTTAATTATTTCAATCGAACAAACTCCGGATGGAAAAATATCACACGTCAAAGTCTGACAAAAGTGGATAAAAGGACCAGAACTTCGAACTTTCAAATACAAGTTTGGGCGCTAATTTAATCTATTAGGTAAACATAACAGTATAAGTCATTACAAACACGATACTGTTTGTATTTAATCATATTGGGAGATATTAGACAACCTCGATCGTCAAAAAAACTGCCTTGATTACCTCGAGTGCGTGCGAAATCCTTAGAATTCGTCTTAGAATTTTTATATCTTAAACATCGTGCCCCAGCGAATTTACTTCAGAAATAGCTTTTTACATGTTTATATTTTGCAAAACTAAGCTTTTTAGGTAGTAACTTTTGGTCCCGCAATGTGATCCAAAGCGATTTTGTGTACGTGGTTTTATGCATATTTTCGCTCAAAACAACATGCAAATTTTAGCGAACTATTTTTTATTCTTGAATTAAGAATTAAAGTTGGCTTTATAGGCAAAAACCTTAATGGCTCCCATAAAATCGAAATATATAATTACATTCTAGATAAATCTTTTAGATTATAAAATACAGGTTGTTGAAGTTCGTCAAATTTATCACAGTGAAACAGGGCCTAAACCATGTTGTAAACATTGCTTGAAATCATATCCAGGGACAACAAGTTTCTTCCAAAATAATTCAGTTTTGCGAGAAGTAAACATGGAAATAGCAATTTCTTTAAACGTTTTTTTGGGGCACGATGTTTAAGATATAACAATTCTATGATGAATTCTAAGGATTTCGCACTCGATATTGCTGATATTGACATCAACACGGCGGTTTACTTGACGATCTAAGGCGTCTAATATCTCCTAATATAATGCAATGCACAAAGTAGCGTATTGGTTATAACTTCTACTAAAAGTTTTGACCTGCACATTGGTTTATCGTCCAACATGCTACTTGCAAGTACGCAGTTCTGGTCTTTCTTTTCACTTTTGTCAGACTTTGACGTGTGATATTTTTCCATCCGGAGTTTGTTCGATTGAAATAATTAATTACAGCGCACTAGTAGACGGTCAACATTTGATATCTCAGTAATTCGGTTCTTGAACATAGTTGTGCAAGATGAGATTGCAAACTAAATGTTCCATGTCAGCATAAAATTCTTTCATTCGACGTGAAAAGGAATTTTAGCATCAAAACAAACGCATGCGCAGACAAAATATCTACATGCTGAACGGCCGAGTTCAATGTTGTTGCTCGTAATAGAATAAATTATCAGAAGCGATATGTGATGTTTAGATACACCTAGATTCAAAAAATGTTTTCTCCAAAGTTAGGATAGGACAAGCCGTACACATTTCACTGATATTTAGATAAAGCCTTGGACTACTGGTATGGTGAATATAAAAGAAATCTCTGGAGCCGTTTTGAAGAAAACAGGAAAATTGTGATTTATAGAGAAAGTTCACATTTTGCCGTCTCTACCTACCTTCAGCTAAAAAAATATTACTCCTTTAATTTCAAGGCTATGAAACTGATATTGTGGTATGTTTATTAAATATAATTGAACATTAATATATCGAAAGTTAAAGGCAATCCTATGTATACTATTTATTCTAAGGCTCAATACTTTATATGATTCAGATTTCGGCCTCAATTTTGAACCATGTTCATATCTTTATTTCTAGCCCAGATTTTCCAACTAAATTCACAGGACCTAGAGCATTATAAGTGATTATAAGATCCTGAAACTTTGATAACGATCGGACTGTTGGATTTGGAAATAATCGGTAAAAACTAAAAATACCGTCGTTTGAAAATCCACTGTTTCCAATAAACCACTAAGAAAATTTAAAAATAAAGTACATCGCTAAAAGGTAGAATAACCAAATTATATTATATCAAAATTTTAGTTAAATTGGCGCGATACTTTTGCGAAGCGAGCGAGTTAAAAAATCAAGAAATCTGCTTTGCGAAAGTTTTGATCCACCTTAAATCAACAAGAAATTAAAGTATAATTTACTTAAACTTATGATGCGGTTACCTGCCTGGACTGTAGGCCACGCTGTTCGAAAGCAGCCTGCGAGTAAGAAACACAAATAACTAACAATTTAACTATAAACTCTACGTTGCTGTTCAACTACAATAAAAATTATGATAATCTCCGATCTCAGCAAATGAGTTAAAATTTGTTTTTTAAAAGGGCAGCATGGAGACGAGATGCGCCGCAGGATGCTAGGGCATAACTTCGGAAAACAGTCGGATTTTTACAATCATGGAACAATGTGAAAATATCGATCGAGACCACACCGAAAAAGCCAAAAAGGTTGTTGATGACTGTCGTGCATATAACTTTTGGATTGTTAAATTGACATCAAACTCAAAAAAAGAAAGCAAGAGAATGTATTTTATTGTGAAAATCATGGGATGGTGAATCGAGAGTCAAAAAGATCATGAGTTTCACTGCATTTGCTGTTACAGTGAGTTTAGTTTACAGTTTACACACCTGATTCAAGTGAGCACTGTCTTGCTTTTGAAGTCGCTGATGATATTCACTATTACAAGCAAAACGGGGGAAGCTTTTCTAATAGTTCAGGTGTGTGCAAGTAATTATTGGAAATGAAGCTTCTATGTCAAAACGAATAATGTCATCTTGTTCAAGCAAAATAAAAATAAATAAATAAAAACATTAAGTAAAATAAAAGAGGTTTTGTTTCTATTATATTACGCATCTGTATCTTGTTATGATTCTTTCATATATAAATGTTTTGATACAAAGTAATATTGATATAGATATTGTGAAATAGATCTGTGACTGCTGCGTACAACTTGTCAAATCCCTTAGATTATAGTCATTTCGTTTTTTTCTTTTCATTTCTATTTTCATGGCTCTTCATGATCAACGTCGCATGGAAAACTTGCTTGGATTAGTTTTAAAGTTAATCTCTACAAATTAAACTATTTTGTGAATTTCAGTAATTTTTAATCGTGATTTCTTACTTTTATTTATTTTAGTTGTTGCTGGGCATGTAGAAATGTAGTCTCCCCACTTTCTCCAAGAAGTGGAACGTAGGGGAGTGGAACGAGACTAAAATTGGCTAAGGGGAGACTAGTAGAAATGCATCTGAAGAAAAATGTACAATTAAAGTTAATTGATTGATCACGTGACTATATCCTATGAACCAAGATTTTTCAAATACTTACTTCGCAATTGATGTCTCGTCATTGCGCTGTCGAGGTAGTTATATAAAGGTTTGGGATCCATTTTGTAAATTCTCAACTGTGTTACAGAACATATATACATTGTATTACAGTCAAGAATTTACAAAATGGATCCCAAACCTTTATATTAATTAAAAGACTTAAAAAATCCAAGTGATTTAACCTTTGATGACTTTTGTGAACAAATTCTTTTTTTGTTCTTGTTTAAAAAGTATTTTTCGCGAGAGCCGCGACTCGTGCTTACTAGTCTATAAGTTGTTTGGCGCGCAATGATCGCTCAATTAGCATCTATGACGTCATGTAAATTTCAAGCGCGCACATCGTATGGAACATGAAACGTCATAGTCTTTGTGGTAAACCCGCTGTACACGTGTGTCTGACGTTACACGTTTAGCCACAGGAAACCCACATCGTAAAACTGTAAAAATAATTAGGAAATAAATGTGTTAATAATTGAGCTTTAAGCCAAAACCTCATGTGTACTTTCTTTCTCTTTCTTTATAATTTACAATGTATTAACTACTAGCTATGTTATTTCATCGAGCATGAAAACTTATCAAAGGCAATGATATACTTGCTAATAATTGAATAACCCTTATATACACCTACTTGCAGTAAGGTTGTCATACAAAAATATACATTTGTTATAAAGAAAATAGAACATTTGTGATATAGTACGATAGGAATTGATTAAAAGACAAAAGAAGATCACTCAAGCTGAACTCT
This sequence comes from Metridium senile, assembly GCA_949775045.1. Classification (NCBI taxonomy): domain Eukaryota; kingdom Metazoa; phylum Cnidaria; class Anthozoa; order Actiniaria; family Metridiidae; genus Metridium; species Metridium senile. The sequence goes on along the minus strand of OX459105.1, from coordinate 5,824,692 downwards.
CTCTTTTGTCTTTTAATTAATTCCTTTCGCACTAAATCACAAATGTTCTATTTTGTTTGTGACAAATGTTCTATTTTGTATGACAACCTTACTGCAAGTAGGTATAATTGAAAAAATTATACAAACTATACAAATTTATATACAAATTAGGAAATACCTAACTCGCATGGGTGTATATCGTAATTCAGCTAAGGTAAGAGATTAACACAAAGCGCCATGAGTCGGGTCTAACGCTAGCTGTTTATGTTGTATTTGTTTTGCTTGTTTGTACATTTTTCGTTTTTTTAACATTTCAGTTCCACTAAAAACAATTTATCGTTGAAAAATTAAGCATAAACAACGGAAAAACCGACCCAACCGGCGGCCCCTTTAAACCTGTTAGCGTACCTCGGCAGTCAGTGAATTTGTTTCACGATACAAACTACTACTTATGTTATGAATTATCGAATCTACCTTCGTTGAACTTTTCAATGATGTTTTGTCAGTGATTCAGCAAAACAATTCATCCTTAATTGTACAATTCCTCTCGACTAGCCTGAGAAAACACGTTGTTTCGCTCGGCTCTTCCCCGCGAACGCGGGGGGACGAGGAGCGAAACAACTTCTGTTTTCTCAGGCTATTCCTCTCGCAATTTTAAAACAACTATAAAAAAATACATTGTATTGACAGGAAAAACACACGGCTAGGCTGCTATTTGCTGTGTTGATTTTTTTGTTTTAATTGGATTGTCATAACTTTTGAATCTTTGCCTAATCGAAAACAATTGCTAAATGTCAATTCCCTTAACTCTGGCGTTCATTAAAGGACTATTCAGGTCAAAAACAAACGTTAATACTGCTCCGATTCTTGTCGAATTTACATGCGAGACTTGACTTACGCACACTTGCGTAAAACGCTTACGTTTTACGTAACACATTGATTTTGTTGTAATCTTTTTTTAGGTCAGATTGTCACGCAAATCATCCAATTTGACGTCTCTTGTTTGACGTGGTCTATCCCATCTTTAATACAATGATCAATCTCGTTCGAGATACTAGAAAGTTAAAATAAATTTCAAACACAAAAATATCTCGTGATGCATTAGTAATGTGATAGTTGAATAGCGTGATGTTACTGGTTCAGACACAATAACAAGGATTGCGTGACTCTAAGGACTAAATGCCTTGGCTATCTTTAGTAGGTCACGGTATGAAAATCATTTCAAATTGTAATTTCATATCTTTGTAGTCAGTCTACAATGCCTTTGTTGGCTTTTCTCTCGAAATGAGCTAGCTGGTTTTGACAGCAAAAAAACTTTGAAGGTTCTTTTTTCAAACTGAGATACAAAATGTCAGTTGCTTATTTGTTGGCTGATCTAGACTGACAACATCAATGAGAGTTTGAATCAAAACTATTTTGACCTTTACCAGTGAATAAATATCAGACAGATATGATTTCAGCTTTGTGACGCGAGTGAACTTTAAAGCAATGATATTGTTGGACTACGGGATCATCACAGCATTGAAAACGTACCTTTAATTCTTTTTGTCAATTTCGTTTTATTACTTTTCTGTGACAGCTTCTACTTTTTAACTTAGACCTCGACTGACTACAATTCTTATTACATCGGATTTATATGTGTGAGACATAACCCAAACAGAACTCCCAACGTGCCGTAAGGTTAATGTAAACATTTGCCAATAAGGGAATGGTTCGTTCTGAGGGGACTTCCCTACTCAGAACGACCTTGGTTCTGTGTACGTTATGTTGCTCACCTGACTACAAGTGTAAATAAAACTCTGATTCATGAACTGCGTCATAACTTAAAACTAAGTCAATTCTTTACAAAATTAAGACAAGAACGAAACGAAGTCTTACAATGACTTAATCAAAACGTTTGTAACGATTCCGAACTTGAAACTAAAAGAATTATCTTGAATAACAAAATGCGAGTAACCCGAAACGAATACTACTTGTCTATGCTTGTAACAATTACTAGACATAATTATGAAATTGATAAATCTATAATTAATACTTAAAAAGGCAGGGAGTCGTAGTCTAACAATATACTTGCTAATAATTGATTAAGCTTTATATAATTTAAAAAAAGTTATACAACCTATACAAATTTATTTATAAATTAGGAAATACCTAATAGCCAAGCTCCCAGTTTATTCATGTTTATTTTTTTCTTACAACATCAATATGTGCATGTAGATAGTTTTTGTCCACGGGTCATAAATACCTGATGACGTAGGCGTATTTGTGCGTATTTTAAAGGTGAATACTATTTCTTACTGGTCAGGATTACTCAAGAAAAAAACGAGAAATAATAATCTGCGATATATATAGTTTTGAGTTTAAGTCCAAAATCTTATTTAACACAAGACAACTATATTTTTCAATAACTTTTTGCTGAAAATTATGAAAAAGGCATTTTGTGTGCATAACGAATTATTGACTAAATATCCAACCCAACCCATTTTTGTGGTTACTCCGTCCTACGGAGTACCACTTTGTCATCACGCTGAGCAAGTCCGTCTGTAACAATAGAATGTGACGTCACGATAGATGACCTCTCTGCCCCAAGGCCTAGGTCGGTACGCGCAAATAAAGGTACTTTTATGTACTTTTAGTCGTTATTTCTTTTAAAAACTTAATCGATTAAGGAGATCCTATTTCAAGTTTCATCTGCCGGATATAATTGGAGGGCAAAATTCTTTTTTTTATAAAGACGAGGATATCTTGTCCGGAATGATCCGCCGTTAGCGAAGTCCTTTCACAGAAGAAGTGCCACGCCAGCAGAATTGCATTCGCTTCGGTATATTATCAAGCACTTTCAAACAGAAATCTTGAGTTTATATTGATTAATGTGCTATTTTTGTTCTTCATAATGTCAGAGAACGTGACTTCCTTCACGTAGCCTACAAAGCGAACACCGTCAACACGACATAAAAATATTCAGATCGGCCTGTCTGAAAACCACTCTCAACAGCCCAAATCGCCTCAAAAATTACACAAATTGCTTAAATAACTATCTATCTTTCTTGTTCTGACGTTGAATTTTCAAGAACAACTTCAAGTATTCGAAGCATTCAAGTTTTCGAACTCTATATCCATTATCGCATACTCAAATCTTCGTAGCGGCGCTTTGGGGGGAGGGGACGGGATGAAATGTCAACACTTTGTAACACAGGCATCCCGGTACATAGAAATATATGTCGAACAGATTCATACAGCCCAAAATCCATCTTTATTTTCGTGACGTTTATTTCTCAAAAGGTTAATCTTGATAATAATGTTTCTGAGATTTAGTTTTCATTTTCTCAATGAAAACATTATGAATTTTGGGATAAGGACATTTCTCATTAAAATAACCTAAAATTAGTCATAAATGATTTACGTGCATATGTTTATTTTTGTTCCAAAGTAGCCGGGTTGGCCGCAGAAAAGAGGTATAGAATAGGTATATAGGAATAGATTTGGAGCTTTTTATTCTGACCGCCTAATAGAGGGTGACCACTTAATGGGTGACCGCTTAATAGAGGTACCACTGTATATGTATTGTGTATGATCTATGTATGATACATTATGAATAGCTGTTATTACAGTTATATGCAAATGATTTCAAACAATGGATTCAAATTGAGGCTTTCGGGCAAACCTATTGTTTTCGCCCGAAAGCCTCCACTTCAACCCATTGTTCAAAATCATTTGCATATAACTGTAATAACAGCTATTTCAATCCCTCAGAATCCCTTCTGTTCAGTCGCTCACAGAGCGTCTAGTTTCCATTTAATCTAATTTTTGGGTAGGTCTATAATTATTTTTCTATTTATTTTAACTTCTACTCTAAATTCAAAAGCCACTCGAATAGCATTGCAGCATTTCAAGGCAGAAACTTATAGTATCATCATTTCTAACACTTAACTTAACTAAACAAGTGAGAGTAACCACATGAGCTCCTTGAGCTCCTTTAATTATTAAAAACTAATCTCGCGGGATTTCTGTGGACGTGAGAGCCTGGGGGAATCTATATTGTTCTGGCGAAGGATATCGAGATTTTCTTCGATGACCGTATATCGAGTACTGTACAGCGGTTATTTCTTTGGTCAGCGGTTCTTTCTGTTGATTTACTTGTAAGTGGAAGTATTCATCAGGGTGCCGAACGTTTTACCGTCGTTTCTAGAGGAAGACAATGCGCCTTTATCAGTCTTTCGGCTTTGTTGTGTGCAAACTCGTGCCATCCTTCACAATGGACGACTCAGATGATCGATTATATCTTAATTCAAGGAGATTCTATGTATTTAACAGCTAACGAAGAACACACTATACCAGATACAGAGACGATTTCACTTACCTATTTACCAGATCTAGCCCGCTGGTTTCCACTGGATATTCGAACAGAACAATCGCCCGTCGAGGCAAACAATCTAAATCAATCGCCTGATAAATCACCCGTCGAGGCAAACAATCTAAATCAATCGCCTGTTATTCCATCAAACAATACTACTGATTACTACGTGGTATTTCATGGTGAATAATTGTTAGTGTTTCATGGGTTAAATGAAACGACTCTGTTATCATGTTTTTTGACTTGTTATATTGTTAAGTTGATAACCTATTGAAAAAAGTGTTTTCAAAAGTTCTTGTTCAAATAGACTCATGCAAAAATTAACAGAAACAACAAAAAATAAGCACAAACAGGTACAGAAAATATAATTTAACAATGGAAAGTTCCAGTTTACCACCTTTAGCATTGGTATCAGTTACCACCAATAATGTTCCAGTTCTTAACTATTGCCAATCACATCTGCACAATTCATTATTGATTATCATCTTATTTTGTCTATGCTATGATCATTACTCTGAATTTTCCAGTTATGATTTCAATGTAGTCCATTATCGTTTTTGATTGTTTGATATTGTAATACTTTGTTTAATTATTTCTATTAAACATTTCAAATTCTTGTTTTTTGTCCATTTCGTCATTCTCTCACCTGTCGCAGCACTTCACTTTCAATAGAAACCGCTAGTTTTTAAAATATAAACTTAGGAAAAAACTTTGATGATATTACTATAGCGTTTCTAGCGAAAACAAATTAGAGGTATCCACGCGTTTTAGAAAGATATTAATTTTGTTACTATAACAAATTTCTCGTGCGCTGATTGGCTGTAATGTAAATATCGTTATTTTTTATGAATAAATATTTTCCTTTTTATTTAGATAGTTAATTTATACTTTTAATATTTATATATTAGTTGTATTTATATTTCATTTTGAGAACCACTTGAAAATTGTCTTAGGATCAAGTGTTACTTTCTATAAATAAAGATAGTATTGTTATTATAACCATGAATTAAACGATGACTTAAACCCTAACGATTTCCAAATAGACTCAAAGCCCAATCATACCACAGGCAGCCCAAGGATACCACAGGCAGCCCAAGCATACCATCTCTAGTTCTTGTGTCAACAGATTCGAACCCGGCACATTTACTAATTTCTATTTCTATTTATTCTAGTACAACCATTATGTAAATTAGATTCATATTCTTCAATGCTGCAATATCATAAAAGGCAACTAACTGTTTTCATTTGCTGTTTATGTTTGGTGAATGGTTATTCTTTACTTCAGTGTTTTGATTTGGTTTGTATCGCTGTTTTCGTGATATCAAACACTATTTTCCTTGACAAAAACGTTGCTTTTCCCAAGTTGAAATGTCCAAGACCTAACTAGGATTACATTAACACAAACAGGTCTGTTCAAGTCTGTCTGGTTTCTATGGTGATCAAGTTCACTTGCTTCACAAAGCTGAAATCATAGCTGTCTGATATTTATTCAATGATAAAGGTCAAAATAGTTTTGATTCAAACTGTCATTGATGTTGTCAGTCTAGATCAGCGAAAAGCTAAGCAACGGACAGTTATGTATCGGCAGTTAAAAAAAAAAAAGAACCTTAAAAGTACGTGTTTTGTAGTCAAAACCAGCCAGCTCATTTCGAGAGAAAAGCCAACAAAGGCACTGTAGCCTGACTAGAAAGATATGAAATTACAATTCGGAAAGGATTTTCATACCGCGAACAGCTTTAAATACCCACAGCCTTATAGTCACGCAACCTTGTAATTGTGTCTGGACCCGTAAATCACGCGATTCAACTATCACTTTACTAATATGCACCACAAGATATTTTTGTGACGTCTTTTCGCAGAACTGGAGCACAGTATTTCCTATAGTTTCCGCCCTTGATCCGATCACAATGGCCGAATACAATGATTTTATTGAAGAGCTGGAGAAGATAGTAACCTGTGTCATTTGTAATGACATATTAACAGAACCAAAGACATTGCCGTGTCTACATACTTTCTGTTTTGTATGTATTCAAAGCTGGAACCAAGCGTGTAAGAAAGAGAGAAAGCCATTCAAGTGCCCTTCTTGTAGAGCGCCGATTACTGTACAAGAAGGCAATGTTATGAACCTACCAACTTCATTCCAGCATAACACATTGGTTCAGCTATACAACTCCATCAAAAACAAGACTAGCGATCAGCAGCAGTTACAACAATGTATTAGTTGTTCCAAACGCTGCGTTGTAGTTGGATTTTGTTTTCAATGTGGAATGCTTTGTAACGATTGCATGAACGCCCATAAAACGATGAATACATTGAAAGAGACCCATCAAGCAATGCTGTGGAACGAAGTCAAGAAAGAAAATATGAACAGTTTCGTCGATCACAAGTCGCTTTGTCAAGAGAAATACCACCAGAACATTCGCCTCGAATATTACTGTCAAATATGCAAGAAATGTGTTTGTCAGAAATGTGTTTCAACAGCACATAAAACTCACGACACGGTCAGCATCGTAGAAGGTGCTGCACATGCTAAGAAAGACATTAGAAAAGAAAAACACCGACTGAATGAAGCGATTAAAATGTACAAGAAAGAACTAGAACTTTCTCGTGAAAATAGAGACAGGATTAAGAATGAAGTAGATGTAGCTAAAGCGAAATTACGTATTGATACCCAAGTTCAAATGAAGATTTTACAAGATAAAGAAGACGAAATACTTGCAAGTTTGAACGACTTCTTTGTGGATCAAACAACAATGAATGATGAAGAGAAAAGTGAAATTAACGCAGTTCTTCAACAGGCTGTGAAATTACGAAATCAGTGTCAAGAAGTAGATGACTACAACTTAAAGCAGTTTATATTGGAAGGGCATGAGAAGCTAGAGGAAGTTTGTAAAGCTACGGTCAAAGGAGCTTCGATTTTGACCACGAAACCAGCCAGGCGCAACTCAAGCGTACATTTTATTCCAAACCCTGAATCCATTAATAGTGTAAAAAATGTCAAACTTGGAACGATCGTACAAAGCATGACAGACCCGTCACGATGTTCGATCGAATCTCGAAGTCACGCGAGATGTGGTTTTATTAATCATTTTGATATCATGACTAAAGATACAAATGGAAATGTATGCGATACCAATAAAGCTTTGATTGATGTACAAATCCAAGATATTGACGGCAACGATGTACACAGAGAAATCACTGAAACTCAAACTGGAAAGTACACCGTTAAATATAAAGCACAAAAACCTTCACCGTACAAAGTTGTGGTGAGTATTGGAGGAAAACCGATCAGGAACTCACCACAGAACGTTGAAATAATCGATGCTAAAGCAGAGATTAAACCAGTCAGGGTTATTGATACGGCAAGGTTATGTCGTCCCCAAGCACTAGCTGTGAGTGAGAAAGGCGAGACAGCTGTTGTTGAAAATAACTGCCGTGGTAGCAGTCGCGTTGTATTATTTAGTGCTGATGGAGAATATTTGAGAGAGTTTGGTGGTGAAGGAACAGAGGAGAAACGATTGAATGATCCATTGGGAGTATCCTTCAATGCCGACCGACTACTTGTCAGTGATAATCGAGGTGGTTACGGCTGTATAAAGGAATTCGAAATCCATGGTAATTATATAAGAACTATTTGTAAACAGAAAGGAATGCGATTTACAAGAATGTGTACAATAGAGCAAATTCAAAGCATTGCATGTTTGGCTTATAAAAAGGATAGCAAAGAAACATTTATAAAGTTGTTTTTTAAACAAACAGGTGAACTCCTACAAGATATTAAATTGGATATTTGTGATGTTGGGATCCCTTTGTGTCTCGCTTATGATAACAATAAGTACTTTGTATCTTTTTTCAAAAGTAACAGTATTTATGTTTTTAACGAGAATGGTGGTTTGTTGTACACGTTTGGAGAGAAAGGTAAAGATGAGGGTCAGTTTAATGATCCACGGGGACTTGCTGTGTTTGGTGCAGACATGATTCTTGTCTGTGATTTTCATAACCACCGTGTACAATTATTGAATCAGGGTTGTAAGTTCATCAGGTCCTTTGGTAGCCGTGGTACAGGTCTTGGTCAAATGAATGGCCCTGTTGATGTTGTAGTTACACCACATGGTGAAGTCTTTGTACAGGAATGGGCTGGTAAACGTGTGCAGGTGTTTAGATGAGATGCAGTAAACATTACATGTTTTCTCAGTTAGATGATTGACTTGATGACATTGATTGAATGATTGATGAACTACTGACTGACTTATTATTCAACTCTTATAATATCAATTTTATAGTATTCAAATAGAATGTTTTTCCTAGTTCACTTATTTTTAGTATAAGTTAATTAATAAATTGAAATTTGTAACACCGTAAAAAAAAAATACTTAACTTTAATCCGACAAAGGTCTAAAGCTCTAAATTTTAATAAAGATAAGTATCTTTTTTACGGTTTTACAAATTGGCTATCGATATATTGCACACCGATAATATATGTACTAGTTTACTCGCTAGTTTCTATTTATTTCTAGTATTTATAGCAGGAGAACCCTTAAAGCAAACTGTAAATAATAACGCATGCGTAATAGCTGTTATTACAGTTGTATGCAAACGATTTTAAACAATGGATTCAAGTCGAGGATTTCAGGTCAATTTTTTCTTTTTCCTCCGAGAGCCATGTAGTAGAATCCATTGTTTGAAAACATTTGTATTTAGCTGTAACAACAGCTGAAAAAAAAAACTACATGAATTGCTTGACAAAAATAGCAAATGTTACAACATGTAATATGACCAACACAACACAAAGCAATTATAACTAAGATTAATTTATCATCAATTTATATTGACTTATTGAATGAATGAACGATGCTTTGATTTATTGGTACGGTTGGTTAATTGGTTGATTGATTGATTGGTTGATTCATTGACTGATTGATTTATTGATTTATTAATATTGATTGATTCATTCATTCATTCATTGATTCCGCATTCATTCATTGGTTGATCCATTGGTTGGTTAGTGGGTTGGTTTATTTGATTGACTGATTGATTGATTGATTGGTCGGTTGGTGGGTTGGTTTATTTCATTGATTGATTGGCTAAAAGAGTCAGTTCATTGAATCAGGAAAGCAGTTGTATATATATGCCTCTATTCTAGTACTTTTGCTATCAGTATTTGTTAATAATAATATACCAGTAACTTCATACCAAAATAAGTCTATATTTGTAGTTTATAAATATCAATTATTAATGCTAGTAGTTTCATATCACGTGATACCTTGGGACCACACTCTGTAGGACGGTGACAACATTCGCATCAATGCATGCTTGCTTTGTTCTATGATTTATCAGTATGATATATTTGGTCCCTAGTTATCATATCATTGTAAACATTTATCAACTTGTATGTTTGTCAATTGTGACAAAGTCAACATACTTTATAAACTAGAATAAACTAGAATGTTCTTTGTTAGTAATTCCTGGAAGATTGTTGGAATAGTTCTGGAATATTCTGTCTTTGTATATTTTACAAGAACCAAGAATTATGCCATTAGTATGTAAGTTTGTTACAATAGAATGTTAAAGAATAAACCTATTGTAAAGATTATATAACTAGCAGCAAAGCCTGTAATCATAACTTAGTTTGATGCTCAGAGTGTTAAAAGCAGACAATATCATTTAAGCGATAAGTATCTTGTTTGAATCAGACTTGTTACAGTTTGTGACGTAATGTACAAATAAATTGAGTAGTTCAGTACTTATTGCAAGGTTGTTATTATCATTTACTGTTTTTATCATTATTGTTAAATACCATCGTTATCATTATCATTATGATAATTATCGTTATTGTCATCGTCTTTATTATAATCATTATTGTCATCATTATCATTAATTTTCATTAACATTATTAGAGTTATTGTAGATATATATTGTAGATTGCTAGGCGTGACGGCGTTAACTGGCACAGTCTATACAGCGGTACATATTTGTTGCGTACGATCGTCCAAGAGATCTCTAAACATAGGTTACCCATAGTCCACCTGCGCTACTACCTTGTAGGCTTTTCACTTCACGGGAGAGAAAGTTTCACGGAAAGGGTGTAGTTAAGGTGGCTCGACTGAGTATTTTTGAAGGGCCACCGTCGCTGTTTGATCGCAAAGTACGTCGCGCGTAGAAAAATAATTTCAAATTATTTTGCATGGCGAGTTCAGGCATAGACTGAAGTTTGTTCTAATGTTTCAAATATTGCAATCGGAATTAGCAATATTTTTTTATGATAGAAAAGTAGTTTTGACAAATACGACAATTTTAGGCGAAATAGAGTTTTCTATAAAACCGCATTGATTGTTTCACAAACTTCAGATCAAGGTCTTCGTCGTTGCTGAAAATAAAAGATTTATATGGAGGCATTTTTGAATAAAACGCTTTTAAACATTTACACAACAAATAAATTAAATTAATCAAGCATCCATTTCGCTTGATCAAAAACATCCCTACAAAAGCTCAAAAAAAGTTGCTTTTGGTCTCATTTGGTCAACAATTGTCTTAGTTATCCGTCTGGCGAACATGAACGAAATCACTTCAGGCTATTAGGACATACATGATTTTTTGTTTGGTGAGATATAACTGCGCTTTTTCTTCTTTTGTCTAATATTGCACACATTTTTACAAAATATTTCAAAACTTAAAATTTCCTTGATGAATTTTTTTCTTACCGCAGCATTGGCTTTTTGAAATAGTTACTCATCGATCTCTGCAGTTTTATGACCATTGATAGATTGGAAGATATCGAAAATAATTTTCAAAATAGGTAAACTTTTCGACCGCTTACTCAAGGCTCGAATTGTTTTGGTTGTCCGAGATCGCTATTGTCTATATTTTGTACTCAAGTTGTGAATTCCGATATGCATTGTCACCTCACAAACAACACTTGACTACCGTTCGTTTATAGCCGAGCTGCTCCGAATGTGATCGTTTGAATATGATATTATAAATGATAAAGGATGGTAACGCAATTCCAGCTGATATGCTGTACTTCGAATCATTGCGCCCTGTGATTTTTCGCTTTTTATCAAGTTTAGTTAGAGGCATGTTATTCGAAGTACTGCATATCAGCTGGAATTGCGTTACAAGCACCCATCGTAACCGTCCTTTGTCAATATAATCTAATATTCAAACGATCACATTCGGAGCTGCTCGGCTAACGAACAGCAGTCAAGTGTTGTTTGTGAGGTGACAATGCATATCGGAATTCACAACTTGAGTAAAAAAATATAGACAATAGCGATCTCGGACAACCAAAACAATTCGAGTCTTGAGTAAGCGGTCGAAACGTTTACCTATTTTGAAAATTATTTTCGATATCTTCCAATCTATCAATGGTCATAAAACTGCAGAGATCGATGAGTAACTATTTCAAAAAGCCAATGCTGCGGTAAGAAAAAAATTCATCAAGGAAATTTTAAGTTTTGAAATATTTTGTAAAAATGTGTGCAATATTAGACAAAAGAAGAAAAAGCGCAGTTATATCTCACCAAACGAAAAATCATGTATGTCCTAATAGCCTGAAGTGATTTCGTTCATGTTCGCCAGACGGATAACTAAGACATTTGTTGACCAAATGAGACCAAAAGCAACTTTTTCTAAGCTTTTGTAGGGATGTTTTTGATCAAGTGAAATGGATGCTTGATTAATTTAATTTATTTGTTGTGTAAATGTTTAAAAGCGTTTTATTCAAAAATGCCTCCATATAAATCTTTTATTTCCAGCAACAACGAAGACCTTGATCTGAAGTTTGTGAAACAATCAATGCGGTTTTATAGAAAACTCTATTTCGCCTAAAATTGTCGTATTTGTCAAAACTACTTTTCTATCATAAAAAATTATTGCTAGTTCCGATTGCAATATTTGAAACATTAGAACAAACTTCAGTCTATGCCTGAACTCGCCATGCAAAATAATTTGAAATTATTTTTCTACGCGCGACGTACTTTGCGATCAAACAGCGACGGTGGCCCTTCAAAAATACTCAGTCGAGCCACCTTAAGCGCCATGGCGTTGACTAGTACAGCATGTACAGCGGTACATATTTGTAGCGTACGTTCGTTCAAGAGATCTCTAAACCGAGTAAACAAAAAGTCAAACCGATCCAAACCGAGGGGAGGGGGTGGGGACTTCCTTTGTCCAAGTGGCCGGTAGGGTTGGTCAGCACTTTCTGAATCGCTTAAAAAAGTTGAAATTAAATATTCCCTGTGCGTACCTTTTAGGGTTCTTGCTTAAAATTATATTACGTAACAGGCTGAACATCAACTATAGGATAGTATACAAGATAACTAAGACTTTATTCATTATGAGTGATAACAATACATTAATTTGGAACATATAATTGTAGCGTTGTCTGTGTCCTTGTCAAATTGTTCCATATTAGTCCGGCAGATAAAGTCGTTTTTTTTTGCCCGAACCTTGCAAATCTGTGTATAGTTTTTTTTTATTGCACTAAAATATTGTCTAGGTATCATAGAACGCTGATTCATCAACTGTCACTTCAACAGCCTTGGGGAATTTGATATATTGCGACTTTTTTGTTAGTCCCATACAAACTATAAGCATGGAAACGAGGTTGAAACCGGAAGTCGTTCCATTTCTCTGCAGAAAAATCTATGATAAAAGTTTATTATAAGCTAGATAACATGTTTCCAAACAAATTATTACTCAGCTCCTCTTATAGACGGTTTAACTTCTATGCCTCACAAAAATAATGCCTGCGTATCGTAAATGAAAACCAACTGCGTTGCATGTTTATATACAGGCCAATAGGCACTTCTTAGTTTTTGACAAATTTTCAGTCAAAGTAATTCCAACTTTTATACGCTGTTTAAAACAACAGCAACCGTACTGTTTGCTATACCGAATTGGAATATACTACAACCGTGTAAAATCAATAGGGATTCGTGTCAGAAGGGATAAGTAGATATAAGGGGAAACGTAGTTGCGATTCTTGCCTTGATAGCAGAGATGTATCATAGATTGCGGTCTAGCATAGAGTTGCAAGCATTTCTTATGAGGGAAGTGCATCCTGCCTAAAACTTGCGTTTCAAGCAGTCTGCAAGGGAAAGGGAAACGGAAAATTAACTGTAACACGACCAAATTTTTTCTTTTTACTGCTATTTTAAAGTGCACTAATATACTCAAACCATAAAGAGCCGAGCTGAATATCAGTCAGTTCTCGCCATAATAAATCTAGCCCATATGTCTGTAGTGTTAGAACGTTCCTATTGCGAAAAAGAAAAACAAATGTTTTTGTGATATTTTCCAACAAATTAAATGACTGAGTCAAGAATAAAAACCAGCAGTAACAACTAGTACAAGGTTGTGCCTTTAGCCACCAACAATCGAGGCATTCCAGAAAAATATGAAGTGCTAATGGAATAGCTTGAGTATAGTCTGCGTAGCAAGCGTTTCTTTGTGGGAGATTCGAAAGAAAAAAATGATCTTGGGATACCTGTGGTGCAAAAAGTTGAGTCGTGAGAAAATAAAAACACATTACACAATCAGCTGAATTTTTTTTGTGGTTCAATGTACAAATCATTATCGAAAAAGCCTATGACAATTTAGTGATGGAAGAAATTATGTGATAATAGTTGATTTCATTGCCTTAAAAAAATATGATTTCATACCAAATCAATGCCAATTTATGCATATCTAAAAATCCTTATAAATCGAGTTCCCCAAGACTGCAATCTTGACAGTTGCTGGATATATGTTTATTTGAATAAGGAAAACTAGAATACAACGTAAAAATTACTATATACCTCGATGCATACCTCCGTGCCAAATCTGCCGGACTATACACACCTATTTCAAAAATCGTTGTCGCAGCCGAAACTACAGTCCACACTCTGAAGCCTGCAAAGGTTGTCGGTATTATGAACATAGTTTGTGATTTATAACACGTTTTTTAGGGAAATATCAGTGTTTCATCATCTACGACTGTAACAGTGTTATGGTTATACAACACAAACACGTACATCCAAAATATGATATGAATGAATTGATAACAAGAGAAGAAATACCGACATCCTTTGCAGGTTTCAGTGTGTGGACTGTAGTTTTGGCTGCGACAACGATTTTTCAAATTGGTGTATAATGCCGTGAATATTCCTGCGTCGTATCGTCTCCTTCGCAGGCGTTATTATTGTCGTCACGCAACGTTCCCTCCTCACAAGGGAGTGTTGCGTGACAACTTTAAAAATTGCTGCGGAGGAAACTAGGCGTAGTATTCCATATAATTATTTGCATTTCATGACACGAGAAAGACTGGGTTAGCTGCCACAGGAAACCCAGTAAAAATACATTACACGCTACAATACATACAGCTATTCCAAAAACGTTGAATACTGAATAGGGTATTCCAAGACCAAAATGCATTCTGGGACATGTTATATTGTTTAAAATAAAATAGATAATTAACTATATTTACTGTCAACGCATTCCATCGAAATCAACATACTAGCTACATATAGAGAGTCATTATATTCAGATTATATTTCAAATTAATGAAACCCATAATGCATTTCAGTATTGGCATACACTATTCAGTATTCTGTCAACGCATTCCATCCAAATCAACATACTAGCTACATATAGAGAGTCATTATATTCAGATTCTATTTCAAATAAATGAAACCCATTATGCATTTCAGTATTGGCATACACTATTCAGTATTCAGCGTTTTTTTAAATAGCTGTAAATATCATATCTGGTATATCGTGTAATTATGGGATAAGGTTTCCAAATAATTTATATATCCTAAGTTACAATGTACTCAGATATTCTACAGTGAAGACTTTGAAACACTTCGATTGAGAATTCTTTTATTTTTGTTATTTTTTGCTTCTACTACAATGTATACACACCTAGTTCTATCATCGCTTACTGACATTTTCACAAACATGCGAACTCTAAGGCTCAAATACTGAACTCGTTTTTGTAGTTTTTGCTTCCGTCAATCAAACGCCTGATATTTCCCGACTGCTTTCCGAAGTATCGACATGGCCGAGTTTGAAAGGTTTGTTCATGATGTCAGTTGAAAAATCCTCAGAGGAAATAAAAGCCGTGAAACTCCTACATTTAGAGGAGACTTTAAGAGTGATAGTCAGCAAAAACCAGACATTTTCGCAAATTCGCGGCAAGACTTGAAAATTAGATTTCGCTCATATTTTAACCATAGGTAGGCCCCGATGTAAGAAGAACTGCTATGTATTTATTTTTGTAAAATACCGCTTAGTTTTCGAGATATTCGAAAAAATAGGTTTTCGGCTAAATTCGCTAATTTTCGACCGATAATTTATACCAGTTTTAAAAGCTTGTCGCAAGCAAACTAAATAATGTATCGTTGTTTAAAGAACACAGAATTGTTAAATAGTATTTAAAGTAACATTTTGAAGGCTTTTATGAACTTTCATAAAATCCTTCTATTTTAAATAAATTATAAACGATTTGAGTCTCCTCTAAATCTTGGAGTCGTTTCGCAGCTATTATTTCCTCTAAAAAATGTCGTTACTACGGAAAGCTTCCGGGAAATGTCAGAAGTTTGATTGACGGAAGCGAAAACTCATAAAACGAGTTTGATATTTGAGCGTTGGAGTTCGCATGTTTGTGAAAAATGCAGTAATACGATAAACGAGCAATCGAGGCCTTTACATGAAAAATCGTTTTATGGCGACCCAATCCTCTGCATTGCTGTATCCACGCTTTAAGCCATTATACTACCCAGGCAATAGCGGTAACAATCTGATTTGATTTTATCAGTATATTTTTTGCGCTCCAAACGAATGAATTATTTACATAATTTAACGTGTCTCGTCCAATGGGTTCGTATCCTGTGGTAGTCGTGTTTTGTATAGTTTTGGTTTCCCTGTGGTAGTTGTGTTCTGTATGGCTGTTGGGTTTCCTATGGTAGTTGTCGTGTTTTGTATAGTTTTGGTTTCCCTGTGGTAGTTGTGTTCTACATGTGTTCTTGGGTTTCCTGTGGTAGTCGTCGTGTTTTGTATAGTTTTGGTTTCCCTGTAGTAGTTGTGTTCTGTATGGCTCCTGGGTTTTCTGTAGTAGTTGTGTTTTGTATAGTTTTGGTTTTCCTGTGGTAGTCGTGTTCTGTATTTTCTTGGGTTTCCTATGGTAGTTGTGTTTAGGTTTCCTAGGTTTCCTGTGGTACTGTTTGATAACTACGTGGGAACCCTGTGGTAGCTTCATTTATCAGTATTCTGTACATTGTCAGAGCACTGTAAGACCTGTATTTCCCCTAGAAACTGCTGTACATCGGGTTGCGACGGGTCTACGGCAACATACACCGCACTATCTTGTGTCGACCCTGAGACTGTTGTTATGACAACGTCATCCATGACGTTTTCCGAGACGATTTCTGATTGGATCTGGCCGGCCTGTATTGTGACTTGGTCTGCAAGCTGTCCCTGTGTAATAAGGTGCCCTTCTACGACTAATTCTTGTCCCCCCGTGTTGCTAGTGGCATCGTTGGATACTTGGACGATTTGTACATCATCTTGTGTTAAAACTGTCTCGTTGTGATTGGTGTTTGCCTCGTGTTGTAAGGCAACTTGATTCACTATTTGTTCGGCCAGTTCTGGAGAGATATCGGGCAGTGAAACTGAAAGAAAATGTCATTGTAAACTTTACTATATTGAACCGTTAGCACATGCCTTTTCGATGATGGTGGTTGTGATGATGGTGGTTGTGATGATGGTGATTGTGATGATGGTGGTTGTGATGATGGTGGTTGTGATGATGGTGATGATCATAATGATGGTAACGGTGGTAATGATAATGATGATAATGATGATGATGATAATAATATTTTCAATGATGATAACGATGTTGATAATGATGCTGATGATAATAATATTTTCAATGATGATAACGATGTTGATAATGATGCTGATGATAATAATATTGACAATGATGATGATGATGATAATATTGACAAAGATGATAACGATGATGATAACGATGTTGACAATGATGATAACGATGTTGACAATGATGATAACGATGATGATAATGATGCTGACAATGATGATAACGATGTTGATAATGATGCTGATGATCTAAGATTGTTATAGTTGTTCTTACCAGTGGTGACGTTGGAGCCGTCATCATTGTTACTACGAATCTGAGCCTGGTTTAAGATATGCTGTGCTATCAATAGCTGCTGTGCGAGGGTTACCTTGACAACAGAACATAAACATTACTACATGTAAAGAGATATAGCATACACCTTGTTTGACATAACAAGTACACGTTTATTTTTAAGTTATAACATACTGTTAAATAATAGAGTGAAGGCATTCAACCCGTGAAATAGAAATTGCTTGCTAAAGTGTAATAGTCAAATAGACTCAAAAGAAAACAATCGAATTAGGGTCTACTAAAGAGTGTTAGTCTTTTATCTATTTCACAGGTTGAGAGTGAAGGTATTTAGCCCGTGATTTTGACATAACAAGTTCAAGTTTATTTTACAGTGAGGATACTCGAACCGTGAATACTTCACTTTTTTCATATTATTATTTTCTGAATTTTCTACTGCTTCAAAACCTCTAAAAATAAAACAGTGATTTCAAGTAAACTAAGTGTTCATAATAAATATATTTCTAATCTATTCTATTCTATTATTAATGGGATGTGGGTTAAAAAAGTATCAAACAAATTCAAATTATTCACGGTACGAGTATCCACACTTTGAATAAATATATCAATATTTACACTGTAACCACCCTACCATAAATAGCAATAACTAATCGAGGGAGGAAGGGGAGGGTAGATATTGTAATTCAAATTTGCTTGATTTGAAATACAATTTAGTTGAATGTCAACATGTATAAAAATGTTAATAATGTATGTATTGATAGATCATATGAAAGCTTTTGTTTTCTTAAAACATCAATTTTAAATATTATGAGAATTAGTGGCTGCCATTTATGACATAGGGGATAATACATGGGTGCGCGAGGACTGACTGGTCTTATCTTTGAGTATTCAATTGAAATCTCACGAGTGAGCACAGCGAAGATATCATTTGAATACAAGAAGATAAAATCCGTATCTCCAAGCGTCCATGTAATGTTCTGTTTATCATATAAACTCATGACAAATGAAATAGAAAAAGTTTTATCAAGATATGCTTGTATCCATGAGTATCCATGGCAACGTGTTATTTCATATGTGAAATAACATGTTATTTTCACAATATGAAGATATAACTTTTTCATTGGGTATTTCACTGAAGTTTATATAATAAAGTCGTCTCTAAAATACATTTAAATACAATACATTGTAAAATTACAATATAATAAGGGGAAAAAGCATTTACTGGAAGATAAATGCTATAATAGTTATATAAACAAACATAAATTAAAATACTTCAGCTTTTTATTGTAGGGGGGATGGGGTGGGGGTTTGTGTAGATATTGTAATTCAAAATTGTTTGATTTGAGTTACAATTTCTTTGAATAGCAACATGTGTAAAAAAGTACCTTAAATTCGCCACCAGCCTGGTCTGTTCCCTGTACTACAATATGAGGGCCAACGCTACCATCTGTTAGTTCTGTACTAATATTTTGTGGTATCATATCTCCTAGTGCTTGGGTGACTTGCTGTAATAGGGCAGCATCGATGGGTTTGGGGTCTGTTCCTTTACTAGACATCTATAAAATAGCATGAAAGAAAATTAGTTAAAAACCTTGCCACGAGAATGATGACAATGATGATGATAATGTTGAATGATAGCTATGAAGTCTGATTATGTTGATGATGAAAATTATGATGATGATTATCAGTGATGATAACACTGATGATGACAATGATGATGATAATGAGAATAATAGCTATAATGTCTGATTATGTTGATGATGAGAATTAGGATGATGATGATCAGTGATGATAACAGTGATGATAACACTGATGATGACAATGACGATCAATGACAATGGAAATGATTATTTGCAATGACAATGATTAACAATGGACATGACCATCTTGAGAAAACATGTCACACGCACCTCAGGTTTGTCGTTGTTGTGTTTACCATCACTGTCAAGACGAGCCATGGCTATCTGTGAACAACAATAAGTGATCATTAACTAACAGAAATAGCAGGAGAACATTACCACCAAATACACAGCATCAGCCTTGATAGTATGTTATTAATATATTCTTTACAATGTGACTACAGCTCGCTGTCATTATGATCATCTTCAATATTATATCTACCATAACCATCATCATCATAACCATCATCATCATCACCACCATCATCACCATCATCATCATCATCATTATCATCACCATCATCATCATCATCATATCATCATCATCATCAATACCTTTGTTAGGTTGTCTGCAGCAGTATGTTCTTCAACACTATCCATACTGACGTCACGAACATCATTATCATCATCACCATCATCATCATCATCATCATCATCAATACCTTTGTTAGGTTGTCAGCAGCAGTATGTTCTTCAACACTATCCATACTGACGTCACGAACATCATTATCATCATCACCATCATCATCATCATCATCATCAATACCTTTGTTAGGTTGTCAGCAGCAGTATGTTCTTCAACACTATCCATACTGACGTCACAAACATCTACATTATCATCACCATCATAATTCTCATCATCATCATAATAATAATATTAATCTTCATCATCATCACCATCATGATCATAATAATAATCATCATCAATACCTTTATTAGGTTGTCTGAAGCAGTATGTTCTTCAACACTATCCATGCTGTCGTCATGTACATCATCATCATCACCATTATCATCATCATCATCACCACCACCATCATCATCATCATCACCACCATCATTATCACCACCACCACCACCATCATCATCATCATCATCATCAATACCTTTGTTAGGTTGTCTGCAGCAGTATGTTCTTCAACACTATCCATGCTGTCGTCATGTACACCATCATCATCACCATTATCATCATCATCACCACCACCATCATCATCATCACCACCATCATTATCACCACCACCACCACCACCACCATCATCAATACCTTTGTTAGGTTGTCTGCAGCAGTATGTTCTTCAACACTATCCATGCTGTCGTCATGTACATCTCCATCAGTCTGACACTCCTGGTTATTTATCTTGGCGTGTGTATTCATGTGATTGGTCAAATAATTCTGTCGAGTAAACTTCTTTTCACATTGTGTACAGGCAAAAGGTTTTTCTCCTTTGTGGATGTTAAGATGGCGTTTGTACGTAGTTAGGTAGTTGAATTCTTTACTGCATGTATCACATTTGTAAGGACGGTCACCTAGAAGACATCAAAACTTGAATAGACCAGTTGTTTGTTATCTATCATTGCTGTACTATTTGACAAAAGGCACCATTGCACAAGGATAACATCAATACTCCAGTTTATGTTATCTAGCTATCACTGCTGTACTATTTGACAAAAGGCACATTTGCACAGGGATAACATCAATACTCCAGTTTATGTTATCTAGCTATCACTGCTGTACTATTTGACAATAGGCACATTTGCACAGGGATAACATCAATACTCCAGTTTATGTTATCTAGCTATCACTGCTGTACTATTTGACAAAAGGCACATTTGCACAGGGATAACATCAATACTCCAGTTTATGTTATCTAGCTATCACCGCTGTACTATTTGACAATAGGCACATTTGCACAGGGATAACATCAATACTCCAGTTTATGTTATCTAGCTATCACTGCTGTACTATTTGACAAAAGGCACATTTGCACAGGGATAGCATCAATACTCCAGTTTATGTTATCTAGCTATCACTGCTGTACTATTTGACAAAAGGCACATTTGCACAGGGATAACATCAATACTCCAGTTTATGTTATCTAGCTATCACTGCTGTACTATTTGACAAAAGGCACATTTGCACAGGGATAGCATCAATACTCCAGTTTATGTTATCTAGCTATCACTGCTGTACTATTTGACAAAAGGCACAATTGCACAGGGATAGCATCAATACTCCAGTTTATGTTATCTAGCTATCACTGCTGTACTATTTGACAAAAGGCACAATTGCACAGGGATAGCATCAATACTCCAGTTTATGTTATCTAGCTATCACTGCTGTACTATTTGACAAAAGGCACAATTGCACAGGGATAACATCAATACTCCAGTTTATGTTATCTAGCTATCACCGCTGTACTATTTGACAAAAGGCACAATTGCACAGGGATAACATCAATACTCCAGTTTATGTTATCTAGCTATCACTGCTGTACTATTTGACAAAAGGCACATTTGCACATGGATAACATCAATACTCCACTTTATGTTATCTAGCTATCACTGCTGTACTATTTGACAAAAGGCGCATTTGCACAGGGATAGCATCAATACTCCAGTTTATGTTATCTAGTACAGCTGTACTATTTGACAAAAGGCGCATTTGCACAAGGATAACATCAATACTCCAGTTTATGTTATCTAGCTATCACCGCTGTACTATTTGACAAAAGGCACAATTGCACAGGGATAACATCAATACTCCAGTTTATGTTATCTAGCTATCACCGCTGTACTATTTGACAATAGGCACAATTGCACAGGGATAACATCAATACTCCAGTTTATGTTATCTAGCTATCACTGCTGTACTATTTGACAAAAGGCGCATTTGCACAAGGATAACATCAATACTTCACTTTATGTTATCTAGTACAGCTGTACTATTTGACAAAAGGCACAATTGCACAGGGATAGCATCAATACTCCAGTTTATGTTATCTAGCTATCACCGCTGTACTATTTGACAAAAGGCACATTTGCACAGGGATAACATCAATACTCCAGTTTATGTTATCTAGCTATCACTGCTGTACTATTTGACAAAAGGCACATTTGCACAGGGATAACATCAATACTCCAGTTTATGTTATCTAGCTATCACCGCTGTACTATTTGACAATAGGCACATTTGCACAGGGATAACATCAATACTCCAGTTTATGTTATCTAGCTATCACTGCTGTACTATTTGACAAAAGACACAATTGCACAGGGATAACATCAATACTCCAGTTTATGTTATCTAGCTATCACTGCTGTACTATTTGACAATAGGCACATTTGCACAGGGATAACATCAATACTCCAGTTTATGTTATCTAGCTATCACTGCTGTACTATTTGACAAAAGGCACATTTGCACAGGGATAACATCAATACTCCAGTTTATGTTATCTAGCTATCACTGCTGTACTATTTGACAAAAGGCACATTTGCACAGGGATAACATCAATACTCCAGTTTATGTTATCTAGCTATCACCGCTGTACTATTTGACAATAGGCACATTTGCACAGGGATAACATCAATACTCCAGTTTATGTTATCTAGCTATCACTGCTGTACTATTTGACAAAAGGCACATTTGCACAGGGATAACATCAATACTCCAGTTTATGTTATCTAGCTATCACCGCTGTACTATTTGACAATAGGCACATTTGCACAGGGATAACATCAATACTCCAGTTTATGTTATCTAGCTATCACTGCTGTACTATTTGACAAAAGGCACATTTGCACAGGGATAGCATCAATACTCCAGTTTATGTTATCTAGCTATCACTGCTGTACTATTTGACAAAAGGCACAATTGCACAGGGATAGCATCAATACTCCAGTTTATGTTATCTAGCTATCACTGCTGTACTATTTGACAAAAGGCACAATTGCACAGGGATAGCATCAATACTCCAGTTTATGTTATCTAGCTATCACCGCTGTACTATTTGACAAAAGGCACAATTGCACAGGGATAACATCAATACTCCAGTTTATGTTATCTAGCTATCACTGCTGTACTATTTGACAAAAGGCACATTTGCACATGGATAACATCAATACTCCACTTTATGTTATCTAGCTATCACTGCTGTACTATTTGACAAAAGGCGCATTTGCACAGGGATAGCATCAATACTCCAGTTTATGTTATCTAGTACAGCTGTACTATTTGACAAAAGGCGCATTTGCACAAGGATAACATCAATACTCCAGTTTATGTTATCTAGCTATCACCGCTGTACTATTTGACAAAAGGCACAATTGCACAGGGATAACATCAATACTCCAGTTTATGTTATCTAGCTATCACCGCTGTACTATTTGACAATAGGCACAATTGCACAGGGATAACATCAATACTCCAGTTTATGTTATCTAGCTATCACTGCTGTACTATTTGACAAAAGGCGCATTTGCACAAGGATAACATCAATACTTCACTTTATGTTATCTAGTACAGCTGTACTATTTGACAAAAGGCACAATTGCACAGGGATAGCATCAATACTCCAGTTTATGTTATCTAGCTATCACCGCTGTACTATTTGACAAAAGGCACATTTGCACAGGGATAACATCAATACTCCAGTTTATGTTATCTAGCTATCACTGCTGTACTATTTGACAAAAGGCACATTTGCACAGGGATAACATCAATACTCCAGTTTATGTTATCTAGCTATCACCGCTGTACTATTTGACAATAGGCACATTTGCACAGGGATAACATCAATACTCCAGTTTATGTTATCTAGCTATCACTGCTGTACTATTTGACAAAAGACACAATTGCACAGGGATAACATCAATACTCCAGTTTATGTTATCTAGCTATCACTGCTGTACTATTTGACAAAAGGCGCATTTGCACAAGGATAACATCAATACTTCACTTTATGTTATCTAGTACAGCTGTACTATTTGACAAAAGGCACAATTGCACAGGGATAGCATCAATACTCCAGTTTATGTTATCTAGCTATCACCGCTGTACTATTTGACAAAAGGCACATTTGCACAGGGATAACATCAATACTCCAGTTTATGTTATCTAGCTATCACTGCTGTACTATTTGACAAAAGGCACATTTGCACAGGGATAACATCAATACTCCAGTTTATGTTATCTAGCTATCACCGCTGTACTATTTGACAATAGGCACATTTGCACAGGGATAACATCAATACTCCAGTTTATGTTATCTAGCTATCACTGCTGTACTATTTGACAAAAGACACAATTGCACAGGGATAACATCAATACTCCAGTTTATGTTATCTAGCTATCACCGCTGTACTATTTGACAAAAGGCACATTTGCACAGGGATAGCATCAATACTCCAGTTTATGTTATCTAGCTATCACCGCTGTACTATTTGACAAAAGGCACATTTGCACAGGGATAGCATCAATACTCCAGTTTATGTTATCTAGCTATCACCGCTGTACTATTTGACAAAAGGCACATTTGCACAGGGATAACATCAATACTCCAGTTTATGTTATCTAGCTATCACTGCTGTACTATTTGACAAAAGGCACATTTGCACAGGGATAACATCAATACTCCAGTTTATGTTATCTAGCTATCACCGCTGTACTATTTGACAATAGGCACATTTGCACAGGGATAACATCAATACTCCAGTTTATGTTATCTAGCTATCACTGCTGTACTATTTGACAATAGGCACATTTGCACAGGGATAACATCAATACTCCAGTTTATGTTATCTAGCTATCACTGCTGTACTATTTGACAAAAGGCACATTTGCACAGGGATAACATCAATACTCCAGTTTATGTTATCTAGCTATCACCGCTGTACTATTTGACAATAGGCACATTTGCACAGGGATAACATCAATACTCCAGTTTATGTTATCTAGCTATCACTGCTGTACTATTTGACAATAGGCACATTTGCACAGGGATAACATCAATACTCCAGTTTATGTTATCTAGCTATCACTGCTGTACTATTTGACAAAAGGCACAATTGCACAGGGATAACATCAATACTCCAGTTTATGTTATCTAGCTATCACTGCTGTACTATTTGACAAAAGGCACAATTGCACAGGGATAACATCAATACTCCAGTTTATGTTATCTAGCTATCACTGCTGTACTATTTGACAAAAGGCACAATTGCACAGGGATAACCTCAATTTAGACTGCGTTGCATCTGTTTTTATTTGTAGAAAATTCTGGATGTAACACAGGCTACCTCAATACTCCAGTTTCATGTTATCTAGTACCACTGTACTATTTGACAAAAGGGGTAAATTTGAACTCAATTTTCTATTGTTTAGCGATAACATATTTTGTGCTTTGACTGGGATTCAGTGTATTTGACAACAAATCAAGGCTCAGCCTGTGCAAATATAGCCACAAAAAATGGCTAGCATACAAATATGGTGAAACACTTACCATTAGGAAGTGATAAGTAACCTCTCCCCCCCTCCCCCACCCCATTTAATTCTCATCATATATATACATGTAATATGCTAAGCGAAAAATGTCTGCATCTTATATATATTCCAATAAAGCCGCCCACTGTGCCACCAAACGAATTCCATAAATGCTAAGAACAAGTAATTGTGGATGCAATAGGGGGTAAATTGCAACGAGAAACTAAATGCTTGCAAAACTAGAAATCAAAGTCGTCTCGCAGTGATCTCTCCTCGGCCGCCATCTTGGATTATCATTGACACAGTGAGCCCAAACATTGCAAAGAGCAGCCAAAGCATTAGGAAAAGTAGTGAATTTTTCAAACAAGTAAATGTGATATGATTATCAATTTTATTTAATTTTTACAAGTAAATGTGATATGATTATCATACCTGTATGTAGTCTGAGATGGTTTTTAAAACTATCCAGTCTTGTAAACTCTCTATCACACTGTTCACACTTGAAGGGTTTGTAACCAGTGTGTAATCGAAGGTGACGCTTATGGCTGCCAAAATCTGAAAATACTTTACCACAGAACTCACACTGAAAAACATAAAACAGTTTTTATTGAAAATAGAGATTTATCAACCATTGTCGATCTGCTCATTCATTCATCTTGTAATTCATTTGTCAATCTATCCATCCTATTGTTGATCTGCCCATTCATTCATTCATCCATTCTCATATTTCAATTACTCATCCATTCATCCATCCTATTGTTGATCTGCTCATTCATTCATTCATTCATCCATTCATTCATTCATTCATTCATTCTCATATTTCAATTACTCATCCATCCATCCATCCATCCATCCATCCATCCTATGGTTGATCTGTTCATTCATTCATTCATCCATTCTCATATTTCAATTACTCATCCATCCATCCATCCTATGGTTGATCTGTTCATTCATTCATTCATCCATTTATTCTCGTATTTCTTTCACTGTTTTCTAGTGTATGTTACCTTGAATGGTTTTTCCCCAGTATGTGTACGAGAGTGTCTCTTCAAGTCACCAAGGTTAGCAAAGCCATGACTACAAACTTCACATTGATATGGTCGTTCTCCTGTATGTACTCTAATGTGGGTCTTTAGGTTATAAGACTTGTTAAACTTTTTGCCACAATGTTCGCAAGTATATGACTTGCCTGTAAAGAAAGTAAAATTATATTGTTTAAAACAATTTATATATTTTTTAACATCTCAATCTTCTAGCCAGAAGATTGTGTCCTATACTAATTGTGGAGATTCAGACCAACACTCACTATATCCCTTCATTAAATATCTCTTTTTTAACATCCAAATCTTCTAGTCACAATGCCCACAATGCCCTTGGGTCTTGGAATGCACTATTCCATAGCTGGCTCGGTTTTTTTTTGGTTCGGAAATTTTGACAAGAAAAACAAAATGGCGGACCTTTTCTCAATTATCCCGAACTCAAGATTTGATTTCGTCCGGGGTTGGCAGCTCTGCTATTCAGTATACAACATTTTTGAGATAGCTGTATTAATTCATATATAGTGAAACTGGATACAAAATAAAACTGAAAAAAAAACACTTGACTATACTAAGAAATTAAAAAAAAATAGATAGAGAGTTCAAATGTAGAGAGTAGAGTAGTCTGTGACAAAAAGCAAGTTAGTGAGAAAGACAGAGGTATATTAATACACAACCACATCAGCTATGCTGTAAATATTTTATTGTGCTTAATTAAATATTATTATTATTATTATTATTATTATTATTATTATTATTATTATTATTATTATTATTATTATGAGAATGTTGTTGCGATGACAACGAAAAGTTGTCATTTCTTTTTGCTAGTTTTCATATTAAATTGTATTTAGTAAAGTTCTTCTGATTAGAGGATTATTATTACTATTATTATTATTATTATTATTATTGTCATAATTGTCGCTCTCTTCGATGTAGAAAATAAGGCGTTAAAATTTGTTGTTACTTTATTAGAACGTTTCTGATTAGTTAATACATAGTCATCATCATGGCTCGGTTTTTTTTTGGTTCGGAAATTTTGACAAGAAAAACAAAATGGCGGACCTTTTCTCAATTATCCCGAACTCAAGATTTGATTTCGTCCGGGGTTGGCAGCTCTGCTATTCAGTATACAACATTTTTGAGATAGCTGTATTAATTCATATATAGTGAAACTGGATACAAAATAAAACTGAAAAAAAAACACTTGACTATACTAAGAAATTAAAAAAAAATAGATAGAGAGTTCAAATGTAGAGAGTAGAGTAGTCTGTGACAAAAAGCAAGTTAGTGAGAAAGACAGAGGTATATTAATACACAACCACATCAGCTATGCTGTAAATATTTTATTGTGCTTAATTAAATATTATTATTATTATTATTATTATTATTATTATTATTATTATTATTATTATTATTATTATTATTATTATGAGAATGTTGTTGCGATGACAACGAAAAGTTGTCATTTCTTTTTGCTAGTTTTCATATTAAATTGTATTTAGTAAAGTTCTTCTGATTAGAGGATTATTATTACTATTATTATTATTATTATTATTATTGTCATAATTGTCGCTCTCTTCGATGTAGAAAATAAGGCGTTAAAATTTGTTGTTACTTTATTAGAACGTTTCTGATTAGTTAATACATAGTCATCATCAGGAAATGATGACTATGTAGTCGAAAATGTTTGAATAAAGTACATATGTAACAACAAATCTTAACGCCTTATATTTTACTACATTATTATCTACATTATTATTATTATTATATTTACCTGGTTTAGCACATGCGGTGCAGTGTATGCCATCATTCAAAACCTGTACATGATGGTCATGGATGACATCATGAGCGACTTCGTGAGTGACATCATCAGCTTTAGCTATTGTAGCATACCCTGCCGTCGCCGCTAGCTGTGGCAGCTCTTGCTGGAATGCAGCCTGTACTTGTTGTAGAACCTCCGGCGATACTTCTACTGTTGTAGTCTCATGGTTTTCTGAGACAAAAAAAGGCATATTACAGTCAACTCACAGTGAACACTATAAACTTACAGCAGTTCTCAGTCACAGGTGCACCGCACGCATAAAATGCACCGCTATAAAATGTGAAGTTGGTGGACGTCAATCAAACTGTCAGTATCACTTACAACTTAATTTTCGTTTTGTAATATCTGCGTTTCATCGTAATCTGGAAGCTGAATTCCCACAACAACCTCTTCGTCGGATTCAGACATGTTTCACAACCCGACTGAAGTAAATGCACCATGTGTCTCATAAACACAGTTTGATTGACGTCCACCGACTTCACGTTTTATAGCGGTGCTTTTTATGCGTGCGGTGCACATGTGACTGAGAACCGCTGTAAACTTTTGAAAAAAAATTAAAGTTAAGGCAGATTGAAATTGATTTTTAAAACTGAATAATCATTGCTACAAAAGGAATTTTTGAATCTTCGGTTTCAGTAGTATACTAATCAATCCGATAAATTTATATATTTTGAATACCTGAAATAGTTTTTTCTGTATTATGTAAAGTTGAATCAAGTTTTTGTATGTGAATATAAAAATATTAATTATGAATATTCAAATATTAATTATTCCAAATTTTTGAATGTTCATTGAATGTTCATTTCAGTCAAATATGTATTTTGAATTATAGTATTGTCATCCAAAATGTGTTTATGCTTGAAGCATGTTGACTGCAAGCACTTATATTATACACACAGCTTATTTGTATGTGAATCAAATAATGGAAAGACATAGACTAGAACACTGATCACAGGTATCCCAAGCTCACTTTTAGTGTTCATGTACTAACTCTAAGGGGTGGACCATTTAAATTTTGAGGGGGGATGGGGGGGTTGAATGATTTTTCAAAAGAATTTCCTGCACAGCCCAAAGGTCCGAACAATTTCTTGCAAGCCCCTCAAAAGTCAAATGGTCCTCCCCTAAAGGATAATGGATAATAATAAATAGAATAGAAAAAAGACTAAATAACTAGTGGGCAATTTTCAACCTTTGATTTTTTGCCTTAAAATTTAATATAACTCAATAAAACTCTTACAATGTTTTTTAATTTGTTGATTTCTATAACCCTCTGGGATAATTTCAACCAATTTTGTTCAAGTGAAGTTTACTTTCTCCCTGCCTTAATTACATAATTTATTGAATAATTTATATTAAATTTCAGCAAGAACAGGCAGTTTTTGCCTTAGAATTTAATATATTATTTATTCAATAAATTATGCAGGACAGGGAGAAAGTAACTTTACCTGAGAAAAATCGGCTGAAATTAACTCAGAAGATTATAGAGATCAACAAGAAGACATTGTAATTTTATTAAATTTTAAGGCAAAAAATCAAAGGTTTAAAAGTACCCATATATCCTTTAGTAAATGAACACTATTCGCTTCCAATACCTCGAGAACAAAACAACAAAAACTAACCAAACTTTCAGGAATAATATCTTTCAAACACATCTACAAAATATTAAAGGACCAGACTTCTATTTATGATTTATAGTTTAGATTTTAGTGCTTTGATGACGTCACATGAAAACTGAGAATGCATTTCAAGTTATACCTTGTGTGCCTGTAGTTTCTACATCACAGTGATGGCCCACTACAACTGTTGCATCTATAGTTTCACAGGCAGAAATCTGCTGGATCTGGGACATCTGGGACAGCACGTTAGCTGCCGTGGCTTCTTCCTCGCTGGACATGACGGATTAATGTTATACCTATAATAATAATAATAATAATATTTTTTTTAATGTCTCAATATTCTAGCTGTGCCCTAGTTATGAGGGAGACTCATTCACACTCACTACCTCTACATATTTTTAATATTTTGCACACAGCTCAATCGACTCATATGTTTATTTTTTGCTAAGGGAGGAAAACCGGATAACCCGGAGAAGAACCCTTGGCATAGGAGAGAAGAACTCATCAAACTAACTCAACTCACATATAATCCATACCCGAGCCGGGACTTGAACCTGGACCACAGCGGTGAGAGGCCAGCGCTCTCACCGCTAGGCCTCCCATGCCACCCATAAATATGTACATAGAAATGATGAAGATGGTCATGTTGCAGTTAAGAAATAGAAAACATGTACATACTGTGTGCTGTGATATAAATAGGGTTCGTGCTGATGTCAGTAAACAAAATCTAAGGAGTTTTCAAGGACCAAAAAGTAATTTTTAAGCACTTTTTGCGACAACTTTCAATGATATACGAAAGTTTACGAATTTACGAAAATGATGTACAATACTATGATTTTTACTTAACTTTAATTTGCAATACTGGAATTTTTACCCTACTCTAGCTAGAATTAAGGAGTTTTTAAGGAGTTTTTGCTGATTTTCTAAAATTCAAGGGCTTTTCAAGTGCCCTTAAAAACGTAAATCAAATCTAAGGAGTTTTCAAGGAGTTTAAGGAGTAGCAGGAACCCTGTATAAAGCATTGGGTGTTGTCAGAACACAAATGAAGTATTACCACTGATTTGATTACTACGCGCCCAACAGAGTTTGTGAAGGGAGTTGGCAATTCTCTTCCGTCAATCAAACACAATTTGTCTAGACATTTTACAAACAATTCGTCAATGACAGTTCAATGAAAAATCATTTTTTTGCCCGGACCTAAAGATATATTTTAGGTATTAATTAGACTAACAAACTAAACAAGTTTCATGTCTTTCATAAGACAATTGTATTTTTGGCTCAATTTTCTCTTTAAAATAACATTTCTACCTGTTTTATGTTTACATTGACCATTGTTTACAGTTCACATAATTAGTTGTCTAGACAAATTGTGTTTGATTGACAGAAGAGTATCGCCATCTTCACTTCACAAATTTTTTAAATCTAAAATATCAAAAACTAATAGTTTTTATTTAGTAGAGTGCTTACACTATGTCCATGAAATAAAATCTACAGTAAATAGTTACTAACTAATAGTTGGTAACAATGGCTTTAGTAACAATACACAATGAATAAAGTATTAACTTTCTATGGTTTTGAGTATTTGATTTCCCTTGTGTCTTGTGGTCTGTTGTTACTAAAGCTGTTCCAGTTGAGTGATAGTGACTAATAGTGACTAAATAAAAACTAATATGTAGGAACTATTTAGATTCTATTTCATGGACATAGTGTAAGCACTCTATATGACTAACAGGAACAGCAACAATACACAAGGGAAACCAAATACTCAAGACTTATTACTTTTACTTATCTATATTACATATTGTACACGCAATTCAGCTTACTAGCTGCAAGGTGTTTAATTAAATAAAATCCATCTATCTATCTACCATAGAAAGTTAATACATTATTCAATAGAGGCAAACTTTATTGTTTCGACATTGCAATATTTCATTAGGGTAGTTTTCACAAACCCGTGAAATATTTAGTACTATTACAGTCTTTTTGTTTTCTATTGTTTGAATTGGACTACATGTATCACACTCTCTATTTGAAATGATTTTTTTTTTTGAATACTAAATACATGTAATTATTATCCAACTAGTCATAGACAAGTAAAAATATCGCAGGAGTAGGACTGGATCGAGTAAAAATATCCAGCGATATTTTTACTCGTCTATCTAGCCCTACCCTCTAGCCCTGAAGTAAAACAATATTTTGCATAATAAAATAACAAAAACCTTTTGATTGGATAATAAATAACTTATTAAACAGTTTGATGTGTAATATGGCTGGATATTTTACTCGTAAACTTGCGTTTTGACTCGCACAGAGGCTCGCCAAAATACAGCGTTTCACTCGTAAAATATCCAGCCATATTACACATCAAACTGTCTAATAAGATATATATACTACATATATCGTTATATTATCGAATGTAAGACCTCAATGTAACTTTGTAAAATTGTGATGAGGAGATTTTAAACCTTCATAAGCCTTGTGGCTTCCCATCAAATCGCCTCGCCAATATGACCAAGTTGTAATACATAAAATGTAATTAAATATTTAAGATGGCAAAATTAAATAAATACCAAAATTTCCCTTGTGTATTGTTTAAAAAGCTGTCCCAGTTGAGTGATAGCAACTAATAGTCACTAAATAAAAACTATTAGTAACTATTTAGATTTTATTTCATGGACTGTCGGGACATAGTGTAAGCACCCGGGGGACATTTCTGACGGGGACGTTCTGCTGGTACCTCTAAACCCAGACCCTATTTAAGACAGCAGAATCCTAAAAATATGTACCCTATTTCAAGACAAATTGGTAAAAAGTAGACTCAATCCAAGAGTCAAGGGGGAAATCATATACCCTATGTAAGACAATTTAAGACAAATTAGGCTAAATTGTATACCCTATTCAATACTCCAATGCAAAAAAACATACCCTATTTGACGGAACGCTTCACCGCGTGGTTTAAATCCTGATAATACACTCCTGTTTGTTTACTAAACTATACATAGACTATAAATAAAAATATAAAATACAATTTAATCATAAAAACTAGGAGTACTAAAAATTATTCAAATATAAAATATATAAAAATCTAGCACACAACATTGCTCTTAAAACACAAGCGCAAAAAAATAGATAAATAAATTCATCAAAAATGTAAGCTTAATTAAGTTTCGCTGAAAAATATGCAAATTTTTTTAAATTTTTCATCTTTGATATTTAACGCGTTCCGCGGCTTTGTTCACATCTAAAGTGGCTACGTTTAAGGGTTTGGCGAATGCAAAAGAAAATATTTTCAATTTTAAACTTTTGCCAGTAAGCTCCATTCTAGAGGTTCAGAAATTGGAAAATAATCGGAATTTACTTACACAATCTTCTGTATCAATTCAAGAATTGTCAAGTTGAAATCTCATATTCATAATATGGCAAATTTGACAAAGGACTTTGCAGTAAACTACATTTACGAGCCTCAAATCTAAAGCAACTCGGACTCATTAAAACTACTTTATTGTAGAAATTTGACTGCAAATAGCATAAAAATGTAATAGCTTGTTCAAAACGTTTTAGAATATTTATCTATTTCGTTGTTCAGTGTTCGATAAAGCCAACGAAAAGACGCCAAAATCCCTCACAAAAGAACCCAAACAGTCAAATCCAATATGGCGGGTCCTTGTGGATTCACAAACGCTTGGAAATGTACGTTTAAAGTCATAAATCGGGAAGAAACTAGTTGATAAAAGCATACAATTGATAAATTGAGTGACTTACAGTAAGGTTGAAAGATTGAATGAAACCTTGGTCGCCGCGCCGCGAGAGGACGCTCAGCAGTCAGACAGCCTGGCCTTTCCTCGACGGTCGCTGTAGCTAACACAGGTAGCCCAGTCACATTACTGTGTCAAACAACACAGGGAACCCAATAATAGCATAATCCAGTTACACTGGGGGAGGGGACGAGTAAATGTTTGATGGAAGTTTTTATTTGATCGTTGATTACAATAAAATGCCGAAAAATACTGCGCCCACTTGCTATTTTAAAACGCAATTCAGCCCTAACTAGCCTTTATTAAGAGACTGTCTCTGCAGCATGTAAGAACCTCATGACCCCCGGAGATTAAAAAATAGAATTATTTCAAACTTCGGCCTTTCATAATGGGTACTTTGAAAAACGGGTTCATAATGAGTCTCGTTAAATTTTCGCTTAGTTTCAGGGGGGGTCAAGTTGAAGGCCAAAATTATGCTTTTGGCCACTTCTCGTTATTCTACTTATATTATACCTCTCGACTGATGTTTGACTATATAAATAGATGTATATATCTTGCCAATAATCAGACACTCATTATTAGTGAACAATGTTGAACGGAGCAGGGCAAACAACTTCAACTCCGTTTCACCCTATCAGCTAGGTAGGATGACCCTCCTATAGCTAGGAGGGCCAGCTTTTTGTTTATTTAAGCCATGTAAACGCTCAAGGTAGGGTGACCCTAGGGGGAAGGCTATCTCGAATTGTATCAAATGACGTCAAATGACGTATTTCGCGCCAAATAGCACAAAAATGTAAAGTAGGGCTATGTTTTGACCCTTCTGGTAGGGTGACCATCCCAGGAGGATGGCTATATCTCCATGTAAACAGGCCCTAATACACCTTAGCAGTCTCTAATTCTATTGTTTCTATTCTTTTGTGTCTATTTGACTATTACACCTTGACTATTTAATTTTGTTTAACGGTTTATGATGTCTTCACTCTAATGACTTTTCGAAAATATACATGCTCTTGGAGTTTTTTAATAAAAATAGTTTCTTATACACTGCAAAATGAGTGTCGCATATGGACGCTTTCGTAGAGAGTTATTATGTTTCAAGTCCGACATTGAGGACTGGGCGGGATTTCAAGTCCTTGCAGTTAGTTCCAGTTCGAGGCGCACTCCGAATTGGAGGACTTGGAACGACTTCAAATCCTCACTAATTTTTCGGAAAGAATCTTTGAATAAAAATGAACAATTTTATATGGTAAAAAAGAACTTTAAAGCCAAAGAGAGATTTCACAAGTGAATGTAGCAAATAAAAGCAATCTAAAAGATATCAATAATCTGTTCATAATTTAATGTTCATTGTCAATGAATTTCCACAGGGAAATATTAAACAATCACTTTTCAAATATATTCAGAGGAATGCTAACGAACTTGAATTCTAACGAACTTGAATTCTAACGACTTGATGACATTAAATGTGTTTTTGTTTCAAACTTTCAAACGAATGGCTCAGGGGTATAATGGTTTAAAACGGGGATACAGCTAATGCAGAAGCTCTCGGTTCGAATCCTGACTTTATTACTCAAAAAACGTTTTTTCGACAAAAATCACCAAGTAGATTCTTTCTAAGTCTGATGTTTACTAGTATAGGAGAAACGAGGGGAGGGTAATATCTGTGCAAGGAGTTATTCGTAGTAAAAAAAAATCCAGTTACTGGAACAATTTGTTACAGTAACTGCTAGGAGTACTTTTCCTGGTTTCAAGTATTTGCATGTGACCAAAATCGAGCCATCGAGTTGGCTAATTACCTCATGAATAATTAATGAATTTCTAAAACTTCTGATGCTAACTTTCTGTGTGTGCGCGCTTCTTGTTAACTACGTACGTTAATTCAAACATATTGTGTACTACCACCCTAATGATGGCCAAGATGGCCGAAAGCTTGGTGTCTATAATAAATTATTACTTATTAGAAACGTAATATCATCAATTCTTGACTAAATGCCTGCGTGCAAACAAATATTGGAGCTTTTAAATTGTACTTATATTTTTAGAATATCTTTTTAAATGGCGGTAACACCATTTTTCCCAACTTTATCCAACGTCTATGAAAAGAACTGCGGCCGATAAGACAGCATTCAATATCTACCAAACTAAGAAACCAAGTCTTGATGCTAGCCTCCTAGCTCCTGCCGCAGGCATCTCTTAGGCAGACGAAACGAAAAAAAAAAGAAAAAACACGTCGCGGGCTTACTATGGCATATCGCAAAAATGACTAAAGGGGGGAGGGGGGGAGGAAGAAGGAAAGAAAGGAGAGGAGATGCAACTCCTTTCCTTCCTTCTCACGGGGGCTTGTCACCAGGCTTCGTCGTCCTCGAATTTTCAACACAGGAACCCCAAAATCACGAAACTCACTCTCGTACTCAGGAATTGCCTGCGGAGGAGGCTATCTCGATGCATGGCTAGTGCGCGCAAAAATCGGCGAACAGAACTATAAAGAAATAGGAGATGATTATTCAAAAGAACATTTACTGTCAAATCGATTATTTGGGTACCAATAAGCAATTAATAGAAATAAGAATACATTTTTATTGCCCTGTATAGTATATTCTAGATTAGTATATGTTGTTTTAATATTGTCAGTCTTAGTGTTTGGTGCTAGTATATTTATCGATCCTGGACTACTCTTCTCCAACACCGACAGATAATTTTTAGGGATCCTTTTAAATAAGGCGCCATCAAGAACAATATATTTATGTTGTTCTGATTACATCACCAATGTTCATCTACCTATATTTCTACTGACTTATATTTCTTATCTGTCGATGGTATTTTTGTAATAGGCTGTTGTGTATACCCGGCGTGAAAAAAAACTGGCTTTAAAGATAGCTATCTGCAATAGCACTTGCACCGCAGTCTACAATAGCTGTATAAAGGTAATCCACAGACCAGTCTCCGCAATGTTCATTCAAGATCTCAAGAACAGGGTTTTTTTCTCTCTCATCTAAAAAACGAATGTCAACTTCGGGTAAGTTGACTTTCTCTTTGGCAAATATCTTCCATTCCAGTTTACTTACTGAAAATAAGTAAAGTTGACGTTTAGTCAGGTTACAATTTTTTAAATTTTCGTGTGAGTTATTTTGTTTAGTGACGCAACATCTGTACGTAACAAAATAAAAGTCATTTTATCATAAAAACATTTTTCCTTAAATCCTGTTTCTAGATTTCTCTTACCTGTTAATGCTTTGGATAATTTTTCTTTTATCTTTAAATCCATGTCTTTTACTAAGAGGTCATAATCAAAGTGAATTGGGCCTAGGAATTGAAAATGAAATGATAAAAAAATTGAAATGAAATGTGTCCAATTATGACTGTGATATTTTATTTTCCCTTTGCCTGAAGATACTTATGACTCCGATTATAATTACTAAACCAATGAAAGTGAAATGAAACCAAACTTTATGAATAAGCGCAGCATTATATGTGCGCAGTGATGATTCGGAGACGACGCAGTAGAACCCTAGCCTTCTACACCAGACCGTAAAAAAAACTAATTCTCTGTAAACCGGTCAAAATTGTTGGTCCCAAATTTTCCCAGTGCTGCACATAAAAACTCCATCTAAAACGGACATCTTTCTTGGAACCAGCACTGTCCAGAATAGAGAGATTTCAATGTTTTGTATTCAAACGTTAACTAACCTGTCATTCCACTTGGTAGCTCATTCCTTAACGCTTGTACTACAATGCTTTTCCCTGGTTCAATCAGCTTCTTACAGTATTCCCTGCACTCACGTTTAGTATCGTCGGGGGGATCGTTGACGCTGTACTTGTCTAGTTTCAGTTGAACAGCAATTTCCTTTGCTCTTTTAGTCGCTTCATCCATTGAAAGTGAAACCTTTACATCGAGACTTGGCACGATGTCCGTACATGGATTGACTAAAAATAGAGTGCAACGCTATATAAATATCCATTTTTCAATAATTATCAGTTCGATGTTTCTAACTATTAATTGAACAAGGTTGTTTTTCTCGGAAACATAAAAATGATGAACTGATCTGGCAGTGGTTAGTACGGCCCTCGGGCTTTATATGGCATATTGCCTCCATTCTCGGTATTTAACTCTTACTTTTTTTTTTTTTTTTTTTTTTAATTTTAAATTTTATTTTAATTAACGACACACACAAAATTTACACTTAAAGAGTGTCGCAATAAATGTGACACACTAGAAGACACACACAAAAAATATTTACAAGTAAAGAGAGCCACAATAATTGTGACTCACGAGAAGATAAAAGTTTTTACAATAATTGAAGTTTCAATGAAATAAGTTTATAATTAACTATATATATATACACACAAACAAACACAATCACTCAACAACTATATATTACTATACTAATGGCATTTAATTAACATACATATAACACAACTACAACACAATTCTACGTCTGCTACATAGGACTTGTTCTATCTAAGGCAATAGTTTTTTCAATTTATTGTACTTTTTTAGATGTATATCTATTTTTCCATGACTTTTTGCAATTTCGTATTCGATATTTTCGTATTCTTGCAATTTTGATTTGAAATTTGCTATATTGGGAACCATTCCTCTGGTTCTACAGTTAACTATTGTGAATTTATATAACAAAAATAGAAATTCTTCCATTTTATCGTTAACTCCTCCTAAGATAATATTACTTATATTTAATTTTGGTAGGTTTATATTCCCCGTATGTAACCAGTTTCTTATTTCAATAAAATAATTCTTTGTTAAATAACAATCAATAAAAAGATGTTCCATTGTTTCAATGGAAGATTTACAAAAAGTACAACTCGGTGAATCAATTAGTTTAAATCTAAAAAGGTCTTTATTCAGAAAGAGGGAATTATTTAAAATTTTATATTGCAAAGCTCGTAACTTAGTGTCATTAGTAACATGATACATTTTTTTGTAAACTTCTGACCACTCAATGTCTGGGTTATTTAATTTATTAGCTATGTGTTTTTGTGCTGTCGGTTTGGTTAATTTATTTTCGATCAATTTCCAATAAACCATTCTAGTTTTCACTTTAGAAAGAGGAACATAAGTGTTAGAGATATTCAAACCTTTGCCAGCCTCGTTAGGACAGAGTACGGGTTTCTCTTTTTGAGCATTTTTTAGAATTGTTTTCCAGTTATCTGGTAGAGCTGATATAATACCTCTCCATGTAAAATAGTCGGAATCACACCACTTTCCTTTGGCTTTAACCGAGTTCCAATTCGGCCCGTCTGTACAATCCCAAATGTCCTTAATTATTATTATCTCCTTCTTTACAAACTTTTTGATATCAAAATGATAAAGATCTAGGTTAATAAACCTATTTAGCCAAATCGGTTGACAAATAATTTCCTCTGGTTTTTCGACATAACATTTGCTTACTTTACTCCAGCTATAAAGAATTTCTTTATACAACTCAGGTATATCATTGATAAGAGCATGGTCTAAATTTTCTCCTATAACTCCAAACCCACCATATGGTTCAAAAACTTTCTGCGCAAAGCATTTCCAAAAAACCGTATTTTTGCAATCCAGAAGTTTTAACGCCCATTTAACTCGACTTGTTTCTATCATTGTTTCGAGGTCAGGGAGCCTTATTCCGCCTTCTCGTATATCTCCTATTAAAGTTCGGTATTTAATTTTGGGTTTCCTTCCATACCATATGAAATCGATAATTTCTTTTTGTACTTTTGCAATAAATGCACGATGAATAGGGAGTTTTGAAGATATGTATAACAATTGTGATATTGCTAAGGATCGGATAATATGTACTTTTCCATAAATTGTTAAATTTCTTGTTTTCCATATTGATAGTATAGACTTAAACTTTTCAAACTGTCTAGAGAAGTTGTTATTTTGCATGAGTATTTTATTATGAGAAAAAAAAATTCCTAAAATTTTCACACCATCAGTATGGAAATCTATTTTTTTAATTGATCTTACTTCATGCTGAGTTAGAACTTTATCTTTTAATCCAATCCAACCAATTTCAGATTTTGTCGTATTAAGCTGAAGCGAAGAAAAGGTCTTAAAATTATCGAGACATTTTAAAATTTCTTTAAGGGAATTCGTATCCCTTAAACAAAAAGTTGCATCATCTGCAAATAGAACTAGTTTAGTCTGTTCCATTTCCTTATTAATTTGTATTCCTTTTATCTCCTCGTTGTCACGGATTAGTTGAGCCATTATTTCAATGGTCAATATAAACAGGTACGGAGAAATTGGATCTCCTTATTACTTATTTAGCAAATATTAGTTACAATCAAAGAAAAGTAAAGTTGTAATGAGGTTTTGTTTTCTTTTGTATTTGATGTCAGTTTCTGGTTAAGGTTACGGTCCACGTTCGCGGTGTGCTTTCACATGCTCTCAGTTAAAAGTTTGTTTACCGCGTCATTTTACAATATAATGATAATAGACATATTATATATCATTTTAAAGCTTATATAACAGAGAATAAGACTGTGTATGTTTTGTAATATAAAACAATTTTCTGTAAGATATGCTCTTCGAAAACCCTCAAAATTAACCGCCTTCAATGCGAGTTGTTTAAAAAAGTATAAGTCAAAAAGTTCATACTGCTTTGCCGTCATTTTTTCGTTATGTCAATCAACATATATTGGTCTTCCAAACCGTGTCCAGTTTGTTTGATAAAATCCTTAGTTTTATAGTTTGGCCCGTTTTGTTATTTAACTTGAAGTTTTAACAATGAGTCGACTTTGAAACACATTTATTCAAGAACGAAGCATTTTATCGAAAAAACTGGACATGGTTTTGAACACATGTATGTGCTGATTGACATAATGCAGAAATGACGGCAAAGTAGTTGGAACTTTTGGACTTATACTTTTTTTAATGAAAGGGCTCGATTTTGAGGTTTTACGTGAAGCATTGGTTAAAGATATTATTTGTCTTAAAAAAACCTTACATAGTCTTATTCTCTGTTATATAAGCTTTAAAATGATATATATTTTGTCTATCTTTATTTTTAAGTGACGCGCTAAACAATTTTTAACTGAGAGCACCCCGCGAACGTGGACGGTAACCTTAAGTGATATTGACTAAAGAGTCACTAAATACAAACTATTAGTTAGTAACTATTTTCTTTTTATTTCATGGTTTTAGTGTTTTCGCTCTAATATGTTTATTTGCTGTATTTTATTTTCATAGTGAGTTGGAGTTGATGTATCCTCGGAAACCCAGGGGTAATCTTCTGTCACTCGTTTCTTGCTCCCAGAAAAAATTCCCCGCACCGTTTTTTGGTTTTAGACTTGATTGATATTTGTGCAAAGTTTGATATCAAACCATTGAATTGCAAGGAAACAAGAGCGCTTAACGAAGTACGGTCAAAACATGCTTAAGTTGGGATATCTTTTTGTGGTTTTAAATAATGAAAATTTTGAATTAATTTTCAAAAACTACTTTTATTCAGCTTTTAAAAAAATATATACTTTTACTGGAATATTTTACAAAGTTTGCACATAATTTGAGTTTGTGTGAGTAAAGGTCCCCAATCCCTCCTGATACCTTTTAAAAATACTCGTCACGGTTACGATTTCTTTTGTAAATTTCTCATGAATTATTGGTTTTCGTATTTCTTTATATTTTATTCAAAAAGTTTTTGAAGCTGTACAGTCTGCTCTATTTGAATGAGTGTCATTGCACAATCTCCGATGTGAAAGTGATCAAACCGTTCGCTTTCAACTCAGAAAGTACTTATATCTACTTCTACTTATACTTCTATTGTACTTCTACTTCTACTTCTACTTCTACTTCTACTTCTACTTCTACTTCTACTTCTACTTCTACTTCTACTTCTACTTCTACTTCTACTTCTACTTCTACTTCTACTTCTACTTCTACTTCTACTTCTACTTCTACTTCTACTTCTACTTCTACTTCTACTTCTACTTCTACTTCTACTTCTACTTCTACTTCTACTTCTACTTCTACTTCTACTTCTACTTCTACTTCTACTTCTACTTCTACTTCTACTTCTACTTCTACTTCTACTTCTACTTCTACTTCTACTTCTACTTCTACTTCTACTTCTACTTCTACTTCTACTTCTACTTCTACTTATCCGTTTTCGATGGTCGAGTGTGAACGGTCGAAAACGTTTTGGTTTTCGAAAATGCATTTTAGTAGACATTTTACTACTTTTAAACAACGTTTTAACGGCTATATCAGTCAAAACTTGGTACGTTTTGATGAACCTTGTCAAGCATATCATAGTTAGTTAATTACCTGTCACGATTACAGATTGATCGAACACTGATTCATATATGTGGCCTTCTTTCCCTTCTGGTTCTACTTCTGCTTGTATTTGTTGTACTCCGACATTTTCATACTTCGCTGCTTCTTCTTTTTCTTCTTCTTTATTTAGTTTAGGGACATCATAGTGGTTGTGCGGCTCAAAAACATTAACATCGCTGTATTCCATGTCTTGAGTATCGACTGGTTCTATGACTGGTACTGATGACGGTGTTCGATAAAATGGTAAATAACCATCATGGCAACCCTCATGCTCTGGAAAAGAAAACATTGATTGATATTTTTGGCACTCGTTCTCTTCTTCTTCTTCGGCTTGTTCCTCTTTTCCTTGTTCTTCTTCCTTTCCTTCTTTGACTTTTGTGTCATCATAGTGGATGTATTCATCGAGATCGCCGTACGGGTCCTCGCCTTTTTCTTCTTGTTCTTCTTGTTGTTGTTGCTCTTCTTCTTCTTCTTCATCTTCTTCATCTTCATCATCTTCATCTTCTTCTTTTTCGTCTTCTTTTTCTTCTTTTAATTTTGCATCATCTTTGTAGGTGTTTCCAGGGATTTCATCGTATAACACGTCAATGTTGTCGCACGGTTTATAATTTTGCGTGTATGCATAGTCGTACACTAGTTCCTCGCCTTCTTCTTCTTCTTCCTTTCCTTCTTTCAATTTTGTGACATCATTGTGGATGCATTCAGGGATCTCATCGTAAATGTCCTCCAAGTCACTATCTTCTAACATCGATGTAGTGGGACAAGTTCTTTCGTCATTATTCCCTGATGTTTTAGATGACATTCCAAAACCTGACTTGATTTTTCTTCCAATGGTATTTCCAATGATCTTTAGCTTTTTCTTGAGATTCCATTGTAGTTGTGAGTACACGTAACTGTGCTCATCTTCAAATTCCTCAGTAACTGATTCAATGACGTCTTTTCTTGACGGTGAAACAAATTCGACAGCGCATCTTTGGACGATGCTTAAGTTAGGCCAGTTTTCAGCTATATCTTCTGAGTGCTTTTCAAGCCAGTTTTGAAGAATGTATGATTCCCATGGGTTCCTACAAGCAAACAAAACCAATTGAAGAAATTTATTAAAACAAAGGTTAGAGTGATGAAAAGAAGTATGTTACCACGGTCCCTAAGCTGGTCAACGGGACGCATCATATCCACCGTTTGATCCAATTATTGGTGGCTATTGCTTTCGTCTGATTTCCGAAAAACAGTAACTACCACTGATTTGCATATGAGCCTCATTTATATAGCGCTAAATCTCTAGAATAGCTCATAACGCTTTACAATCTACTAATGTGTATATGACTTTTCGGACTGCTGGAAACCAGCAGTTTACAATCATGAGTGTTTTGATTTTAGTGAATGCCTCTGAGGCCTGACTGTTGTACCGGGAGACAATCCCCTACTCTTTGCGAATAGCAGGATCTTTAACGATCTTTAAAGTCCACCTTATATAGGATTAGAGTGAAAGCAGACGGGACCTCCAGCTTTACGTCCGAATCCTTATCCGAGAAGACGAGGCACATAGAGAGTAAAGTGGCTTGCCTAAGGACACAACGCAATCGCCCGGGCCGGGAATCGAACCCAGACCATTAGGCTCAGAATCCGATCCACTGACCACTAGACCACTAGACCATCACGCCTCTCAGAATATTCAAATATTCAATATTTAAAGACTGCGTTTCAAAGAGTGAACATCCCTGAGAGACATTTTTGATAAGTATTATACTACTCAATATTTGTAAGAAAGTTAGTTGATAGCAGAAACTACAAGAGTAAAGATGTAATTTGGTTAAATCTGAGAATAGTAAGTATATAAATAATTCTCTGTCGCGTACAACAACACCTTGTTCGGGATGTGGAGCAATTGAATATAATATTATGTAGTTATGACCTGTTATGATTGTTTTATAATGCGACTCTAAATTCGAAAACCAAAATTTACGAACTGGCCTCAAATAAGCATGTTTTCTCTTTCTTGCCTGTGAGTCAAACATTCCAAAACCGATAAGGAAGAAGATCTCTCGCTGGTAAGATGCAGCCAACACTGTGTCATTGCAATATACAGCCAATCAGGACACTCAGTTGTCTGGTGTGGACGTGAACCCAATTTTAACTTGGCCATAATCTAAACAAAATGTGATGTTAAATCAGTTGAAATGATATAAGGAGGCTTCCTACAGCTTTTCTAGTGCTCGACCGGTCAACTTTAAACGGCTTTAGATCTCATCTGTGATACCCA
This sequence comes from Metridium senile, assembly GCA_949775045.1. Taxonomy (NCBI): domain Eukaryota; kingdom Metazoa; phylum Cnidaria; class Anthozoa; order Actiniaria; family Metridiidae; genus Metridium; species Metridium senile. Next base: position 5,780,284 of record OX459105.1, on the reverse strand, counting down.
CAGCTTTCACACTTTGCCCACTTGTTACATAAAGATTGAAATTTGTGAGGGTGTGTCCTTTCTTTACATCGGCGTTACCATAGCGACGAAACAATGACATCGCGGTTTTTGATTAGCAGCGATTTTACGCGTTTTTCGATCTAAACTTTCAAAACGACCTTCACAGTGCTAATATCATGGGCAGCAGAGTATCATTCGCGTTTGTATTCGCTTGTAATCTCCGTGTATTTATAGTTACCAACGGTCGCTTATTTGCTTGCTTTGTTATTCCCTTGACCTTCGTCTTTATATGTCTAGCTCCTATCTCAATCTCGTGATATTGGTCTATCTAGTATTAAAAGCGATCTTATGTCACTCGGTTACTAATCGGTAACTTCTTTAACTGCTTCGGGGGCAGTTTTCAAAGGAACATCTCGAAAGAGAATATCAAACATTTGCTAAACAATTTTACTAGTCTGCTAAACTGAAAACCAGAGGGTTTTCTTAATTGAGTGTTTGTAATTAGTTTTGATATTAATTAATTAAATGTTTGTAAATTCGTCAGATTTACAAATGCAAAAGTTGATAGAAAAATCCCTCTGATAACCGGGGTAAGGTTGCTTTTCAGCAGAACCAGAATCGTCCGCAATGTCGTGACATTGATGATACGTGTGAATTTATAAATTGTTGTCCGCGGTACGAGATCAATAGAAAATACGCGCTATAACTGAATTGTTCATTTGCTACTAGAAATATACAATTTATTATTGTGATTTTGCAATTACATTTTTGATTTCAATACAATTAAATTGCAAGTCAAATACTGTCTTCGCAGAAAGAAATCAGCTATAAAATATATTGAATAAAATGTGCTTACTTCTCAGTGTATATGTGTGATTTAATATTCCTCTAAGAAAAACAGACGTCAATTAAGCAGTGCAGTTTTGTTTTGGTGTCTGAAAACCATTTTTTACGCAGTGTAAAACAGTTGAAATGATTTTTACGCAAGACACACGTACGGCAGCGCAGCGGAGTGAAAAGCGTGACACCATGGCAACGCCATGCCTCTAATTAATTAGGGTGTTTTCTTTGCAAAGTTATTGGATGGCAAATAAGAAAGAGTGAATTTGTTGCTTAAAAATTGCCTCTCAAATTATTCAAAATCGGCTTTTAAGATTTTCTTTAAACCTCGTATACTTCTAGGCAAACAGCTATATATTAGCACTGTGAAGGTCGTTTTAAAAGTTTAGATCGAAAAACGCGTAAAATCGCTGCTAGTCAAAAACCGCGATGTCATTGTTTCGTCGCTATGGTAATGCCGATGTAAACAAAGGACACACCCTCACAAATTTCAATCTTTATGTAACAAGTGGGCAAAGTGTGAAAGCTGTGGGTGTTTGCATATCAGATCTACAGCCGTTTAAAGTTGACCGGTCGAGCACTAGAAAAACTGTAGGAAGCCTCCATGAAATACGATATACAGTATATGAGGGCAGCATATTTTATCTTTACCCGATGATGGTTTAAGTATGAAACCGAAACGTAGTATTTTTCTTCCTAAAGATAAAGCTGTATATATACCTCCCTATCGCTGTACTGTCGAAACGGCTTGTTGTCTTGTACGTTGCCTTGAACATCTGATTCGAGGGAGTTAAACACTGTCCACATCAACATACCAAGTGACCAAATATCGCTTTCTTTGGAATACAGACCGTCTTGAATGACCTCCTGCGCATGCCTGAATATCACAAACAGTAAACCATAAACAGTACGTAAGGTTAAAGCAGCTGTGGAAAACTAGAATTGTTTGCATAGGCATCTTACTAGACGGCACCCACAATTTTCAACAATTCTTAGTTAACATACCAACGATAAAGATGCTCTGGTGTATCAACTTTCTTGGTAGTACATATTGGAATGTAATCATCATCATAACAATGCTGAAGACTTCTTGTGTACTGGAGACCACATACTTTCACCTTCAAACACAATTTCATGCAAAACAAAAAAAATAGCTATATATATATATATATATATATATATATATATATATATATATATATATATATATATATATATATATATATATATATATATATATATATATATATATATCCAGCCAATTGCATAAAGTTTGTAGTTTCTGAGCTATACATATATACACATATCTAATGATATGCACTTTCCAAATAACTACGTATACTCACAACATCCAAAATGTACTTTTTTGATATATATATATATTTGATATATATATTTGATATATATATATATATATATATATATATATATATATATATATATATATATATATATATATATATATATATATATATATATATATATATATATATATATATATATATATATATATATATATATATATATATATATATATATATATATATATATATATATATATATATATATATATATATATATATATATATATATATATATATATATATATATATATATATATATATATATATATACAACGTTAGAGTTCATTTATAAAACCATTTATTGCTACTCAGAGTTTCATGCCGAAGCAATCATCAGGCAACTGTCAAGTTAACTAATACATTCAAATATATATGGAAAAACACGTGATAGATGCTTATCGCTTATTGGTGGAATGTCGTTATTTTAAAACAACCAATACAAAATCGGTAATAATAGAGCTAGAAATATGATAGTATTTATACAATGTTTTTCAATAGGAATTTTTTTGAATTCCTACAACTTGATACAAGTTCATTTCTGTTGTTTAGAGTTGACATTTCAGGTTTACAAATAATGAAATATTTTTCCCACAGACACAAGTTACATTTTTACTTATGTTTGAGTACGATTGGGCTTCTTTGATTTTGGACCATTTAATAGTGTAGTCAATGTTCTTATCTTTCAGTTTCCAAATATATTTGCTGAGTTCTGTCGCGTGTTTGTAACGTTCGTTTTTGAAAGAGCAAGTGTGGTTTCTGTAGCGTAGTTTGAAAGTCGTGTCGCAAAGACCGATATAGGTATATATATATATATGTATATATATGTTAACTGATTTTTTTTTCGAGTTGCCTATGACTTGGGCTATCTGAAAAAAATATCAGGCATCATAAACCATAATTTCTTATATTGTTTTGATATATATTTATATATGGCCAAATATATATACAGTCGTTTGCAAAAATTCTGACCGCATCAAAGTATATAGGGTGCATTGTGGGTAATGTTTATTTATGCCTTTGAGTGCTTTTATGCGCTCTTGGTACTTTCAGAACCACCCATAATACTTCAATGATGCTTACTACATGTCATTGAATGATTTCTGAAAAATATTGGAGCGTTTTAAGGCAGAATTACCTACATATCTATATACCTATATACTTATATACTTATATACTTGTACGGTCAGAATTTTTGCAAACGACTGTATATATATATATGGTTCGAATAATCCGTTGAGAGTGCTAGATACGATGAAGTAGAGCAAAATATATGTGAGGGTAGGAGTAAATTAACTCAACTACAAATTCATCCCGACAAGCCTGACAAAAAGCCAGACGTGACTCTGGGCTCGAGATTGCTTCTTTAAACGCTTTTTCCCAAACACTTTCAGTGACTGACCGCCATGTTTACAATAACAAAACATTACGAATTCCGAGCAAGACTAGTACGAGCTTTCGAGCCAATCAGAGAGCATGTAAGAATGAGCTGGCGTAGCAGCCAATCATAGCCTGTTATATATAATCGTGCAACTCGGCTGAGGGTCCAGAACACGGAATCTTGCAATAATTCGCAGACCGTTATTACGGGTAAACAAACGGGCTGCACGCAGGCTATATGCAGTGTATATATATATATATATATATATATCACTCAAGCTGAACTCTCTCTTTTGTCTTTTAATGAATTCCTTTCGCACTAAATCACAAATGTTCTATTTTCTTTGTGACAAATGTTCTATTTTTGTATGACAACCTTACTGCAAGTAGGTGTGTGTATATATATATATACACGTGATACATTCAACCAATAAGCGATAAGCACCTATCACGTGATTTTCCATATATATTTGAATGTATTAGTTAACTTGACAGTTGCCTGATGATTGCTTCGGCATGAAACTCTGAGTAGCAATAAATGGTTTTATAAATCAACTCTAACGTTGTACTTATAATATATTATATATATACTGCAGACAGTACTGTTTCGGCCTTCAGGGCCTCATCAGTGCAGTATATATATATATACATTACATTGCTTATTTAGAGGGGTTTGTGTATTTTCTTATTTTTTGTGTTCTTTGTAATTTTCATTAATATTGTCATATCTTACATGTCTGTCATTGACATAAACGATATTGTCCAGAGTAAGATTGCAATGAACGATGTTTCTTGAGTGCAGATAATTAACAGCCGAGCAAATCTGCGCACAAAACCGGGTTAAATCATCTACTGTATAGCGGTGATTGACAAGGTGGTCGCTTAACCTTTGGCCACATGGCTCGTAGTTCTGTAAAACGAAGAAACATACACATTACAATAGGAGCAAAAATAACGAAGTATTCACCGCCTGGACAATGATAAGTCAAACGAAGGTAAATAATGCCCAAGACGTTCTTCGACAGCCCATTTGGCATAACTCGCATATACAGTTAGACTTACAGTATATTAACGTAAAGAAATTCATTGACAAAGGTATAACAACAGTAAATGACGTATGGGACCTGAGGAAAGGTCCTTTATTGGGGTGCTAAGTTAGTGAAAGGATTGGAGGACAAAGAATATTTTAAATGGAGAACCATCATTGAAGCACTTCCATCGGGATGGAAAAAAATGCTTAAAAATAACCCTACGGGACTCCCTGAAACAGATAAAAATAAAAGTTATAAGATTGGATAATAACCAAGGGGCGGATACAGAATTTTTCAAGGGGGGGTGGAAAAAAATTTCAATCAACCAAGGTCATTACGCTTTATGTAAATAACGATAATTCAGTTCATTGTGAACATTACGGAACTTTTGATCTATATTTATTTTTATATTTTGTTTAGAATCAATTCATTTTTTAATTATTTGATTTAAAATCAGTTAATTTTTTTAACTTTTAGGGATCAAAATGGGGGGTGGAAATCCACCCAATCCACCCCCCCCCCCCCCCCCCACCCTGTATCCGCCCCTGTAACCTCTTCCCAGTGCACAAGGAACACACAAAAATGATATATAAAGAAATCGTCAAAAACAAAGTTAAATTTCCAACATCACAAAGTAATATTTCACGTAAATTGAACATCCCGAACATTGAGGAATCTATACAACTACAATCGACAACAAACTGCGTCTTTTTCAATACAAGATTGTGAACAACTGCTTGTTCTTAAATAACGAACTTTACAAATTTAAAAAGATAGTGTCACCTAACTGTTCCTTTTGTAAAACCTATATCGAGACAAAAGAACATTTTTTTATTAATTGTTCAGTATCATATTACTTTTATATTAGCATTAAAAACTGGCTGAACAAAGTTAACATTAATATTCCACAACTTAGTGTAAAAAATATAATATTAGGAGCTGATGACAATATGTTAGAAATTTTTTTATTCTTGTTGTATAAATATGTCTTGTATAGTACAAAACTTCAAGAAAAAATACCAACTTTAGAATTTTACAAAGCTAAATAAGCTTGCAGAATATGAAAAGTTAGAATATATTATAGCAAAGAAAAATTCCAGGTTGCATACAGCAAACTAATGAATTTAAATTAAAAAGAGTATTAGTATCCAAAACCCCGATAAAAGAATGGCGTTATTGTAAAATTAATTATTGTAAATAATCTTTTTCGAGTTGTATGTAAATATTTATGTTCATCGCTTTAACTAAATATATAGTATCCTAAAAGCCCGATAAAAGAATGGAGTCCCACAAATCATGGACTAATGTATGTAAATCAGCCAATACCAACCTGCAGTACACAGGGTTAATAAAGGGTTAATAAATCAATGTGTTTGAATCAATTTGTGTTGAAGACAGCATGGTTGCAGTATAAACAACATAACCTAAGAAGGACCTGAACACAAACAGTTTTGACAAACTTTTCTCATGAATAAAGTGTACATTTAACCATATAATAAACAATGAACACAAGTGACATACTGTTTTATAATACTTGTGGCTTGCTCATTTACAGTGATCAAAACGATGACAAGCACAATGTGCTTGTGCAAAATGGAGTGAATTTTTGTAATCAGTGTAAATTGTCCAGCAAAAAGGATGGGAAATGCAGTGCTTGCAATGGTTCCTGCGATTCCATTTGCATTTTGAACATTTTATGAAGTCAAGAGTGTGTTAACAAGGAAACATACATACATCTTTGTATTTATTCAGTTTTATTTATTCAGTGGGTTTTGGGAATTATTTCAGTTATTTATAATATTGCACCCACTTTTCTAAAAGCACTTATGTACAACCTAAATAATACTGAATTGTTTGTTTGCTTGTCTGCTTGCTTTTTTATATGTATTTTGAAGTCTATATAATATAGAAATTAGTCTTATTGCACAACTGTTGATTGGTAATATCATAGTTAATTAACCATGGTAATATCTTGTGACAATGTTGATTATTGCTTTATTCTTGACTGGTCTTTCAACATCAGCAGTCACAGGTGGAGTTTCTCATGTATCATTTCAAAGCATGTGCTTCTGTTTGGTACTCTGTTTTGTCCAAACGGTACTCTAATGAATAATGTAAATCTGGTCAGTAATCGGCAACAGTATGCAGAAATATAATTAAACTATCAAAAGGCAACACAATTATTGTACTGGTATTTGTTTAAAAAATCATTCAACATGTGAGGAGTGTATGAAAAATATTTAATGTAGATCTAGAGGTAGTGAGTGTAAGTGCCAGCAGATCAGGAAGGCCTGCCCCTGGACCTTAAATCGCCGTAATTTAATGCGGTTTAAAGCGTTTTAAGGCGATTTAATGCGATTTAAGAAAATATGGCCAAATTTTGAGTGAAGTTTTAAGGCGTTTTAGTGCGGTTTAAGGCGATTTAGCGCGTATTAAGGCGATTTAGCGCGTTTTAAGTCGATTTAGCGCGATTAAAGGTCCGGGGGCAGGCCTTCAGGAAGAACCACTTTGTGGATCTGCTGGTGTGAGGAAAATACAGTAACAACCTGTAAGAAGCTGGGTTTTAAGAGCTTGGTTGGCTAAGATTGTTTCATTATACTTTTCATAGAATCTGGCCTCCTCCGCAGGCAACTCATTATTTCTTGTTTAAGCTTCCTTTGTAATTGTTTAAATAATACCTGCGAATGATGCTATTAAAAATATATTTTAGCCCAACATTTAAAACAGGTTATTTAGAAATTTGAATCTAATTATATCATGCAATGAAAATGGGTGAAATCCCTTTCAATATCATGTATTAGATGTAAAACGAGCAAAGATACTAGCCACAAATAGTTTTCATTTCTTTTAGGTAAAGCCCTTTCATTTTTTTGATAAACAGATTGATGTGTCAATATTTTTCAAGAAACAATCATATATGTTTTTAATATGTCAGAAAATAAATTTTATTAATTCTTAGTAATTTTATTAATTACTTCATTTATTCATTGTTATAAACAATTTATTACCATATGAAGGATCTGTTTTATAGGACAGAGTGGTCTTGGCATTTGCTCATCTATCCTTTGTTTATTTCTGCATCCTATCTGTCAGAGTTGCTGTCATAATAAATGACTGGTAGGCACAATCTAAGAATAAGAAAATTGTTAAGATAACTTGGCTTGTAGCTTCAAATTCAAAGTAGCTAACAAATGGAACAAATATAATCTAGAATAGCTAGGTCTGACAAACTCAAACATTTCCTATTTGTCAACAAACTTCATTAAAAAAATCCATCCATTTTGACAGCCTTTTCTACATACTTAGTAGATCATTCTATCTTTGTCTCTCCGTTTTGTGAAAACTCGTTTGTGTTCATTTATTGCAGACAGATGTTTCGGTAAAACGTAAGCTACCAAAAAGTGAAATTGTCGTCTTGTTCACGGCCATCGTAAAATGTCAGACTCGTCGTTACTTATCGGAATTTTCGTGCAATATCTAATGGAAAAATGTTTATTTTAAACTATGTATTGAAGTGCATTTTAAAACACTTTTTTTTGTTTTCTAAATTATAAAAAAAACTTACCCGGTGTGCATTTATCAGCGCACATATATCACACGGGCTTGCTTGTAGTTACTTCTGTTTTGAGTTTCTTCTCTCGCCACGCCGAGGTTGTTTTCGCTTCCAAAGCTACTGATTGCTCTCTTGACAAGGATTCGGATTTATAGAAGAAACTGAGTCCATTTTAAAGATAAGTTTAGAGGCAAATTCAGCTATTTTTGCAAGTATCTAATGTATACATATCAAACCCATTGCCTACAAATTTGAACATTTGCTCTAACTGGGATCCAGGCTTCCGCGGACAACCGAGATCATGTAAACATGGCTTGTGAAATGCCAAAATGAAGTATTCTCGGGCCGGGTCAATTCCTCAAAGGCAAAGGGAAAAGAAACACAAGACCAAAAACTTTACCCCGTTGTAATTGCAATTATGGAAGACCGAAAAAAAATTCGGGACTTCAACGAGATTTGAACCCATGACCTTTGCGGAACCGGTGCAATGCTCTACCAACTGAGCTATGAAGCCACATATGTCAGTTAGAAGGTCATTTTGTTGAGTTAGCCATGTTCACTCGGCCTCAGAGTACTAGGTAGATATATGTTATAACTTTACCGGCGATTTGACCCCCTCAAAACGGCATAAAAATAGACAAATTTTACATCAAAATAAAGGAAATTTCAAGCACTTTTCGAAAGAGGTGGTACAATTGTAGTTAAAGAATGTGCAAACGAGTACATGCCTATTGTTTTCCACTAGGTGATGAAATGATCCGAAATCGCCTTGTAATATTGCGTTACTTTGGTGAAGAAAATCGAATCTTGACCCCCTGAATTTTATGTATTTTTATTATTAATAAATTTAGGTTCCTGAAAGCTTAAATGTTAATCTTTTCAAAACCGTTGGTACATTTGGGTAATATTCAAAGCTTTCTGAGTAAATGAGCAAAAGGCTTCAAAATGTACGTGTTCTACAGTGAGACGCTGTGGGTGGCGTGACGTTCACAACTTGATACAAGCAAATGTATGGGATGCGTTTGAGATGATCTGATGCTGTGAAATGTTCGCTGGATTTCGTCGTCGGCACCATCTTACACACTTGTCATTGTATCACGTGATCAAAGCGGGTCGTTTTAAGGAAAACCATTCGAAAGGCATTTTGCACGGCTAAAATATCCCCCTAAAGATGTAAAAAATTATTTGGCCCATAAAAATATCATTTCCACTACTTGTGTAGTCTATGTTAAAAGTGTTAAAAATTGAGGTTAAACTAGGCGGGAGTTGCCCTTTAATTACATCATTATCACAATATCACAATCTGGAATGCATTTTTTGGTTTATGCTACTTACGATACTACTGGTATTTTTCTTTCTAGTCCACTCAGTTACTTTAACAAGATGTTGATGGTCCAAAGACTTCAGCTTCTTAACATGATGCAAAGATGTGTCTTTTAATGTTACGTTTCGGATTTCGAGCCGTCTCTATCGAAAAAAAAATATTTGTATTTGATAAGTGAAATGATTGTTTATGAGCACTTGTTAGGGGCGAACCGTTTGACCTTTTATTGGGGAAGAAAAGGAGAGGGGAGGTTTTAGAAAGTTACTCCTGGAATTGATATGACTTGTTTCACTCCCCCACCTCTAAAGTCAAATGGTTCGAATGCAACCCAAACCAGCACTTCTGATGTAAATGATGTCCTATATCTGGGGTTTTTTTTTTAAGATTACTCTATACACACCTTTTCATGAACACTTTCTACGCTAGTTTTATTACACATGGCTCCATACGTGACACCTTCATGCTCAGCAGGAGTAGGCTTACATTCAGCAATTTTCATTGGACGAACGTCTTCAACAAAATGAAATAGCATAAAATTGAAGAGATTTTTAAACTGAATCGAATCGATTTTTTTAAAGAAAACAGAAGAAAGCCACAAGGAATGACAATCTAAACTATCATTCGTTACCAGTATTTTACCTTTGTTATCTTCATGCTCAGCAGCAGTAGGTTTACTTTCAGGAATTTTCATTGGACGATCGTCTTCAATAAAATAAAATAACATAAATTAGAATAGATTTTTAAACTGAATATAATCGATTTTTCAAAGAAAGCATAATAAAGCAACAAGGAGAGACAATCTAAATTGCCATTCGTAACCAGTATTTTACCTTCTCAGGTGGTTTAAGGCTTGGTTTTTCAGGGAATCAATGAAAACACGTTTTCTCTTATATTTCCGTTAGTTTTTAAGGCATTGACGTCATATTTGGTATTTAGGTAGCCTTTAGACATATAACTGTTTTAATTAAGTATTGTTTTATTGACTTTGGATGGTCACGTGATCTAAAGGCAACAAAAATTGTTTTCTTCAAATGGGGTGTACAAAGACTATTTCAGAAAGCTGAACTACGTATTCTTTTACTGTACTTGACAAGGTGGTTCAAAATTAGCCTTTTTCTGGTTGACCCCATCGTTGTGATACGGAGACAATTTGACAATGCATATAAATGAGCTAGGCCACGTGACCTGTTTTGTCATATAAATATATCAACTGGCCAAGTTTTACGTTTATACCTCTAATACCTTTTTAAATATTTGAAAAATAATGATTTCATGCAAATTAGGTAATAAACCAAGCCTTTTTAAAATGCTTAAAAGAGGCTGTCTCCGTAAGGGCGGACCAGTGGACTTCGGTTTAAAAAAATAGATTTCATCCATTTTCTGCCTGTGAGAAGTACTTATAGGTGATTCACAAAATCGGCAATTTTTAAGCGATATCTATTAAACATAAAATGTGTTTTTTAGACGCGTTTGAAATTTGGGACTCATTTGTGGGCTTTTTCGCATAATTTTAGAAGGAATTTTGGGCAACTTCACAAATTCGTCACTAGCAACGCGCACGTATTTTGCTTATTTTTAACATAGCTACAATATCATAGCTATTGCGTTTTTCTTCGCGAAACAAAATTATTCCAAACACCCCATAGTTAAATGGTTTACGAAAAAGGTGGGAAGTGGCTCCTGCTTAAAGGTCAAAAACTCAAACTTTCGGGAAAGAACCACTCAAAACAAGTAGATATTTGCAAATTCCATATCTTAGCAAACAATAAAATGCAAAAATATCGTGCGATAATGATCTTCTTCATTTAGCTATGTGCTAGCAAACATTGACGTTTTCACGGGTTCATCTAATTTCGCCGACTTCAAAGGCGGCATTGAATAAACAATGAATTATAGAATCCATACTTCTAAATACAAATATATATATAATTTAAACACTTTGTAAAAGATAAGAAAGTGTTTTAGCTACGAAGAAGTCTTTGAGATGTCGATATTTGATTTTTCTACTAACTTGGTATAGCGTGACTTTGATGTTTCATGTACATTTCACGACGTCGCGTCTTTGTCACTCGGTCAGCATTTTCTAGCGAACTTTATTATTCTTTAGTCCGCTTAGTTTTGCTTAATTACAGGAATTAAGATAGTTAATAGCATCAATCTCTTGAAATTGATACTGTCAATAAATTTACGAAGATTATATTTTGTTTGACAGCATCAATTTCAAGAGATTGATTCTATTAAGAACCTGTACTCCTGTAATTAAGCAAAACTAAGCTAACTTTAGGATGGTAAAATTCGCTAGAAAATGCTGACCGAGTGACACCGACACGACGTCGTGAAATGTACATGCAAAATACGTGCGCGTTACTGAGTGACGAATTTGTGAAGTTGCCCAAAGATTTCCTCGAAAATTGTGCGAAAAAGCAGACAAATGAATCCCAAAAAAATTATTTTAATATATATCGACTATAAAGTACTTCTCACAGGCAGAAAATGAAGGACTTTTTTTTTTAACCGAAGTCCACTGGTCCACTCTTACGGAGACAGCCTCTTAATACACTTGAGTTTTTTCTTTTCATGCTCAGCAGGAATATGCTTACTTTCAGGAATTCTCATTGGAAGATCGTCTTCAATAAAATAAAATAAAAATATATAAACAAAATGAAATGAAATGAAATGAAATGAACAGCAAGGAAAGACAATCTAAACTGTCATTTGTAACCAATATTCTACCTTTTTCATCACATTTTTCGATGAGCGTTTTTAGTTCAATGCATATCTTTGAGAAAGACAAGTCTCTGAGAAAGCACCACTGCATAAGGTTGTAGTATCCATCTTGCATGTTCTTCTCTTTTGGCAGATATCGTCCAGCTAACACCTGTTAGAAAGTCACAAAGTCACTTCATGATCAATTGCTATCTTCGCCATACTTATCATAATATGATAGCATAATGTGATGAGAATCGTATCGATTGGATGTAAGTTGTTTAGTTTTTAGTTGTGTAAGCTACAGACAACAAGTGAATGACGAAGGTCAGAGTTCAATAAAATGTAAATGACAGAAAATGTTACTGCAAAAAGCAAAAACATCTAATTGCTTTACACAACACTACCAATTTTTCTTTCCAAATCATTTCACACTAAATTGTAGAAACGTTGTCTCGAATTTGTATAAATAAATGAGCACGTAAAATAAATGAGCGTTGTCGATACGAGTGTTTACGAACTGGCTTCACTCTTAACAGTTGTTGAGTGAATAGAATAGGAAATGGTACACTGTAATTTTTTTGGAGCCGGGGGGGGGGGGGGGGGGGCAAAATTTTGACCCGGACGCGGCCCTCTTCAAATAGGGCAGATTTGGGTCTAACAATTGGGGCCGTTTTCTTGGTCCCATGTTTTGGACTGTTTTGGCCCCTGTCGTGGGCCGTTTTTTGACCCGGACACGGCCCTCTTCAAAATAAGACTGTTTTGGCCCTAACAGTTTGGGCCGATTTTTTTTTTTTGGCCTCGTGTATAGGTTGTTTTCGCGCCTTTTGTGGGTCGTTTTTGACCCGGGAACGGCCCCCTTAAAATAAGGCTGTTTTGGATCTAATTAGCATAAAAGCAATTTCTCATGCATTCCATTACACTTCACTCTTTTATTCTTCTCCACAAACTTCTACTTTTTTACCTGTGTTGCCTGTTTATTTACCTACCTACCTAACTATTTCCCTTATGTTTATTATTTATTGTATCTTGGATGTCCTGGGACTCGAACCGGGAACCTGTGGCGTGAAATTCTAGTGCATTACCAACTAAGCTAATAACGAATTCGTTGACAGTTTTAAGTTGATGTCATATTTCATTGATGTTTTCCTCATAGGTTGATCACTAATTATTTGTAAAAAAAATGTTCAAAATCTAAACATTCAAAATCGGCTTCTCCTCTCTTAAACTAATCTTCTAGTTCAAGTTATGTTATTTTTCTACTATTTTCACTACACTCATCTGCTTTATGTCTTCGTCCAATGTTTGGACGCTACTAAATTGATTGTCTTTGAACGCATTTCCCACTGTATGTCATTTAGTTCAATGTATGATAAAAAATTAGCCTAACAGATTGCGAGGGCATATTTACTATATATTAATTCTATCTACAATCATTGTCAAAAGTAGTTGGCACGATTTTAGTATTTTATCTCATAGTGACTACTTCATTTATTTTAAGTATAAAAAATTTCCCCCCCCTTCCCCCCACATCAATGTTGGTGTGAAATGATGGCGCATTGACAGGTCAACCACACAAGCACCAAACAATGACTCCCACCTCAACATTGCGAAGGGGGGTGGGGGGAGAAGTAGAATTTCAGCAGTGCTAAAATAACTTTATCACATTCGTGCCAACACTTTTGTCAATGATTGTCTGGAACACTTTTTCACGAATTTCTTGTTTCTACAAAGTCTGTAAACCAAACCAATTTGATATGACAAAACCTTCGTTGAGTTGTTTCTTTTTATGTGTGAATGGCCCGTGAAGTCCAACTGTGACGTCACTTCTGTCAAGGAATAGGCCAGTGTACCCCCATACAAGCACCTATCAATTTTGAAAGAAAACCCTTCTATCGCGGAGCTAAATTCCCTTGTATTGTAAGTCGTATGTATTAAATTGAATTTGTCCTGTAATTTGGCATAATAAGCCAATGGAAAAATATGCCGAAAACTTAAATTTGAAAATTGCGTTTATTTATAACGAGCGATGAAAGCATGACGTATAATTGAGGTCAAGCGCGCGCTTGTGATAAAACCAAGTTGAGCTGAAATTCAACGGCTTTATAGCAAAAATTCCACAAACATTGTGTAAAAAGATATTTTAAGTAGTAAGTAAACACAAATTTGAATGACTAGCAAACATTTTTTAAACGTTTCTGGTCAAAAATGTTATGTAGTATATAGAAAATAGAGTAGCTCAATGACCGGAAGTATTCACGTAGACCACTATATATTCAATAACACTTTTGCAACTAAAATGTTCATGTTTCCTTTATAAAATTAAAAAGCAATTGCAATTAACTACATGTTAGTAGTATTTAAGTTTATTTCTAGCGCTTTTACTAAACATTGCCTTGCGAAATGCATCCACAAATAGCGATTTTGCACTTTTACAAGGGGCTCCCAACGGTACTCCGCACGGTACTCCATGACTAATTTGTTGATAATTGAGAGAATTTTGAATTTGTCGGTCCAAAATATATATCAACATTTGCTTTGCAAATGTTCAAACACCATGGGATGTTTTTTTTCTAAAATTTGTAAATCGCAGCGAAAATATCAACGGTACTCCCCTACTCCACTATAATAAAGCTATAGTTGACCTTTCATTTGTAATGTTTACAAGGGAGAACCGTTCCAAAATCACCAAAAGAGCGTTTCTAATGGCTATGAACCCTCATAAATGTTAAGATCCTTTGCTGTTCTTTATGAAAATATCGAAAATTTTTAAAAGCCTTCAGTTTTGACATGTTTTTTAGCGTTTATTGGATGGAGTACCGTTGGGGAGAACCGTTGGGCTCCCTGTGTTAAAAAAACGAGCGATCTTTATACAGTGACTATTTTGCTACGAATAATGGATCAAGATTTATACGTATTAGGAAGAAAAGTTAACATTCCTATGTAAACGTTGATAATGAATCACTTGACATTTTATAAATAAATATGGAGAAATATGAGAAAATATGTTTGCACTTTCGAATATCAGTGATTAATTTTAAACGGTTTTTTAGCTTTCTCTTTATTTCAAAAAACCATAACAAGCATTTTACAATTTGGAATTGACAAAATTCATACTTAATAATTACAACTTTTCTTTTTCTTTCTTTTAGTGGTATGACTTCATTTGTTTAGTATCGAAACTATACGAAAGACAATAACTTTAAAGCTGTACACCAAAAATCACTTTATCACCTAATTAGGATGACGTGACGGATGAACTAAACTCATTGAAAGATAACACTTTCTTAGATATTTTTAGCAATCTCAATTTGAAGTTATGTAACAAGTGCGGGTGCGTTATTTTAGGAACAAAAATTAAATCAGAAATGCAAAGCATATATTTTAGAACACCTTTTGTCGTTCATGTCTGGAACACTTTTTCACGAATTTCTTGTTTCTACAAAGTCTGTAAACCAAACCAATTTGATATGACAAAACCTTCGTTGAGTTGTTTCTTTTTATGTGTGAATGGCCCGTGAAGTCCAACTGTGACGTCACTTCTGTCAAGGAATAGGCCAGTGTACCCCCATACAAGCACCTATCAATTTTGAAAGAAAACCCTTCTATCGCGGAGCTAAATTCCCTTGTATTGTAAGTCGTATGTATTAAATTGAATTTGTCCTGTAATTTGGCATAATAAGCCAATGGAAAAATATGCCGAAAACTTAAATTTGAAAATTGCGTTTATTTATAACGAGCGATGAAAGCATGACGTATAATTGAGGTCAAGCGCGCGCTTGTGATAAAACCAAGTTGAGCTGAAATTCAACGGCTTTATAGCAAAAATTCCACAAACATTGTGTAAAAAGATATTTTAAGTAGTAAGTAAACACAAATTTGAATGACTAGCAAACATTTTTTAAACGTTTCTGGTCAAAAATGTTATGTAGTATATAGAAAATAGAGTAGCTCAATGACCGGAAGTATTCACGTAGACCACTATATATTCAATAACACTTTTGCAACTAAAATGTTCATGTTTCCTTTATAAAATTAAAAAGCAATTGCAATTAACTACATGTTAGTAGTATTTAAGTTTATTTCTAGCGCTTTTACTAAACATTGCCTTGCGAAATGCATCCACAAATAGCGATTTTGCACTTTTACAAGGGGCTCCCAACGGTACTCCGCACGGTACTCCATGACTAATTTGTTGATAATTGAGAGAATTTTGAATTTGTCGGTCCAAAATATATATCAACATTTGCTTTGCAAATGTTCAAACACCATGGGATGTTTTTTTTCTAAAATTTGTAAATCGCAGCGAAAATATCAACGGTACTCCCCTACTCCACTATAATAAAGCTATAGTTGACCTTTCATTTGTAATGTTTACAAGGGAGAACCGTTCCAAAATCACCAAAAGAGCGTTTCTAATGGCTATGAACCCTCATAAATGTTAAGATCCTTTGCTGTTCTTTATGAAAATATCGAAAATTTTTAAAAGCCTTCAGTTTTGACATGTTTTTTAGCGTTTATTGGATGGAGTACCGTTGGGGAGAACCGTTGGGCTCCCTGTGTTAAAAAAACGAGCGATCTTTATACAGTGACTATTTTGCTACGAATAATGGATCAAGATTTATACGTATTAGGAAGAAAAGTTAACATTCCTATGTAAACGTTGATAATGAATCACTTGACATTTTATAAATAAATATGGAGAAATATGAGAAAATATGTTTGCACTTTCGAATATCAGTGATTAATTTTAAACGGTTTTTTAGCTTTCTCTTTATTTCAAAAAACCATAACAAGCATTTTACAATTTGGAATTGACAAAATTCATACTTAATAATTACAACTTTTCTTTTTCTTTCTTTTAGTGGTATGACTTCATTTGTTTAGTATCGAAACTATACGAAAGACAATAACTTTAAAGCTGTACACCAAAAATCACTTTATCACCTAATTAGGATGACGTGACGGATGAACTAAACTCATTGAAAGATAACACTTTCTTAGATATTTTTAGCAATCTCAATTTGAAGTTATGTAACAAGTGCGGGTGCGTTATTTTAGGAACAAAAATTAAATCAGAAATGCAAAGCATATATTTTAGAACACCTTTTGTCGTTCAGACAATCATTGTCAAAAGTAGTTGGCACGATTTTAGTATTTTATCTCATAGTGACTACTTCATTTATTTTAAGTATAAAAAATTTCCCCCCCTTCCCCCCACATCAATGTTGGTGTGAAATGATGGCGCATTGACAGGTCAACCACACAAGCACCAAACAATGACTCCCACCTCAACATTGCGAAGGGGGGTGGGGGGAGAAGTAGAATTTCAGCAGTGCTAAAATAACTTTATCACATTCGTGCCAACACTTTTGTCAATGATTGTAGGTAGCTGTCGTTTTCACATGTATGCATGTGCCATTGGCACACCATTATATTTGGCCTTAAATGTAGCCAAATTGGTCATTCTGGGAGGAGGGGCCAAAATAGACTCAGAGGGCCAATTTGGCACCCCATGAGATTCGGCCCTAAATGTAGCCAAATTGGCCACTATAAGAGGAGAGGCCAAAATAGACTCAAAGGGCCAATTTGGCACCCCATGAGATTCGGCCCTAAATGTAGCCAAATTTGCCACTCTAAGAGGAGAGGCCCAAATAGACTCAGAGGGCCAATTTGGCACCCCATGAGATTCGGCCCTAAATTTAGCCAAATTGGCCACTCTAAGAGGAGAGGCCAAAGTAGACTCAGAGGGCCAATTTGGCACCCCATGAGATTCGGCCCTAAATTTATATAATTAGCCAAATTGGCCACCGTAAGGAGAGAGGCCAAAATAGACTCAGAGGGCCAATTTGGCACCCCATGAGATTCGGCCCTAAATGTACCCAAATTGGCCACTATAAGAGGAGGGCCAAAAAAAGACCTCATAGGGCCGATTTGGCCTACCATTAGATTTGGCTCTAGAAGTAGCCAAATTGGTCACTATAAGAGGAGGGCCGAAACAGACCTCAGAGGGCCGATTTGGCACACTGTTACGGGAATATTTTGTTTGTACTACGAAGAACCTTTGGGAAGGATTAGCATTCGGTAGTAGCGAACTCGCGTAGCGTGGGTCCGTAAAATTACCCTGCGGGACAGCACGGGACTTGAAGTACGAGGCACGGAGATGACTGTTAATAGGCTTTAATCTTGCATGACTTGACTAGTACACTAGCTCTCGCTAGGCGGTCTCTAGCACGGGGCTAGTTGGTCTCTAGCACTGGGCTAGTTGGTCTCTAGCACGGGGCTAGTTGGTCTCTAGCACTAGGCTAGTTGGTGGTCTCTAGCACGGGGCTAGTTGGTCTCTAGCACTAGGCTAGTTGGTCTCTATTTTACAATGACTTTGTACTCTAATTTATACTCTAATACTACATACAATATTCTTTTGTCATCCTATTGCACAGGTAACGTATACATAAATAATAAGTAGAACTACAATGCGTACGATTAAAGAACCAATGGAAAGATTACACTGTAACTGCTAAAAACATGAGATAATGTAAAAGGAAGTGTATTGGCTGTAACCATAAAGTTAGGCGATCCTTAAAACTGGTACAAGTCACCTTTAGCACTGGTCTTAACGCTGTGTCAGAGATCCCGATACGCGTGACTAAAGTGTTGAATATGGTGAATTATAAATTACTTGCAACAGGTTGCTTATAGAAAAACTTTTCCTGGACACGCCTTAACCTGCTAGTTACTATGGTCACTCGGCCAATTTCAGTGAATGGTGTCAATTATGTAATAAGTAACAAAACTAATTCGTGTATCGAATTTTCCTAATTTTCTTCCTTTACAACACCACTAGATTTGGCTCTAGAAGTAGCCAAATCGGTCATTATAAGAGGAGGGCCAAAATAGACCCCAGAGGGCCGATTTGTCACACCATTAGATTTGGCTCTAGAAGTAGCCAAATTTGCCACTCTAAGAGGAGAGGCCCAAATAGACTCAGAGGGCCAATTTGGCACCCCATGAGATTCGGCCCTAAATTTAGCCAAATTGGCCACTCTAAGAGGAGAGGCCAAAGTAGACTCAGAGGGCCAATTTGGCACACCATTAGATTTGGCTCTAGAAGTAGCCAAATTGGTCACTATAAGAGGAGGGCCACAACAGACCTTAGAGGACCAATTTGGAATACTAGCGTCAGTGTTTTAGGTTGCTTATCATAGCAAGACCATCGAAATAACACTGTCGTTTTTGCAATATAAATAAACAACCCCGATTTTGGTATAAATACAAGTTACTAATATTAGAGTCAATTTAGCTCTAATAAAATTATGCCAAAACAGCTCGATTAGGGCCAAAATAGCACGGTAATGATGTTAGCGCCAAAATGGTTCTAGTTTCAAAAAGCCAAATCAGCATCTTAGGGCTAAAATGGCTTCAAAAAAATTACAGTGTGTAAAATAAACAGCACAAATTCAAACTCATGACAAACAAATAACAAAAGAGCGGGAAATTGCTATTTCGATAAAAGAAACAAAACAATATACAAGGGAATGCTGACTTACATCTTCGCGAACTTTCGGAAGGTCTTTGTCAGCATATGGCACATCACCACATGTAATGACTACATACATGAGTACACCAAATGCCCAAATATCAGATTTAAATGAGAAGATTGGCTGATCCGTGAGACCTTGAGGAGCTGTCCACCTTAATGATTGATCATCATCATCCAGGCGCTGTCCACTGTAACCATCGTCGAATTCTTTATCATTGGAAACATGTTTCGCTCGACCAAAGCCAGTAACTTTAATGCATTCAGGTGTTTTCCCAACTAAAAGATGTTCTGCATGAAGTTGATTGTGGACGACCTTTTTCTTGTGTACATATTCCATTGAATTGGCACTTGCGTAACAAATTTTAAGGACCTCCCTGTAAGAAGGAGGATTTCGCTCACGACGATTCATAAGATAACTACGTAAGTCGCCATTTTGAGCGTGTTCCATTACCATATGATACGGCAAATTGATAACGTCAGCGGCATAGCACTCAGGTACATGCTCATTGGTTTCACTATTGAGGTATCGACTGATAGAGATTTCGTTTTCCAACCTTCTTTCTTCTGGTGTTGTTTCTTGATCTTCTACAGTAAACAATCTTGATACAGGTGTAACAGAAATAGCCTTAACTACAATAGATTTCTCGTTGTATCTCCCTCGCATTATCACGTGATTTTCATCCTCACAGAGGGTATCGCTTATTTCCATGTAGCCTGTTTGGTTAGCAGTGCAAAGTCTTTTGCGGAGCAGCTCTACTGGCAAATTTTCTTGCACATCATTCTTAAAACGATTTTCAAGGAGAATTCGACGGCATTCGACATCATAGGCGAAGGCTGCTTTCCTGATGTATTCCTCTGTAATGCCACAGATCACATGCGATTTTTTGTAAGCCTGTGTGTGACAAATACGTTCTAGATATTGCGCAGCATCACATCTTGTTGCTAAAGTAAAAATAGAAATCAATAGTCAAAATAAATAAACCTTTCAAATGAAATTTAAAAAAAAGAAAATTATTTAATGGTAAGAAAATGTGATTTCAAGAAACACTATGACATATTCTTTCACTAAAAGCTACACATAATCGTCTTTGCCGGTCCAATTTCTTTTATTTTATTTTTTTGCCAGTTTGTACATTTAATTTATTTTTTAAACTTGAAATTGATCAAAATTTTACATTTCAATCCATTGGATATGGATATAATAAAACAACAAGTTATTCCACTCAATCTATTCATACAAGGCTAACAGCCGACCAGAATCCATAGTACAACTTTCAAACAAGCCTGTCAAAAACTCACATCGCACAGAATCCTATTGTCTTTTTGGACATTTACTTACGGCCCGTAAATTATAGCGGAGCTCCCGCGCGGGCCAAAGGCCCGCGCGAGCGGAGCACCATACTTAAGAAAAAATGGTAATGCATCGAGTCTATTTTCGATGGTTTTTACACAGGTATCCCAAGCGTACGTCCGACGTCCGCGCCCATCGCGATGCTGATTGGCTGTTACATTTCGGCGGGAACAAAAGTGACGCGCGCGCCAAATAGCACTAGACCAACAAAGCAAAGTTTTCTTTTATCTTAAAAAAGGCAAACAAACAACAACAAAATACTACTTGCTAATAGCACAGCTTTCATTAATTCAAAATAACAACGGAGAAAGATGAACTTCGAAGAACATAAAGAGAGTTCTGACCGAAGAAGAACATAAACTTGAACGACACAAAAACGAAGAAATTATACTAAAGAAAAGCAAAAGACTGATTCCAAAAGATCAAGAAAACGTATTTGTAGATAACTTCGTGGAAGAATATTAAAAGACTACAGCAATTCAAAACAAATTGATAAAGAAGCGACCTTGTTTGTTATGAAAACTGTCTTCAAATTGCTTCCCTCGGCACAGTTTATTGAAGGATTTTCAAGCTTGGCAGTTGAACTATGAACAATGTTTAATCCATCAAAATTCAAGTACATAAGCTTACATCTATTCGTCAAAATATGATCAATGTCATTGAAGAAAGAAAACCTCAAGAAAATAATCACCGATAAAGTAAGTTCAAGTGTTTTTATTATCCATGGTTCAAGATTATCATTTGTTTCAAGTTTTTGCAATTGAGAGACAAAACTCAAAAATTAGTTCAATCTTCAACTCGTTTCGTCGTAGTTTTCGTGTAAAAGTACGTAGGGACTGTTTTGCAGTCTAAATTAGTTCAATCTTCAACTCGATTTGTCATAGTTTTTGTGTAAAAGTAGGGTCTGTTTTGCAGCCTAAATTAGTTCAATCTTCAACTCGTTTTGTAATAGTTTTACCTCATAAACGGAAAACATCAAAGATGAATTGAAATACAAACATAATTTAAAATTGGTTGAATAACTTCTGTTTATTTAGCAATATTAACTATTTTATGCTTACTAAACGAGCTTTTTTAGCAGTTTTTACTTCAAAGTCGTTAAAGTTTTTTTTACAGAACAAAATGATGTTTTACACAAAGTTTTTCATAATAAAATACCTTGTTTTAAAATCCTTGTCTTTTCAAATCGATCTTGTGTTGGTAGAACTTATAATTCTTGAGGCGTTTAATTCCATTTCAAAATAACTTTTTGTTTTGTTTTATGATTTGCCATGACTACTTTTTAATAAATCTAATACGATGAAAAGGTTTAACCTTTTCTATCCGGAATCCTAACTAACTTTGGAAAATAAAAGAAGGTAAAAAGCGGCCGTAAAACGACTGTTCAGCCAAAGCACTTTTTCAAGGCGTTATCAAAAGCAAAATAAGCTTAATGACTTAAAAATAAAAGGGATAATAATAAGGCTATTCACACTTTCGTTTGGGAATCGTATTTTCCATCAAACACATTTCTGAACACTTTTTTGTCTGAACAACACTATTGACTGAAGTGACAGTTGAAAATTTGAGAAAAAGATGAAAAAGTGCATAGAATGAAAACGATAACCAACCTAAGAAAAAGCAGTGGAATTTATTACAATTTTTTTACTTACATTAAATCAATTTCCATTCATGAATTGTCCATTAACATGCTTTTATCGGACTTTTTTCAATGAGAAATCTCCGTCCCTCGTGTAAATGACAAACTTTCCTTTCGTGCGTTGCGTTACATGATGGTGTCATCTACATCGATAGCCAATGAGGTTTTTGACATTATGTCAATCAAAAAGAGAGCGAGAAATATCTTACATTTTACTGGCTTTTCCAGGGCTTTGTTTTGATTCTCTCTCCGCGCGCTGAATCTCCGAAAGGTTATATTTTTTGATGAAAAATGCTATATAAATTACAATAAACAGTAAGTTGTATAATAAATCCCTTATTAGATATTTTCTTGGGTATTACGGGCTGGCATTTTACTCATTGCTTGCTGATTAAACGTACGCAACTCGTAAAATATCAGCACGTATATTATACACAAGAAAATATCTAATAAGTGGTATTTACATGCACATATTGATGTTGTAAGAAAAAATTAAACTGGGAGCTCCGCTATTAGGTATTACCTAATTTGTATATTAGTTCTGATTGGTTGTTTAAACGAATGATTAGATGAAGTTCTGAACGGTTTACAAAATAATCATTTCACTTGTCCGACTTAAGCCGATTTATTACCGAGAACAAAGGGAGTAGGATTACTTAATTAGAGTTATTACAAATTGCAGCTTAACTTATTACACCGCATAACTTAAAACGGCACATTGGGATTTGAACGTCAGTCGCAAGAGCCTTAGATAATGAGCTCAAATATTCAGCTTAAAAAAGAGAAGCTTATAAAAAAGGTTTTTGTAGAAGTAAAGGGTGCAAAATGTTGCTTGGATTACGATGTTAATTTTGCACCCCCTACCTAAGTTTAACCTGTTATTAAAACCCACAAATTATTGGCTCCCCACAAAAAATGCCGATTTTTGACAAATTTGAGCTCAAAAAAGAGAATCTTAGTTATTGACATTATTAAACATTTGATACTGCAAACGTTTAGTCAACATTTCATCTTTGATTTGCACCCCCTACCTAACTGAGATACCTTTTAAAAACTTTTAAAATGTATTTTATTACACGAAGTTGAGCAATTTTGGCCTGTTTTCTTTGTAAATTACCTCATTAAATACGCTTCGCCTGATTGAACTTCGCGCTCAAACAGCAGAAAAGACCCGGATGTGTCCGGGCATTCTGTGCGATGACACAATTTCGTTGCCTTGGCGCCATCGTTGAATTTGACAACAGCTCAACTGGTGACGCTGAGATAAGTACAAGACTGACTAGTGCAACATGCAAATTTTTTGAACTCGCAAATTTCTTCAAAAACCAAAACAATTCGCTACAAATTCAAAATCGCTTTCTTGACAGATTGGTGAGATCCCGCCTGGTGTATGGATGTCAATGCTAGGTAATCACAAAACGTCAAAAAGATCAACTGTACAGTGCATACATCAGACTGCAACGACATGAGATTAGCGGAGATTGGTCGCGTCAGGATGCTACTACATATACTAGGAAAAGTGACGGCGAGGAATGTGAGTTTGCAAAATTACGTCTAAGGAATGAAAGAGTACTGCAAATCTGTTGCACCAATTCAAATTAAACCAGTTACTCATTTCATTCAAAATCAAAAAAGAAATTGGATTGGTCACTGTGTGAGAGCACCAGATGACGACTTCGTAAAACAACTGACTTTTGACGATTATTTTCGGAGCGAGTCGAGAAAATCGGGCATCCTTGACACCACTTGGAGACAAGTGATGACAGCAGTTAAAACTGAACACAATTTAAAACCAGACGAAGAACTACAACTTTTGATGGCTTCAAAATGAAACATGGTATTCTACAGATGCCAACCACAATGTCTACAGCAAACATGTTCGCTGAAGATGTGGAATGAAATTGATTGATTGATTGACCAGTCACGGCCTCGTCGGCTATTTCATGTACGACTCGACTTCGTGGAATAATAATTCATCGCCAACTATTCCGGACTTCCCGCCAGTCATCGACGCCAGCGGATACCATGCGTAAAATAGAAAGTAAACACCGATTCGGGAATCCAAGATAGAATCAAAATCGATTGTACAAAACTAAGTTAAATACGATTCTTTAAGTCAATTTAACACCAAAGGATATTGAAGCAACTATCAAACTGTAATTCTGAAACATTTGTGGAGTTCAATGTTATAAAATTGGTCATTTACAAGCGAAAAAACAACGACATGTCGACGATTTGAGGAAAGCCACAGGGAGCCCAAGCTCGCTCAGGCCCGCACTCGATGAAACCCAACTTTCTTGCTACGGTTTGCCTTTTCTTTAACAGCAATCCCATTAAACTCTATTGTAAATAAGAGCTGGGAAAACAAGCTTCATTTTGGTATCAAACATGTCTTAGTTTGCGAAGAATTTCCAACGTTATTGCATCACAAAGTACCTCTACTTGAAGGAAGGATTGCAAGTATATGGCGTTTTAAGAACGTCAATTCAATTTGGAGCTTTTTCAAAGTTAAAAAGGAAAGGTAAAACCTCGTTCGATCGACGACAAATTACACACAAGCAATGTATGATGTATTTAGTTTATGGAACAGCCACGGTAAATGAGGTAACAAGCTTTGATTTTGAAAAATGATGCTATGAATATCACACTTTTCGTGTTTTTCTTGCAACTTTACAATCTGAAAATTCCTGAATACAGAGCATGTATGGGAAGAAAACAGAAAACCGTCAA
Organism: Metridium senile; assembly: GCA_949775045.1. NCBI lineage: Eukaryota > Metazoa > Cnidaria > Anthozoa > Actiniaria > Metridiidae > Metridium > Metridium senile. The sequence continues at coordinate 5,754,829 of OX459105.1, read as the reverse complement.
CTATCGAAAGGCAGGGTTTATTTTTAATGAATAAAGCTATGTTTGGTAAAAATCAAATGCTTTAATGTCATGTAATATATTTCCAGTTAGGTAAATTGACAAATCCTTACCGAGAATTTTATAATTCCAAAATAACTTTGATCCTCTATACATTTCTTTGTAAAATCTGATAAAATTATCTACCGCTTTCATGTTGCACCGCTAACTTGTGAGTGGGCGCATGGCCGGAATAGTTGGCGATGTTTTAAGTAGAAAGATGTATGATAGTTTAATAAATACGAGCTGGACCACTCTCGGATAAAGCTATCTAGAGAACCCAACCAGATGCCTGAAGGTCTTAACAGGGTCGTGTCGAGGGATGTTTTCTCGTGATTAATCCCGATTATTTACACAAAAGTTTGATCCCTGATCCAACAAAAAATGTTCTGATCCATGAATTATTCATACGATCCCGTTCCCTCTTCTGTGATCCCTGATCCAGCTGATTCGGACTATGTGATTCCCGATCCCAGGCGTTATCCATGATCCCACTAAACATCATTACAACATCATAGCGATGTATGTGCTTTGTGTTTTACCTTGATTTTTGTGATTTAAGATCACATCAACAAGTATCTGACAAATAAGTAATGCCAAATGCCAGTCATCTCCTTCTCGTTTTGATTTCCAGGATGGCGAGAACAAGCCACGTTTAGATACAATACTTTTAAACAACATGTACGCCCCTGAGTTTATCTTTAAATAAAAATGTACAACAAATGTTCATTTGTTAACAAAATAATTTCATGACATCTTGAAAAAAAATTGCATATCTATACATGAATATTCTGGTCACTCTTGAGAGGCACAACAAACTATTTCTCTGTAACGTATTTATAGGCGAAGCAGTGAGATATTGTCGGATCCTCTGGTAGGAGGCAATTTGAATCTCATTTTCACGACAATCTAGTTAAGCTGTTGATCAATCACACAAGAGATCCCTGTGGTGCTTTTGGCAGTTAGGGAGGAGAGGCTGTACTCGATAGCAAAGTTTGTTATGTAGTACCAAAAAAACCTTTGAATTAGAAATTAGAAATTAAAAAAGGCCAACCAAACCGGCAAAGTGACCATTGAAAAATTGAAATGATAAATAATTGTTCCTACCCAGGGCTCCGACAAATTAAAGTCTCGGGCTTTGCATCTTGCTCACCACGAAGTACGTTCATATAGAGATAAAGTTTGTCGAGCTTCTTTAACTAGGGTAATACATGTAACATTATGTTGAGAAACATTACCTTTGCATAAAGCATCTTGATGATGATAAAAAATTCCACGGCGCCGTTCTCGTCGCGGTCAATCAATTGAACAAATGAGTCAACTTCGTCTTCGTCAAAGCCATCTAGCATACTATTGCATCTATCCAATAACATCCTCAAGCGTTTAAACATTCCTTTTTTGGCAAGCAGACGCTCCAGAAGGGCTATGGTCATTTCCAAGGAAATGCGTTTGCGATCCTTTTTGGGGACAGGCCAATATAGAAGACGTTTTTCAGTTTCTGAGATACACGCTACAATTTTCTCCTTATCACTATTTTGATATGGATATGCAAGATGCTTGCAAGCTCTCCCTATCATCATTGCTACAAGAACATTGCAATAGACTTCTATACGACGCCTTTGGTCATACACTAATTCTTCCCTGAAGCTTTTATCTACAATTGGCTTTCGAAGGGTCTTCTCAATCGCTACAATATGTGCATTTGTGACACCCTTTCCAATATCCATTACAACCAATTTATCTAATAGCTTTAGAGAATGTTTAGCGATTCGGGGACATTTTAGAGATGGCGATCCAAGTCGTGCTAGCATCTCCAGAGTGTCCTTGCTGTTACTTCCATTTGCCATGGCATGGTCTTCAATAGATGGTAGAAACTTTGTAAGGACAAAGCACTCCAATCGGTCTTTCTCTGTACCCCGAAAAGCTGCAATGTCTTGTAGAAACGTATCGAAATTGGCCAAGACTTTAGTTACTAGAAAACAATGCAACATATATGCTTACAATAATAATTATAGAATGCATGAATAATTAATGAGAATTTTATAAAAGAAATCACGTCCGTGACAAGTTCTGTACATCTCATATAAATCTCGTCCTGATTTGCATAAGTTTCAATTTGAATTTTTCAACTTGAATTTTCTTGGTCAGATTTATTTTGGACTTTCATAAGTGGATATTCATTAGTGCCCGATCTGTATGCGATATACAACGGCTCGTTTTCGACTCGCTTTTGTATATCGCATACGGATGGACCGCTTTTATTACTCGTGCCCAGGCCTATGGCCGGCACGAGTCTTAAAATGCAACGCGTGTTTTTAGTCGGGCTACGGGAGAGGCCCGACTCTAGCTTTACCTTTTTTCCAATCTATGTATCTATCACGTCGCGTTTGGGATCACATGGTCCGAGCACATGGATATTTGATTTCTCGATGGAAGTATTCGCGAATATTCACAGTACTATATATTCTTTGTTCAACTAGCATCAATTCGATCAACAAAGCAGTTCTTCAGATAAGAGACAGAAATAAGAAAACTTTGATTTTCATACTACCCATCCATTTTGTTTAAAGCAACAAGAATACTACCAGTATGCCTTTCATGGAAAGGGGGTGTTACTACCATCACAAAATGGCCTATTGGTATGGGTGGGTAGGTAGGGTAGGGTGTACACCCTATCTCAGAACAATTACCTAAGAAATATACACAGTATTATTATTCAGGACTTAAAAGAACCAGTTTCTAGAAATCAAAGTCCAAACGAAAGTCCAGTCCAGGTTTAAGCACATGCCACTCTAGTTTTTAATTTAATTTAAGTTTTTTTTACAGAAAGACACTTGCTTTACAATATTTTGTAATGTATCCTAAATATTAGCCCTGCTTCTCCTTTACAGACAAAAAAAAATTTAAAAGCAACAAATAGCACCATGGCTCAGCTCATGATTTTGTTCATTTATATACATGATAACTCTTTGCCATCAAACAACAAGGGCGTTGTAATGTATTTTATTGTCAGTCAGGCATAACAAGGACTCCTGAGTTACTCAATCACACCAATTAAGGCACGAGTAAACACTTCCTCAAAGCGTCTAGTTGTATAATAATATACTATGTGATATTTATCTATATATTTATTTGTCTCTCGACGTAAAATAAAGACATATTTACCCAACTCAAGTCCAAGATATTCTTACCGTTCAAGTTGTTTCTGTGATCCTGATTTACTATAACTCTCGCCCTATTACCAATAGCATAGTGGCCATTTCCACCATGGACTTTCACTTGGTAAGGTAGTTTCTTTCTTTTAGGTGGATAAATAATATCTGTCAAAAGAAACAGAAAACGTTCTCTGTCAATTTAGCAAATCGAATGTGGTTTAGCGTTGTCTGTACTCTTATCGACAACGATATTCGTCATGACAATGGTCAAAATGTTGTGGACTCACGACGCCCAGCTTTCAACCATTCTGCCCATGACTGATCTACTAAAACTTCACAAACCTAGAAGAACACTGCGTTCTGGAACTGATCATCTGAGAATGGAAGAGCCACTATACAAAACCAACCATCACAAATCTGTGATCTTTACTGAATGTATCGCACATTCACAAGCACTCTTATTTGTTTGATGACTTAATGGTGCAAAGGAACGGCAGAATTTTATTGCTTAATATGTTATTAGTGTCTAGACTATGCGGAAACATTAAACCTTACCTTAGTTGTGTTATATTGTTGCATAAATTTATAAAATAAAGTTATTTAGCTCTCCAATGCTATAAAGTATATGAGTAAATCAATGCTAAGACTAAACCTTCATCGTCTGTAGTGTCTGTAGTGGTCCCTCCTTCTTCATGGACAGGCATGTTAATAAAATGACTGTATGCACCTGGCCCTGGTGTCTCTACCAAATAACGAGGTATATCAATAACGAAATTCCTAATATGCAAGCCGGGACTTGTCAGTCAGTAATATGTAATGACGTAATGATTCATCGATCAATTAGTGCTGATATTGACCCTGTTAAACGGCTGATATATATTGTTGAGATATTTTTTTTTATATCAGAACAAGCTTGATATATTACTAAGCTAGTGTATAACTTCAATGTCAGATATAGTTTAGACAAATTAATAAAATAGTTATTCTTATATATCAGCTGACATTCAGATTGATCGAAAATATTTATAAAATGCAAAAATGTTATTCGTTTGCCTTGAGCAGTTTTGGATAAGTTTCTTCTAAATAGTCGAGTTGACTAAATGCCTATTGACTTTCAGAATTAAATATTATTTAGTCTTTAAAACTAAGCACCACCATCAAAACGAGCAAACAGAAATATATACTTTTGGAAAGTTTTATTGCTATAAATATAATTCAAGTGGAGCTATTCGGAATCAAGATTTGTATGCGTTCAGTGAACTGTTTCCTTGCTAGTCTCGTTGTGGTGTTTTTACACTTCCTACAATAGACTCATTAACGACTTCAAGCTTTCCGCTAACACAATAGAACGATTTCGCATAAGTGTATTTTACATGCTAATGAGCTGGATGGTAAAATAGCATGTAAATGAGGGGTACACACGTGCGTGGCTTTACGATCTGACAAGATGGGATTAAAGTAGACATTTTTGACATTATCGTTCTTTTTGGATCCCGTGCGCTCTAAAACAAAGAAATTTAATTATTTTTCCGTGGAATGTGATTTTCTTTGTTAATAAAAATCCCTTTGTTTAGCGCGCGGACTCGGAACATTTTATCGATTGCAATATGTCAAGCAAATATATTTTCTGTTGGTTTATATATTTTTTATTTCAGAAAATATTGATACTTTTTGCAACTACTACACATCACTATGAAGAGCAATAATTATGATTTATACACATGCTTCAAAAAAAATGTTAACCTTAATTAAACAAAGAAAACAACATTCCACGGAAAAATAATTGACACTCTTTGTTCCAGAGCGCACGGGATTCAAGATTAGTGGTGAGGCTAAACAAAGGGATTTTTATTAAGAAAGAAAATCACATTCCACGGAAAAATAATTAACTTTCTTTGTTTTGGAGCGCACGGGATCCAAAAAGAACGATAATGTCAAAAATGTCTACTTTAATCCCATCTTGTCAAATCGTATCAGCCAAGCACGTGTGTACCCCTCATTTACATGCTATTTTACCATTAGCATGTAAAAATACACTTATGCGAAATCGTTCTAATGACTAACACCTACCCACGCATCAACAACAACATTACCGACGAACCAGACACATAAATAACACCGCTGTCTTTTCATTTTCTTTACTCTGAAGATGACTTCCGCTCAGGTTGTCGAAACGTCAGACATCAACACCATCAGTCTTTCTCAAGACTACACCACCCCGGACGATCATGCCTCATCTACATACTTTTGAAATTCTCATAACTCCTCAAGAAAGTGACATTTTTGCCTCAAACATTTTACTTTGGTTGGTGTACTTCTAATCTATAATTTTGATTTAGTGTTCAATTGAAATATGAATTAAAAAAATTGCGATATTCCCAGTAATGTTGATCGGAATGTTTGAACCCAGTTCGATTCGATATCCACTGGCAATATTGGACGCGTGTGCATTTTGTGTTTCTTTGTGTTCACGTTTCAAAACGAAAAGAATACAACACAAAATAGATCAATTATGTCAAGATAAAAAAAAAAATACGGAAAAAGCACACGAAATATAGCCTTAGTTGAGAACAATGCAAAGAAACTTATAACGCGTATTTTCTGTCATGTTTTTGATGTCCTGAATCCCAATAAGTATTTATTTTCCTTTTTTATACTATCTTAGCTATAATTATCAAGGAGTACCTTGTAATAGAGTACTGAGTTGTATTGCATCGATACTTTCAAAGGTTTGTAGAATCTTTTCATGGATCATTACATCCAAGTATTTTGGATTTTGAACAGCTTCATCCAGCTCAACATCATCCAACAATGTTGGGCCCGTTCAAACAGGGCTTCACGAGGCTAACAATTTGATTCTAAATTACGAAGTAGTTTTAACTTTAAACCAAGTTGTTAATTCACTTTTCAATTGTTATTTAGTTCAGATTATTGCTTAAGTTATTAGTGTCTAGACTATGCGGAAACAATACGTTATTACGTTAGCTGTGTTATATTGTAGCATAAATTCATGAAATAAAGCTATGTATTATTTAAACTGTAAATAAAGTTATTATTATAATCATTATACTAAGAAGTGCTAATGGGTTCAAATATTTCCTGTAGCAGAAGCAAAACCTTTATATTGTGGTAAATAAATACAAATGCAACGACGCTCTTCAATGCTATAAAGTATGAGTAAATCAATGCTAAAACTAAACCTTCATCATCTGTAGTGTCTGTAGTGGTCCCTCCTTCTTCATGGTCAGACATGTTAATAAAATGACTGTATGCAGTTGGCCCTGGTGTCTCTATCAAATAACGAGGTTTAGTATATACATGATTCACAACCTCATAAGAACGCGCGCTCTCATTGGCTAGCTATCTCGGAATCTGAGACCATATTCACTGCTCAAGCTCGGATACCGCTCGGATATTGCTTCTCGGCAAAATGGCGTCTCGTTTTGCAACAATTACCGATGAAGAAATTGAAAAAATTCAACAAAACGCAATTCCACAAAACACAAAGAAAGCTACAAAGTTTGGTTTAAGTGTTTTTCAAGGTAAAACGGCATTTTAAACATAAAAAAATTCAACGTTCAACGTTCAACGTTCGTGCGCCTTGTCACGCTTTGTAATGTTATGTAATAAATTTCTTAATTTATAGAAACATTTTTGTTTAATTTTTTTTTTTTTGTTCGGTTGTGAATCATGTATATACTAAAACAAAGACTCGCCGCTCGGTAAATATTCATTGATAAACACTTCGCCTTCGGCGAATAATTGCTAAATATCAATAGCGAAATTCCAATATGCAAGCCGGGACTTTCCCTTAGCGTCAGTTATACGTAATGACGTAATGATTCAAGTAGTGCTGATATTGAGTTGTTTAATGTGAATAAATTTGGTTGCGAGTTGACCCTTGCGAGTTGACACAGCTCAAAGAAGTCCACTCATGTCCAGTACTGGCCTACGGTTTCACCTCTCTTTCCTCCTGTGTCCTTGTCTTTTAAGGATCCCTACGAGATCCCTTGACTGTTCCATGTCCTCAAGTGAACATAACCTTTGTCCCAACGTGTATCTCATATCCCCTTGTACCCTAGGGGATGTCCTTAAGGGATTTCTTACCTATACCATGCATCCCTTGCATGCACCGCGTGTCTCTACTATCCCCTTGTCCCCTAGTAGATATCCCTAAGGGATCCCTTACCTGTCCCCTGTCCCTTGCATGTACCACGTGTCTCTATACTATCCCCTTGTCCCCTAGTAGATATCCCTAAGGGATCCCTTACCTGTCCCCTGTCCCTTGCATGCACCGCGTGTCTCTTCTATCCCCTTGTCCCTAATAGATATCCCTAAGGGATCCCTTACCTGTCCCCTGTCCCTTGCATGCACCGCGTGTCTCTACTATTCCCTTGTCCCCTAGTAAATATCCCTAAGGGATCCCTTACCTGTCCCCTGTCCCTTGCATGTACCACGTGTCTCTATACTATCCCCTTGTCCCCTAGTAGATATCCCTAAGGGATCCCTTAAATTTAATAAGGTCATGCAAATAAAGTTTATCAATCTATCAGTGTAGATACTCATGGGGTAGGTGTAGGGAAGGAAATCAGTCAGTGTAGATACTCAGGGGATAGGTGTAGGTAATGAAATCAGTCAGTATAGATACTCAGGGGATAGGTGTAGGTAATGAAATCAGTCGGTGTAGATACTCAGGGGATAGGTGTAGGTAATGCAATCAGTCAGTGTAGATACTCAGGGGGTAGGTGTAGGTAATGGGATCAGTCAGTTTAGATACTCAGGGGGTAGGTGTAGGTAATGAAATCAGTGTATTTCAAAATAAACCAATGAATAAAACATTATGAACGAGCCGACTGAAAGTGCTTGGTATGGTTATCTGGTGCGTTAAATTGAGTTATTGCGGTTTGTAACAACCAGCTCACAAGGTGACTACAACATAACATTGCAAGCAGATTTTGTAAATTCTTTCAACTAGTTCGTATCTCAAAAAAAATTCATCAACATATTTCTGAATTTTACATATTTGTTACTTTAAACGTTTAGAGTTCTAACGGTATATTCGAAATGTTATATTATAACCGCGTTTGCAGTCACAAGCCGATGTTCCTAGAATGGTGCGTATTTCCGGATATTTTGTTCTAGTGTTTCTCGTGAAATAATCGATTTCATTCCATGAAACTTCATGCGGAAGACCACGTTCAAGCCTGGTTCACACTAGCGACATAAGCATAAGCAACATACGCATGCTCAAGACAAGTATTAGAGCAAAGCCCAACTGAGTCCGCGTATGTTTTTTATGCTTATGTCACGTGAACCAGGCAGAAACGTATAGAACTGATTTCTACCACTTAAGAATAACAATAAACAATCATTGAAAGTACAAGTGGTACCTCTATTAAGCGGTCACCATCTATTAGGCGGCCACAATAAAAAGTCCCAAATCTATTCCTATACCTATTCTATACCTCTACTCAATGGTCACCCTCTATTAGGCGGCCACTTTGGAAAGTCCCGATGGTGACCGCATAATAGAGGTTCCAATGTATACTGTCTAAATTTCTGAATCATAACTGTAAAATTGAATGAGCAATTTATAGTTTACTTTATAATTTTACATATTTAGAAATATTGGTGAGATTTTGTCGACGACGGAGATATATGTTAAAATAATGACCAAAACCGATTACAACTGGTTATGTTGGAGTCGCCTTAAAGGATGCTGACTCAATCAATACATATTAATAACGTACTGTTATTTTAAGAGGCTTCAAATTATATTTTTTGTAAATCTGAAAACCGAAGCCTGAGTTTATCTTAGTACAGTAGGATTTTGAGCTATATCCGTACGTACAAGAATTGGCATACATCTTACTACGATCAGAGTACAGCCAGCTCCTATTGGATTGATAGCCATACTTGAACCCAACAAGATCACCGTACTGTATTGGACTGCCTTCAGCTCCATTTCTAGCGAAGATCTGAAATTTGGCTTGATTCCAAGCTAGCCAATTCTTTTTGGGCCATGCGTTAACTCCCAAATTCCAACTATCAAAATCAAATGAGAAAGGTATAGTTTAGTGTTATTAGTATGTCATATATACATAGTATGTCAGTGTCGGTACCGTGTTCGGTGTATTTTTTCAGATAATTATCACTGCTGGTAGAAGTTTTTTTTCGTGTAAAAATAAGCAAAAAAGGGGGAAATGACATCTATCACATGACAGTTTCTAGCGATGATAAAACTTATCCTAGAGCAAATGGTACTACCTATAAGCCCTTAAACATACATTTCTGTTTTTACGATTTGTGAAGTATCATAAAACAGTAAACATATCGAATGTTTTATTTTTTATTTTATTATAAATCAATATTTAAACAGGGTAGCTAGTTTAGCATAGTTCATTTAAATAGAGCCCAGTTCAATTAAATATTTATTTGTGTCTTTTAAGTGAATTTACAGCCTTAATTTATAAGAAAAATATTCTTTCTTTAATAATTTAGAAAATTGCAAATTTACAAATTTACAAATTCACGCTCGTTATCAAACAGTTTTAATGTTCAACAAATTATCGTGAGCTTACTCTATCGGTGTTTATTTTCCTGAGGTTTTCTTCTCTTCAATGACATTGGTCATATTTTGACGAATAAATATAATGTATGTACTTGAATTTTAATGGATTAAATATTGTTCATAGTTCAACTGCCAAGCTTAAAAATCCTTCAATAAACTGTGATGAGAGAACCAAGTGATTTGAAGGCAGTTTTCATGAGAAATAAAGTCGTTTCTTTTTCAATTATTTGACACTCCCGTAGTCTTTATTCTTCCACGAAGTTTAATCTACAGACATGTTTTCTTGGTGATTCAGTCTTTTGCTTTTTTTCAATTCTCTGACACGTCTTTTTGAATGTTTGTCTTTCTCCGTTTATATTTTAAATCAAAGAGAGCTCTGGATTATATCAGCAGGTTGTATTTTGTTGTTGTTTGTTAGACTTTTTTGTCGATAAAAGAACAACACATCTTCTAAAATTTAAATCAAAACCTACTTTCGGGCTCTGCTATCATATTTCGGCGCACGCGCCACTTAAAATATTGCCGAAATGTAAACAGCGAATCAACATCGCGATGTTTGTACATTCGGTCGTGCGTTAAATTTGGGCTTCATGTCATTTCAGTGGTGAAATATGAAAAATCGACTCCATGCATTTACCATTTATACCAAGTATATTTAGTGCTCCGATTGCGTGGGCCTTCGATCAGCCCGTGCGGGAACTCCGCTATCAAAACACGATAACACACAAATCAAATTAAATACGCTAAATATAAACCACAACGCTTATGTCTTGGTTTAACTGACACAAAATATATATAGCTATACAGTTATCAAAAATATTGTTTTTTTAGGTGTGCTTCTCCCTCCACCTTGATCCGCTCCTTCCTCTTTCCTCTTATATTAGTTTTAGTATAGTATGATAAGCAGTTTTCAGAATACATCAAGAGTTTTTAAGGTGGCTGACTACTATACGAAAAACAAATCAGAATTTATTATTAGAAAGGTATTTCATAGGAAATTTAATGGTGATTCAGATGAAAAAGAGAAAAATGGGGTGTCCGAGCTCGTTTCTGAGATATTGGACCTCGAATAGTGCCCACTCTGCAAGTTTTCGAACGAAAAATGGCAAAAACTGCGCTTGGAACCAAATAATCCACAACATAAAAACTAAAAAAGCTGTGGACGTATTTTCTTCAGAAAATCTTATGTGAGGATTGTTCTCGAGATCTGTTAAATAATTAATAGGAAATATGTCCGAGTAAGGTGAACAAATATGTAATATCTATGCTCATAAAGTCCGAAATCGAGCGTAAACGAGCATTTGTATTAGCAGACACAGTATTTTTTTTATAGTTGTAGAAATGACAACTTTCTTAAAGTTTGTCAAAACAACGATTTTTACCTGTTCTTCCTGAATATCAAAAACAAATCATAGGGTCCCGGGCGAATTTTTGAGTTTTAAGAGAAAAACGAGCCTAAAATCAGCTTTTTCCACCATTTTGACTACTCTGCCAGTCCTGGGAACGGGAGAATTACAACGTTATTTCTGATTGGATGCATTTTACCCAATCCAATGAGCTGTTCCTTTTGAACTTACGCCATCTTGTCACGCAACACTCGTGCGATGTTGAGGGAAAGTTTGTCATCTACTCGAAGTATTTCTTTTTCAAAAACGTCCCTTAAAACAGGTTTATGGATTATTTCTCAAAGGCAATTCACTTTTCTGTAAGTAGAAGCTATAATAAATGTCGCTATGTATCATTTCATGTGTTTATTGTTTTGTTTTAACTAATTTTCCATCGTCTTTTTGACATATTTCTACTTTCATATCCATTATTTTTTCGAACAAAAACGTGCTAAAAATTGTCTTTTCGACAGAAAATGCCTTTTATATAATGCTTATGTTTTCGTTTTATTTCACTAATGTTGTGCAATTGTTATTTGGATAGTTTTGAGTCCTATTTTGCCGTTTTTCGTGAAATGGGAGTTTTGTAATTAAAACTGAGAATCGCTAGTTCGGCCACCTTTGAAGTTCCTTTTACTTTTATAAATTCACATATCAAGGTGAAACAGATCCCTTTCAAATGACAGCATATCTAAATCATGATAATGGCTGTTAAATTGCTTAACGCTTTAAAATATACGGCACAAAAATGAATGTTTGGTTTCGCTGTATCTCTACCGTGACTCGATGTCGTATGTGCGCGAAGTCACGCGCAGTTTTCTAGTTTTTGTATAGTAGTCAGCCACCTTAATTTGTAGTAGCAATGTACTTACGTTCCATAACAAGTAGTTGAACTCGATCTTTGGCAATAGAAATACCGAGTCTCACCATACCTAGGGAACGACATCACCACATAATCACCACCTTCAACTGCGTCACCGTCGTTTTTACCGAGAGCTCTTATACGAAAAACTACTCTTGGGCAGGAGGAGAACTTGGAATTCCGCATGATAGGTCCTCCAGGGCAGGTTGACGTGGTGCAATACGATGATTTAGAACACTGCACCCAGTAAGGCTTTCCACTAGACCGGGCAAGTTTAAGAGCAATGAGGTCGCCGCTGAGAATCATGGGAAATCGACGGCCTGTGTAAAACCAAATAGTGACATATAAGTACAATACAATACAATACAATAAAGATTTATTCCAGATGCAACTAAATAGATACATATACAAAATATAAAAGCTGAATAGAGCATGCGAAACACTACTAAAATAACAAAAAAGGGCATCTAGAAAGGAAGTTAAGAGGTTATCCCTAATGTAAAAACTCTCTAAATGACAAACAAATATACGAGCAAAGCTACAAATATACGAATAAATGGATAAATATATAGTAGAATGTCAAGAAATAATAATAATAATAATAATTTTCATCTAGGCCCTACATATATACATACATACATACATAAAATTTAAATAAGAAATATAAACAAGTAAATTAAAATGATAAAAATATAAAACTATCTAAATGCAGTTTTAAAATTTCTAAATTAAAAAAAAAAAAAACGACCTAAGGTAATTCATGTTTCAAGCTTTTCTAAATGTAATTTGAAAATTCCTCATTTGAAAAAGTACAACCTAAGATAAGTTCATGTTTTCAAGCTTTTTGAAAATATTTAAATAAATGGATACATCAGTTAATAAATATGTAAGTATGTAATATGTAGGTAAAAAATCAGTTGAACTTAGTTGAAGCCTAGATAATAATTATATAAGTTACTCTTTAAGGCGGATAGGCTGCCTGCTTCTACTAGATAAGCAGGAAGGTTGTTCCAAGCTTGTACACTTATGTTAAAAGGAGTATAGAGGATATAGGTATGAACATCATTGATATAAATAATAAATAATAATAAATATAAATAATAATAAATAAAGATTATAACTTTACCCATTCACACACTAGGACATTTTTACTTTCAAAATCCGGCTTTCCACTAATTTGTATCTAACGACTCATTCCGATTTCCTCGAACAAATAATATTTTTATTCTCCCCGCAAGCTATTTAATTTCTAGCTTTCTCTTAAAATGTCTACTTACTTTTCGTCAGTCCAGACCACAAAGATTCCACAGGATTCACTTTAATCGTACCAGTGCCAGTCAGAGTCATCTTAGAATTGGCAAGATGGATGGTCCCTGCATTAGACATGTAGGCCAGTCCTGCCAAGAGAAAAACACCAAAAACTGTTTTCATTTCAATGCTTGTTTACAGTATATCAGTCTTGAGTGGCTCAGAGTGATAGTGACTTGGTAGGTACAACACAGTCGTATTTGTAGCACTTGAAACAGGAAGTTACAAAGCCTCTCTTACTATGACCATTAGGTTTGAATCCGGGGGGAGTCGATATCATGGTAGGCTAAATATACAAACAGAATTGAATAATACAATTGCACAAAAGAAGAATTCGGTAAACTCTAGTAGCAGTAACTCCGAGGAATACAAATTATACGTTGAACAGTCAGGAGTTAAATATTTTTAATTCATTTGAAAATAACGATTAGATATTCGATAGTGAAGGTGTTATTATCAACTATAATATTTGCGTCGTTTTCTTTTTGCTTTTTTGCGTCTTTGTTTCTTTGCGTTCTTGCTTCTTTTTGCCTTTCCTTTTTGCTTCTTAGCTTCTTTTTGTCTTTGCACAGTACTATGTACTGACTAGATTACCCTGTTGAAATTACAATGTTATTATTATTTTGCGGCTTTTTGTCTTTTTGTTCAGTTTTGCATCTTTGTGTCTTTGCGTCTTCTTGTCTTGCGCAGTCTTGCTATAAGCACTTTGATCAAGAAATACTTATGTATAGTACATGATCCATTAACCATTATATTAATAATATAATTAAGGATATTTGGTATATTAAAGAAGGACTTTTTGTGCTACGCTTGGTAAGGACTAACTTCACATTCGACCCCCCTGCTCCCAGCCAACAGTCCACCCCTAAGATCACTGAGCGAAACGTTAATCGGCACGTCACTGTTGGATTCAATGTCGTAATTAGGTTAACAATAACATGTCAGTTTTGATGGTTTAAGTGCGTTCAATGGTCTTGATTCTGTCTATTCTTTCTATATTAATAAATATTATGATACTCCTTGACAGAACGTGTTTTGTGGACAAGTTACCAATTGACGACTGTTTACACGGGAAGTCTCTATCAATCTCAGAAATAATACAAATCCTATTTGTTATAAAAATAATATTTAGAAATGTTTTTTTTTAAATGGTTTACATAAGATCCTAGAAAATCGTATGCGATCGATCTGTATCATACCGTAATAGAGGTGAAGGGCTGTTCTCATATATGATCGCAAACAATCGCACTGCATCGCACAAGAAATTAAAGACAGCTGGTAGTTGACATATTATTACACACAATCGCATTAAATCGCACCATTGAGAGAACTATAATTTGCTTATAAATTGAGACATTTCCCAAAAGTAATTCATGATTATTATCATTTTTCATCTCGGCCTCGATGTGTTTCTGTCAAGACACTGCACAACACCTAACAAGAAAGACAAACTACACCACCTGTTACCATTTTAATAGATAATAGGAACTAAACATCTCGCTGCGGAAGCACAGACTTTTTGCAGTCCCCATATGCAAGACAAACCGACATTAAACTAGCTTCCTCATAGCAGGGGCATTAGATTACGACAATGCAAATTAAATTATACAGTTTTATATGAATATCAATATTCTCATGTATATTTGTAAATATGTATATATTGAAGCATATTTTATCTTATTATTCAATGTACCATAATTACTATGTTATATTTACGCAATTCAGCTTTAGCTGCAATGTAATTTATTTTAATAAAACATCTATCCATCTATCCATCCATCATGGGTCCCCTCTAGTAACTATGGCAATACTGAGTCGCTTCTTTAATTGCCTCTATACTGGTACAAGACAAAGTTTATTTATTTAACGGGTTGAACAGCTGATCTATTTTTTATAACTGCAATCTGTTGAAAAAAAAGTATTTTCTCGTTTGCGCATAAATAAAAGATACAAATAAATATATAATTATTTGTACTCCTTCATTCGCTGTGTTCACTCGTATATGTACGATACTTTACAAACAAATCGTAAAAGAAAAAAATATATTTTAAAAACATTAACTGAGAGCTATAAGGAATTACCTAATTTATTATGAATCTCATGCATATGAAGTTTGGTGCAATAAATATGACTTTATTTCGTTAAAATAAACTTTATTAATCAGGGAATTCAAAGCAGGCCTGCAGACAGCCAAACACTAAACCGCAGTTATCCCTGGTTTTGTGTTCGGCTGTCAATTCTGTGACAGGCTAAAGGGAAGAACGTCTGATCGTTTAAATCTGCAACAAAACATCCAGTTTAGGTTTCGCGGCTATTAGTCACTATTAAACACTGGCAAGTTAAGGTGGAGTGGTATTGTTTTCTTTGTATTTGATATTGCTGAGTGAGTAATAATTAAACAATAAAAACTGTTTAATAATAAAAACTGTTTAATAATAAAAACTGTTTAATAGGAGAAGATTTCTGTAAATACCATGTAAATTTCGTTTTTTGCGATTTTCTCTTAAAATATTCAATATTTTTCTTAACTAAAGGCATCATGATTTGTTTCATGTTGAGGGCTACCTATGGTTAGAATATGAGCAAAATCGATTTTTTGAGTGTTGCCGCGTTTGAATTGTTTTTACATAAATCTTCTCTTAAGTAGCAATTTTGATTTATTTTCGTTGTTTGAATGTTTGCGCTCTATTCGTGTCAAATGTGTGATTATAGGATAGTGGGATAAGTTTAACTATATTTTCTTTCTATTGCCATTTATACATGCACAACCAAATTAACTGAATCTTACGCATAATGTATATAGAGTGGTTTTCATTCACCCGTGAAACACACAGATACGGATTTTATCTTCTCGTGTTCAATTGATATCTCACGAGTGAGCGCAGCGCTATGCATCAAAAATTATTAAAAATCTTATAAAATAGAGTTATTTTCACAATGTGAAGATATCACTTTTTCGCGCGGGAGATAACCTGATATTTCACTGAAGTTTATATAATAATTTAGTGAATTACTCTTTAATACACCTTAATTCTATTGTGCTCTTTTGTTGTGATTTGACTATTACACTTTATTAGATAACATATAGTGGTATACCGAGTGATATCAACTAGATAAAAAGCCTATCCTAGTCATGAAGATATTATTGATATCACACATGTGTGATATCACTCTCAACCAACGAAACCATTGTTTGGTAATAAAATATTTTTTTGATTTGTTTCAATCTGTGATATAATAAACAGAACATTACATGTGCACTTGGAGATATGAATTTTATCTTCTCGTGTTGAAAAGATATCCCACGAGTTATCTTATCAACACTCGAAGATAAAATTCATATCTCCGCGCGCCCATGTAATATCCTCTATTTAACTAACACACTTTGTTTCATGGGTTAATGAGAACAACTCTAATGTATTAGAGTGATTTTCCGTCTGTGAGTAGTGCGTAATAGTTGCATATTAGATACGAAGAGAAGTCAAGATTGTGTGCCCGGTTTATAATAAATCAAATCGATCATTACAATCATTTATTCTAAACTGATTAAACCACAAGAAACTGCAGTGTCTATTATAACCTGTTATAACAAATTCTTTGATCGTCATATTCTAAAATCAAATTCCTTTTTATGCTACAATGCGCGCGTGAAGGCTACTCTTGTCTAGTATATACACCTATTTCAATTAACGTTGTCCATCTGGAATGGTTGATCTGAGACCGATAGGAATTGTGGGAGTTCATTAAATTTCAAATACATTTTTTCGAAGGAAGACCATGTCTAAAAATAGACGCTCAATGAGCGCATGGGCTCAATGAGCGCATGCATATGGCCACTGTATAGAAATCGAATTAAAAGTATCAAATATAGATACTAGTAGTTTATAGTCCTTTCATCAGAATATTTAAAATATGTGTAGTGCATAATATTGAAATATTGCTATTTAGGAAATGTAAATATTATGCTAGAAATGATGTGGTATCAGCTATGGTGAGTCTACAGGCCAATTAGGCTTTGGTGCAGAAGCAAGAGTTGTGCAATTATATGAGGGAAAATTGTATTGAGAAGGTTTTCGAACGTAAGGAGCACTGTCAGAAGCGTAATGTTTATATTTTACATGTAATAGAATATATAAGTACAAGAGAGATGGAGTGGATTACATAGAGTGGTAAAGTGTGATAGTCAAATAACAACAAAATAGAGTGGTTTTCATTAACCCGTGAAACACACTTTAGCGTAATGTGCTTTATTACACTTTATTACACTTTAACTTTAACTTTGTGTTTTATAATCATTTGTTCAATAGCACTATTACACATTAATGCACTTTATTACTCTTTCCCTATTACACTTTGTTTCACGGGTTAATGAAAACCACTCTAACAAAATGGATTTAAGGTTTATTAAAGAGCAATACACTAAAGTGTGTTTCACAGTGTTTTCTTTTGTGTCTATTTGACTATTACACTTTGTTTCACGGGTTTAATGTTTTCACTCGAATGAAAACCACTCTAAACCCGTGAAACAAAATGTGCTAATTCAATTGCAATAGTAAGAAAAACATAGAGTGCAAACAATATAACCATGCAACAAGAGGGGGGGGGCGTTAGGAGGGTCTGGATACCGCAATATCGCACAAAAAATGGGCAAATACCGAATACCGCAACTAAATTTATCAAAATACCGATACCGCAACGAAAATTCAAAAATAGCCGTTTTAAATTAATAACTAAGTTTTCATGAAACAATAATATGTTTGTAATGTATCTCTGACCTTTCAGAAGATATCTGTCAGTAGAATAGACAATTATTAAAACGTAGTTCTCGACCAAATCTAGTTTTCTAGTTTTTTCACCGAAACCCAAGGCAGTAAAATGTATGAATACCGCACATCGCATATTATTTGAATACCGCAATACCGCATGTTAAAATAAAAATTACCGTAATACTGCAACAAAAATGACTCAATACCGCAATACCGCAAACCCTTACGACCCCCTCAAACAAGTAGTGCTAATTAGTACTAAATAGTGCTAATTAAACAATAGAAAACAATAGAATTAGCATAAAATACCACTATTTAGTACTATTTATGTTGCACGCTTTTAATATTTGTTTCTTAAAATTCCCAAGTGCTCTATAACTCAACAGATCACTGCTGCCGAGTTTTCTATTTCTTTTATAAAATATTCAGTAGTTAAAATCAAACAAATCGACGCTCCATGCACTGTTGAGTTATAATGAACGCTTCTCAGCCAATTAGAGCGCGTGATTTAAATCAAATATTTTATAAACTCTAATAGAAAACAAAAGCATTTAAAAGTAGGATAAGTACTGGGTTTCACGGGTTTATTAATGTTCAAAAACAACGAAGGTAGAACGTATATATAGACAGACTAGACATGCAATCACAGTTACTAAAAGTAAATGAAAGAACAACTTTGTCTGTGTGCCAGACTTGGCGGTGTTTACATAAAACATGAGCGATAGGATACATGAAGTTCGTGAAATGGGCTTTAAACCCGATATGGAACATGTAAAAATATAAATACATGAAATATATAACTGTAGCTTGGCGTTATTCCTTTCATCGTCCTCGAGTTGTATTTTAAAAATGGCGCCTTCAATAAATTTAATTTATTTTTCCGAACATCCAGCAGTCCGCGGGCAACTATCACAGCCCTCGATTATAAGCCATTCATTAGCGACTTATCTCACGCCTACGTATCAAGTCATTTGGAAATAAAGGTTATATAACCTTACTTTAATTATACTATGATGTAGTTTTGTGTAGTTCAATTGAATTGGTCGTATGTTTGGAGATTTGAATATAAATTATGAGTTTCAAGTCGAAAGTGCGCTATATTTTGCATTACGAATTGCAAAAATAATATCTTTAGGTCTAGATTCAAACGCGATTTTAATCGAAGAAAAATTCTACACAGCCTCGAGTTAAAGGAAAAAATTATCCTTAAACTGAAAAATTATACCCAATATAATAAAAAAATGAAATTTCTATTATCAAAGGTATTTATTTTTAAAATAGAATTTCTACATTGAATCTGAGACTTGAGACTTTAATCTATCAACACAAATAAGTTATATGTACAAGAATGATACATTGGATTTAAGTTCAAAGATAAAATAAAGGGAATTCAAATATTTTATAAAATAGTTTCAGTGCTGGGTGTGTTCGACGCGAAAGTTTCAGCTATTTCGACAGCCATTGGTTTGTTGATTATTAATTGCTGTTATAATACAGGGTTGTTGTCATTATCATCAGCACCAATCTCGCCATAATCAAATTTAAATTTGTTGTTTGCTTTCAACATTGGTTTGTTGACTTCTTCATGCGCTTTGCCAGAACGTTCATTTAAACTTTCATCTCCTTTTCTTCTTCGTCGTCGTCTTCGTCTCCAGCCCTCGCTGAAGAAAAAATATAAAAAAAATAATTAAATAAATAAATAATTAACTAAATAGAAAAATATATCAATAAATAGAAAAATAAAATAAATAAATAAATAGAAAAATAAAATAAATAAATGATTTAATAAATAGAAAAATATGTAAATAGATAAATAAAAAAATAAACAAACAAACAAACAAATAAACAAAACGATTAAATTATTATTTTAATGAAGAAATTAAGCACATTTGCAAAATTAATTAATTAAAGTTAAAAATATCATATATTTATACACTACTATTGACTGGGGTACTCGGCAAAGCATTATGTTTTGTGGTCCCGAGACCACAGATGTTTTACGTTTCTTGTACGTTCAACGACTTTGATACGCGCCCGCTGCGCAGGGATTTTCCCGCTTTGTTATTACCCGGGAATTTTTTTTTTGCACGCTGACGAGCTCGCTGACAGCCGTTGCCGAGGAGATCAAAACTTCTTCACGTTCACGTGATACCTTTTGGCCCAATCAGAGTACGAGAAAAATGAGCTTTTAACAGTTATATTTGTCTTACCTTTCGTGAAGCGTTGTTAGGAGAAGAGCCAATAAAACCAACACAACCAAGGAACGGTTCATTATATGTCTTTTAGAATACTGCAAAAATAACCCAACATTAAACTTTTTAGCAAACTTCAGTGCAATATTTTAGGCAGCATAACAACAAAAACAAAACAATAGCACAAGAAGGAAAAGAAGAAGAAGACGACAACTATAAAAGCGAGATTGCCATTGATCGTGATTTTCATCTTTTAAGACTAATAAATTGGTCGCGCTATATCAGCAGCTATTTTAAAAAATACCAATAGTCCTTTTCAAAGTTCCCTTCAGTAATAATAGTGCAAAGTCGAAGTTCGCGTTGTTGTTCATAGAAAAACTATAATTTATTACGCCTGAAATTAGCGGCAAAATCGAGGATACTGCGCGCACTTGCTATTTTAAAACGCAATTCAGCCCTAACTAGCCTTTATTAAGCTGCTAATGCATCTCAAAACGACTGAATCAACTTTTAATCAACTTAATCCACTTTTTGTTTCTATCGTAAATATAACTATATATAATGCAAATATGTAACTATTTAATATTTGATATATATATAACAAGTGATTATGATCGGCTACCTATCTTAGGCTAACCAATATGGTTATTATAGGTAGCATGTACCTTTATTCATGTAAACATTTTTTTGACATTTAAATTAACAAATGTATGTAAGGTACTAAATAAACAGATATTGTATTGTATTGTATTGTATTGTATTAAGTTTCTAACGTTTAAAAACGTTCGACTTTTGTGGAATGTCAAGCAAAAGTCTACGAAACTAGACTCTAAAAAAGTACCGACTTAACGCGAAAACGAGTTGATGTTCGATGGAGAAGTGTTAGTCGCGAGTAAATAAAATAGAGACCAAAACAACATCTTTAATTTCATTGCAAATTTTGCGTAAAAGTAAGAACTAGTTTTCAGTCAAGCAGTTACTTACCGGTGCTGGAGTACGTGTTTGTCCGAGCTGCAACAATTCTGAACTTTCCCTTCGCTTTAATTCGCTCTCTTTTATAGTACACTCATTTTCAATTGCTTTTGTTTGCCTTTCAAAAACAGCTATTCAGTTTACGTTCCAGTGAACTCGGGCTCTTTGAACACTTGTCCTTTTGTAATTTTCTTTTTTCAAAGGCCTAGACATAAGGTTATATAACCTTATTTACTAAGCTTATTATGTAATTTTTTTGTAGTTAATTGGCCGTATGTTTTGAAATTTCGAGTAGAAAATGCGCTATTTTGCATTTTTAAAACTACGAATTGCTAAAAAAAATTGGTCTAGAATCAAACAATTTCACAAATTCAACAAGATTTCACAAATTCAACAAGATTTCACAAATTCAACAAGATTGCCATGTTTGTTTACTCTCATGTACGTGCCCCGGCGCAAGGCTTATTAGCATAAGTTACATCACTCAATCAATTCAAAACAAAGGTCGCTTTTTATGAAAAACACAAAAGATATTTACGCACTATGTAATGTTGATAATAAAGATTTTTCCTGTTCAAAATACTCCACTTTCATCTTATCACGGTACAATTTGACAAAAGGTGCATTTGCACAGGGAGGGATAATCTCAATTCAGAGTAAATTGATTTTATTGTTAGGGATAACATTTTCCCTAGGCTCAGAATTGCTTAATCAGATTTCCATGCCTTGCTTAATTGGAATTTGTGCATAATTTTACAACAAATCGGGGCTTAGCCTGTGCAAATACACCTCAGTTTATCAAATAGTACAGTGCTAGAGAGCGTGCTGCCATTAGGACGTTTTTGCTAGTTTAAAATACCTAAAGGTGTTTGTATATATACCAACTTAAGCTAGTTTAACATTAATCCGTTAAATAGATATTAGACATAGCAGTCTCTAATTCCATTGTTTTCTTTTGTGTCTTTTTGACTATTACACCTTGACTATTTAATTTTGTTTCACGGGTATAATGTCTTCACTCTACTAGATAACGTGGAACTGGAGTATAACCAGCAAAACAAATATTAGATTAATACACCTTTAATAAGTGGAGTTTACAGTGTCACGGTTCAGAGTCTACAGAATAAGTCATTCATTAGCGACTAATCTCACGCCTACGTATCAAGTCATTTGGAAATAAAGGTTATATAACCTTATTGTACTATTATGTATTTTTGTGTAGATCAATTGAATCATGGATAATAAAAACACTAAGTGTTTTATCCATGATTGGATTGGCCGTATGTTTTGAGACTTGAATATAATTATGAGTTTCAAGTCGAAAGTGCGCTATAATTTGCATTATTACAGCGCGAAGCGCAAAAGTATGACCACTTTTAATATATTCGCATACTTCTATGAACGGACTTTATGGTGCGAGCCAGTTTTTATACGCCTTATTCGGTAAAAACAGACAACTTCGCATCAAATGTGTCTGTTTAAAGTACAAACTGCCGTGCATAGAAGTATGCGAATACATTGAAATGTGGTCATACTTTTGCGCGTCGTGCTGTAAAACTACGAATTGCAAAAATAATATTTTTAGGTCTAGATTCAAACGATTTTTAAACCGTTTATCATCCGGAAATCATATCATAAGCTGGTCAAATTTTACATTTGAATGCATCCATTGAAATTTAAAGGTAATTAGAGTTTTCTAAGGAAACCTTTGGAGTGAAAAACAATGTTTAAAAACTCCCTTAAAATGCAGCTATTTATTACTAATGACTTTTTGGAAATATACAAGTTGTTGGAGTTTTTTAATAAAAATAGTTCCTTATACACTGCAAAATGAGCATTTTTCGCCATTGAACAACCACGTTAAAAGTCATTTTTTATCTCTGATTTTAATGCAAAGAACATCGTTTAAAAAACAAAATCGGCATTCTCAGAACACATCAGCCCCAGTTCTTTTGACTTCTTGACTTTTTATGATCAAATATATTCTACGAGCCACACAGCAGCCTTTTGTATTTAGTCTACTAACGCAAAACTCGTTTCTGCATTTAATAACGAAAAGCATTGTGGGTAATTATGAAAATTTTCCACAACACATAGCCCACACCCCAACTCTTAAGGGATTTTTTAGAAGTGCCCAGTCACCCGCTCCAACCGGACAAAAATTGCACCGATTGCCATCTTTACAAGGCGAAACTCACTAAAATTGCCTTGGTTGGTTCTGGTATCTACTACAAGACGACCAGGAAAGCGATTTTACTCCAACGACGCCATTGTCAATGGACATAAGTTCTGGCTCTATTTTCTTTGTAAAATCGTCTTCCACCTTTGAATCGTCCAAAATAGCGTCTCCACCACCTAAGACAAACTTAACGATGCATGACTTGGGGCTCTTGTAGTAGCAAATGACTGAAAAAAGCGCTTATAAACTGGATTTTAGCTCAATTCAAAGTCAAAGTGTTGACTCGGAATTGAACGAGCTAAAATCCGCAAGGAGTTTACAGTGTCACGGTTCAGATTCTACAGAATAAGTCATTCATTAGCGACTAATCTCACGCCTACGTATCAAGCCATTTGGAAATAAAGGTTATATAACCTTATTATACTGTAATGTATTTTTGTGTAGATCAATTGAATCATGGATTATAAAAACTCTAAGTGTTTTTATAATCCATGATTGGATTGGCCGTATGTTTTGAGACTTGAATATAATTATGAGTTTCGAGTCGAAAGTGCGCTATAATTTGCATTATTACAGCGCGAAGCGCAAAAGTATGACCACTTTTAATATATTCGCATACTTCTATGCACGAACTTTATGGTGCGAAACGAGTTTTTACACGCCTTATTCGGTAAAATCAGACAACTTCACATCAAATGTGTCTGTTTAAAGTACAAACTGCCGTGCATAGAAGTATGCGAATACATTGAAATGTGGTCATACTTTTGCGCGTCGTGCTGTAAAACTACGAAATGCAAAAATAATATTTTTAGGTCTAGATTCAAACGATTTTTAAACCGTTTATCATCCGGAAATCATATCATAAGCTGGTCAAATTTTAAATTTGAATGCATCTATTGAAATTTAAAGGTAATTAGAGTTTTCTAAGGAAACCTTTGGAGTAAAAAACAATGTTTAAAAACTCCCTTAAAATGCAGCTATTTATTACTAATGACTTTTTGGAAATATACAAGTTGTTGGAGTTTTTTAATAAAAATAGTTCCTTATACACTGCAAAATGAGTGTATGAACGCTTTCGCCGAGATATAGTTAATTAGTTAAGCCATAGTTAATTCCTATTGAGGAGGCTTCTTACAGTTTTTCTCGTAGTGCTTGACCGGTCAACTTCAAACGGCTGTAGCTCTGATATGCAAACACCCACAGCTTTTACACTTTTCCCACTTGTTACATAAAGATTGAAGGTTGTGACGGTGTTTCTTTTGTTTAGATCGGCGTTACCATAGCGACAAAACAATAACATCGCAGTTTTTGATTAGCAGCGATTTTATGCGTTTTTTGATCTAAGCTTTTAAAACGACCAAAACAGTGCTAATATATAGCTGTTTACCTAGAAGTATACAAAGTTTGAAGAAATTCATCAAAGCCGATTTTGAATAATTTGAGGGGCATTTCAGCTACAAATTCACTCTCACAAATCTTACTCCAACTTCAGACTACTTGTCTGAATGGCTTAATGAACTTTAAGAAAAACCCGTCGATAAATTTTTGTCAGCCTACGGCTTCGGCAGATAACACCCTCCTTGGCTTGCATAATTTTTCATATCATACTCAGCCTCTTCCAATGATTGCTTATTCATTCAAATTTAGACATTTGAAAAAAGAAAATTACAAAAGGACAAGTGTTCAAAGAGCCCGAGTTCACTGGAACGTAAACTGAATAGCTGTTTTTCAAAGGCAAACAAAAGCAATTGAAAATGAGTGTACTATAAAAGAGCTAGGGCGAGAGCGAAGGGAAAGTTCAGAATTGTTGCAGCTCGGACAAACACGTACTCCAGCACCGGTAAGTAAACTGCTTGACTGAAAACTAGTTCTTACTTTTACGCAAAATTTGCAATGAAAGATGTTTTTATTGGTCTCTATTTTATTTACTCGCGACTAACACTTCTCCATCGAACATCAACTCGTTTTCGGACTGTTTTAGAGTCTAGTTTTGTAGACTTTTGTGTGAAGAGATTTTGCTTGAAATTCAACAAAATAATAAGTCTAAGGTTTAAGTAAGCTCAGTCGTTTTGAGAGGCATTAGCAGCTTAATAAGGGCTAGTTAGGGCTGAATTGCGTTTTAAAATAGCAAGTGCGCGCAGTGTCCTCGATTTTGCCGCAAATTTCAGGCATCAAGAACCGCGTTTTACCAACTGTGATTAAGCAGTGATTTCAATGGCGCTGTCGTTATCATAGCTTTGTCGTACAACTTAGAACATGCTCGTAGTTTAGTGCAACTCGCTGCGATTTTCTGTCGCCTAAAGTTTAAGCCTATTTGGAGTTTCAGCGAGAAAGCTGTGATCGATAAAATAGACTCAGACCTTTTTACAGTTCCGTTCAGTGACCACGAATGATAGTTCCAAGTCGAGGTTCGCGTTGTTGCGCATGATAAATTATAGTTTTTCTATGCGCAACAACGCGAACTTCGACTTTGCACTATTATTGGTGGTCACTGAAGGGAACTGTGAAAAGGACTATATTGGTATTTTTAAAAATAGCTGCTGATATAGCGCGACCAATTTATTAGTCTTAAATGATGAAAATTAAGATCAATGGCAATCTCGGTTTTAACGTTGTCGTCTTCTTCTTCTTTTCCTTCTTGTGCTATTTTGTTTTTGTTATTATGCTGCCTAAAATATTGCACTGAAGTATGCTAAAAAGTTTTTTTTTTTTTTGCAGTATTTAAAAAGACATATAATGAACCGGTCTTTGGTTGTGTTGGTTTTATTGGCTCTTCTCTTAACAACGCTTCACGAAAGGTAAGACAAATATAACTGTTAAAAGCTCATTTTTCTCGTACTCTGATTGGGCAGGAAGGTATCACGTGAACGTGAACAAGTTTTGATCTTCCCGCGGCAACGGCTGTCAGCGTGCAAAAATAATTTAGCGGGAAATAACAAAACCGGAAGTTGATTGATTAAAAATTAAAAGCGGGAAAATCCTTGCGCAGCGCGCGCGTATCAAAGTTGTTGAACATACAAGGAACATAAAACATCTGCGGTCTCGGGACCACAAAACATAATGCTTTGCCGAGTACCCCAGTCAATATTAGTGTATAAATATATGATATTTTTAACTTTAATTAATTAATTTTGCAAATGTGCTTAATTTCTTCATTAAAATAATATATTAATCGTTTTGTTTATTTGTTTGTTTGTTTATTATTTATTTACATATTTTTCTATTTATTTAATCATTTATTTTTTTATTTATTTTCTATTTATTTATTTTCTATTTATTTATTTTCTATTTATTTATTTATTGATATATTTTTCTATTTATTTATTTATTTTTCTATTTATTTATTTTCTATTTATTTATTTATTTTTCTATTTATTTATTTTCTATTTATTTATTTATTGATATATTTTTCTATTTAGTTAATTATTTATTTATTTAATTATTTTTTTATATTTTTCTTCAGCGAGGGCTGGAGACGAAGACGACGACGAAGAAGAAAAGGAGATGAAAGTTTAAATGAACGTTCTGGCAAAGCGCATGAAGAAGTCAACAAACCAATGTTGAAAGCAAACAACAAATTTAAATTTGATTATGCCGAGATTGGTGCTGATGATAATGACAACAACCCTGAATGACAACAACAATTAATAATCAACAAACCAGTGGCTGTCGAAATAGCTGAAACTTTCGCGTCGAACACACCTAGCACTAAAACTATTTTATAAAATATTTGAATTCCCTTTATTTTATCTTTGAACTTAAATCCAATGTATCATTCTTGTACATATAACTTATTTGTGTTGATAGATTAAAGTCTCAAGTCTCAGATTCAATGTAGAAATTCTATTTTAAAAATAAATACCTTTGATAATAGAAATTTCATTTTTTTATTATATTGGGTATAATTTTTCAGTTTAAGGATAATTTTTTCCTTTAACTCGAGGCTGTGTAGAATGTTTCTTCGATTAAAATCGCGTTTGAATCTAGACCTAAAGATATTATTTTTGCAATTCGTAATGCAAAATATAGCGCACTTTCGACTTGAAACTCGTAATTTATATTCAAATCTCCAAAAAACATACGACCAATTCAATTGAACTACACAAAACTACATCATAGTATAATTAAAGTAAGGTTATATAACCTTTATTTCCAAATGACTTGATACGTAGGCGTGAGATTAGTCGCTAATGAATGGCTTATAATCGAGGGCTGTGATAGTTGCCCGCGGACTGCTGGATGTTCGGAAAAATAAATTAAATTTATTGTAGGCGCCATTTTTAAAATACAACTCGAGGACGATGAAAGGAATAACGCCAAGCTACAGGTATATATGGAGGCTCGGGTCAGTAATTTTCGCGCTCACCCAGCGACGTTTGAAAGGCCGTAGTTACCGCAAGATTTTTTAACACTTGTCTACATATAGAATAAAATTTTTAAAAAAGTTATTTTTAATAAAATTGATAATATTTTAGCCGACAAATGATAACGCCGCCGAATTTCTATGTAGCCTATTTTTGGGAAAAATCGACCTAAACTTTTAAAACCACATAGCCTACTTTAAAGCTGTTACCTAGGTCAACAATCTGGCAAAGTTTGAAAAAAATTCATCTCACCGATTTTGAATAAAAACGGGACAATTTTTTTCAGTGCAAAAAATCATTGTTTTATAATATTTACCGATAACAACGGACTTTGAAAAGATAAATCAAAATCCTTCCAGCCAGATATTAACAGGACATTTTTCTACATTGTCTGTGAATTTCAACAAATTTAGTCCACGGGATGTTTTTTGGGAAAGGATATAAATCGGCAATAGTTTGTCAGTTTTTGTGCAAAACTTCTAATTTTTACTTCTGAGCACGCTAACGAAAAAATCTGAGATAGATTTTTTTTATTTTTTAGCTATCAAAAGTTCACCATATTTTCAAGTGCGCCTCTAAATTTTATAGTGATTGAAATATTTTGAGGCGGTCAAATAAAATTCTGAACGTGGGTATATTTGCCTTCGCTTTGCAGCGGCCGGTTTGTTTTTATTTTCGAGTTATACATGATTTGCATGCTTTTGCTTTTTTATACCCAAAAATAGGCTACATAGAAATTCGGCGGCGTTATCATTTGTCGGCTAAAATATTATCGATTTTATTAAAAATAACGTTTTTAAAAACTTTATTCTATATGTGGACAAGAGTTAAAAAATCTTGTCAAAATACCCTCTGACGCGGGAACTACGGCCTTTCAAACGTCGCTGGGTGAGCGCGTAAATTACTGACCCGAGCCTCCTTAAAGCCCATTTCACGAACTTCATGTATCCTATCGCTCATGGTTTATGTAAACACCGCCAAGTCTGGCACACAGACAAAGTTGTTCTTTCATTTACTTTTAGTAACTGTATATTGCATGTCTAGTCTGTCTATATATACGTTCTACCTTCGTTGTTTTTGAACATTAATAAACCCGTGAAACCCAGTACTTATCCTACTTTTAAATGCTTTTGTTTTCTATTAGAGTTTATAAAATATTTGATTTAAATCACGCGCTCTAATTGGCTGAGAAGCGTTCATTATAACTCAACAGTGCATGGAGCGTCGATTTGTTTGATTTTAACTACTGAATATTTTATAAAAGAAATAGAAAACTCGGCAGCAGTGCTCTGTTGAGTTATAGAGCACTTGGGAATTTTAAGAAACAAACATTAAAAGCGTGCAACATAAATAGTACTAAATAATGGTATTTTATGCTAATTCTATTGTTTTCTATTGTTTAATTAGCACTATTTAGTACTAATTAGCACTACTTGTTTGAGGGGGTCGTAAGGGTTTGCGGTATTGCGGTATTGAGTCATTGTTGTTGCGATATTACAGTAATTTTTATTTTAACATAAAAAAATAAAAGGCCTTGGGTTTCGGTGAAAAAACTAGAAAACTAGATTTGGTCGAGAACTACGTTTTAATAATCGTCTACTCTACTGACAGATATCTTCTTAAAGGTCAGAGATACATTACAAACATATTATTGTTTCATGAAAACTTAGTTATTAATTTAAAACGGCTATTTTTGAATTTTCGTTGCGGTATCGGTATTTTGATAAATTTAGTTGCGGTATTCGGTATTTGCCCATTTTTTGTGCGATATTGCGGTATCCAGACCCCCCTAACGCCCCCCTCTTGTTTCATGTTATATTGTTTGCACTCTATGTTTTTCTTACTATTGCAATTGAATTAGCATATTTTGTTTCACGGGTTTAGAGTGGTTTTCATTCGAGTGAAGACATTAAACACGTGAAACAAAGTGTAATAGTCAAATAGACACAAAAGAAAACACTGTGAAAAACACTTTCGTGTATTGCTCTTTAATAAACCTTAAAGCCTGGTTTTCACTAGCGACGCAACGCAAGCGCAAACGCAAGCGCAAACACAAGGGTTAATTTTTGAGTGAAAACGAGACGTGAATAAGCGCAAGCACAAACACACTATTCACTACAAGAAAAAAGGAAATTTGTTGATATCTTGCGCTTGCATGCGCTTGCGTTATCACTGCGTCAAACGGTTTTCACGACGAAATAAGGTCGCTTGTGCTTGCGCTTGTGCTTGCGTCGCTAGTGAAAACTAGGCTTAAATCCATTTTGTTATTTTGTTGTTATTTGACTATCACACTTTACCACTCTTTGTAATCCACTCCATCTCTCTTGTACTTATATATTCTATTACATATAAAATAAGTCGAATAAACATATTACGCTTCTGACAGTGCTCCTTAGGTTCGAAAACCTTCTCCATACAATTTTCCCTCGTATAATTGCACAACTCTTGCTTCTGCACCAAAGCCTAATTGGCCTGTAGACTCACCATAGCTCCTGCTGATACCACATCATTTCTAGCATAATATTTACATTTCCTAAATAGCAATATTTCAATATTATGCACTACACATATTTTAAATATTCTGATGAAAGGACTATAAACTACTAGTATCTATATTTGATACTTTTAATTCGATTTCTATACAGTGGCCATATGCATGCGCTCATTGAGCCCATGCGCTCATTGAGCGTCTATTTTTAGACATGGTCTTCCTTCGAAAGTCCACGTAAAAAATGAAAAAATAGTTAAAAATAAATAATTTTATAAATAATTAAAAATATATAGTATTCGACAAACGTATTGAATATAAGTAATTGCTAAAGGAAATTTAAAATATCATGATGTTAAATTAAGTGACACAATTGCTTAGATCTTATAATAAGAGAATGTCAACATAATAGGTCTTTGAGTTTTAGTTTATCTGTGTACGTCAATTAAAAAAAATGTAATTGAAAAAAATTAAAGTCAGTCTTACGTTCCTTCTTAAAGAAGTGCACAGCAGATTGCTTTGATGTTTAATGTTTAATTGTACTTATTCTGTTTCTTGTCTGCGCGTATTTATTTTTATTGATTTGACGTTTTTGTTATTTTACAGAAACAGTTTCAAGTGACTCCGACTTGCTTCATCAATTGGCCCGAATGTATTTGCCCGAATGAATTCAATTCAATTTTCTTAAGTACCTTGTTTTAAAATATATGTACATATGTATTTTATTATTGACTAGATTTTACAGATTTTTAATTTAGGTACAAGCTATCTATATTTTAAAAGGGCTAACCTAGATAGATATCACTGCTTCGTGGACGCTCGACCAAATGAAAAATCTTATCGGCTCTCTTTAACAAAACTAGATCGACTTTTGCCTATCAAAGTAAAGCTGTCACGATCACGATCAGTCAAGTGGTCTCCAGTACGCAGCAGTAGAAAGGGAACGTTGCGTGACAATATGCACACAAACTTTGTGGCTTCTCTAAATACCCCTAGATACTGCAAGTGATCATACATGTAAAATCTTGTTAGAATGCAAACATTGAAACCACAAAACTGAACAATCAAACTTCCTAATAGCTTTTTTTTAGTAACTTTCACAAACGTACAGGATACGAAGACTGAATTTGGTGTACACATTTAAGTGTATTAATGATAATTTTGATACTTATAATGCGCAAAATACAAGTGGATGTGATCTAATGCGCAAACAAATAGGATTTTAATAATAATTCTTATTCTATGTTCACTGTTACTCATTATATAGTCCAGTAAAATTTAAATTTCACCTGCTGAAAAAAAAACTAAACAAAGAATCACGTATCGCTCAGTGTAATTGCAGTATGTGGACAAACCTCCTCTAGCAATAAAAAGAAAATAGTAGTCCAAAGATCTTCTAATAAAGTGATTTTCTGTCGTCCGTGAAAAAATAGTACGCATAATACACGGTATTAAGCCTGGTTTCCATATGATCGCTATTATCGCTGCGATCGCCGAAAATCATGTTTGGCCATCAGAATATAGCTCAGAGTTCTTTGTGATTAAACAAAATCGACACTGATTTTTAATGTTTAGGTTTATTTCGTCAAATTTAAGCTTCAACCATTAGTCAGCAGTGATATTTTTATTATTTCACAAAACCAACTGAGCCCCATCACAGCGATCCTGGCGATTGTAGCGATTATATGGGAACCATGCAGGCTTTAGCTGCATGTTGGTAGTTAGTACTACTCACCTACACTATATATATACTAGACTAGAGTGGCCTTCACGCATTGTAGCATAAAAAGGAATTTGATTTTAGAATATGACGATCAAAGAATTTGTTATAACAGGTTATAATAGACACTGCAGTTTCTTGTGGTTTAATCAGTTTAGAATAAATGATTGTAATGATCGATTTGATTTATTATAAACCGGGCACACAATCTTGACTTCTCTTCGTATCTAATATGCAACTATTACGCACTACTCACAGACGGAAAATCACTCTAATACATTAGAGTTGTTCTCATTAACCCATGAAACAAAGTGTGTTAGTTAAATAGAGGATATTACATGGGCGCGCGGAGATATGAATTTTATCTTCGAGTGTTGATAAGATAACTCGTGGGATATCTTTTCAACACGAGAAGATAAAATTCATATCTCCAAGTGCACATGTAATGTTCTGTTTATTATATCACAGATTGAAACAAATCAAAAAAATATTTTATTACCAAACAATGGTTTCGTTGGTTGAGAGTGATATCACACATGTGTGATATCAATAATATCTTCATGACTAGGATAGGCTTTTTATCTAGTTGATATCACTCGGTATACCACTATATGTTATCTAATAAAGTGTAATAGTCAAATCACAACAAAAGAGCACAATAGAATTAAGGTGTATTAAAGAGTAATTCACTAAATTATTATATAAACTTCAGTGAAATATCAGGTTATCTCCCGCGCGAAAAAGTGATATCTTCACATTGTGAAAATAACTCTATTTTATAAGATTTTTAATAATTTTTGATGCATAGCGCTGCGCTCACTCGTGAGATATCAATTGAACACGAGAAGATAAAATCCGTATCTGTGTGTTTCACGGGTGAATGAAAACCACTCTATGTACATTATGCATAAGATTCAGTTAATTTGGATAGGCATGTATAAATGGTAATAGAAAGAAAATATAGTTAAACTTATCCCATTATCCTATAATCACACATTTGATACGAATAGAGCGCAAACATTCAAACAACGAAAACAAATCAAAATTGCTACTTAAGAGAAGATTTATGTAAAAACAATGCAAACGCGGCAACACTCAAAAAATCGATTTTGCTCATATTTTAACCATAGGTAGCCCTCAACATGAAACAAATCATGATGCCTTTAGTTAAGAAAAATATTGAATATTTTAAGAGAAAATCGCAAAAAACGAAATTTACATGGTATTTACAGAAATCTTCTCCTATTAAACAGTTTTTATTATTAAACAGTTTTTATTATTAAACAGTTTTTATTGTTTAATTATTACTCACTCAGCAATATCAAATACAAAGAAAACAATACCACTCCACCTTAACTTGCCAGTGTTTAATAGTGACTAATAGCCGCGAAACCTAAACTGGATGTTTTGTTGCAGATTTAAACGATCAGACGTTCTTCCCTTTAGCCTGTCACAGAATTGACAGCCGAACACAAAACCAGGGATAACTGCGGTTTAGTGTTTGGCTGTCTGCAGGCCTGCTTTGAATTCCCTGATTAATAAAGTTTATTTTAACGAAATAAAGTCATATTTATTGCACCAAACTTCATATGCATGAGATTCATAATAAATTAGGTAATTCCTTATAGCTCTCAGTTAATGTTTTTAAAATATATTTTTTTCTTTTACGATTTGTTTGTAAAGTATCGTACATATACGAGTGAACACAGCGAATGAAGGAGTACAAATAATTATATATTTATTTGTATCTTTTATTTATGCGCAAACGAGAAAATACTTTTTTTTCAACAGATTGCAGTTATAAAAAATAGATCAGCTGTTCAACCCGTTAAATAAATAAACTTTGTCTTGTACCAGTATAGAGGCAATTAAAGAAGCGACTCAGTATTGCCATAGTTACTAGAGGGGACCCATGATGGATGGATAGATGGATAGATGTTTTATTAAAATAAATTACATTGCAGCTAAAGCTGAATTGCGTAAATATAACATAGTAATTATGGTACATTGAATAATAAGATAAAATATGCTTCAATATATACATATTTACAAATATACATGAGAATATTGATATTCATATAAAACTGTATAATTTAATTTGCATTGTCGTAATCTAATGCCCCTGCTATGAGGAAGCTAGTTTAATGTCGGTTTGTCTTGCATATGGGGACTGCAAAAAGTCTGTGCTTCCGCAGCGAGATGTTTAGTTCCTATTATCTATTAAAATGGTAACAGGTGGTGTAGTTTGTCTTTCTTGTTAGGTGTTGTGCAGTGTCTTGACAGAAACACATCGAGGCCGAGATGAAAAATGATAATAATCATGAATTACTTTTGGGAAATGTCTCAATTTATAAGCAAATTATAGTTCTCTCAATGGTGCGATTTAATGCGATTGTGTGTAATAATATGTCAACTACCAGCTGTCTTTAATTTCTTGTGCGATGCAGTGCGATTGTTTGCGATCATATATGAGAACAGCCCTTCACCTCTATTACGGTATGATACAGATCGATCGCATACGATTTTCTAGGATCTTATGTAAACCATTTAAAAAAAAACATTTCTAAATATTATTTTTATAACAAATAGGATTTGTATTATTTCTGAGATTGATAGAGACTTCCCGTGTAAACAGTCGTCAATTGGTAACTTGTCCACAAAACACGTTCTGTCAAGGAGTATCATAATATTTATTAATATAGAAAGAATAGACAGAATCAAGACCATTGAACGCACTTAAACCATCAAAACTGACATGTTATTGTTAACCTAATTACGACATTGAATCCAACAGTGACGTGCCGATTAACGTTTCGCTCAGTGATCTTAGGGGTGGACTGTTGGCTGGGAGCAGGGGGGTCGAATGTGAAGTTAGTCTTTACCAAGCGTAGCACAAAAAGTCCTTCTTTAATATACCAAATATCCTTAATTATATTATTAATATAATGGTTAATGGATCATGTACTATACATAAGTATTTCTTGATCAAAGTGCTTATAGCAAGACTGCGCAAGACAAGAAGACGCAAAGACACAAAGATGCAAAACTGAACAAAAAGACAAAAAGCCGCAAAAAAATAATAATATTGTTATTTCAACAGGGTAATCTACAAAGTACTGTGCAAAGACAAAAAGACGCTAAGAAGCAAAAAGAAAAAGGCAAAAAGAAGCAAGAACGCAAAGAAACAAAGACGCAAAAACGCAAAAACAAAACGACGCAAATATAATAGTTGATAATAACACCTTCACTATCGAATATCTAATCGTTATTTTCAAATGAATTAAAAACATTTAACTCCTGACTGTTCAACGTATAATTTGTATTCCTCGGAGTTACTGCTACTCGAGTTTACTGAATTCTTCTTTTGTGCAATTGTATTATTCAATTCTGTTTGTATATTTAGTCTACCATAATACTGACTCCCCCCGGATTCAAACCTGATCGTCATAGTAAGAGAGGCTTTATAACTTCCTGTTTCAAGTGCTACAAATACGACTGTGATGTACCTACCAAATCACTATCACTCTGAGACACTCAAGACTGATATACCTACTGTAAACAAGCATTGAAATGAAAGCAGTTTTTGGTGTTTTTCTCTTGGCAGGACTGGCCTACATGTCTAATGCAGGGACCATCCATCTTACCAATTCTAAGATGACTCTAACTGGCACTGGTACGATTAAAGTGAACCCTGTGGAATCTTTGTGGTCTGGACTGACGAAAAGTAAGTAGACATTTTAAGAGAAAGCTAGAAATTAAATAGCTTGCGGGGAGAATAAAAATATAATTTGTTCGAGGAAATCGGAATGAGTCGTTAGATACAAATTAGTGGAAAGCCGGATTTTGAAAGTAAAAATGTCCTAGTGTGTGAATGGGTAAAGTTATAATCTTTATTTATTATTATTTATATTTATTATTATTTATTATTTATATCATATGAGGGCATTTAACAATGATGTTCATACCTACCTCCTCTATACTCCTTTTAACATAAGTGTACAAGCTTGAAACAACCTTCCTGCTTATCTAGTAGAAGCAGGCAGCCTATCCGCCTTAAAGAGTAACTTATATAATTATCTAGGCTTAAACTAAGTTCAACTGTTTTTTTTTTACCTACATATTACATACTTACATATTTATTAACTGATCTATCCATTTATTTATATATTTTCAAAAAGCTTGAAAACATGAACTTATCTTAGGTTGTACTTTTTCAAATGAGGAATTTTCAAATTACATTTAGAAAAGCTTGAAACATGAATTACCTTAGGTCGTTTTTTGTTTTAATTTAGAAATTTTAAAACTGCATTTAGATAGTTTTATATTTTTATCATTTTAATTTACTTGTTTATATTTCTTATTTAAATTTTATGTATGTATGTATGTATGTATGTATGTATGTATGTATGTATGTATGTATGTATGTATGTATGTATGTATGTATGTATGTATGTATGTATGTATGTATGTATGTATGTATGTATGTATGTATGTAGGGCCTAGATGGAAATTATTATTATTATTATTATTTCTTGTCATTCTACTATATATTTATCCATTTATTCGTATATTTGTAGCTTTGCTCGTATATTTGTTTGTCATTTAAAAGAGTTTTTACATTAGGGATAACCTCTTAACTTCCTTTCTAGATGCCCTTTTATGTTATTTTAGTAGTGTTTCGCATGCTCTATTCAGCTTTTATATTTTGTATATGTATCTATTTAGTTGCATCTGGAATAAATCTTTATTGTATTGTATTGTATTGTACTTATATGTCACTATTTGGTTTTACATAGGCCGTCGATTTCCCATGATTATGAGCGGCGACCTCATTGCTCTTAAACTTGCCCGGTCTAGTGGAAAGCCTTACTGGGTGCAGTGTTCTAAATCAACGTATTGCACCACGTCAACCTGCCCTGGAGGACCTATCATGCGGAATTCCAAGTTCTCCTCCTGTCCAAGAGTAGTTTTTCGTATAAGAGCTCTCGGTAAAAACGACGGTGACGCGGTTGAAGGTGGTAATTATGTGGTGATGTCGTTCCCTAGGTATGGTGAGACTCAGTATTTCTATTGCCAAAGATCGACTTCAACACCTTGTTATGGACGGTACGTACATTGTTACTACAAATTAAAAACTATACTAAAACTAATATAAGAGGGAAGAGAACCGGAACAAGATGCAGGGAGAAGCATAGCTAAAAAAAAAAAAATATTTTTTGATAACTGTAATTTATTTAACCTAATTTGTATATTAAATCAAAACTATTTGCTCTAGGATAAGTTTTATAATCGCTAGAAACTGTCATGTGATAGATGTCATTTTCCCCTTTGTTTGCTTACTTTTACACGAAAAAAACTTCTGCCAGCAGTGTTAATTATCTGAAAAAATACACCGAACACGGTACTGACACTAACATACTAATAACACTAAACTATCTTACCCATGCATTTGATTTTGATAGTTGGAATTTGGGAGTTAATGTATGGCCCAAAAAGAATTGGCTAAGATGGAATCAAGCCAAATTTCAGATCTTCGCCAGAAATGCAGCTGAAGGCAGTCCAATACAGTATGGTGATCTTGTTGGGTTCAAGTATGGTTATCAATCCAATAAAAGCTGGCTGTACTCTGATCGTAGTAAGATGTATGCCAGGTCTTGTAGCTACGGATATTACTCAAAATCCTACTGTACTAAGATAAACTCAGGCTTCGGTTTTCAGATTTACAAAAAATATAATTTGAAGCCTCTTAAAATAACAGTACGTTATTAATATGTATTGATTGAGTCAACATCCTTTAAGGCGACTCCAACATAACCAGTTGTAATCGGTTTTGGTCATTATTTTAACGTATCTCCGTCGTCGACAAAATCTCACCAATATTTCTAAATATGTAAAATTATAAAGTAAACTATAAATTGCTCATTCAATTTTACAGTTATGATTGAGAAATTTAGACAGTATACATTGGAACCTCTATTAAGCGGTCACCATCGGGACTTTCCAAAGTGGCCGCTTAATAGAGGTTGCTTGGTCGCTGAATAGAGGTATAGAATAGGTATAGGAATGGATTTGGGACTTTTTATTGTGGCCGCCTAATAGAGGGTGACCGCTTAATAGAGGTACCACTTGTACTTTCAATGATTGTTTATTGTTATTCTTAAGTGGTAGAAATCAGTTATATACGTTTCTGCCTGGTTCACGTGACATAAGCATAAAAAACATACGCGGACTCAGTTGGGCTTTGCTCTAATACTTGTCTTTTCTCACAGCTATTCCAGAAATGCTTTACTGAGCATGCGTATGTTGCTTATATGCTTATGTCGCTAGTGTGAACCAGGCTTGAACGTGGTCGGTCTTCCGCATGAAGTTTCATGGAATGAAATCGATTATTTCACGAGAAACATTAGAGCAGAATATCCAGAAATACGTATCATTCATAGAACATCGGCTTGCAAACGCGGTTATAATATAACATTTCGAAGATACTGTTAGAACTCTAAACGTTTAAAGTAACAAATATGTAAAATTCAGAAATATGTTGATGAAATTTTTGGAGATACGAACTAGTTGAAAGAATTTACAAAATCTGCTTGCAATTTTATGTTGTAGTCACCTTGTGAGATGGTTGATACAAACCACAATAACTCAATTTAACGCACCAGATAACCATACCAAGCACTTTCAGTCGACTCGTTCATAATGTTTTATTCTTTGGTTTGTTTTGAAATCATAAACTAATAAGTCAAATTTAATGTTTTATTCCCGGGGGGGGGGGGGGTATATAAAGTTTATTTTTTTTAATCTAATATTAGGGGGGAAAAATAAGAAACTCGTTGATGATTAATGACAAATTTACAAAATTTACACATACTTGACTTTGGAATTCTCTCTACAAAACTTTCATTAATTCTTCATTTTAATGAAAAAAAGCAAAAATAAACAAGTGAAAATTGCGCTCCAAATTCACATTGCAATCATTGTTATACGGAGAACTAATTTAGCGACTTCACGGCTTATTTTGAAATTGTTTAATTTAATGAAATTATGCATGCAAAATATCTATACCTATAAAAAAAGTATAGTAAAATGTTCTAAAAAATCAATTTATCCGTTTAAGAGAGAAATTTCGAGCGCAGATTTTTTTTTGCTTTATCAGTTATTTCTACATGATGCTGAAAATGCATGCGGGGGGAAAATATGATGTACACTAGAGATACCGATATTTCAAAGCATTCAAATAAGAATGAAAGCACTATTTTAGAGCAATTTTAATGTAAATCTGTTCGTTTAAAGATTTTAAAATCAAGTGCATATTAACTTTACTCAAAATGTGACATTTAGGGGATTTTTTGAAACTTTGATACCTTGCCGTTCATATATTATAGTTTAACAAGATTTAACAGTTTTTTTGAATCACATCGGATTGCATGCATGGCGCGCAATTTGAACTTTTTTCATTACAAAAAATAAAATAAAGCTAAGCCTACTGATTGTGAGCCGTATGAAAATGCTTGGTATAATTAAAATAAACCTTAAATTAATTTAGTCATCTATCTGTTTATCTGCATAATAATTGTGAAACAACCAAATAAATAAGTTATTGTGACATTCAAGAGAGTAGTATTAAAGGAACGATTAATGTAAAACCGAGTACTGACTGATTTCATTACCTACACCTACCCCCTGAGTATCTACACTGACTGATTTCATTCCCTACACCTACCCCCTGAGTACCTATAGTGATATCCGTTCCAAACACCTACCCCCGGAGTATCTATACTGACTGATTTTCTTCCCTACACATACCCCCTGAGTATCTATACTGATTCCCTTACCTACACATACCCACTGAGTACTGACTGATTTCCTTACCTAGACCTACCCCCTGAGTACCTATACTGACTGATTTCCTTCCCTAGACCTACCCCCTGAGTACCTATACTGACTGATTTCCTTTCCTACATCTACCCCCTGAGTATCTATACTGACTGATTTCCTTTCCTACATCTACCCCCTGAGTATCTATACTGACTGATTTCCTTTCCTACACCTACCCCCTGAGTATCTATACTAAATGATTTCCTTTCCTACACCTACCCCCTGAGTATCTATACTGACTGATTTCCTTTCCCACATCTACCCCCTGAGTATCTATACTGACTGATTTCCTTTCCTACACCTACCCCCTGAGTATCTATACTGACTGATTTCCTTTCCTACATCTACCCCCTGAGTATCTATACTGAATGATTTCTTTTCCTACACCTACCCCCTGAGTATCTATACTGACTGATTTCCTTTCCTACATCTACCCCCTGAGTATCTATACTGACTGATTTCCTTCCCTACACCTACCCCCTAAGTATCTATACTGACTGATTTTCTTCCCTACCCAACCCCCTGGGTACTGACTGATTTCCTTACATACACATACCCCCTGAGTATCTATACTGACTGATTTCCTTCCCTACAACTACCCCCTGAGTACCTATACTGACTGTTTTTCTTCCCTACGCCTACCCCCTGGGTACTGACTGATTTCCTTACATACACATACCCCCTGAGTATCTATACTGACTGATTTCCTTCCCTACAACTGTCCCCTGAGTATCTATACTGACTGATTTCCTTACCTAGACCTACCCCCTGAGTACCTATACTGATTCCCTTACCTACACATACCCCCTGAGTACTGACTGATTTCCTTACCTAGACCTACCCCCTGAGTACCTATACTGACTGATTTCCTTCCCTAGACCTACCCCCTGAGTACCTATACTGACTGATTTCCTTCCCTACACCTACCCCCTGAGTACCTATACTGACTGATTTCCTTTCCTACATCTACCCCCTGAGTATCTATACTGACTGATTTCCTTTTCTACATCTACCCCCTGAGTATCTATACTGACTGATTTCCTTTCCTACACCTACCCCCTGAGTATCTATACTGACTGATTGCCTTACCTACACCTACCCCCTGAGTATCTATACTGACTGATTTCCTTACCTACACCTACCCCCTGAGTATCTATACTGACTGATTTCCTTTCCTACATCTACCCCCTGAGTATCTATACTGACTGATTTCCTTTCCTACACCTACCCCCTGAGTATCTATACTAAATGATTTCCTTTCCTACACCTACCCCCTGAGTATCTATACTGACTGATTTCCTTTCCTACATCTACCCCCTGAGTATCTATACTGACTGATTTCCTTTCCTACACCTACCCCCTGAGTATCTATACTGACTGATTTCCTTTCCTACATCTACCCCCTGAGTATCTATACTGAATGATTTCTTTTCCTACACCTACCCCCTGAGTATCTATACTGACTGATTTCCTTTCCTACATCTACCCCCTGAGTATCTATACTGACTGATTTCCTTCCCTACACCTACCCCCTAAGTATCTATACTGACTGATTTTCTTCCCTACCCAACCCCCTGGGTACTGACTGATTTCCTTACATACACATACCCCCTGAGTATCTATACTGACTGATTTCCTTCCCTACAACTACCCCCTGAGTACCTATACTGACTGTTTTTCTTCCCTACGCCTACCCCCTGGGTACTGACTGATTTCCTTACATACACATACCCCCTGAGTATCTATACTGACTGATTTCCTTCCCTACAACTGTCCCCTGAGTATCTATACTGACTGATTTCCTTACCTAGACCTACCCCCTGAGTACCTATACTGATTCCCTTACCTACACATACCCACTGAGTACTGACTGATTTCCTTACCTAGACCTACCCCCTGAGTACCTATACTGACTGATTTCCTTCCCTAGACCTACCCCCTGAGTACCTATACTGACTGATTTCCTTCCCTACACCTACCCCCTGAGTACCTATACTGACTGATTTCCTTTCCTACATCTACCCCCTGAGTATCTATACTGACTGATTTCCTTTCCTACATCTACCCCCTGAGTATCTATACTGACTGATTTCCTTTCCTACACCTACCCCCTGAGTATCTATACTGACTGATTGCCTTACCTACACCTACCCCCTGAGTATCTATACTGACTGATTTCCTTACCTACACCTACCCCCTGAGTATCTATACTGACTGATTTCCTTTCCTACATCTACCCCCTGAGTATCTATACTGACTGATTTCCTTTCCTACACCTACCCCCTGAGTATCTATACTAAATGATTTCCTTTCCTACACCTACCCCCTGAGTATCTATACTGACTGATTTCCTTTCCTACATCTACCCCCTGAGTATCTATACTGACTGATTTCCTTTCCTACACCTACCCCCTGAGTATCTATACTGACTGATTTCCTTTCCTACATCTACCCCCTGAGTATCTATACTGACTGATTTCCTTTCCTACACCTACCCCCTGAGTATCTATACTGACTGATTTCCTTTCCTACATCTACGCCCTGAGTATCTATACTGAATGATTTCTTTTCCTACACCTACCCCCTGAGTATCTATACTGACTGATTTCCTTTCCTACATCTACCCCCTGAGTATCTATACTGACTGATTTCCTTTCCTACATCTACCCCCTGAGTATCTATACTGACTGATTTCCTTTCCTACACCTACCCCCTGAGTATCTATACTGACTGATTTCCTTTCCTACATCTACGCCCTGAGTATCTATACTGAATGATTTCTTTTCCTACACCTACCCCCTGAGTATCTATACTGACTGATTTCCTTTCCTACATCTACCCCCTGAGTATCTATACTGACTGATTTCCTTCCCTACACCTACCCCCTAAGTATCTATACTGACTGATTTTCTTCCCTACCCAACCCCCTGGGTACTGACTGATTTCCTTACATACACATACCCCCTGAGTATCTATACTGACTGATTTCCTTCCCTACAACTACCCCCTGAGTACCTATACTGACTGTTTTTCTTCCCTACGCCTACCCCCTGGGTACTGACTGATTTCCTTACATACACATACCCCCTGAGTATCTATACTGACTGATTTCCTTCCCTACAACTGCCCCCTGAGTATCTATACTGAGTGATTTTCTTCCCTACAACTACTCCCTGAGTATCTACACTGACTGATTTCCTTCCCTACATCTACCCTATGAGTATCTACACTGACTGATATCCTTCCCTACATCTACCCTATGAGTATCTACACTGACTGATATCCTTCCCTACACCTACCCCCTGAGTACCTATACTGACTTATTTCCTTCCCTACATCTACCCACAATCATGTGCAAAATACCTTGTGACATTATCTGGTTTCAACATCATTTTTCCGTTTCCCCCTCTCCCCCGTATCAATGTTGAATTGTGGGAATGTGAAACGATTGTCATTTGAAAGACCAATCAACATTGCTTAGGGGGGAATGGGGTTTGCAAATCAAATTGATAGACTTTTCAAATTGACTGATTTCCTTCCCTACACCTACCCCTTGAGTATCTACACTGACTGATTTCCTTCCCTACACCCACCCCCTGAGTATCTATACTGACTGATTTCCTTCCCTACACTTACCCCCTGAGTACTGACTGATTTCCTTCCCTACACCTACCCCCTGAGTACTGACTGATTTCCTTCCCTACACCTACCCCCTGAGTACTGACTGATTTCCTTCCCTACACCTACCCCCTGAGTACTGACTGATTTCCTTACCTACACCTACCCCCTGAGTACTGACTGATTTCCTTCCCTACACCTACCCCGTGCAGGAGTATCTCTACTGACTGATTTCCTTACCTACATCTACCCTCTGATATAGTGACTCTTTATGACTCCCGGGTAGAGTGCTTACACTATGTCCATGAAATAACATCTAAATAGTTACTAACTAAGGGGCCGTTTACATGGGAAACAATTGCCCCTGGTATAAGGGTTACCCTCCTCCCAGGGTCACCCTAAGCGAGCTAACTTCTATCTGATTTCTAGTAAATCAATTCAAGATCGAGTGTTTACATGAGACATTTATAGGCTACAGGTCAGAAAAACAAGTATCGGTCTTCCTTTGTCTTAATAGAACGAAGTAACACTGTGTCGACACTGTGAAATGGCTACGCGGCTACGCGGCTACAGGTTAGACAAACAAGTATCGGTCTTCCTATGTCTTAATAGAACGAAGTATCACTGTGAAATGGCTACGCGGCTACAGGTCAGAAATGGGTTGCCTGTGTCTTAGTGAGCGCGTAGCCGTAGCCACTGGCTTTACCATGCAGGAAGGGAAAAGATGCGGGGTATTCGATAGTTGTAACGGGTTACCTTGTTTGCGAAAAGGGGTTACCCTCTTATCAGGGACAACTTTTCTCCATGTAAACACTTGTCTCGGGGTACCGAGAGACTTTTATCTCCTGGCATGCGCATTGGATTCGATCCGCCATTTTGAAATTACTCTCTCCAGTCTTCTGACAATC
Organism: Metridium senile; assembly: GCA_949775045.1. Lineage (NCBI taxonomy): Eukaryota > Metazoa > Cnidaria > Anthozoa > Actiniaria > Metridiidae > Metridium > Metridium senile. The sequence goes on along the minus strand of OX459105.1, from coordinate 5,710,427 downwards.
AAACTCGAGCCCAGAGTCTTTCGGCTTGTTGGTCACCGGAGCCACATCGGTGGTTGACCCGGGTTCAAGCGACAGCGTTTTTTCCATATAAACGCTCGGTATAGTTGACTCGGGTAGGAGGGTAACCCTGGTGCCAGGGACAACTTTAATTTTTCACATGTAAACGGCCCCTTAGAAGAAAGACAATCTATCCGCGAAACAATGAACTCTTTTCCTGTTACAGCTGTTTTCGTATTAGTTCAGAGAATCGCCCGATTCGGATACGTGACCGGCATTGCGTGACACAATTCTAACTTTAATATCTCGGGAACCAAAGACTTTTATAAACCCAAACTTTAGAAATGCATTTTTAAAACAGTAAACTATAACATATATAGTGCATGTTTTAATACGAGATATAAAAAATATTTCAGTTTGGTGGTGACGTCACTTGCAAACGAAGAATACGATATGATAAAGTCGTTTATTCATTCAGTCAAAAAGAGGGGGGGGGGGAAGCTTTCTATGCATAAATATAATTTTCTGGGCAGTCATTGTCCATATGTTTAAAGGGAATTAGTATTTGACTAGCCCGAGAAAACAGACGTCCTTTTGCTTCTCTTCCCCCGCGAAACTTAAAGTGCGAAAGGACGTATTTCTCAGGCAAGAGTACAATCACTAAAAGTGTGCAACATAAATACCCCTAAATACTGCTAAATTATGCAAATTCTTTTGTTCTCTATTGTTTAATCAACACTATTTAGTGGTAAATAGTACAAAGTATTGCACACTTTTAGTGTTTGTACTCTAGTATTTGACCGGATAAAGTTAAATTTAGGAAAATTTAAACTTGTCTAAAATTTTGGACGGCCAATTTGCAGCCTTCATCAGAGACCAAAAGATATATCCCAAAATTCTACCATTTAGTTTATCAAACGAACATTATTTTCATTGGAGGAAGGTATGTATGCTTCCTAGCTTTAGACGCCATATGTGTATCTCTAATGTCAAGATCATATGTCCTTAGAAGTTGGTTGTCATCGTGACATCGTTTCTTCAGCCGACCAGAGTATAGAATTTCTTCGTGTCACGCGTATTGATATAAATCCAAGGTTGAGATCGAAGACCATAACTACAGTAATAATCGCTGGGTAAAAAACCGCAAAGATTCAATAGAAGCATAAAACAAGCCGACCAGTTCTACAGCTAATTGGTAAGTGGGTCTTTTTAAGGGCAAGGTTGGATTTACTATTTAAAATTTGAAAACTGAACGCCGTCTGAACGTATCGTAGTTTCGCCATTGCGTAAAAAAGTTAAAATATTTGTTATATTCTTCGCTTTTTCGTTCCTTACTTACTTGAACTGAAAGATCTTGAAAAAATAGACTGAACTGTGTCGTTGAAGTAAACATATTTCGATAGGACACCGTCTAAATGCAAAGCTCTTTGAATCACTAAACTTGAGTGATTGAAAGAGATTTACAGTTAGACGGTGTCCTACCGAAATATCTTCACTTCAACGACACAGTTCAGTCTATTTTTTCAAAACCTTTTCAAGTAGGTAAGGAACGAAAAAGCGAATAATACTTAGGCAGAAATGTGTTGTTTCAAAGCAAATATTAAGTACTGTTCTTGGATACTCGGTGGATACATACCCGGGGGGTGGGGGGGTACTCCCTTTGTCCAAGTGGTAGGGGTGTTCGGCGGAGATTTTGAAAATGACCCCTAAAAGGTACTCTCAGATACAAATAAAGCAGAGTAAAAACGACCCTTAGAACTGATTTTTGAGCCAAATCTCTAAATGGACCCTAAAAGGTACGCACTGGAAATATTTTAACCCTAAAAGGTACGCCGTTCACCCCTACCACTTGGATAAAGGGAGAACCCCCCCCCCCCCCCCCCCCGGGATACATACATTATATTTCCTTGTTTGTTTACAATCCAAATAAATCGAACCCCAGCGAATGTTGTGTTACATTTTCAAATATTGTTATGCCTACGACATCAAGTATATCCACGAAGATTAATCAATTAAAATAGATGCAATAACCCATGCAATAAGCTAAGTATGCCTTGGTTTACAAGGATATCCCATAACAACGTGTAAATACTGACCGACCTAGGTTTCTCAGCGCCGGCATCCAAAATGCAATTTTTCCGGCAAACCATGTACTTCACGCGCAAGTATACCCGGAGTATAAAATACTGAATTTCTGTCTCTTTTTCCTGTGTAATTCTTTTGCTACGATTTTTTAGGTATTTAGCCGCCAGCTTGGAGATATATTCAGCAATGTGTTACTGACATAAGGTCACATTTTGAATCAGTTCAAGTAGAGACAAGTCTTTAGATCAAGTTTGACTGTGTTGCTGAGCTGATGGAGGAAGAAAGCCTCACAAGGAAACAAGAAAGGTAAAGCCTTACAAGAAATGATCTACAATCACGGACAATATTGTTTGGGACAACATTAACAATTCGAATAAAAACGTTACCCTTCATCATTTTTAGCCCTCCCCTCCCCCCTCCATTCAATGTTGACCGTTCATGAGTTACATGGGTCATTGGTAGGCATTCCTTGGTCAAATCAACATTGAGATAGGGGGGGAGGGGGAGGATATGATGAAAAATGAACAATTATATGTGAAAAACCACTAATAACCTGCTGTGTCCCAATATTTATGTCCATGATTGTCTTAAAATCGATTGTATGAAAATCGTCATGAAAACCGCAGTAAATCGTACCAAAAATGCCACGAATGTTAAATAAACTGTATGTCGTCATGATTTACATAACTAATTAATAAAAATTTATAATAATATGTGGCTATTTTTTTATTTTTGAATTGATTGATAACACAGGAAGCCCAAAATAAATTATGGCTTTACAAAGTATTTGCATAATTAAAGTGTAATTTGACGCCAAATTCTTACAATTTTATGTAATCAGACCTGAAGTAAGTATTACAATGGCTTCTTCAAACACTCGGCATCAGTCACTTGTCTATTTGATTACGTATAGTCGTGCAGACTTAGATAAAGTGTCGTCAAGGGAAACTTTTGCGATGATTATTGCAAATGCATTCCAACAAGTGGCGCAAGTTGAAGTGAATCATTGGGTTGTTTGTAAAGAAAGCCATGCTGAAACCTCCGAGTCAGAGAACTCAACACATTACCACATGGCATTGAAGCTGAACAAGAGATCAAGGTGGTCAAGGGTTAGGCAGTATATACAGAATCATCACGACATTAGAGTCAATTTCAGTTGTAATCACAACACATACTACAGCGCCCACCAGTATGTCATTAAGGAGGATAAAGAATTTGCCAAGTCAGCAGATCATCCCATCTTAACAGATCCACCCTCAACAGAGCAAGCTATAACAGCCAACAGAAAAAGATCTACGAAAAATAAAGGCGATAAGAAAAAGGCAAAACGCTATTCGACATTTGACGTTGTTCAAATCATACAAGAACAAAACATCAAAACACGTTTAGAACTCGTTAATTTAGCTGTAGTTCAAAAGAATGAAGGAAAAACACAACTAGCCCAATTCATTGCCAATAGAGGTGCCAAAGTGGTGAATGAGGCCTTAGAGTTGGCCAAGGAATTCGTAGAAGCCCCAATGCAGATGCAACGCCTTAAGATGAGTCGCATCGACATTCTCAATGAAGCATATGGGGCAAGCTGTGTAACTGATTGTAATGGCCAGTGGCTTGAAATGGCACTTACACTCATGTCACAGAACGAGTTGTCTGTGTCAGCATTTTGTAGTGGTATTTTCAAGGCGCTTAAGGACGGACGCGGGAAATATAGGAACATTTATGTATACGGTCCGGCTAACACGGGTAAAACCTTTATCATATCTCCTTTAAAGAACATCTACAAAACCTTCACCAACCCCGCTACCGGTACATTTGCATGGCTTGGTGTTGAAGATGCTGAAGTGGTAGTGTTGAACGACTTCCGCTGGCATCCCTCTGTGATTGCTTGGGGAGATTTACTTCAGTTGTTAGAGGGCGATACTGTCCATTTACCTGTGCCCAAAAACTTTGGTGTCAAGGATGTGGAATTCAACAAAAATACGCCATTCTTTGCTACCGCCGATGCCCCTATGGTCCTAGTTAAAGGAGGGTCATTAGATTCTGCAAATACCCAGATGATGCAGGTTAGGTGGCGTACATTTAATTTTTGGAAACAAATACCGCAGAATAAACAGAAATCCCTTTCACCTTGTCAACATTGCTTTGCAAAATTCGTACTTGATTATAAAGATATCGATAACTTATTCTAAACACCGTATTTACTCGAATAAGCACTGCTTTGGAATGAGCGCCACTCTCGTATAATGACCGCATTTTAACGCAATAATGTTACTCTATAACAGCATTAAAAGGAAACTTTTATCAAAAGCGTTATTTTTCAGTTGAAAATAATTATATTTCACCGCTCGTCCATTAAATTATCTCCACCGGATATTCGTAGTTCTGATTAAGAAGGGGACTGTGTAAACGATAATAGTTTAATAAGCGCCGCGGCGCTTATTCGAGGAAATAAGCTATACATTACTCCACTCAATACTCCATCATGTTAACTGATAATTATAACACAATAGGATTGTTCATTTTAATATATGGATCTTAATTAGCTTTATATAAGACTATGAAGTCGTCTTCTACGGTTTAGTCCCCTTATCAACAGAAAATGTTGACATATTGTATTTAAACGCACATTACTCCATATGAATGTTAAGTAAATCTATTAGACTATCAACTTTTATATAGATCACAGTGGAGTAATGATGATTATCATATTATACGTAACATTCCATGAACATTATTAGACGTACATGCTCTAGAAAGTGTACATGACTGATTTGTCGTAGAAGACAAGTATAATTTATCAAAATTATACTGATTTATATTGTTGTTTAACACATAAGGTCGTGTGGAGTAGTATGGAGTATTGTAACTTAATATGCTGATCGGCCTATTGTTCATGATACTTGATATAATAATTATCCTTGATTGTTTGTAATTATAAAACATGGTTTATATTATAATATATTGTACTAGTGATCATTATCATTAAATAAATACCTGAATCTTGTAGAATATTACTGTTTATTTAGAGATAGTAATAAACATTCTATTGACAAATAAATGATAGATTATGGTTACATTTGAATGTGTTCAATAAGTATAGGCACCCGGTATAGTATTTTGTTCGTCCTCCAGATAAAATTAATGATCAATAATTAAGTATAGGTATTCAGTATTTTGTTCGTCCTCCACAGAGACTGATAATGTTTTCTACGCGCTTTGGTAAGCTCGCAATTGTTTTATCAATTAAATCACTGTCAATACTTTGAAAGCATTTCAATACCCGTTCTTTAAAGTTGTCAAATGTTTCCATCGTCAAATTCAAAGTTATAGCTTCTTGTTCGAGTCTCTTTTTAACTATATGGAAAACATTTTCTGGAGGATTTAGGTCCTGTGTGCGGCTGGGGATGCGATGCAATGTCGCCTCAATGTCACTTAATGCACTCATTGCTTTACAGCTTGTTTGACTTGGGTCGTTGTCCATTACAAATAGTCTTTGTCCCATTACTTTCGGGCCTGCCTTTCCAAACGTTAAATTAAAATGCGTCCGAATAAAGTTGGCGAAGAACTCACCGTTCAACTTCTCATATGGTTGGCATAATACAACGCCTTTGCCATATGCAACGGCCACCATAATGTGAAGCCTTCGTCCACCAGCCAGCTCTTTTGTTCCTCTTGCCGTTATTGATAACCCCTCACCCTTTTTCCTCCAAACTCGAGATTTCGGTCTACAGGCTTCATTCTTGGGGTTGTACTTATGTATAAAGGATACTCCATCCAAGTAGAAAGCTATGTGATGAGTGTAAAACGTAGGATTGTCCTTCAATAAACTCCGCATCTTCTTTGCATACTTTAAGCGCAATTCCTTGTCCTTGTCACTTAACAGTCCCTTTTTTCGAGATTGAAGGAAGTGAAACCCCCATTTGTTAAGGTATCTTGTAAATGTCCTTCGATGCACCAATGTCGGATCTATTCCCGCCTCTCTAACTAACGACATGACGGTTAGATTAACATCTTTCTTTCTCATTCTTGTGAGTGTTCTCAGCATTTCTCTCTTGTCTCTTTCATTGATTCGAGGTTTCCGTCCCTTATTTCTATGCACAATTGCCTTTTCTTTACATTCACTTCGAAGGTAGTTTTGACGATACTTCCATATTCGATGTGCCGACGATTTGGAAATGTTACACTTTTTTGCGATAATACGGAATGAATAACGTTCTTTCTCGCGTAACAGAATAGCATACGCTACTTTTGTTGGCTTAAGTTTTGCCACCATGTCTGATTGTGCAAGAAAAATGAAATTTTGCAGTCTATGACATAATAATTACGTTTACACAGGAATCCCGTCAGTCCGCGAGCATATGAAAAACACAAAATTAACCCAATCAACCACAAAAAATGTACAAAATAACATGTATACTGAAATGATTCATTATCTTGCATTGTCCGTAATTTATAATAATATATACATTGACGAAACCTGATATTATCACACTTTCTAATGAATTACTTGTACAAGACAATCACGGACAATATTGTTTGGGACAACATTAACAATTCGAATAAAAACGTTACCCTTCATCATTTTTAGCCCTCCCCTCCCCCCTCCATTCAATGTTGACCGTTCATGAGTTACATGGGTCATTGGTAGGCATTCCTTGGTCAAATCAACATTGAGATAGGGGGGGAGGGGGAGGATATGATGAAAAATGAACAATTATATGTGAAAAACCACTAATAACCTGCTGTGTCCCAATATTTATGTCCATGATTGTAGGTAGCCTGTGTAGCTGGCCCTGGGGGTGGGGAGAGGGATAAAAAAATCCCCCTCCCCTCCCCTCCGCTCCTTTCTCCCTAGGGCCGAGCTACGCAGGCTATGATCAAGGGTTTTGAGGTGTTCGACAAATTTTAGTTGTCATTTGACTCATAAATAGGCCTTTTGCAGGTCTGGTCACGTGACATAAATTCCCAAAAAATTAACTCTGCTTAAAAAATCGATCATTGGCATATTCAAAAAGAGCACATTAAAGTTAGATTGACTTAGACCAAGACTACCTGTCACTGAGCTAATGTTATGAAGTGTTCTGTTCATACAAATTTTATGTTTTGAAATTTGAACCTCGTTCCCAGGGCCCTCTCCCTTCGCTTTTAGGCGGGGCGTCAATCTGTTATTCTTGTTGTTTTAGCCCAGAGATGTGCGTTGTTATGGGTTACCTTCAATACCATGACCATGTGCATCAAGGGACGTAGTGATAGGTCGGGCTCCCTGTGTTGTAGTCTAGGTCTAAGTCAATCTGTTATTCTTGTTATTTTAGCCCAGAGATGTGCGTCGTCATGGGTTACCTTCAGTACCATGACCATGTGCATCAAGGTCAGCTGAGCGGCATTAAATTTTTTAACCAATCACATTCGTTGTGATATTTTTTAAGGCCGGCCCTGTGTTCACACACTTTTTTCTAACTGAAAACTATTGACAATTGATTCCAATACATTTTCAAAAAAGTCGAAAACTCTTAATCAGGGTGATATTTCATCTGTGAATTATCTAAAAACCACTCGAAAAATGGTTTTCAATACAAAAACTTTAAGGGCTGTATAGGTTTTGATCAACAATGCTTTGCGCGATTAATTGTTCGTTCGGCTGGAACGTAGTGAGAGGTCGGACTCCCTGTGTTGTAGTCTTGGTCTAAAGGCGCTGTTACACTGAGCAATTTTCTCAGCAACTTGTCTCGCAATGCTTAAAAATGTTGCGTAGCAAGTTGCCGAGGTGAAGTGATACACTGCAAAGCGATCTTGGCAACTTGCAATGATTTTTCACAATTCATGGTGCTGTGGAGGACTAGGGAAGAGAATTGAAAATGTGCGCATGCGTCCTTGAAAAGAAATGCTTTAAAATTGCGAAACAAGTTGCTGAAGGGGTAATACACCGTGCAATGGCGTTACAAGTTGCTGAGTTCCGTTGCGAAAAGTAGAACTGAAATCTTCTTTGTGGAACGCTGTCTGCAACAAAAAAAATTGCGAGACGGCCACTGTTACACGGTGCAATTCTTCAGCAACTTGTGTTGCAACGGCATTGCGAGACAAGTTGCTGAGAAAATTGCATAGTGTAAAACAGCGCCTTTTAAAAGTTGCCTGTTCTTATTTTAGCCCCAAGACGTGCCGATACTCGCCTCACTCATTATGGGTTACCTTCAGTACCATGTACGTTAATCTGATATCCAGGTTTTTTGGTGTGCTTGGTGCAGTCATTTCTCGCCATCCATGCTTGACTATTGTTCTCAGCCTTGGTTTTGTTGGACTTTGTTCAGTGGGCTTCTACAGCATAAAAGTAGAAAACAGGTCAGTAAAACTTGAAAAACCGGTTTCTAACCTTGCAAGAAGTTTGAAGACACATTTCATTGAATAGCAACGAGACGTGTTTGTTTGTCGAAATTTGTTTCACTGAATATTCATTTCGTTTCTGTAATCTTTGTAGAGTCGAAGAGCTGTTCATACCTCAAGACAGTCGTGCCATCATAGACATGAACAAAGCCAAGAAGAACTTTCCCTTGGAAAGCAGAATAGAAACGATTATATTTGAACCCAAAGAATCTAGTCAATACGTCCTGAGTAAAGCTTGTCTTCTGGATGTACTAGCCGTACATCATGAAATCATTAGCACCAAACCTTATCAAGAACTGTGCCTTTCCCAACAATCTACGAACAACTCGCCTTCGTTCTGTCTCTTCCTGAATCCTTTAGACTTACTGCAGTTCAATCAGTCATTTTTCGCCAATGCGACAAGGAAGTTCGAAGAAGCGTACAGAAATAAAGGGTTACTCATGCGTAATGGGCGTCCATTTTGGTACAACATGAGAGTGATGTTTGGTGGACTGGACATTGATAGTGTGTCTGGGAAAATAACCAAGGTTGATGCTATACAAGTGTTGTACTTCATGAAAAACGGCAAAAACGAAGGGGGAAAGATTATGGACTGGGAAAAGGTTGTGGTTGAGAAAATAGGAAAGTTGGAAGAGAGTCTATCATGTATGAAGGTATACATTAATGTGCAAAGAAGCTTAGATGACGCCATTCAAGAAAGTGCGACAGGAGACATTTGGTTTGTCTCTATAAGTTACGTATTGCTGATCTCGTTCGCTTGCATCATGCTGGGAAAGTTCAGAAACCCTTTGACGGGGCACTCGCTTCTTGCTATCATCGGTATATGTGCTGTTCTTCTGGGGATTCTCGCGGGATTCGGGTTTGCGATGTTTATCCAAACACCTTTTGTTAGTATAGTAGGAGCTTTACCGTATTTAATTGTTGGTATTGGAATCGATGATATGTTTATTATCATAGATGAACTAGATCGCATTGGACCACAACTAAGTGTGACTGATACAGTTAAGGTTGTCATGGCAAACTCTGGACCAACTATCACCATGACAACCATGACTGACCTCGTGGCTTTTGCTGTAAGCACGTGGTCTGAACTGCCTGCCATCCAATATTTCTGTCTCTACGCTGCTTTGACGATATTCTTTGCATATTTAATGATTATTACGTTCTTTGTTGCCATGGTGACGTTTGACGTTCGTCGAGTGAAAGCAGGACGTCGAGACTGCTTCCCAGTCTGTCGTGTTCCTCCTCCAAAAGAAGGTGCGCCAGCATGGGACGAGCCTCGTACCCAAACCGCGAACAAGTTATTGAATGCATGGGCTAAAATACTGATGAGAACAGAGGTGAAGTGCATTGTGGTACTGATTTCACTGGGGCTTTTTGGTGGTGGTATATATGGTGCCATTAACACTAGAGAAGATTTTGATATGAGATTATTGGCCATAGATGGCTCGCCGTACATATTATTTGCAAACGCTCAGGAACGATATTTCACACATAAGGTAGAAGTCAGTATCATACTCGATGAACAAGTCAACTACACCAACACCAAAACACAAAAAGAAATTCTACGCTTGTCAAAGATAGCTACGCATAACTCGTTCTATGAAAACACAACTATGTCATGGATGGAAACACTTGCTGCATTCTCAAAGAAGAGAGGTTTGAGTCTAGAGGGGAAAAACTTTATGCCAACACTAAAAACATTCCTCAACATCACAACATTTGTTCATTTCAGGGAAGATTTACGATTATCTGATGACAAACGAACTGTCATAGCCTCTCGTGTTCTATGCTACATGAAAAAATCCTTGAATTTGATTGGTCAACGAGATGCCATGCTAAGGCTACGAAAAGACCTGGACACCATCTCACCGCTTCCAGTGTATCTAATCTCCAAGGATTTTATTTTCTTTGAACAGTATGCTAGCACATTGAATGCCACAATACGTAACTTGGTGATCGCATCTATTGCTATATTACTGATTACCAGCCCTTTCCTCATATATTTTAGTGTGACTATCTTGGTGTTCTTCGGGTTCTTAGCCTTGGTTATCGAGCTGTTTGGTCTGATGTACATCTGGGGCTTATCACTACACGGAGTGTCCATGATTAATCTGATTATGGCCATTGGATTCGCTGTGGACTATAGCGCACATATTGCACATGCGTATGTGATGTCACCGAAGAGTAGCGCAGAGGAGCGAGTGATAGACGCCTTGAGGACGTTAGGTGCAAGTGTGCTTATGGGAGGTAGGACATTATCTATAGATAATCACTATATACTATATCGATAACAAATCCATATATTTATATTTTTTATCGGAGGTGTAAGTTTTCTGTCAACCATTAAACTGTTTGGTTTTGACAGAAAAGTTAAATCTTCGATAATGGATAATTAATAATGATAGGCTCCAGATGGCCATAAAGACCATCATTCGCTTTTTAGAAGTAAGCCTCATTCCAGCATGACCAGAATATTCACAAATACCAACGGTAAAGTAAAGAATGAACAAGTTCTTTCACGGACCTTACTGGAACAAGTGAATATTCTAAACTTGAGTACAGGGAACGCGGAGCCGGAGGGGGGAGGGAGGGGGGTGTTGCAGTGATGGGGCTTGGGCTTCCCCCTTTTACATAGTTGTCTTTTATATTTTCTAATCTTAGACCCCCTACACATACACACCTTTTCCTTTTAATTTGCACACTCTCCCTAAAATGTGCTCTGCCGTCCCTGGATTATTCCTATACGCACATATATCTGGATAAATGTCAGGCAGCCCAAGCAATTCACTTTAACAGGGCTGCCTGTGGATAAATGAATGACATATTTGCCCTTTTTCTGTAGGAGCAAGTACTTTCATTGGAACGATCATGTTGGCCTTCGCCTCGTCAGAAATCTTCAGGATCTTTTTCAAGATGTTTTTTGGCATCGTTTTTCTTGGTCTTCTTCATGGACTTTGCTTTCTACCTGTTTACCTTACCATATTCTGTCGTGGTTCGTCACTCAAAACACGTGACATTGCAATCAAGGTCGAACCAGACAGGAACGAGTCACGTGAGTTAGCTTACGTTGCCCAGCAACCATGTGATAAGAATGACGTCACATCATACGAAAACCTAGTGGAAACGACTGAACAGAGTACAGCCTAGTTGCCCGGGCAACCCAACGTTATTCAAGCACTACTCACTTGACAACTAGTCCAGAGCTGGACCCAATTTTCGCAAAAGAGATATTTTTTTTACGCGCGTGGTCTTATTCTTTTTTTGGAACTCTCTCAATCCAGAATAAGACCGCTCGTGCGTAAAAAAATATATTTCTTTTGCGAAAATTGGGTCCAGCTCTGGACTACTTGACAACCTGCTCTACTTTGATTTTTTAACTTTATTTCTGGAAAACAAGAACTTCTTATTCACGGAATAAACAAAATAACCAGCCTATTTTATTTCTTTAATAAGTTATATTAACATTGTTATTATTCTATTCCTCAAACACTGCACTGATCTATATTTCAAATATTTAAACCTATTGAAAGAATTTAAAAGTCAGGGGGAAAAATCTGTCAGCTGAAACTTCGGAATCTAAAGGATATCTGACAAACTTGCTGTGAACTTAAAATGCACCTGACGCCCTTCATGGTATTTTGCAAATCTGTTGTACATGAGGTGTATAATAAGTGTACTTAATATTTCTTGATATCGACCTCTCGTTTTTGAGATATGAACATTTGAAATCTGAAAATGCAAATGAGGTGACGTCATCCCAGGAATTTGTCAAAGTTTTGTTTCAAAGCTGACAGCAAGCTTGTTTTTGGAAAGTAGTAAAAATGTTAATGGTAGTGTGAATATTAGTAATACAGATATTGAGCTTTAAAAAATTGCTATAATTATTTCCAGATAACTTTTGTATATCTAATGAGGCCTGGGATGACGTTAAGTAAATTTTCGTTCGTGCGATGAATTTAGCCAATAAGAAAGGCGAACAACGTTTTTCACTAGTGAAAAAGCACCGTTCGCCTTTCTGATTGGACGAACGATGTATTTTCACTAGTGAAAATTATTGTTCGTCCAATCGGAAACACGATCGACGAAAACTCTTTGCGACTTGAGCGAAAATGGCTGCAGAAGGCTCCAGATTTGTGTTACTCGACAATTCCGTAGATTCGTTTATTGAAGAACAAGAAAATCCAAATACTGTGAAAAAGACGAAAAGAGATGTCTCCTTGTTGACCAAGTTTCTTCAAAATAAAGGTGAAACACGCGGCGATAGCTGACATTCCTCCTGCCGAGCTGAATTAATTTAATATCAGTGAATTTTTCGTGTGTGTGCGAACCAAAGAAGGACAAGAGTACGAACCATTGTCGCTACGAGGGATGTTATTCAGTTTCGAAAGACATAAAGTCGTATCCAAACAGCATTATCAATGATCTTGTGTTTGAAAGAACACGAAGATTTAGTTTGCAGGCAAGAAATTGTTTGCAGGCAAGAAATAAAGTTTGCAGGCAAGAAATTGTTTGCCGGCAAGAAGTAAAATTTGCCGGCAAGAAATAAATAAGTTTACATCTTTTGTAAATAAAGTATTTGTAGGGCGAGAGAAAAATGTTTGCTTCGTTTGTAAATATAGTTTTCAACTAGTAATAAAGTTTGCAGGCAATAAATAAAGTTTGCCGGCAATAAATAAAGTTTGCAGGCAATAAATAAAGTTTGCCGGCAATAAATAAAGTTTTCTAGTCCGTTACAAAGAAATGTGAATCTTTATATGGTATCTCCATTATTTCCTGAAACCTCTTTTAGTTTGGCCTCTTTCCTTCTCTATGACCCAGCAATGTATCATTTTAGGGTTGTAATGAGAGGCTGTGTATCATTTTAGGATTTTCAATCAAGGCTGTGTAAATAATATAATTTTTAAAAATAGGTTCTTATTCGATTCTTATGTAAAGGGGATCTAAATTGATATTGTTAGGCTAACAGGTTCTTAAATTCTAGGTTCTTATGTAAAGGGGGTCTAAATTGATATTGTTAGGCTAACAGGTTCTTAAATTCTAGGTTCTTATGTAAAGGGGGTCTAAATTGATATTGTTAGGCTAACAGGTTCTTAAATTCTAGGTTCTTATGTAAAGGGGGTCTAAATTGATATTGTTAGGCTAACAGGTTCTTAAATTCTAGGTTCTTATGTAAAGGGGGTCTAAATTGATTTTGTTAGGCTAACAGGTTCTTTAATTCTAGGTTCTTATGTAAAGGGGGTCTAGATTGATATTGTTAGGCTAACAGGTTCTTTAATTCTAGGTTCTTATGTAAAGGGGGTCTAGATTGATATTGTTAGGCTAACAGGTTCTTTAATTCTAGGTTCTTATGTAAAGGGGGTCTAGATTGATATTGTTAGGCTAACAGGTTCTTTAATTCTAAGTTCTTATGTAAAGGGGGTCTAAATTGATATTGTTAGGCTAACAGGTTCTTAAATTCTAGGTTCTTATGTAAAGGGGGTCTAGATTGATATTGTTAGGCTAACAGGTTCTTTAATTCTAGGTTCTTATGTAAAGGGGGCCTGAATTGATATTTTTAGACTAACAGGTTCTTTAATTCTAGGTTCTTATGTAAAGGGGGTCTAAATTGATATTTTTAGACTAGCAGGTTCTTTAATTCTAGGCTCTTATGTAAAGGGGGTCTAAATTGATATTGTTAGGCCAACAGGTTCTTTAATTCTAGGTTCTTATGTAAAGGGGGTCTAAATTGATATTGTTAGGCTAACAGGTTCTTAAATTCTAGGTTCTTATGTAAAGGGGGTCTAAATTGATATTGTTAGGCTAACAAGTTCTTAAATTCTAGGTTCTTATGTAAAGGGGGTCTAAATTGATATTGTTAGGCTAACAGGTTCTTAAATTCTAGGTTCTTATGTAAAGGGGGTCTAAATTGATTTTGTTAGGCTAACAGGTTCTTTAATTCTAGGTTCTTATGTAAAGGGGGTCTAGATTGATATTGTTAGGCTAACAGGTTCTTTAATTCTAGGTTCTTATGTAAAGGGGGTCTAGATTGATATTGTTAGGCTAACAGGTTCTTTAATTCTAGGTTCTTATGTAAAGGGGGTCTAGATTGATATTGTTAGGCTAACAGGTTCTTTAATTCTAAGTTCTTATGTAAAGGGGGTCTAAATTGATATTGTTAGGCTAACAGGTTCTTAAATTCTAGGTTCTTATGTAAAGGGGGTCTAGATTGATATTGTTAGGCTAACAGGTTCTTTAATTCTAGGTTCTTATGTAAAGGGGGCCTGAATTGATATTTTTAGACTAACAGGTTCTTTAATTCTAGGTTCTTATGTAAAGGGGGTCTAAATTGATATTTTTAGACTAGCAGGTTCTTTAATTCTAGGCTCTTATGTAAAGGGGGTCTAAATTGATATTGTTAGGCCAACAGGTTCTTTAATTCTAGGTTCTTATGTAAAGGGGGTCTAAATTGATATTGTTAGGCTAACAGGTTCTTAAATTCTAGGTTCTTATGTAAAGGGGGTCTAAATTGATATTGTTAGGCTGACAGGTTCTTAAATTCTAGGTTCTTATGTAAAGGGGGTCTAAATTGATATTGTTAGGCTGACAGGTTCTTAAATTCTAGGTTCTTATGTAAAGGGGGTCTAAATTGATATTGTTAGGCTGACAGGTTCTTAAATTCTAGGTTCTTATGTAAAGGGTGTCTAAATTGATATTGTTAGGCTAACAGGTTCTTAAATTCTAGGTTCTTATGTAAATGGATTAATCTTTATTAATCTTATGTAAAGGGGGTCTAAATTGATATTGTTAGGCTGACAGGCTCTTAAATTCTAGGTTCTCATAAGCGGGTAAGTACTGTATTCATGTTTTTGTAGGGATTTAGACGAACTTAGTATCATATACCAGCCATTCCATGATGATTTACCATAATTTATTAGCGTAAGGTAATAACTAAATGTATCATATAATAGTACTGTTAATAGAAATAACTAAAGAAGAATGAACAAGGAGACATTTACTTACAATGATGAACCATGAAGTAGTTTACATAGTAAGTCTAACCATAGTTTTTGGCCTTAGCAAAGTGTACGTGAACGTAAAATAAAGTGTAAAGCCTGGTTTTCACCGGCTAGCGACGCAAGCGCAAGCGCAGACGCAAGCGCAAGCACAAGAGGCCTTATTTCGTAGTGAAAACCGCCCACGCAAGCGCAAGCACAAGGTATCAAAAAATTTCCTTTTTTCTTGCGTTTGCGCTTGTGCTTGCGCGTGGCACTAGTGAATAGTTTGTTTGCGCTTGCGCTTATTCAAGTCTCGTTTTCACATGCTTGTGCACAGTGGCTTGTGCTTGCGTTTGCGCTTGCGTTGCGTCGCTAGTGAAAACCAGGCTTAAGTGTACGTTTATACCAACCGAAAAAACTAATTATGTGCATATAAAAGAGTAACAATTCCCTAATGGGAAATAACTTAGTGAATGAAAAATAAAGATTATTGTTCTTAATGTTTATGTTGAGAAGCCTCAACATTTTTCACTCAAAAATAAAATCGATCTCAGTTATAGAAATCTCTTTAATAAATCTCTCTATAGATACCACTACAAAGCCAAGTTTGCATTTTATTTATCAATACGTTAGCAAACCATGCATTTCCACTAAGACAACTTTGTTGAATTAATTTAATTTTGTAGCCCTTTGCTAATCAAGAAAGCATCTTGGCTTGGTTCGCGGCCAAGGAAATCTCTCAACATCTCACTGGCATCCTGAAAAATAACAAAACAACATTTAGTAAGTAAGTAGGTAAGTAAGTAAGTAAGTAAGTAAGTAGGTAAGTAAGTAAGTAAGTAAGTGAAGTAAGTAAGTAAGTAAGTAAACAGGTAAAAAGTAAGTAAATAAGTTGGATAGGAAACAATAAAACCATGATATAAAAAGATTGATATATACCAACTGTCAACGTTCATTTTTCTCGCACTCTGATTGGGCGAGAGGGTATCACGTGAACGTGAACAAATTTGGATGTATCCGCAGCAAAGACTATCAGCGGGCAACAATATGTAATCCATTGGAAAATAACAAAAACCGGAAGTTGGTTGATTAAAAATCAAAAGCGGGAAAATCCCTGCGCAGTGGGCGCGTATAAAAGTCGTCGAACGTACAAGAAACATCTCGGTCTCGGGACCACAAAACATACTGTTTTCCTCCGTCCCAGTCAATAAGTGTTAAATGTATGTGAGTACTAAGTTAAAGCACTTACTTTGGAGCCGCCAGGTTGTAAGATGTAAGTCCTGTAGTCCATGCCTACTTTTGGATTCATAATCCCTTCCTTTTTGAAGCGGGATTGAAACATGTCCATACAGAACACTTCACTCCACTGAAAGAATTATAAACATTGGTTAGAAACACGAGAACACAACATGTCCTCACAGAAAACTTCACTCCACTCAAAGAATTATAAACATTGGATAGAAACATGAGAACACAACATGTCCACACAGAACATTTCACTTCACTGAAAGAATTATAGACATTGGTTAGAAACACGAGAACACAATATGTCCATACAGAACACTTCACTCCACTGAAAGAATTATAAACATTGGTTAGAAACACGAGAACACAACATGTCCATACAGAACACTTCACTCCACTGAAAGAATTATAAACATTGGTTAGAAACACGAGAACACAACATGTCCATACAGAACACTTCACTCCACTGAAAGAATTATAAACATTGGTTAGAAACACGAGAACACAACATGTCCATACAGAACACTTCACTCCACTGAAAGAATTATAAACATTGGTTAGAAACACGAGAACACAACATGTCCATACAGAACACTTCACTCCACTGAAAGTTTTATAAACATTGGTTAGAAACACGAGAACACAACATGTCCATACAGAACACTTCACTCCACTGAAAGTTTTATAAACATTGGTTAGAAACACGAAACTTTCTCGGAAAGGGTGTATACACATTAACTACCTCTACACACTGACCACCTCTACACACTGACCACCTCTACACAATGATTACCTCTACACACTGACCACCTCTACACACTGACCACCTCTACACAATGATTACCTCTACACACTGACCACCTCTACACACTGACCATCTTTACACAAAGACCACCTCTACGCAATGACCACCTCTACACACTGACCACCTCTACACACTGACCATCTTTACACAAAGACCACCTCTACACAATGACCACCTCTACACACTGACCACCTCTACACAATGACCACCTCAACACAATGACCACCTCTACACACTGACCACCTCTACACAATGACCACCTCAACACAATGACCACCTCTACACACTGACCATCTTTACACAAAGACCACCTCTACACAATGACCACCTCTACAGACTGACCACCTCTGACCAACAATGACCACCTATAACGTCCCTGACTTACCAAATATCCATAGTACTGTGCATCATAACCCCCTGCTAAGTGACCAAACGCTGCTGGCATGTTGGTACCTACAAACAGAAGGACAAATTAGACAGACAGACAGAAAGACTGACAGAAAAAATACAAATGGACAGACAGAAAGATTGTCAGAGAAATAAAAAGGAAGACATACAGAATTAGAGAGAGACAAACCCAGTCAAACTGAAACAAACATGCAGACAAACAAATAAATAAACAAACAAACAAACAAGCAGACAAACAAACAAACAAATAGACAAACAAACAAACAGACAGACAAACAGACAGACAGAGAGTCAAACATGCAGACAAATAAATAAACAAACAAACAAACAAACAAGCAGACAAACAAACAAACAAATAGACAAACAAACAAACAGACAGACAAACAGACAGACAGAGAGACAAACATGCAGACAAATAAACAAACAAACAAGCAGACAGACAGGCAAACAGACAAACAAACAAATAAACAGACAAAGACAAACTAACAGACAAACAAACAAACAAGCAGACAGACAGACAAACAAGCAGACAGACAGACAAACAAACAAGCAGACAGACAGACAGGCAAACACACAAACAAACATTCAGACAAACAAACGAACAAACAGGCAGACAGACAAACAAACAAGCAGACAGACAGACAGACAAACAAACAAGCAGACAGACAGACAGGCAAACACACAAACAAACATTCAGACAAACAAACGAACAAACAGGCAGACAGACAGACAAACAAACAAGCAGACAGACAGACAGACAAACAAACAAGCAGACAGACAGACAGGCAAACACACAAACAAACATTCAGACAAACAAACAAACGAACAAACAGGCAGACAGACAGACGAACAAACAAACATGCAGACAAACAAATGAATGAACAAACAAACAAACAAACAAACAAACAAACAAACACACAAACAAACAAACAAACAGTAAAACAAAGAAACAACAAACAGAGAAATGGAGGTAGACATATGCTAGTGCGTCTCTCATAAATAGAAAACAATTAACGCACTGTCACACTATACAATATTTTCAGAAACTTGTCTCGCAATGCCATTGCAAACTAATGCACCTTACAACATGACATTTTCAAGTATTCTGAGACACCCTGTACAGTGTAACAGCGCCATTAAGCTACTCGTGGTTTAACCTGGTGTTGCTGGGATATGAAGAATCTTCTGCGCAGTTTCTGCATAAACTTGAGCAGTGTCAGCCTAGCATTAGAACAAAAAAAAAAATTAAATAAATAATACATTAATGCAGTAATCGAGCTGCGTTTTCGTTGGGCCCTAATACAGTACCGCTATTGTTTGGTTAGGTTTAGGGCAATTGTTTGGAAAGACTCTCTTGTTTTTTAAGTAATGATGTGTGTAAGAACGAGGCAGGCAAACGGCAATGGAATGAAGAAAGGTGCTAATTGTGCATTGTATAATCCGTCCATCTCATTGGTTAAAACATGAAAATCTGCCATAATTTCAAAACTAAGCGGATTTTTTAATATTTTATTTGATATCTAATTCCCTTTTCATCTAAGATTTCCTGAGCCTTTATATATCAAAATTTCTATGTGGGGAACACATCAAATTGTAAACGCCTTGTGGCTATTGTTTTGAGCGCTTATGATTGGACGAGATCTTTGAGTACAAAAGAAACTTTGTTCCAAAACAGAGTTTTTGCACATTTTATTTTTAAACTGTGTTACCTATAGGCTGATATACTTTCAGTCTGAAAACTAAGACATTCTTATGTGGGGAGGCTGCTATTGCCGCAGAACAATAGAGAGTTGCCTACTTCTTACACACATCATTACTTAAACCAATCCTAAACGATGTTTTGATATGTTGCTGACTGTCCCAATGAATGATAATTAAAATAATGTGTGAGTTATTGACGAATAAATGAAGGACTGAATGAATGATAGGATGGATGAAGAAATGAATGCATGGATGGATAGATGAAAAAGAGGATGGATAATTAATGGATAGACAAATGAATAGATAAATGAAAGAAAGAAAGAAAAACGGATTAATTTTATTTTTGAATTGTTATGGTTTTGACAACCAACCATTGTTATTAGAACAAAGAAAGTAAACAAATCCATTGTAAAAATGGTTGGCAAATTAGCATCACAATACCAACACTTGTAAACACTACTCTCACCTATAAGTAATAAAGGTAATAAAGAAATACTATAAAAGCTCACCTTTTTTGATGTGTGAATCTTCTGATCAAACGTTCCAAGTGTAATCTACAAAGAAGTTTGTTTTAATAAATACTCCACTAAGTTTCATGTTATCTTTTAAAATCTAGCACCGCTGTACAATTTGACAAAAGGCGCATTTGCACAGGGATAGCCTCAATTTAGAGTAAATCGAAATGTGTTTCCTATTGTTAAGCCATAACATTTTCTCGTGATGTCCCTTGAATTTGTGAATATTGTTACAACAAATTATGGCTTAGCCTGTGCAAATGCACCTTTTGTCAAACAGTACAGCGGTGATAGATAATATAAAACTAGAGTAATAAGCATATCTTTGTACATAGGATCAGAGTAGCATAAAATATAGAGTACAAACATTAAAAGCATGAAACATAAATAGTACTAAAAAATGATATTTTATGCTAATTCTATTGTTTTCTATTGTTTAATTAGCACTATTTAATACTAATTATATTAGTACTAGAGTACAAAAACTAAAAGTGTGCAATACTTTGTACTATTTACCACTAAATAGTGTTGATTAAACAATAGAGAACAATAGAATTAGCATAATTTAGCAGTATTTAGTGGTAATTATGTTGCACACTTTTAGTGTTTGTACTCTACTTGTTTCACGGGTATAATGTTTGTACTCTATCTGTATAAACTATGTTCGAAAAGATTTAACTTAAGCATTCGGACCATTCTTTAAATTTCGGGGTTGATACTTTATCAAGAGTCAGACATTTTCAACCCCAAAGATAGACGATTGGCTTTATATATATTGCTCACCTGGCGAGAATTAAACAAACCAGTATTTGCATTCCTTGAAGCAATCAGTTTGTCCAACATTTCTTCTGGAATAGGACTGCCGTCTGAAACGGTTTGAAGATAAAGATGTTAAATATTAACACATTCACTAGAGTACAAACACTAAAAGTGTGCAATACTTTGTACTATTTAACACTAAATAGTGTTGATTAAACAATAGAGAACAAAAGAATTTGCATAATTTAGCAGTATTTATGTTGCACACTTTTAGTGTTTGTACTCTAATTTACAATTAATATAATTATTATAATAAAACAAACAATAAAACACACAAACAAAAGACTTGTAAACAAGCAAACAAATAAAACAACAGCAAGCAAACAAATAAAACAACAGCAAGCAAACAAATAAAACAACAGCAAGCAAGCAAATAAAACAACAGCAAGCAAACAAATAAAACAACAGCAAGCAAGCAAATAAAACAACAGCAAGCAAGCAAATAAAACAACAGCAAGCAAGCAAATAAAACAACAGCAAGCAAGCAAATAAAACAACAGCAAGCAAGCAAATAAAACAACAGCAAGCAAGCAAATAAAACAACAGCAAGCAAACAAATAAAACAACAGCAAGCAAGCAAATAAAACAACAGCAAGCAAGCAAATAAAACAACAGCAAGCAAGCAAATAAAACAACAGCAAGCAAACAAATAAAACAACAGCAAGCAAACAAATAAAACAACAGCAAGCAAACAAATAAAACAACAGCAAGCAAACAAATAAAACAACAGCAAGCAAGCAAATAAAACAACAGCAAGCAAGCAAATAAAACAACAGCAAGCAAGCAAATAAACAAACAAACAAACAAACAAACAAACAAGCAAGCAAGCAAGCAAGCAAGCAAGCAAGCAAACAAACAAACAAGCAAATAAACAAACAAACAAACAAACAAACAAACAAACAAGCAAATAAATAAGCAAACAAGCAAATAAATAAGCAAACAAACAAGCAAACAAGCAAATAAATAAGCAAGCAGAAAAACAAACAAGCAAAGAAATAAGCAAGCAGAAAAACAAACAAGCAAAGAAATAAGCAAGCAGACAAACAAGCAAGAAAGCAAAGAAATAAGCAAGGTGGAAGCAAGCAAGCAAAGAAATAAGCAAGCAACAAACAAACAAACAAACAAACAAGCAAGCAAGCAAAGGAATAGGCAAGCAAGCAAAGAAATAGGCATGCAAATAAAAAAGCACAAAGAAATAAGCAAGTAAGCAACAAAAAAGCAAGCAACCAAAGAAATACACAACAAAAAGCTAATTCACAAACAAGTAAACAAATAAATAAACAATTCAAGCAAGTAGATAGTACTAATATAATAATCAATGAGTGTTTTTAATAACCTACACTACATCATATTGTACCTTTGTAATGAGCAGACATTCTTTTTAATGGTTCCTTTTCCCAGCACCAGTTTTCCAGCATTTGGGATGGAGCCTCTACAAAGTCTCTTTCTACGTGTGTACCACTAAACAAAACAACAATTCAAAATAACAATGAGCAAGGATTTGGCAGTTAGTCGCTGCAAGGAAATCTGAGTTAGCTGATTCCCTGTGAAAGCACCATCAGTCTCAACTCACTAACTCATAGTTATATTTGTTTATTTATTTGTTTGTTTCTTTGTGTGTTTGTTTCTTTGTTTCTTTATTTATTTTTTAATAATTCATAGATAATAGGTTAAATTTATTGCTCGCACACAAGTATCACATGTACAAATAGTTAGCGCGCGCTAGTAACGTTTTCCATTGTGACCCTGAAGATGGACAATTTGTCCGAAAGCTTGGTCGTTTTGTTTAATTAAAACGTAGTTGAAACTATGTATGCATCCAAAATATTAAAACCTACGTCGGTACCAAGAAACGATTGTCATATAGGTATATTGTTCATGCTTGGTCAGTGGACTTTCTTTGTAAATTCTTATTGTGATATTTAATTTGTTTGAAATAGATACAACATAAGTATCTATTACAGTAATGCTGTTATGAATACCATAAAGAACGGAAGGGCTAAAGTTGGAATGTCAGTAAAGTTAAGTTCCAGCGCGACGCACCTTATAGTGGCCACCTAATTAAAGTTTTGTATAAGTTAACCAATCAGAAAGCGAGAATTTGAACTTAATATCAAAGACACACCGCTTGTCATACGCAGTAAACACTTTGAAATGTTCAAAGCGAAGACAAGAGTGAAGTTTATAAGTGGCTGAAAAACCTCTCAGGATGTTTAAATTTGAAAAGAGAAACTTATTGCAAATAATTTGAAAAGAGAAACTTTTGAACGGTAAGCTAACTTGTACAAAACTTTTGGTGGCCACGGTAAGGTGTGTCACGCTGTAACATTTATGGTGTTACAAATTTCATTTGGCCTTTACCTAAACGAGCATGGGACTGGGTACTAGTTTTCTAAATTAATCTAATTACAAAATTAAGCATATCATAGGAAAGAGCACATTGAAATATACAAGGTTTCAAAGTTTGGGCACATTAGGCTAAATAGCGACAAAATGAGAGCATTTTAAATGTCCAAAGAATTACAAAGAAATGTATGGTGGATGGACAGTGTCCATCCAATCCATACATTTCTTTGTAAATTTTCAAGGTTTTCAAAGACTGCCTCTAACCCAGTATTCAACCAAGTTTAACCAAACTTTGGAACCTTGTATATCTTGATGTGCTCTTTCCAATGATATGATTAATTTTGTAATTAGATTAATTTAGAAAACTAGTACCCAGTCCTCTGCTCGCTTAGGTAAAGGCCAATTACCTCTATCAAAGTGTATGTTGATGTAATTATGTACCACGTTCAAATCAAATGTGATTCATTCAATACTAACCTAAACAGTGCATACTCGGACAATGCACATATCTGGTGCATCACATGACCAAACTCATGGAAGAACGTCTCAACCTTAAAACAGAAGAACACATTAAAGATGGGGATATGATGGTGTGGATGAATATTTTTGGCGGTAAATTGTGATGAAAAAAATTGTGGTGTTTCGGTGATGTAAATGCCTTTATAATTAGCAGGGCTCGAAATAGCTGCCTGATATTGGCCAAATGCCCCAGGGCGTGATGTAAATGCCTTTATAATTAGCAGGGCTCGAAATAGCTGCCTGATATTGGCCAAATGCCCCAGGGCGTGGCTGGATGAATTTTACCCCCTAAGAGATACCACATTAAAAATATGATTGTTGTAGTCAGTTAGTTACTCTAAACATCTTAGCGCGCGCAAATTTATTGTACATCGTTATTTTTTAAAATTCTCTCGCGCACGCAAACTTGTACAAATTCAACTGATGAAGGCTAAAGACTTCCAGGTTAGCCGAAACGATGATATTAAATATCATCAAATTTAGTCAGAGAAAACCTAATTCTTTTATAAAAGATACCACATTAATTAATAATATTAATATACGTATCAGAAGCGAATATCGATGCGCTCTTCTCTCCTTTTTCGACACCCTAAGAGATACCAGAAAATGCTTATTTTCAAAAATTTGTATTTGACACCCTAAGAGATACGGTCCTTACTTTTTTCCCAGATTTCCCCCTGGTCCAAATGCCAGCCCAAATCTAAGGTTTGGCAGGCAAGTATAATTATGAACTGCCAAATAGATAATTAATGTGTAGTCAAAATTGACTGGAACTCATCTTTAACTGTTTATCTATCTAGAAGTGGCAGGCCAAATTATTTCCTTTTTCGAGCCCAGTGAATTAGTGTGCAGTGCTAAGCTTTTCCAAGGTTGTGGTGTCCAGTGAATTCTAAAGCTGTGGTGTTTGTATTGTTGGTGAGAGATATTGTCAGAACTTTGTTTGCGGTGTTGCTGTGTTCAGGACCCCCCATCCCCTCCAACAGGGTTAATTGAAAACACCTAAAAAATGTTTTCAAAAATTTCATTTCAGAACTACAGTCATGCAACACATGTATATATCCACTCTGGATACATATTTGATTACAAGAAAAATAGTCTTGACATACTCTTGACATACTCTGGTAAACCTTTGGTTTATCATATACCATTGCAACAGCAAATGCCAAGGTAGTATGTCACAAACACTTTAAAACCAAAATATACTATGAATAAATTGATATCAAGAGAAACATGGGTGGCCTAGCGAAGAAAGTGCTGGCTTTTTATAATTACCACTGTCACCTGGGTTTTATTCCCGGCTAGGACGACATGTGAACAGAGTTTGTATGTGTTGTTCTCTCTCAAGCCACATGATTTTTTCTCTGGGTTATCCAGTTCGACATGTGGGCAGAGTTGTGTGTTGTAAATGTGTGAATATAGTTAAGTAGAACTCAATTACCTCATTGTGAGTGAGTAGAGATGGTTTGTCTTCAGTTGGTCGAGTGAAGTTTGCTTCCATTGCTGAAATATTCATCTACAGAAGACAAATTATAATATTATTAGATTTTTTTAATTACTGCAATCAATCCTCTTTTTCTTTTTTCATTTATTAATAACTAACAACATAGAAAACACACACAAAATTTACAATTAAGGAGTGCCACAATAAATGTGACACACAAGAAGACAGTGACAATCAATACTCAAACAAAGGTGTTATCTCTTACATTCCTATTCCTTCAAGCTATTAACTGTCACTCAATCTAAAACTACTAAATAATTTTTACTTTTTCTTTTTAATTATGTAAACGCATTGAGCTTTAAATGCGTCCAAAGAACTTATATTATTATTATTATTATTATTGTTGTTGTTGTTGTTATTATTATTATTATTATTATTATTATTTTACATCATTATGCGTTTCTAAATCATTACTTATAAGATTATTATTATTATTATTATTATTATTATTATTATTTTTATTATTATTATTATTATTATTATCTAGCACCACTGTACTGTTTGTACAAAAGGCGCATTTGTACAGGGATAACATTGATTCAGTGAAAATTCAAAATTAATGTGATTTCAACAAGGACAAGAGAAATTTAGGGTGAACTGAGTAGAACTACTAGCTAACCTGTCTCTTTCCATCACTGCGAAGACATCCAGGCTGAAATAAAAATGAGAAAAAGGGTTATAACTAAATACATAGTAGGATATAATTACCATCTTGAACATCACTATAACCTTCACCATCACCTGATCACCATCACCGGCATCACCGGCATCACCTTCACCATCACCATCACCATCACCATCACCATCACCATCACCATCACCATCACCATCACCATCACCATCACCATCACCATCACCATCACCATCACCATCACCATCACCATCACCATCATAAATATAATTGTCAGCTTGAAACCATCAGCATCATGGCCATATCATCAATATTGCTATCATAATCATCATAATTATTTTCATCATTGCCATCATCATCATCATCACCATCATAGTTATCATCATCATAACCATCATCATCAGTATTGTCATCATCATCATAACCATTATCATCACCATAATTATTATCAATATCAGCATCATCATTACCATCATTGTTATCATTATCATCACCACCACCGTTATCATCATCTTTGTTACTTTTCATCACCATCATCTTCATTATTGTAGCCTGCGTAGCAGCCTGGGAGGGGATTGGGGAGAGAAAGGGAGGGGTGGGGGAAAGAGGGAAAGGGCCTGCAACAAGCCCCCATGATTTTGTGTTTCTGCGCTCGTAAGAGAAAGCAGAATGCCATTGGTCACATGCCTGTTAATCAATACTTTTGACTATCGAGATTATATTTTTGACATCCCTTTCCCAAAGAGCCAGCTGTGCAGGCTATCATTATTGCGAATCTTACCTTCAATCCAAAGCAAGCAGCGTGAGAAAACTTCCCATCTCTAGGGAAGAGATCCAGGTAGAAATATCCTATGATTGCTGATGAAGCCTTGTCTTTAACTTTGAACTGTAGACATCACACTGATCATTAGTTTAACTGTACTAACAAGGGGTGGATCTAGGGGGTGTCCCTAATATAAGACATTTAGGGACCGGACACCCCCTAATACCTTAAGAGCCCTTCATTTGCAATTGGGACACCCCCTGACAAGGACACCCCCTAACACCTTAAGAGCCCTTCATTTGCAATTGGGGCACCCCCTGACAAGGACACCCCCTAACACCCCTTCATTTGCAATTGGGGCACCCCCTGACAAGGACACCCCCTAACACCTTAAGAGCCCTCCATTTGCAATTGGGACACCCCCTAACACCTTAAGAGCCCTTCATTTGCAATTGGGGCACCCCCTGACAAGGACACCCCCTAACACCTTAAGAGCCCTTCATTTGCAATTGGGGCACCCCCTGACAAGGACACCCCCTAACACCTTAAGAGCCCTTCATTTGCAATTGGGGCACCCCCTGACAAGGACACCCCCTAACACCTTAAAAGCCCTTCAATTGCAATTGGGACACCCCCTGACAAGGACACCCCCTAACACCTTAAGAGCCCTTCATTTGCAATTGGGACACCCCCTGACAAGGACACCCCCTAACACCTTAAGAGCCCTTCATTTGCAATTGGGACACCCCCCTGACAAATTTCTGGATCTGAAAAAAGGAGTACAGATCACCCCTACCACATGGGCAAATGGATTAACTCTTACCAGTTGGACATCTTTGTGCCAGACATGAGGGTTTTTGATCTCTTCAAACACAAGACCAAGAAGTTCCTGCAAGAAATAGAACATTATGTTGACAAAATAACTTGAAATACGGCGACTTCCTATATATTGTTCTTGACCAGCTAGCCATGGCCAGGTACTCACTTAGGGACACAAAAGTACATTCACATGTATGCAAGGCTAGCCAGAACATAACAAACTTTATTCAAAATGTCTCCATATTGCGATTTGGTGTATAAAATATCTGATCGGCTGGCTAGCTACCATGTTTTTTACAGAAGACAGAAACACAGCAAAACAAAATTAAAAATATTTTATAAAAGCAATATAAAATGTCTGCTTGTGTCTATATACTGTGATGAACACTCCAGATTAGGGGTGGACCATTTAACTCTGGAGGGGGGGAGGGGGTGATTTAGAAAAACAATTTCCTGCATGGCCCGAAGGGCGGAAAGAAATTTCCTGCAAGCCAAAATCGCCACTGAAATCTTTGCTATTCTATAAACTAAATTCTGTGCGCATGCCAGCGGGCTAAAAAAAATTTCCTGCACAGACCAGATCACCCCCCCCCCTCAAAAGTCAAAAGGTCCACCCCTTAGAGATCCACTGTAGAGCACTCAGGAAGTCAAAGAAACACTTGCAGGCTCGTAACATTGGAATATTTTGAACCTATTGATCCCAGATTATTTTGGAATTTTTGATCCCTGAGCCCAATTTTTTCCAAACTTTTGATCCTTGATCCCCGAATCAGACTCAATTTCCCACTGATCCTCGATCCCAGCTCTTCGATCCCTGAGCCCTGGCCTCTGATCCCTGATCCTAATTTTTGGGCTTGATCCCTGATCCCCATGTTACGAGCCTGCACTTGGCTACACCTCTTTTCTACTTCTTTCTTGCTCTATAACTCCCAAAATGTTTATATCACAGTAAGAAGACGTGCTTATCATTTTATATTCTTTTTAAAAGTAAATGGTTAATGAATAACACATACCTGATAAATATCTAGAAGTCCTGCAAAAAAAGTGAATTAAGATCATGTGAATGGAAACTAGCGAGTAAACTAGTATAGCCTGCGTCAGTGTTTGATAAAAACGATTTGTAACACCATAAAAATTGTTGACTTAACTTTACTGACGTTTCAAGCTTTATAGCCCTTCGTCGGACGAAATAAATTAGCCCTACTCTGACGAAGGGCTAAAGCTCGAAACGTCGAAACGTGTTACAACTTTCATTATATTACCTATTGTTAAGATCATGTAAATCATTGAAATGATTAAAGATTTGTTTAAATATTTTTCAATACGTTATGCAATAGACTTGAATCCTAGATTTGACTTTTTGAGAAAGGACAACTAGATATTAGGGACTTGTCAGAAATTAGCAGGGGGGGAGGGGGGGTGGTGGAATTTTGAAATGAAGTGATGAAAATTTCATGACCCTCCCAAAGTAAAGGATCATAATATCTTGACCCTACCCTATGTCACAGTGTCTTCTTTTGCACAATCCTCATTTTTGGTGGTTTATTATTTTGTGACCCTCCCTTTTTAGGTTCTTAAAAAGTGATGACCCTCCCCCAGTTTCCACCCCCCCTCCCCCCTGCTAATTTCTGACAAGTCCCTTAGTGTATTAATTCCTTGTAGTAAAGGAGACCATAAAAGATCAAACAAACTCAATCATATATTATCTATATTCTTGAGAAAACTCTTGTGACAAATTATTAGGGAGAGAACAAGAGGGACTCTGGGTAGAATTGTTGGGTATTCTCATGGGAAATTCTCAAAAACACTCCTAAAAGATACAAGAAGTTCTAAAAAAAATTGTTGTACAGACTATATATTGTTTACCCCTAAAAGATACCACACAAATATAGAAAATATATAAAATTTAAGCATTAGAAGATATTTTCCGTGTTTCTATTCTCTGTTAGAAACACGCGGGATTGTTGGGAGAACACGAGAAAGATTTTGAATCACGAGCTGAAAGCGAGTGATTCAAAATCTTTTCGAGTGTTCTCCCAACAATCCCAAGTGTTTCTAACAGGGAATAGAAACACGGAAAATATCTTCTAATGCTTTTATAAAATAACAACAACAGATAATAATGAAGATATAAAGCTAAATTGCATTTAATGCCCTTGATCACACAACAAATTCTCCTAACGTCGTCATATGACGACGTACCAAGCAAAAAACGTACCAGGTTCAAAACTTGTCAAAAATAATTTTCAGTGCGATGAAAAAATCGACTTTATTCTTCACAAAATGTCAATATAAAGACCACAACAAACGATGATCAAGTTAACATGGATTTAAAATTGGATTTCAGAGTTCAACTACATTAGAAAAGTCTAAAATCTAGCTGAAATCGTGAGCAAAAACACTTCAATTTCACTGAAATGTGCTTTGCTCAAAGCCGTGTGTTCACGCTTCACTCTGTCTATCTTGCAAGTCGATAAAATTCTGCCTATTTCGCTTCTGAAGTGGAAACTCTAACTTGAATTTGTGGAACTCTGTGACCGTTTGAGCTGCGAGTAAGGTTTCAAGAAGAATAACAGGAGAGTTTTAGTAAAAGAATGCTTGACGAACGACTTTACCGAGAACTGAAGCAAGACGAAGGAAAACTTTCTCTGTTTTGATGTACATGTAAGTTATAAAGCTTGTAGCTTTTGCTGAAGTATATTTTTCTACTATTGTGCAAATTCAATGACATCAAAATGATTTTTTGTATTTACTTTGTACTTATTTAGGAATTAAAAGTGCTTTTACGGTAGACAAAGTAGTGTTGTGATCTTCTTGTCGCGATTTGAATTACTTTGAGTATAAATTTGCTGTGAACTCAGATTTAATATTTTTACAAGCTTAAAAGTGTTAAAGACTTTTTAGTTCGTGACTTCTGAGGTGGTGAAGGCCGTCGAAGTCAAAATTGACACAAAAAATTTGTTTTCTTCATTAGACACGATTTTGTATTTTTACGGAAAAATCAAGCGACACTCCGCTTGAAAACCGTGTTTCTATGCTCTTATAGAAACACGGTTTTTTGCACGTTTCAGCCAATGAGAGCGCGCGTTATATAATGGTTATTTTATAAATAATATATAAATGCATGCAAATATTTTGATATTCAGTTGAATGTTGAAACCCCAAAAATTCCAAATTGGTAATTTTAATGCCCGAGACACAATGAGTATGGCCCTTACATACCAGAAACTTTTACCCACAAAGTCTCCCCTACCAGGGGGAGGGGATACTCCCTTAAAACAAGGTTAGGGGTGCTCGATGGACCTTTTATTGTCTAAAATAAGACCCTTGCGTACCTTTTAGGGTCTCGGACTGGCACCGTACCTTTTAGGGTCAGTTTTCGAACTTAAGATTATACATATTGAAACAGTGTCATATAAAAAAATGTGCTCGTTCCTTTCAGGGTTTAAAATCAGTATCTGAGTTAATATATGCATACCTTTCAGGGTCATTTTCAAAGCAGTTTGTTGAGCACCCCTATCCCCCCTGGGTCTCGCCCTAGCAGGTCCACAACATACCTTTGGTAACAACATGCATAGGGAAGTACTCCTTAAGCTTCTCATGGTCCACGGCATAGTTCTTCTCTTCAACCATTGTCATATAATACCTCATGTCCCAGTTGTTGATCTTGTCGTCAAACTTATATCCAAGACTGTTACACTGTGATTGAGAGAGAAAGGATTTAGGGGGCTTTCATTTATTAGTGTATGGGGGGGGGAGGAGGGCAATATTGAGGGGGATGGTCACATTATTTTCGAAAGTTATACAATGGGGGTTGTTAGTGTGTGTGTATGGGAGGGGGTTATGATATTTTTTACTAACCAGTAGGAAGGGGGGGGGGGAGGAGAAAACATAAGATTTTGTCGACCCCCCTAAACACTAATAAATGAAAGCCCCCTTAGTAAATACCGGACAAATAATGGATGAATGGATGAATGAATGGATGGATCAGTGAAATTATTTCATTGACAGAACAACAAGGAAAGGTATATAGATAGGACAGTCGATTCAACAACAGTTTACATCTGGTACAAACCTCTTCCTCTTTTAGTTTCAGTAAAACTTTCAACTCATCTTGAAGCAGAGGCTCAAGTCTTGAGGACAGTTCTGATAGGAAGTCAGCAACTGCTTTGTCGGTCTTGGCCATTCTCATCTATCAACATACATTTAATTTAGTCTCAATGCGTTTACATTATAAAAGATCTATCTATAATCGAAGTTTAGAAAATTATATACAATATAATAGAAGTGAATTAAAGCGAAATTAAATACTGAATATAGTACTAATCATACAAATATATTATACTAAATAATAATAAAAAAATGATACAGTGCACATAATAAACCTGTGAAATAGTTAGCGGACTATTTAGTGCAATAATTAATGCTAATTCTGTTGTTTTCTATTGTTTAATTAGCACTAATTAGCACTATTTGTTTCACGGGTATATTATTTGCATTCTAAAAAAAAGTCGATAAATTATATAATTTCTTGATAAATGAAATAACAGTATGAAATATCAACTAACAATCAAACACTTGCTTGAATCAAATTAATCTGTTTTTAGTATTGCTTTAAATTTGTTGATTGATTCAGCGTTTCTTATAATTGCTGGAGGTTTATTCCACAATTTTGGAGCTGCAACTGTACATGTGAATGCTCTATCTCCACTGACTCATCTCCAGTCGTCTACCGCGCCCATTTTCGAGAGACAAAAAAGTGTGATGCCTTGCGCAGGCGAGAGAGAGAGAGAATGACTGGGGACGAGTCAGCTATCTCCATATGTAGAGGTTGCTGACCTAATTTTTTTCAATTTAAGCCTAATCAAATAAAGCAAATATTTCTAACAGGTTCCCATTTAAATCTGTACTTATGCAAATTTTGTTGATGTGTGCTAAACACACAGATCAACCAATCAGAGAAGTTCACTTTAGAAATAATATACTCTGATTGGTTAATCTGTGTGTTTAGCACACATCAACACAATTTGCATAAGTACAGATTTAAATGGGAAATTACAGATTTAAATGGGAACCTGTTTTCTAAACCTACATCTAGAATATAGCTTGCATGAGTTGGATATCCCAGAAGATCTGCCATCTGATGAACAATTAAAAAATGGTATCAATATTAACAATTAAACTTGATACACTGATTTCAAAAATGGTTTACAGAATGAGCGGTGAATAGCAAACGGCGAACTGTGGGTCTTTGATATAGATTATTTATGCATCTTTGGTAACAGAAAACAAACTTTTTATTTATTTATTTATTTATTTATTTATTTATTTATTTATTTATTTATTTATTTATTTATTTATTTATTTATTTATTTATTTATTTATTTATTTATTTATTTATTTATTTATTTATTTATTTATAATGATATTTTAACAGGATGCTGACCTTCACTTTAGTGATTTTCAAGAAAGTCCTGTAAACTAATTTTTATGCATCATATGATGGAGTTAAAAAGTAGAAGGCAAATTATCGATAAAAAATGAAAAAAAACAAATTATGCAAAAAAAAAATGTAAAAAATAAATAGCATACTTAAATAGTACATTCAGAAAAAAAGACTTAAATTGAGAAATCTTTGAAGATTGTTTCCATTCTTTAATGGCATGATAGGACAGCCTTTGCTTCCCCCAATTTGTTTCAACAATTGGTAGTCGAAATTCGTTTCCATGACTTGTGTTGTATCCATGCTCATTCAGTTTGGTGAACTTACAGCATTATAATTACTGCAGCCCCACATACTAATTAAGAAGAGTTTAGAATTGATGAAACTGTGCTTAGAAATCCAGAAAAAAACTAGGATATGTTGTATGCATAGCCACAATTCCCTTGATTGCAGTTCACCATTACCACCGATTTCATTACTATGCGCCGTCAGACAAAAAATTCATGAAGCCAAGATGGCTATAGATACTCTTCTGTCAATCAAACACAATTTGTCTAGACAACGTACTAATTACATGAACTGTAAACAACGGCCGATGTAAACATAAAACAGGTAGAAATGTTATAATTAAGAGAAAATTGAGCCAAAATTCAATTGTCTTATAATTATGAAAGACATGAAACTTATTTAGTTTGAACAGTCTGATACCTAAAATATATCTCTAAAAATGATTTTTCATTGAACTGTCGTTGACAACTTGTTTGTAAAATGTCTAGACAAATTGTGTTTGATTGACGAAAGAGAATCGCCAACTCCCTTCACAAACTCTTTTGGGCGCGTAGTAATGAAATCAGTGGTGACCATTCACTCCTTCCATCTTGTTTGAAATACTGGTGTAGAAAATGATAGCAGAAATAGACTGTGTCTAACATA
Organism: Metridium senile; assembly: GCA_949775045.1. NCBI lineage: Eukaryota > Metazoa > Cnidaria > Anthozoa > Actiniaria > Metridiidae > Metridium > Metridium senile. Next base: position 5,676,545 of record OX459105.1, on the reverse strand, counting down.
CCTTGTGTCTTAGTTCTACCAGTTCTTCAAGGATCTTGGTGTTTTCCTCAATACATCTATCAATAAATATTATTTATATTAGCATAATACTTCAACAAAATTTGTCATAGTACCGGCATCATTAATGATTAACTATAGCTCCAACTAATCACAAAAACTAGCAGATAAACTGCTGTAGGCGGTGTTATGAGTGCACCATCGGCTCTCTCAAAGATTAGCTTTGGCTAAAGGGACTTCCGATGTAAAATACTGGTCTTTACTTTTTTTTACTTTTTTATCTTTACAATTGAATCAGATATAAATGATAGGCAATAAACAAAGGGCTTACATGTAAGCTCAAACTCATTCGCACAGTTTTACAAATACATTTTCAAATAATTTTTAGTTAGCTTCTTAGTTTCTATGATCTGTTTGTTTATGTTTAAAACACGATAACCTTTGATTATTTCTCTTACCTCCTATTAAATGCATATTCCATTTTTCTTCTTGTTTCAGGGTTTGATGCTTTTCTCATACAAGGGACGTAGTGAGGGTATTTCAAGGTCATGACGTATTTACCATCGTCCTGTATAATAGAATGAAAACATTAATTTAAAGATAATGTCTTAAATACCAAGTGAAACATAGAACAATATTCAGCACAATGAGTTGAGTGATGGTGATGATGACAGTTACTATTATGATGTTGACAGATGATAGTGATGATGTCGACAGTGATGATGATGATGATATTGATCATGAAAAATATGATTATGATGACAGTGATAATGATGATGTTGATGATGATAGAGAATATATGATGATGATGATGACAGAAATGATAATGATATTGATGATGGCAGTGATATTGATGATGGCAGTGATGCTAATGATGATGAAGAATATAATTATGATGACTGATAATGATCATGTTGATGATGATGGAGAATATATGATGATGATGACAGAGATGATAATGATATTGATTATGATAATGATATTGATGATGGCAGTGATGCTAATGATGATGAAGAATATAATTATGATGACAGTGATAATGATGATGTTGATGATGATAGAGAATATATGATGATGATGACAGAAATGATAATGATATTGATGATGGCAGTGATGCTAATGATGATGGAGAATATGATTATGATGACAGTGACAATGATGATGATGACAGTGATGATGATGATGATATTGATGATGAAGAATATGATTATGATCACTGGGTTAATCATGATGACAGTGATGATGATGATGTTGAAAGTGATGATGATGGCAGTGATGATGAATAATAATGGCAGCTCATAATTTGAATGTCTATACCTTATCTAAGGATTTGATAAAATCTTCAGGCAGTCCAGCTGTGAAAATATAACAATCAATCAATATGCTTTTGCAGTAATTTTTTTTGCAGTAAACCCGAAGGCAGCCCAACTACTCATTCTGAGGAATTTTTTTACAGCGAATATAATCATTTTTTGAGCCATATTGAGTAAATGTTTTTTGTTATTCTTTGAGGTCTGGGTGGGCTTCCTGTAGTGTATTAATTTGAATGTGTGTGGATGGGATTCCTGTGGCTTTTCACACACAGCTCTATTCAATATTTTACCATAACTTGTAAATTTCTCGCGCGCTGATTGGCTGAGAGCCATTGTCGATTACAGTCCAGACCTGCTTGTGCTCATGACATCCGTGCTTGAGCGGATAAAACAGTTTTCTTCAAACATTTTTTAGTTGTTTTTCGCTTATTGATGGTAAAAAACAAATCGAAGTCAGTTTTCTATGGGTCTGTACTGTAATCGACAATCAAAATTACGTCACAAATGATAAAAACTTTGCAGTGAAACCCCTCGCTGCGCTCGCGGTTCCACTTGAGTTTTTATCATTTGTGACGTAATTTTGATTGTCGATTACAGTACAGACCCATAGAAAACTGACTTCGATTTGTTAATCAGTTGATTTCTGCTGTGAGTGAAAAAGTAGCATGAGATTCCGACAAACCAATCACCACAGGAAGCCCAACATCATGCTCAAAGAATAACAAAATATTTTTTGATCGGTGCATGGCAAATTTTTGTTTTGTTTTGAAAAAATTTCTCAGATTGACTAGTTGGGCTGCCTGTGGTGAACCGTGAAAATCTGACTAACTAACATTATTTGGTATAATATGTACCATACCTAATTCCTCTAATTCTATGATAGATTTTTAGTTTTGAACAATTTCCTCAGATAGACTTGTTGGGCTGCCTGTGGTGAACCATGAAAATCTGACTAACTAACATTACTTGGTATGATATGTACCATACCCAATTCCTCTAATTCAAATGATAGCTTTTTTGTTTTGAACAAAATCCTCAGATAGACTTGTTGGGCTGCCTGTGGTGAACCGTGAAAATCTGAGTAACTAACATTACTTGGTATGATATGTACCATACCTAATTCCTCTAATTCATATGATAGCTTTTTTGTTTTGAACAAAATCCTCAGATAGACCTGTTGGGCTGCCTGTGGCGAACCATGAAAATCTGACTAACTAACATTACTTGATATGATATGTACCATACCTAATTCCTCTAATTCGAATGATAGCTTGGTGTTTTCTTCATTCAAGTTACTGCTAAACTTGATAGACAAATCACTTTGCTTCTTTTTGATTGATTTGATCTCATCCTGGACATCAGATGGCAAGTGAAGACCTGGACAAGAAAAACAAATCATTGGAATCAATGTAAGGGTGATGATGATGATGATGGTTTTCATGTGATGGTGATGGAAATGACAAAGATGGCGATGACAATGAAAATCATCACGGACTCAATGGACGGGTGATGATGATGATGGTTTTCATGTGATGGTGATGGAGATCATCAGCATCATCAAAAAAATAATGATGATGATGACAATAATGATGATGATGATGACAATAATGATGATGATGACAATAATGATGATGATGACAATAATGATGATGATGATGACAATAATGATGATGATGACAATAATTATGATGATGACAATAATTATGATGATGATGAGAATTAGGTAGTGATAATGATCGCGATGATAGCATGGATGGTGATGTCAATAATGAGGGAAAATAATTGATAACAATAACGATGATGGTGTTCTTGTTATTGCAGTTGTTGATGATAATGATAATGATGAAGGTTGAGATATCTATTAATAACTATTGTGATGATGACGATGACGACGACAATGATGATGATGATGCTATTAATAATGGTTGAAATATCTATAACTATTGTGATGATGATGATGACAATGATGATTCAAATATCTATAACTATTGAGATAATGATGATAATGATGATGATGCTGATGTTGATGATGATGCTGATGATGATGATGGTTCAAATATCTATAACTATTGAGATAATGATGATAATGATGATGATGATGACGATGATGATGATGATGGTTCAAATATCTATAACTATTGAGATAATGATGACGATGATAATGGTTCAAATATCTATAACTATTGTAATGATGATGATGATGATGGTTAAAATATCTATAACTATTGAGATAAAGATGATAATGATGATGATGATGATGACGATGATGGTTCAAATATCTATAACTATTGAGATAATGATGATAATGATGATGATGATGACGATGATGGTTCAAATATCTATAACTATTGTGATAATGATGATAATGATGATGACGATGTCAATGATGATGATGATGATGGTTCAAATATCTATAACTGTTGAGATAATGATCATAATGATGATGATGGTGATGATGATGATGGTTCAAATATCTATAACTATTGAGATAATGATGATAATGATGACGATGATGATGACGATGTTGGTTCAAACATCTATAACTATTGAGATAATGATGATAATGATGATGATGATGACGATGACGATGATGATGGTTCAAATATCTATAACTATTGTAATGATGATGATGGGGATGGTTCAAATATCTATAACTATTGTAATGATGATGACGATGATGGTTCAAATATCTATAACTATTGTAATGATGATGACGATGATGGTTCAAATATCTATAACTATTGTAATGATGATGACGATGATGATGATGATGGTTCAAATATCTATAACTATTGTAATGATGATGACAATGATGATGGTTCAAATATCTATAACTATTGTAATGATGATGATGATGATGATGATGGTTCAAATATATATAACTATTGTAATGATGATGATGATGATGATGATGGTTCAAATATCTATAACTATTGTGATAATGATGATGATGATGATGATGGTTCAAATATCTATAACTATTGTGATAATGATGATGATGACGATGTTGGTTCAAACATCTATAACTATTGAGATAATGATGATAATGATGATGATGATGACGATGACGATGATGATGGTTCAAATATCTATAACTATTGTAATGATGATGATGGGGATGGTTCAAATATCTATAACTATTGTAATGATGATGACGATGATGGTTCAAATATCTATAACTATTGTAATGATGATGACGATGATGGTTCAAATATCTATAACTATTGTAATGATGATGACGATGACGATGATGATGATGATGGTTCAAATATCTATAACTATTGTAATGATGATGACAATGATGATGGTTCAAATATCTATAACTATTGTAATGATGATGATGATGATGATGGTTCAAATATATATAACTATTGTAATGATGATGATGATGATGATGGTTCAAATATCTATAACTATTGTGATAATGATGATGATGATGATGATGGTTCAAATATCTATAACTATTGTAATGATGATGATGATGATGATGGTTCAAATATCTATAACTATTGTAATGATGATGATGATGATGATGGTTCAAATATATATAACTATTGTAATGATGATGATAATGATAATGGTTCAAATATCTATAACTATTGTAATGATGATGACAATGATGGTTCAAATATCTATAACTATTGTAATGATGATGATGATGATGATGATGGTGATGGTTCAAATATCTATAACTACAGAGATAATGATGATAATGATAATGGTTCAAATATCTATAACTATTGAGATAATGATAACTGTGCAAATGTTAATTATTACCATTTCGTTTTCCTAGTTTAATCAATCTTTCCAACAGTCTCTTGCCCTCTGCTGTCAGGGATGTATCATTCCTACCCTAGAATCAAAGTGATTCAATAAATACATAACTGATCTCAATTTTTTTACATGAGAAATGTGGATGACTCAATTGACTGCAGCTATATAAAGGCACACATTGCCATCAGACTGAAACTAGTATTTATACAGTTGTCCTAGCCTCCTCCGCAGGCAACTCCTGAGTACGAGAGTGAGTTTCATGATTTTGGGGTTCCTGTGTTGAAATTCGAGGACGACGAAGCCTGGTGACAAGCCCCTGTGAGAAGGAAGGGAATATGCTACAGGAAGCCTGTGACATGTTTTTTTTTTTCTTTTTCTTCGTTTCTTCTGCCTAAAGGCTGGTTTCCACTAGGCATAAGCACAAGCATAAGCACAAGCACAAGCATAACATAGTTTCTTCTATTTTTCACTTGACATAATCAGACATAAGCATAATCATAAGCATTAAAGAAAAAACAAACATGTTCGTTTTCTTGTGTTTACCTTATGCTTATGCTTATGCTTATGCCTAGTGAAAACCAGCCTTAAAAGATGCCTTCGGAGGAGGCCACAGTTGTCCGTTTCACAGTTCCGTTCAGTGACCACCAAAAATAGTTCCAAGTCGAGGTTGGAGTTGCTGCGCATGATAAATTATAGGGTTTTTTTAATGTGCGGCAAACTCTAACCTCGACTTGGAACTACTATTCCTGGTCACTGAACAGAACTGTGAAAAGTACACAGAAAACAGAAAACTCATAAATAATTAATGACAATTTGACAAAAGAAATCACGTCTGTGATGAAGGTTGTGTTTTAGGTACAAAATCGTCCTGATTTGGACAAGTTTTAACTTGAATTTTTTCTCGGCCAGATTTACATTTATCTTGACAATTTTAGTAAAATATGAAAGAATTGGACTTTTATAAGTACTATACAATATTTGTGTTTGATCTGTATGAGATATACAGTGGCTCATCTTTGACTTGCCCTTATATATCCCATACAGATCCACCACTCATATTGTATATATTATGTATTGCACTACCTATAACAGGCTCCCATTTAAATCTGTACTTTCCCATTTAAATCTGTACTTATGCAAATTTTGTTGATGTGTGCTAAACACACAGATCAACCAATCAGACAAGTTCACTTCAGAAATAATATACTCTGATTGGTTGAACTGTGTGTTTAGCACACAACAACATAATTTGCATAAGTACAGATTTGAATGGGAAAGTACAGATTTAAATGGGAACCTGTTCTATATACATTGCGATGTTTGAGGAGGGAATCAATTTTGAGTGGTCTTGTAATCTATAGTTTTATATACCAGGTATGATAATTAATTCCTGCTTTGGTCATAAATCTGAGGGCGTTTTTGTCTTCAGTTGACTCTATTATAAGTTCAAAATTTAGGTTTTTTGACCATGTAAATAGATAGCTTACCTGCAAAGCTACCAAGTTATCAAAGATATCTTTTCTCATGCTGAAAACAAACAATACACGATATATTTACTATCATTTCTTTGCTAATTTACAACTATTAAAAAAACTCATGAATAATTAATGAGAAACTTACAAAAGAAATCATGATCTAGACTTTGAATGTTGCATAATTACATAATAATACTAGTGTTGTATATCCTGATTTGATTAAGTTTTGACTTGAAATTTCTCAACAAGATTTATTTTTTAAGTAATATATACAATATGAGAGGCCGATCTGTATCCGATATACAATGGCGAGTCGAAGACGAGCCGTTGTATATCGGATACAGATCGGACGCGAATATTGTATAGAACTTATGAAAGTCCAACGTTAGTTCTTTCATATTTTACTAAAATTGTCAAGATAAATGTAAATCTGGCCGAGAAAATTCAAGTTGAAACTTATGCAAATCAGGACGAAGTCTGTATGAGATTTACAAACTCCGTCACGAACGTGAATTCTTTTGTCAATTGCTCATTAATTATTCTTGAATTTTATAATATATTTTAATTATATTTCGAACCCCAAAAATTTACAAGACTTTAAATGTATACCTCACAATTAAACTGATTTATTGAATGTATATACTATTAAAAAATTCATGAATAATTAATGAGACATTTTCAAAAGAAACCATGACCATGACGAGTGTTGTAAATCTGATACAACACTAGTGTTGTATATCCTGATTTGCATAAGTTTTAACTGGTAATTTTACGGCAAAATTTATTTTAATCTTGAAAATTTTGGTCAAATATGAAAGAGCTTACCTAGACATTTTTTAAGTAGTTTACAACATTCGCGTCCGTGTTGTATCGGCGATACAATCGCGCGCCTTCGGCTTGCGATTGTATCTGCCGATACAACACGGCCGCTCATGTTGTAAACACTACGTATGTTTCTTTACGGAAATCACGCCTTGCTGAAAAAAATTTCAAACGAATAATTTTCTGATACACAGATCACAACAAAAATTGAACTCGGAGATGTGAAAAACCTCCCCAAAAATGCGGGTTTCTTTTTAAGACCTAAAAAAATATATGGCAGGTCTCTTGACCCCCCAAAAGTACCCAGAACGAAAATTGTGAACCCAAAAAAATATGTCAGACCTCCATGTCATTTTACCCTCCATGTACATCGCCTGGGGTTATATCGGCTATACAGTCATGCTCTTCTTTGTGTATTAAAAATTACTAAATTCTATTAGCAAAACATGCTTACGTACTAACCTCATTTCAACATCAAATTCTGAAATGACCCTTTCTGCTTCTGTACTTGCTGCTCTTATATCCTTGTCTACAATGAAAAGATGATTATTAGATGTGAAAATAGCTTACTTTAGACTACACATGGTTTATTAAACCATAGAAAAAATTGATTGATTAATACTGTTGGTCAGATTGATTGAATAATTGATTTTTTGATTGATTGATTGATTGATAAATTGTTTGATTGATTGATTGATTGTTGATGAATTGTTTGATTGATTGTTGATGAATTGTTTGATTGATTGTTGATGAATTGTTTGATTGATTATTGATGAATTGTTTGATTGATTGTTTGATGAATTGTTTGATTGATTGTTGATGAATTGTTTGATTGCATGATTGTTGATGAATTGTTTGATTGATTGTTGATGAATTGTTTGATTGATTATTGATGAATTGTGTGATTGATTGATTGATGAATTGTTTTGTTTGATTGATTGATTGATGAATTGTTTTGTTTGATTGTTTGATTGATTGATTGACGAATTGTTTTGTTTGATTGATTGATTAATTGATTGGCTGACTGACTGACTAACTAACTAACTAATGTATTGATTGAATGAATAAATTACTGAGTGAATGACTGATTGACAAATTCACTGTCTGACTGATTGTATATGCACCTATCAATGTCTTGCCTCACTGGGGGAGTGCAGGCATACCCAGGGACTATTTACATTTTTCATACCTTTTTGTCAATAGTCCCTATGCAGGGGACGTCAAATTCATATACTTACTCATATATTTACTGTTGTGGACACAGAACTTTGTGATGAAATTGTCAAAAAACATCGAGCAGCCCCAGGTACGGGCAAAGTTTATGTTCAATAGCCTGACTTTGCCCGCACTCCCCCTGTTGGGGGAAGACATTGATAGGTGCATAAACAAACTGACCCATTTATTCATGTGTACCTTCAGAAACATGCTGTAAAAATTCTACCTCTGCTTTGTTGTTGTTAAATTCTCTTTCATCATTAGCCAAAGCCTGTCAATCAATAACAACATTAAAAAAAAAAGGAAATCCTAATTTATTTTGGGGATGGCTGGGGAAGGGTGAGGAGGTGAGAAGACATGGCATTTTAGTGACCTGAAAACCGGGGCCTCTAAATAAGTGATAAGTATTCCATGAATTATTATACATGGAATATAAGTGTGGGAGGTCCTATAATAAAATTCCTGTCTTTGTAGGGGGTCACATTTCGGTAAAATTTTCTACTTTCGAGTCTCAATTATAGTTATTGAACTAGATTAATTAATCTCTAATAGCTTGTTTTGTCATATACTTCAATTTTAAATATATTTTGATTGCAAAAAACGTATATGTTTGTCATTTAAGTGAGTTTTTACATAGGGATATAACCTCTTAACTTCCTTTCTAGATGCCCTTTTTTAGTTATTTTTGTAGTGTTTCGCTTGTTCTATTCAGCTTTTATATTTTGTATATGTATCTATTTAGTTGCATTGTTGTATACTGCAAAATTAGTCGACTAGCTAGCGCTGTCAGAAACAAAAAAAGTTGAGTAAAATCGAACATTTCCCCGCCCTTCCGAGCAATGCTAATGGTTCTATTCAAAGTACAAATGTTGTACAAGATTGAAGATTGTTTTACTGTATATTAAGATATATTTTAGTATGGTTTTGCACTTAGTGTTAATATTTACAGCACCTGCAAGCAATTTTCGACGCTGACTTCTTCAGCTTTCAAGGAGCCGACTGCATCGTAAACTTTCTTCGATTTTTCAATCACTTCTTTTGTAACATTTGCTATTTCCTCTGGAGTTAGATTCCAGCGGAAAGTAACGTCTTCTACAGCGTACGTAGCCATTTTAGTTTACGGAAAGAGAGAGAAAAATTTCGACAAACTATCTTTTAAAAGGAGCTTCTCTTGTGAATGAATTTTGTAGCCTCGTTTTCATGACGTTTCGCTTTACCTAAAAATGAATTTCGCACGGGAGGAGTCGGAGGATTTGGGATAAAAAAATTGTAAAATAATCAAGATTTGCTTGAAATTTAAGCAAAAACAGTGATAATTTTTTAAATGACAATAATTTCATAAAATTAACACCGTAAATTAGTGCAAAGAAAATAGAATATGAGATTTTTAGGTGCTTCAGATGTTTCTGGTAGGGGAGGGGTAAGTAGTAACTTTTAGCAGGTAAATCACGGGTGCCGGAAACTTTTTGTTATAAAAAAAAAATTCCTTAAAAAAATATTTGGATGATGTCAGATTTTGAGCTAAAATGTCGTATAAAAGTTTGTTTGTTGTTTTTATTAAATGATTTTATTTTTCTTGCTTGTTGAGTTAGTATGACAAAAGCTGACACACCCCTCCCTATGTTGTTTTTGAGCTAAACAAAAGTATTAGCGAATAGTAGAGTCGTTCAAAATGGCGGCACCAACACTAGTCGAGAACATCTCATATCTTTCTCAAAAAGCCCAGCTTCCAGAAGCAAACTACTGCGTTGCTTTAATGCAATGTCTCAACGACTTTCGAAAGCACAATGTTTTGTGTGAAGTGACGATTGTTGTTAATGGTAAGCCATTTTATGCTCATCGGAACGTTCTTGCTGCTGCAAGCCCCTATTTCCGCGCCATGTTCTCAAACCATTTCCGCGAACAGACAGACGCAAAGCCAGTCATCCTCGAAAACATCACTGCAGAAGTCATGGAAGAACTCTTGAACTTTATCTACACTGGAACTATTAAAATAACTCCATTTAACGTGAAAGATCTCGTATCAGCTTCGAACTATTTATTGATGACCAGTTTGAAAGATGCTTGTGTGTCATTTATGAAATCGATGCTTAATCCTTCCAATTGTTTGGGTATAGAATCGGCGGCCGATCAGTTTGACTGCGAAACCCTACGTGAGACAGCAAATAACTATATCTACAATAACTTTTACACAGTTGCTCAAACTGACGAGTTTAAAATGCTATCGCTTGAACGTTTGGAACAATTCCTCGAAAGCGACGATACGAAAGTCGAGAAAGAAGAGCATATTTTCGAAGCGCTTATAACATGGATTAAACACGACGAAAAAACAAGAAGTCCACTATTCTCACGGCTTGCAAAACACATTCGCTTTCCACTCATGTCGCCATATTACCTGGCTGACTTCATCGAAACTGAAGAGATTGTTCTATCGACCCCTGAATGCACTGCACTCTTACTGGAGGCCAAGAACTACCATATGTTACCAGACAGAAGACATCTGATTAAGAGTTGCAGGACGAAACCCAGGAAATCAATGGGGGTGATGAAGGTTATATTTGCTGCTGGCGGAATCCAGGGGGCGTCAGTGATGAAGAATACCTTTTGTTTTGTGCCTAAAACTAACAAGTGGTACCCCCTGACCCCTATGAATGTAGCGAGATGTAGACATGGGCTGGCCCTATCATGTGAGATGGTGTATGCTGTGGGGGGGCAATCACGAGAAGGTCAGTTACTTACTTATTTACTTTACTTTTTTCTCCCTTTTTATCTTGTTTTCTCTTTTGTTCACATCTTTTTTTCTTTTCCCTTCTCTTCCGTATTGTGCTCTTCTTTTCTACACTTTTCGTTTTTCCTATATATTCTTTCCTTTTCTTTTGTCTTGTCTTGTCATGACTTGTACTTTTGTCTTCCCTATTTGTTTTCTTGTCTTGGCTTGTCCTGTCTTGTATTTCTTTGTCTTGTCTTGTCTTCCCTACACTTCCTTTTTTTCTTTCCTCTGCCTGAACACTCTTCTCTTCTCTTCTCTTCTCTTCTCTTCTCTTCTCTTCTCTTCTCTTCTCTTCTCTTCTCTTCTCTTCTCTTCTCTTCTCTTCTCTTCTCTTAGATGTAACTCTTCCCTTCATTTCTCTTCTCTTCATTTCTCTTCTCTTCATTTCTCTTTTCTTCTCTTCTCTTCTCTTCATTTCTCTTCACTTCTCTTCTCTTCTCTTCTCTTCTCTTCTCTTCTCTTCTCTTCTCTTCTCTTAGATGTAACTCTTCCCTTCATTTCTCTTCTCTTCATTTCTCTTCTCTTCATTTCTCTTTTCTTCTCTTCTCTTCTCTTCATTTCTCTTCACTTCTCTTCATTTCTCTTCATTTCTCTTCTCTTGTCTCTTCTCTTTTCTTCTTTTTTCTACAATTCCCTTCTCTTTTCTTCTCGCATACTCTTCCCTTAACTTCTCTTCCTCTCCTCTTCTATTTGTCTTGTGTGTATCCTCTGTCATTTGTTACACTCCTCTTTTCTCAAGCAGAAATTAAACTCACAACAAAATCAAAAAGTACATCATTTAAATTTTTTATTTCATATACAGGAGCAGCACAGAGTTCACTGAGCAGTGTAGAACGCTATGACCCTCGTACGAATACTTGGAATGCAGTTGCACCTATGAACATCAGACGAAGCTTATTGAATGTTGCTGTTTTGGATGGTAAAGTTTAACTTGTAAATTTTTCAACTTTCGTAAATGTCATGCGTAGTATTTAAGAAATAGAAAATTTATAGGGTGGCATGGTTGGCCGATGGTGAGAACGCTAGCCTTTTACTGCAGCTGTGATCCATCCCAGCTTGGGCACCGGGCCTTATGTGATTTGAGTTTGTTTGATGTGTTGTTCTCTACCATGCCACGAGGGTTTTTCTCTGGATATTCCAGTTTTTTCTCCCCTTAGCATGGAGTGGCATATGAAAAATATTTAATATAGAAGTAGTGAGTATCAGAAAAGGAGCCACTTTGTGGATCTGCTTTGAAAGATTATTATTATCAGGGTTCGTGCTACTACTTAAACTCCTTGAAAACTCCTTAGATTTGATTTACGTTTTTAAGGGCACTTGAAAAGCCCTTGAATTTTAGAAAATCAGCAAAAACTCCTTAAAAACTCCTTAATCTAGCTAAAGTAGGGTCAAAATTCAAATTCAAATTAAGTAAAAATGCTAGTATTGTACATCATTTTCGTAAATTCGTAAATTTTTGTATCTCAAAGTTGTCACACAAAGTGCTTAAAAATTACTTTTTGGTCCTTAAAAACTCCTTAAAAACTCCTTAGATTTTGTTTACTGACATCGGCACGAACCCTGTATTATTATTAACTTGTGTGTGAGTAGTGATAATATGTATGGATTCCCCTGCATTTTTTTCTCACCAAAAATTTCCAACAGTGAACATTTCCAACAGTGACAGTGAACGTGTTGAATAATTTGATTGTGAACAATTAATAATGATGATACTATTATTATCATTTTCTTCCAGGACGTTTATATGCTGTTGGTGGATGTGATGAGAACAACTTCCGTTTAAACAGCGTCGAAAGCTACAACCCTGTAACAGATTGCTGGCAATATGTATCACCCATGAGTACATGCCGCAGTAGCCCATGCGTCATGGCAACAGGCAGGGCTTTATATGTCGTGGGCGGAGTGAATTATGTTGGGATGTCGTTGAATTCTGGTGAGTGTTTCGACCCGATGACTAACACTTGGGTGTCTATAAACCCAATGCAGCAGAAGAGAGCAAGTGCTTGTGGTGCTGTTTGCAATGGAAAACTATTTGTTATTGGTAAGTAAATTTGTTTGTGTGGGCTAATAGTTTGATAATAAAGTGTAAAACAAGAAGTTTAACTACCAAGTTATTAGTTTGAAATAAAATCTGATGATGGATAGTGGAGACTATCTGAAATATCAAACTAATAACTTTATAGTCAAACCACAGGTAGCCAAAGCTCACTGTTAGTGAGGGACCTAAGTGCCCTTACAACTGTAATCTATGCAAAAAGAAGTTTAACTACCAAGTTATTAGTTTGAAATAAAATCTGATGATGAATAGCGGAGGCTATCTGAAATATAATAAATAACTTGGTAGTTAAACTTCTGGTTATACACTTCATTATTGGTAAGTATTTTACTGTGGTTTTTGTCTTTCTGCGAAAAGTCAGACATTCCAACGTCTAGTTGTGACTGCTACTAATTACTCGTCACCTTTGTTTTTGATTGATGTTTTTGATTGATGGCAGCCAAAAAGGTATTTCACGACCAACCCTTGTATATTAATGTCTGAGTTATCAACTTTATCAATTTATTATGTAGTTTTATACTTATCGGAAATTTTGTCTACATTAGTATTATTTCATTATCACTATCATGATCATCACAATCACTTATCAACATGACTATCATCATCATCATCATCATCATTGTCATCATAATCATCACAATTATTATCATAAACATCACTATCATCATCATAATTCATCATCTGAGGACGTAAACAAATCTCTGGCCGTGACCACCCTCAGTGACTGCCTCACTCTGATACAAGCGCATTTGAATATGTACATAGATATTTGCGCTATATAAATGTCAAATTATTATTATTATTTATTATCTTTTTCATCATCATCCTCACAATCATCATTATTGTTTTTATCATCATTGTTGTCATCATAATCACTTTCATCATCATCATCATAACTATATTTATCATCATAATCATCATCATCACTATCATCAACATCATATTTGTCATCATCGTTACATGACAGCAAGTGATCATGAAGTTAATGTTTTTGATGTTGTGCCATGTCCAATATCTCATCATCATCATCATTATTAACATTATCATTATTATCATTATCATGATCCCCATCATCATTCATCAATATTACTACTTCTCTTGCAGGTGGATGGGATGGAGCTAACCATCTCAACTCAGGAGAAATGTATGAGCCTGACATTGACCAATGGTCGTCAATTGCTAGAGCAAGCACATCCAGGTGGGATGCCGCAATTTCTGTAGAGAGTGATAAGATATATGTTGTGGGTGGTTGTGACAGGAATTCACTCTGCACATTGGAAACAGAATGCTACGATCCAGAGAAGAAGAAGTGGTGTAAAGTTGCACCACTCCCTGTTGCTACGCATGGTATCAAGTGCTCAACAATTCAAGTACCAAATAAGCTGATACCAGGGATATAGCATAGATCAAGTAAGCAATGTATAATCTCCTATTACCACCGTGCCCTGGATCAGTGAAAAAGTTTGTGAACGAAGTTTGGCAATTTTCTTCTGCCAATCAAACAAAATTTGTCCAAACAACTTATTACTTGAACTGTGCACAAGCAACGGTTGATATGAACATAAAACAGGTAGAAATGTTATTTTAAAAAGAAAACTGAGACAAAAATACCAAATGAATGTTTTATTGAATTTATTTGGTTTTAATGATCTGCATGCCTAGGCTAGAACATATTTTCAGGCCTGGAAATGTTTTTGCATTTAACAATTGTTTACGACTTGTTTATCAAAGGTTCATATAGAATTTGATATATACTTCAGAGTTCCCTGCACCATATTAAAAGGTAGCTGGGCCCTTGCATAAATGGGAGACGAACGTTGAACTTGCAATGAGACCTTTTACAGCGTGACGCGCGCTACCGTTTCCACTTAGCAAGATTACTATTTTAACACTTTTCGGGGAGTTTTAACTAATCAGTGCTAATCATCACACTTTCCTGGAGGCCATGGGTTGATTAAAAGTCGCCGAAGAGTAAAAATTGTCAAAGTTTCGTCAAAAATCTTGCTCAGTGAAAACGGTAGCGCCCATCGCGCTGTAACAACTTACAGTTCAGTTATTCTAGTGTCTCCATCATTGCAAGCTCAATGTTCATTTTGCTTCAATGCAAAGGCCCAACTACCATTCAAGCAGGAAACTGTGAAGGAGACTTGTGATTCAAGTAATCTTTCAAAGGTCTGAATACGATACCCACAATGTTGTTTGCTAACTATCCTCTCTTTTCTTGTATCATTAGTATCTGCCGTGTGAATATCTATCTTCAAAGTTCTCAGTAACAAACAGTTGTGCACATGTTGGTGTGGTAAGCAATAGAATTGTAAGACTTATAACAAGGTATTCAAGTAGCCTTTTAAAAATGAGCAGAAGACTAGGGCAAATATTTCATTCTATAGGTGGATGTATTTTGTCATGGTTTTGCTAACCAACCATTGTTCTTAGAACAAAGGGGGTTGGGGTTTGCTCCTGTAATTCAAATCAAACCAATTGTAATTCAAATCAAACAAAAACACAAGGCATTATGGTCATGTGAAAGTAGAAAATTTGATTCAAACTAAAACTTGCCCCAGTCTCTTGCTCATTTTCAAAATTGCTAATTTATGATACAGCCTTTTTCAAAAACGTTGTTCTTCTATTTCGGGCAGAATTGCCGCTCTTGTCAATCATTACGCACAATATTTGATCATTGCACAACCGTTTTAAAATGACAGTAAAACTACTTTAATTATATTACAAACATTGACAGAACCTTTGTTGGTTGACAAATAAATCTACAAATCTACAATGCATGCGACTATAGTTTGTACAAGGGAACACAGTCCGTAAAACTTTAAGCTTATTTGCACCATGTAAAATGGAGAATTACAAAAGAAGGTAATGACATTTATTGATACAGGTTGCCTTAGTAACCAAAGCGGATAAATAAACCTCTTTACCTACATTGTTTGTTTACCTATTTCATACCATGCGATGCTACCCTTGGGAGTTGATTCTTTCACATGTAAATGTTATAAGATGCTCATCATAAAAGAAAATTCTCAAGGGAATGTCATGTGGTCTGAAATGGACAATTTGCATACGGAGGTAAAGAGGTCTATTGACCTGAAAGCCTTTACGTGAATCCATGTGGAAAATCATTTGAATATAACTGTAATAACTGCTATTTAACTTTTTTGAAGCAGCTATATAGTAGAATAATAGGTATTATCATATGACCCGTATTTTGTATGACCCGTAAAAACTTATTGACTGAGTTAAGTCGGGCCGTACGGAAAAATATTTGGCTCTTGGTCATTTGTACGGACCTCGCTGCGCTCGGTCCGTACGTCATGACCGCAAGCCAAATATTTTCCCGTACGGCCCTCCCACTCAGTCAATAAGTACTTAATATTATAATAAAATTTGTAACACCATAAAAAATGTTAACTCTCCTTTTTTTCTCTTTTTTTTCAATTTTTTTTACTTAATTTTACTGACTTTTCGAGCTTTAGCCCTAATAGTCTGAGTAGTAGATCTAGAGAAGGAGGGCAAAAGATCAAAACATCAGTAAATTTGAGTCAACATTTTTTACGGTGTTACAAATTTCATTATATTACCTATTGTTTATAACAAACACTGACACAACCTATACTAGTTTACTCACTAGTTTCCATTTAGTAGAATAATAGATATTCAAGTTGACTGCCATTATATTTTGGTGTATTTTAACTAGAAGGTTTAGGTTTGATTCAATTCTCTATCAAAATGCATGCAGAACATTCCAGAAATAGAACATTACCACCAGTTGATTTCATTGCTGTGTGCCTCAAAGAGTTTGTGAAGTGAATTGGAAATTCTCTTCTGTCAATCAAACACAATCTGTCTAGACATTAGTCCAACAAGTTGAATGATAATTAAATTAAAAAGATTATCCGATTTTTCTAAAAAAGCGGAATAAGACATTGGTATTTTAAGCTCAGTCAATGGTTTTTTTTTCAAAGTAACATTTCTACCTGTTTTATGTTAACTTTTAAAATTCATTTAATAATTCATGAACCTATGAAAACTCAGCATTCAGATCACATGGCTTGCCATTTTAAATGCCCATCAAGGTCTCTCACTCATCTTTTATCTATTACTTAAGTTTATGAATAATTAATGATAATTTTAAAGAAAGAAACCATGTCTGTGACAATGGTTGTATTTTAGATAAAAAATCGTCCTGACTTGCATAACTTTTAACTTGAATTTTCTCGACCAGATTTACTTTTACCTTCAAGAAGTTGACAAATTTAATAAAATATTAAAGAACTAAGCTGGAGTTTCATAAGTACTATACAATATTGGCGTTTGATCTGTTTGCGATATACAGTGACTCGTCTTCTACTCACCAGTGTATATCCCATACAGGTCAGCACTCATATTGGCCTTTTCCATATCGAGCAAGGGACTTGGTACGAGTGTGAAAAACTAGTTTAATTATGGTTCCAGAAAAAAATAACCCTGTCTCATGGGAGAGTAACCAAATATAAGCTTATTGACCAAGTTTCAGAACATCCTTCCAAACCATACATTCTTTGTATTTTCGAAAAAAAATTAAAATACCATAATTTCGTTGCAATTTGCACAAACTTGTTCAAACTTTCAATTCTTACTAATTTGTATTTGTTCTTTCCTGTGAAGGGGTTTATATTTGAGTTAAATTAATTTTGAGTTTGTATATATAACATTGTCCATTCTTTATGATTGACGTAATATAAGAGAATCACCAACTTTGCTTCATGAACTTTTTGTCTGTCTGTCACAGCAATACAATTGGCGCTAAAACCAATACAACCATTATCAATATATATTATTGCATTTATTATGATTTATCTTTATAAAGATAAACATTTAAGAACATGAAACTCTGTTTCTAAAAATAATTATAAGTTATCAACAACATATATCAATATTTTGTAATAATTCTATATTTAACTGCAAAATAACAAAGGCCAATTCTTACACACTTTTGCACATTGTGAGCTTTGTTTTATTAGTTACGACAAGAAATTGACCACAGGTCTTTGATTTTCTGTGAACTCTTTGGTTCAAGTGGCATTCATCAATACTCCAGTTTCATGTTATCTAGCACCGCTGTACAATTTGACAAAAGGAGCATTTGCACAGGGATAATCTTGATACAGAGTGAATTTAAATGTGTTTGCTATTGTTTATAATTTTAATTTGTGTGTGTTATTACAACAAATCGAGGCTTAGTCGTGCAAATGTGCCTTTTGTCAAATAGAATAGTTACAGTGGTACTAGATAACATGAAACTGGAGTATTGAGGTAGCCTGCATTACATCCAGAATTTTCTTCAAAGAAAACCGGATGCAATGCAGTCTAAATTGAGGTTATCCCTGTGCAAATGTGCCTTTTGTCAAATAGTACAGCTGTACTATTTGCGAGTATGATTGGCATTTTTAATGGCATCAATCACAAGCCACCTGTTTGTTAATTTTTAACTATTGTTACCCTCGTAAAATAAAGTTTTCCATTCTTTCATTTATTCATTCATTCATCAATGGAGACTTCGGCCATTCATGAAACCATATTTCTTCAAAATTGTCTACCACAGTGTCTGCCATGTAAAACACATGTTGCATTCCATTTGGCACTGAACATCTCGGAAGACTATGCAACTACATCATTATAATTGACAGCAGTGAAAAGCTGGGTTCAAAACAAGCTAATGAAATGCCTGAGTTTACAGAAAGTCAAAAAGCACTGTAATTCAAATTGTGATCATAGCAAAGTGTTGCCAGGAAAGGTCAACATTGACATAATTATAATAACAATTATTTGGATAAAGTTTAAGTATTTGCATGCTGAAATTAATTATTCATTTATTTAATGCCTGTTTTAAGGCCCAGGCAGACGGCTTAAACATTTTCTTCAACATTGTTTCTGAATTTTGTTGAACGCTGTAGAATGGTTGTTGAACGATGTTAAACATCCAACATTGCCATTCAACAAAATTGAACAGATGTTGAAGCAAATGCTGAAACCATTTGCCCGGGCCTAGTTGTATTGAATGGTAGCCTCCTCACAGGCTATTACTTAGGGATTCCTTTGTTGTCTCGATTGGGTTTCCTGTGTTGAAATATTTGGCAGGGAAGAACTGAGGGCGAGTTAGGTGAAGAGAAAAACCTGGAGGAGTATTTTTCTTTCTCTCTGCCTCTCCCCTCCCCCACTCGTTTTTTTCTCCTCCCCACAGGAAGCCCAATAAAAAGAGATACCTGTGGAGGAGGCTAATTGAAAGGATGCTTGTATGCCCACATCCTTGGCTATTGTTTCCAGGACTTGTTGGCTTAAACAAGTCCTTGGAGGAGAAGGACTCCCTTTGTCCAAATGGTAGGGATTGATTGGCGGCCAATTTTGAAAATAGTCCTAAAAGGTACGCATAGATTAAAAGAACTGGGAACTGTAAAAAACTTCTTTTTGTTATTTCTTTTGTAAAATACTTAAAGATTTGTTGATTTCATTCCCTAAAAGCTACGGCTTTATAATGTTCTTGGCAGCTATGATTATTTTTGGTAACAAAACCAAGTAAAAATGACTCTAACAGGTACAGAGCCATGTTACATTACAGTCCCCTTCACAGTTCCCTGCGCCATCTTTGCGTCGAAGCGAGACGAATGTTGAGCTTGCAATGATAGAGACACCTGAATAATTGTGGTTAAAAGGTGTTAAAAGGTCTCTATAATTGCAAACTCAACGTTCATCTCACTTCAATGCAAAGGCATGGCCACAATTCAAGATGGCGCAGGGCGGAACTGTTAAGGGGACTATTGACTTTTGAGCCAGAACCCTAAAATGTGCACACCACTTGGACAATTGGAACCCCCCTCCAGGCAACAAGTTTTTAAACTTTATCATAATATGAATTTAATTAATATTTGGCATGTTTTAATATCTGTATTACGTCCAATAAGGACACTATACCTTGACATGCAGCATAGCTTATACATTGGACTGTATTTTATTTTTTCATTCATATACCGATACACTACCGGTAATTTCAAAAAACATTGTCCTAGCTCAAGCATCAAGCCAAGACTGGTTAACAATACATTACCATGCTGGTAATGTATTGAAATACAGACTTGTTTTCAAATTGATAACTAAATATAATTAAGTATTTTCAAGAGTTTGTTATTATACGATAATCAATAGTCCAATATTATTGTACTTCACAGTTCCCTGCGCCATCTTTAATGGTAACTGGGCCTTTGCATTGAAGCAAGACGTTTGTGAGCATGCAATGATAGAGACATCTGCGCAATCTTGAATGGTAGTTAGGCCTTTGCATTTAAGCAAGACGATTATGAGTTTGCAATGACAGCTTCTGAGACATGTGAATAATTGTATCGTAAGGTCTCTAATATCATTGCAAGCTCAACTTTCGTCTCTCGCTTTGATGCAAAGACCTGGCTACCTTTGAAGATGGCGCAGGGAACTGTGAAGGGCACTATTCAATTGTTGATAACCATTATAATTTCAATACAATTAATTACCACCATAAAACAAGGTCTTGGCTTGGCGTGATGCTTGTTGCTTATAAGCCGCAACAAGATTTTTGAAAATGACGGCAAGTGCCTTAGAGTGATTTCATGGCAGCCATGTTTGTGGGTAAGTACAAAAGAAAGTTTTTGAATGACAAAAGATTTCAGTTCCCTTGAGAGAAAAAGCTCAATTGTTTTGACCACAGACATGGCTGCTCCTCTCCTCAGGGGATCTCCAAGCACAAATGGGTGGGAATGCTTGTTGGAAATTTCAAAAATGACTCCAAAAGTTACCAACAATGTTCTCTCTATAGTAGGTAACGTTTTTTGAAGCACTCAATAGTACCCTTGATATCACCAATAACTGTTGGAATACATGCAAATAAGATGCAAATAGTCCTCAGTTCCACCTCAGTGACCATGAATAATAGTTCCAAATAAAAGTTTGCATTGCTGCGCATGATAAATATAGTCTTGCTATGCGCAGCAACTGGAACCTCGACTTGAAACTATTATTCATGGTCACTAAACACAACTGTGAAAAGTACTATTGGACGACAAGCATTGTATGAACCGATAGCCTCACTTGTATGATTCTTAAAACAAAAGAATATCTCACTTGCATGCATCCATAATAACAGTTTTTTCGACCCCTTACTGTGCGACTCGCCATACCATAGTCACTTACAAAAAGTTTTGATGAATTTTTGACATTATTTTGACATTTTTTCATCTCAATCGGACCAATCAGGTACAAGTATATATTGAGAGGCGGAGACTTTAAATACTGTAATTGGTCCGATTGAGATGAAAAAATCAAAATAATGTCAAAAATTCTATGGTACAGCGAGTCGCACAGTAAAGGTACAACAAGCAATCTTGCACTCTTTGGTTCCTAGACCCCCCTCCCCAGGTTGTTTTTTTTAATCTTCATTGTACACACCCTCTTGGGTGCCTTTCAATCATGATTCTAACTTTAATATTACAATTATTGAAGTATCCAATCATAGTTTTATACTTGCATTTGCTGGACTGCTATGCTGTAAATATGTACTGTATATATGACTAATATATTATTCAATAAATTGTCTACATCTTACAAACTCTGTGACATTAAAATATTTTAACACTGGTTGGTTTAATGTGTATTATTTTATTATTTGTATTTATGTCATTTCATTCTGGCTTTAACATTCTAGCTTTTAAAGCCAGGTTCACACTAGCAACATAAGTATAGGCATTAGCCTGCAAAACAGGCGTTCTTTCGGTTTTTTTGGGAAAATCGGGATTTGGGCTTCCTGTGGCCGAGGGGAAATCTCTCCTCTCCCCACTTCTCCTCGCCCGCTCAACACAGGAAGCCCAAAACCCGATTTTTCCCAAAAACCCAAAAGAACGCCTGTTTTGCAGGCTACATAGGCATAAGCAATATATGCAGACCCAGCACAGGTAGCCTATATAAGCTCACTGTTAGTGTTGATTTACTAAAGGATATATGGGTAGTTTTGAACCTTCGATTTTTTTGCCTTTTAATAAAATTCAACAAAACTCTTACAGCTGATTTTGTTCAGAAGAAATTACCTTCTCCCTGCCTTACATAAGAGGAGGAAAGGTAGGAAGCGGCCAAATATTCTGGATCCCAAATATTTCCCCCTCTTATGTAAGGCAGGGAGAAGGTAATTTATTCTGAACGAAATCGGCTGAAATTAAGTCAGAGGATTCTAGAGATCAACAAGAAGACACTTTAATAGTTTTGTTGAATTTTATTAAATTTTAAGGCAAAAAATCGAAGGTTCAAAAGTACCCATATATCCTTTAGTAAATCAACAATAACAGAGCTTGTGGCGTATGTTGAGAAATGGTTATGCTTATTTTGCTAATGTGAACCAAACTTAAGAGATTGTTCCCCTGGAGTAAAAATTACCCTTACCAGCAGTACGGAATCATGTTATGTAACTGAATTTTGAGCCATAACCCTAATATTTTTAACCCTAACAGGTATGCCAATCACCCCTACCACTTGGACAAAGGAAGTACCCCCCACCCCAATAGATTTGCTTATCTTTGTCAATTGCCTATTTTTGGAAGAGATGAGAATTTAAGAAATAACCTGAATGGGAAACTAAACAGACAGTTGAATGAGAAGAGAGAATTTTGCATAAAACTAATATCAACAAGAAAATTCACCATAAATGAATCATTATTGTAATAATAGTTATCTAAAGTTCAATATTTTAAAACTAAAAGTCTAAAAATACCTACCAAAGTTTTTAAAACACTTTGAAGCTGTTGGGGTTCCTGTGTAACGAGGTGAAATTCCTGAGTGCGGGTTACCTGTGTTTTTTATTAGATGTCCCGGATGTGCGGCCGCGGCATCCTGAGTCACGGTTTGGCGCGCGTTCGAACATCATTGCTTATACTACTTCCCGCCATTATGGCCGAAAGGCAATATGGCGACCATAGCAAGGGTCATTGTCTTTTATTCATCCATGCACTCGTACAAGATAATTGTTAAGGATGTTTTGATATGTGGAAATCATTTATAGTGTCTCATTTCATGTTTCTGTGAGCATTTGTGCTCGTTTGGCTCAATATCATGAATGAGAACATCCCAATCGCAACTTTGTCAGGGATTACAAGTTTGACAAACCGTAAGTAGCACTGAAAAAATTGCGATTTTCTGCATATTTACACTAGATTATCTACTTCACTGAGTACAGGTTTCTTTTGGTGGTTTCTTAGAGACATCAAGTATGATAAAGAGGTCATATTTGGTCGATATTTAACAAACATTTGAATAGGATAAACACGATTTTAATTTGGTTACAAAGAAACCTGCTTGAAGACTACATATCGATAATAATTCCTCTTTCGTTCTTCCCATAGTGCTTGCAGATCTTCCTTTACCATGTCCAATAGCCACAACAAGCCAGGAAAGTCTGTTTAGTAACGCTTACGTCGAAAAGGAAGCGAAAAAAGTTGTGAATTGTCCCGATGCAGGAGTCATTCATCAAATCAAGCAAGCTCTCCGAAGCTGCAAATCTGCACAAGAGCAAATGTAAGTATTCAAGTGTATTTTTATTTGTATTGTTAATGAATTAGATTTTTTTTCTTATCCATTGCAATTATACATAACTAACACATTCTTCAATGTAGTTAATTATTATTTTTGACCCTAAATGATGGTGTTGATTTTCACTTGTTTTGTGTCGTTTGAGAAAAAATATCTAAATTTAGACCCATTCATTTCTCCCCTATTGTCCTTAGTTTGACCCGAAATAGAGCATTAAAATCAAATTTATTCGCATAATACAACTACTTTATTGTTTTTAATAGATATCTAATAAGTTTTTTATGCTTTTTTACATGAAAAATCGTAAATGTGATTTGATTGCTTTGAACAGTATGACTTTTGTACTAGGGGAGGGGAGGGTAAGGCTAAAGTTTGTTGTGATTATATTTTACATAAAGTTGATTGATTTTAAATACAGACAATGGATTTTTTAAGAAAAAAATTTGATTTGAAAGTGTGGTTAGGACAATAATTTGATACTTTTTATTCAATTTTTTTTGAGAGTTTTGACAATAAGTGACAAATAATATGATAATTTATTTTTTTTGTATAAATTCTTTAAAAGAACATAAACACAAACTTTAAGGCTAAAAATTCATCATATTTTTGTTTCAATATCAACAAAAAATATACATTTATATTATGAAATTATTGGAATATTTTTGGTTTTATATTTTAATTTATAAGAAGATATTTTACAAAAGCTTAAATAATTATATTGGAATTAATTAAAGTGATGTTTCGGTGTCCGTCACACCATTTTCAAGGTTGGCCAATCTCTTTGTGTAGACATGCAAATTTGTTCTCTATTTATTTATGGACTACTGCAATTTTCTTTAATCATAATGTCTCTTGAATTTCCCTTATATTTATAACCCATATTTTGATCAAATTATAAATTTATGAAAATATTGGACTATTTTATTTTTTTTTTTAGATCAACACTATGAGATAAATTTATGAAAATGTTTGATAATTTATATTTTAATTGCTTTCGTACGTAACAACGTGTAGTCATAAAGCGTGTTCATTACGGTTCGTAGTATACTTTACATTGGAATGTTCATGCAATATATCTATTGTTATTATCCCTATGGGAAAATAGTTTGTTTACGAAAATTCTAGAATATGTAAATTACGCTTATATTATATAAGCGAATGTGAGATAGTTCATAATTCTCTTGCTAGTTGGACAGTTACTATATTAAGTGTGTAACTAAACTTAACCGACTGATTAATTCGTTAGAATCATATATATCACTTGTGAAGTATTATAAATTCAGCTCTAACCCTCGGAGCTGTACGTTAAATCCTTCGAGGACTATGTTTCCCAGTAGGTTTTTTTCCCCAAAGTGGTTTTATCCTACTGTTTTTTTCGTATTGGGCAGCGTACTATATGATATATAATTTTATAGTTTCTGTAATTATTTAATGTGAAATATTACTGACAACATATAGATTATGTCGTAGTGACGTAAGTTTAATTACTATATATATTTGTCCAGTATATAAAAAGGTGTCGTGAATTGTAAAACAAGAATCAATTGTTAATAAAATACGTCTATAGCTGTCCAAAGGCAACTAGCACAGTCACACTCCAATTATTGTCATGTTTTTGATTTATATAGCACTTCGCGCAGGGCGAAGGGTAGGAATTAATGCTTACTTTCACCCTGTTATGTTGTTACTGGTATTGTTTGTACAACCTATAACAGTGACTGCAGAGGAAACACCCCCCTCCCCCCCCCCCCCCCCCCAAAGTAACAGAACTGTGAAAAGGAAGACATGTGCAGCAATGTGCTCCTTGTAAAACAAAGGAATTCCTAGTTCCTGTTATCCCTGAGGGGCCCACATTTTCATTAACAACGTTGAATTTTAGACTTTGCACCAAATAATTTGGAATATACAAATTTGGAATCAAATATATATATAAAATTATCGACATTACTTACAATAAATTAATTATTTCTATTTATGTACAGTGTTCTTAAAGAAGAAGTGAGTAAAGATATACAAGGAACAACATCAATAAGAGATGGGCAGTCAGCTCTACTGAATACTCTATTAACACAAGAACCTGACCTGTTTACTCCAGAAAATGAGAAATTGGAAGAATTAGAAGATTTACTAGGTTTGTGATGTTTTTTATTTATTTATTTATTTATTTAATATACAGCTTTTACCATGCTATTCAAAGGCAATAAAATAAATTAACAGGAAAAGGCATGGTATGGCTCACACAACAGAGCTTGGCTCCAAATAAAGTGTGGCCCTTAAGAAACAAAATTTACATAAAAAATACATATACATAACAGGTTCCCATTTAAATCTGTACTTTCCCATTTAAATTTGTACTTATGCAAATTTGTTGATGTGTGCTAAACACACAGATCAACCAATCAGAGAAGTTCACTTCAGAAATAATATGCTCTGATTGGTTGATCTGTGTGTTTAGCACACATCAACACAATTTGCATAAGTACAGATTTAAATGGGAACCTGTTACATATATAAAATAGCAAAATGTCTATGTGCAATAATTCACACTAATAGCAACATGTTGGTGGGATATTTTATCCCTGATAATACCTTGCTTGGTGTTGATTTCCTTATTCTTCCCCTATAAAGAGAAGGAAAGGAACCTTTGCCCAAATCTGCTTGAAATTGTTTGGAGCATGTGAGTGTATAGTGTTATTACAACATCATTTCTCCTGACTTACACAATGATCTGTCAGGGGTTAAGATCAATTTGCTTATGTAAATAGTCAGTGGTTATTTACCATCATGACATGAAATGGTTAAAACAGGTTTTAAACTGGTTTGAAGTTAAATGATGTGTCCTAAGTTCTGGACAACCTTTTCTTGGAGGTGTAAAATAAGGACATCTTTGCCATGTAGGGTACTGAGAATTCCATCTTTATTTCATTTTACTTGGCAGATCTGCCATATACCCAATGTTACTATCAATATTTGTTCACTATTAAACATGTCTAATCTTAGATTGTTCTTTATATTTTGAAGGCATTCCCTCATTACAATGTATGTCATACACCCCTCCCCTTCCCCTTCACTCTAATATACATGTCTAACCTCAGATTGTTCTTTATATTTTGTAGGCATTCCCTCATTATGGCACATCCTTCCCCCTCACTGTATTATACTTTATTTGTATGGTATTGCATATTGTATATGTCATGCACCCCCTCCCCCCTCACTATTATACATGTCTAACCTCAGATTGTTCTTTATATTTTGTAGGTATTCCCTCATTTGGTCATGCTCCCCTGTCCCCTCAGATGTCTCCCAATCAAACTGTGCCAATAGCAGCAGCATCACCAATGTATGCAGGATCACCACCAGGTCTAGCTCAAGTCAATTCACCTTACCAGCCTTTACACCATAGTCCGTCTGGTGTTGGTAGTCCGATGTCATCGTTTGCACAAATGCCCCAAGCATTTTCACCTCATAGAACACCTGGACAGGCAAATATCATCAGTCCTAGTCATCAAGGTCAGTAGAAACTACAGGATACATGTAGTTTCCTAGACCTCTTCATTTTTCTTGCTTGTTAACCCATAAGATAATTTACCAGAAAAAAATCTCAAGGGAATGTCACATGGTCTGAAAAGGACTATGGACTTTTTTAGCTTCCCTGTTTGTTTACCCTTCAGACTAAGTACAGTGGTACTTCTATTAAGCGGTCACCCTCAGAACTTTCCAATGGATGTATGGGTCTAAACAGTCAGTAAAATGATTGGTACATTTATATGTAGATCATTATAGATTTTAAATTTTAGATAGATCAAAGACGAGATATCACTTTAGGTATTACTCGGAGTTTCATGCTTTCACGATCATCAGACAGTCTGGTTGATAATCAGGCAAGTGTGAAACTTTGAGTTACAGCTAAAGTGTTGTCTTGTCTTTGATCTATCTATAATGTATATGTATATATTTATTTGTACATCTATATATTTTAATTTGTTATCTGTCAACAGTGTCATATAGTTCCCCTGCTCATTTACAAGCAAGTAATCAACAGTCCTATTCACCTGTCAAGACCAGGAGAATGAGACAGAGTTTGACTCATTTATCACCAGATAATTCATCTTCAGTACCATACCAGTCACCTTCACCAAATCAAAGTAAGTCTTACATGGTCTTATACATTTATCGGTTGATTTATCAGAAGACTTTCTTCATACATGCAGAGAATAAACACTTTTTAGTTTTCTAACTTTACTACACATTACTATGTTTTGGATATTTTGTGAGTCATGTTTAATAACTGTATAATATTTATGTATTTAAAGCTATTATAGATATACACCTACTTGCAGTAAGGTTGTCATACAAAAATATACATTTGTTATAAAGAAAATAGAACATTTGTGATTTAGTACGATAGGAATTGATTAAAAGACAAAAGAAGATCACTCAAGCTGAACTCTCTCTTTTGTCTTTTTATTAATTCCTTTCACACTAAATCACAAATGTTCTATTTTCTTTGTGACAAATGTTCTATTTTGTATGACAACCTTACTGCAGGTAGGTGTAGTGCTATGAAATTCACTATTTCAGCTTATAGGATGGGATGGTTCTTGTATTAAATATTAATGTATGCAAATGAGGGTAATTATGGTAGATGTAAATAGTTATTTGAAATCTTATTTGCATTATATGACCAAACTGTCAGGGGGTACAGGTCAGGGGATAGTCCAAATGGTGTTTGTTTGATATGTTGTTCTCTATTGTCACAAGGAAATTTCATCAGAATCATATGTGAGTTTAGTTTGTTTGATATGTTGTTCTCTATTGCCACAAGGAAATTTCATCAGAATCATATGTGAGTTTAGTTTGTTTGATATGTTGTTCTCTATTGCCACAAGGAAATTTCATCAGAATCATATGTGAGTTTAGTTTGTTTGATATGTTGTTCTCTATTGCCACAAGGAAATTTCATCAGAATCATATGTGAGTTTAGTTTGTTTGATATGTTGTTCTCTATTGCCACAAGGAAATTTCATCAGAATCGTATGTGAGTTTAGTTTGTTTGATATGTTGTTCTCTATTGCCACAAGGAAATTTTCTCAAAATCATATGAGTTGAAAAATATCAATGCACTTGGCAGGAATCGAACCCATGTTGAGTTTGTTGTAAATGTGGCATCTAAACCGGCACCCCCACCAGTGTATACTGATGAGGAGGGTGGCATGTCACCCTGCAGGAAGGAAAACAAAACCTGTCAAAGGACAGGTGATCTCCTTTGCAATCATCATCACATAGAATATATATCTGTATATAAATATCTATTTATTAGAAATTACAACTTCATTTTCTATAGTTTTATTTTGTTTGTGAATTTTTAATGAGTTTCATAATTAACTGAGAACTATTGTTTTGAGTTATAATTTATGCAAACTTCCTTTAATAATGTCAATTTGTTCATTAACTGTTTGTTTTAAAATAAGCCTATTCAGCTATAACAAGTTGCTATGTTTGTTTTACACACAATCTTTTGGGAATAAGATTCTTTGTCTTTGAAATTTTTGGAACACAAGCTCATATTCCCAGAGGTTTTGAATTGGTGGAAACTTACATAGCAACATGTTAGCCGATTAGGTCTATTGCTAAATAATTATTTATGAGCTACATAGTTGACTTATTGTATTGTATTATACTCACATTTAAAGAGTATTAAAAATTTAAACTTAAGCTAGTTTATAACTACTATTTTTTGTAATAAAAAAACATATGCAAAGTAGGGTGGAAACGTACATAGCAACATGTCAAAGCCAATTAGGTCTTTTGCTCATGAATTATTTATGAGCTACATAGTTGACTTATTGTATTATACTTATATTTAATTAAAGAGTATTAAATATTTAAACTTAAATTAGTTTATAACTACTATTGTTTTCAATGAAAAACATATGCAAAGTAGGGTGGAAACATACATAGCAACATGTTAACCAATTAGGTCTTTTGCACATGAATTATTCAGGACTTATTGTATTATACTCAGATTTATAGAATATTAAAAGTTTAAACTTAAGTTAATTTATAGCTACTATTGTTTTCAATGAAAAACATATGCAAAATAGGACAGCTTTGCCATATATTATATATACAATATATGAAATATTTACAGTCTGATTGGCTAAGGGTTTGTATTTAATTATCACAATTGGACAACCTAGAGATCAGCAAGATATAATTGGCTGGCCAGTTACCTTGTTAAAAACCAGAATGTTGTGCCCACAACACTTTTGATTAACTAAAGACAGAAAATTGAAGTCAACAAATGCTAACTTCACTCGTACACATCCAAAAAAGATGGATATCTGCTTTACATCTTCAAGTGAGAAAGAAAAAGGTCAATTACTGGACGATAAATACTCCAAGAGTACTAAGAGGTCTACAAAACTTGCAAGAGAACTCTACGAGGACTACCTGAAAGATAAAAGAATTCAAGAACCAAGCAACAAGAAAGATTTAGCTCAAGTTTTGAAATCTTTTTATGTCGAGGCAAGAAAAGTAGACAAATCGTCTTTCTCAAGTGGGAGCCTAAAAACAATGCGCTTTAGCCTCAAAAGGCATTTTAAGGCAGTGCAAGGATACGATATTGTAAAAGATAAAGAGTTTAGGGAAGCTAACAAGGTTTTTGCTGCAAAACGGGTGCAATTGGAGAAGGATGGTCTGGCAATAGTAGTACAGAAGCTGCCAATAAGTGATGCCCATTTAAAGAAACTCTATGAGAGCGGGATTTTCAGTACAAGTCATCCAGAAACTCTTTTAAATAAAGTATTTTTTGAAATAATGCTTTGTTTTTGCCCCAGTGCAAAGAAGAAACTTCGTCAGCTGAAGAAGTCTGATTTCATAGTTACAAAAGACACTACTGGAAAGAAATTTGTCTCAAAAGTTGGAGACGAACTATTAAAAATTCACAGTCAATATAATGATGTATCTGCAGAAGGAAGAGTCATGTATGCAACTGGAGGCCCCTTGTGTCCTGTGGCATCGTTTGAGAAATACATACAGCATCTCAACCCTGAAAATAAGTTTCTCTTTCAACGACCTAAAAAGAAAGTAATACAAGAGTCTCAAGTGTGGTATGATAAAATGGCAATTGGCAAAATCCCTTTGGGAGAGATGATGAAAAAAATATCCAGAGAGGCAGAACTGTCAAGAGAATATGAAAATCACTCCATTCGGACAACCACTATGACCATTCTTGACAAATCTAGCTCAGTTACGCACTATATCACATCTCTAATTGGCCACCAAAGTGAGGATGAGAATAATGAGAGAACGATCAGTGAAACCGTGATGGATGTAGAGGATGCTGTTATTACAGAGATTTTAACTCCAAGTGCAGAGAGTGAAGCTCTGATGGCCATTGATTCAATAAGTTCCAATGACGCTGTTGTAACAGAGATTTTAACTCAAATTGCAGAGAGTGAAGCCCTGATGGCTGTTGATTCAATAAGTTCTACCAATGACGCTGATATAACAGAGATTTTAACTCCAAGTGCAGAGAGTGAAGCCCTGATGGCCGTTGATTCAATAAGTTCTACCAATGACACTGTTATTACAGAGATTTCAACTCAAAGTACAGAGAAAGAGATGAGTGAGCATGAGGCTGAGTTATCTTCAATCCACAACTTAATGCAAGAAGTTGACATAGAGAGCTCTACCCAAAGCTATTGTAGAACCGTTGACGATACCAAGGGAAAGTTGTGTCAAACACTGATGGCTGTGGATTTGATCAGTTCTAACAATGATGTTATATCAGAGACTGGAACTCAAAGTGTGGAGTATGAAACCCTGACCACTGTGGCTGCCTTCAATTCTAACAACAATGATGATATCCCAGAGACTTTGACTCAACATGCAGAGAGTGAAACCCATACAGCCTTGGATGCAGTCAGATCTTCTATTTCAGAAACTATAACTCAAAGCACAGAGAGTGAAACCCTAATGAGCTTGGATGCAAACAGTGCTACTAACAATGTTGTTATTTCAGAGTCTTTAGCTCAGTGTGCCAAGTGTGAAACCCTTACAGCCCTGGATGCGGTCAGTTCTTCTAAGTATGCTGTTATTCCAGAGATCTTGACTCAAAGCACAGAGAGTAAAACCCTTATAGACCTGGATGCAATCAAATCTAACAACAATGTTGCTATTTCAGAGACTTTAGCTCAGTGTGCCGAGTGTGAAATCCTAATGGCCCTGGATGCAACCAGTTATATCGATAATGTTGATATTTCAGAGACTCGTAGTTCAGAGAGCCAGATGATTGAACCTGAGTTGTCGTCAATCCTCAGTTTATGGCAAGAATATGACACAAAAAGATCTTTGCAAAACTATCATTTAACCAATGAGAATATTATAGGAAAGATGAGTGATGACCTGACGGCTGTGGATGCAATCAGTCCTACCAAAGGTGTTGTTAAATCAGAGACTTTAACTCAATGTGCAGAGAGTGAAACTCTGACAGCCTTAGATGTTGTTGATAATGATTTTATTATTCTTGAGATTTTAACTGAAAGTGCAGAGTGCGAAACTCTAACAGCCTTGGATGTTGTTGATAATGATGTTATTATTCCTGAAATTTT
The DNA here is from genome assembly GCA_949775045.1 of Metridium senile. Lineage (NCBI taxonomy): Eukaryota > Metazoa > Cnidaria > Anthozoa > Actiniaria > Metridiidae > Metridium > Metridium senile. The sequence continues at coordinate 5,643,918 of OX459105.1, read as the reverse complement.
AACTGAAAGTGAAGAGTGCGAAACTCTGACATACTTGGATGTCATTGAAAATGATGTCTTTATTTCAAAAACTTTAACTCAAAGTGCAGAAAGCGAAACCATGACAGATTTGGACACTGTTGACAATGATGTTATTTCAGAAATTTTAACTCAAAGTGTAGATAGCCAAATGAGCATGGCTGAGTTATCGTCACTCCTAAGTTTATTAGAATATGAAGAATATGACAACCTTCTTGAAGAAAGCACTTTAATGGATTGGTTTTGAGAGGCAAAATGAATAGACCAGTTTCGTGTTATATAGCACCACTGTACTATTTGACAAAAGGTGCATTTGTACAGGGATAGCCTCAATTCAGAGTAAATTCAAATGTGTTTTCTATTGTTAACCGACAATTTTTCTTTGCTTGGAATTTGTGAATATGTTTATTGTTAACAACAAATTAAGGCTTAGCCTGTGCAAATGCGCCTTTTGTCAAATAGTATGGCGACAATAAATAACATGAAACTAGAGTAACTAAGTTTTTCACTGTATTTTTTTCTCTATATGTAAATATTATATTTGTATTGTTATTTATATGTAAGTATTGTTATAATGTGTGGGTGAAATAAAGATTGACTTGACCTGCCTTGACTTGACTAGAGTATAATTATTAAATGTAATTGATATTGTTAATTCATTTTTCTCACAAAAAGTAATAAAATCACTTTCATTCTTATCTTCATTATTAAAAAACAATTTCTAATAAAACATTTTATTGAATTCATTTCTTGTGATATACAAATTATCAAAGTCTGGGCAAGTGTAAACAGCATTGCATTCTTTTTTTTAATAACTTTATTAAACAAATAACAGATATGTACATATATTGTTAAACTTATTTACATTAATTAGGTTCCAGGTTTGTTAAGTCGTTTTATATCATTAATTCAAAGTAATATTCTTTTAAAAATATTGTAAATATAGAACAATATACTAGTTATCTCGTATCCTAGAATTTTTTAAATAGTAAACTTTTTACATTTTTTTGTTTAATCTAATTTTTTAACATTTTCGGTAAAATCAATTTTTTTTTTTAGAATATACATATAAATACACACATACACAAAAAAAATCTATGTTTGATGTCTCTATATCATACTTAATAGTTAGGGGAAAATAGTAAGAAAAAAAGTCATTTTTCTGCATAAAGGTAATTTTGAAGTGCATTGTATTTTTTAGAATGAAAGGCCAACCGCGATTTCTTTTTTGCAATGATGTACTCTATTCTTTCATATTGCTTTAAAGAAAACTGATAATTTGTATTTTAATGTAGAGGTAGTGAGCGAGTGTGGGTCTGAGTCTAGTTAATATATTCTCATTCAATAATAGTTTAAATTAACATTACAACTTCCTCAATGCATTATATATTCTTTTGGAATTTGCTCTTTAATTATTCATGAGTTTTATAGTTAAATAAAAACTACTATAATATTGTTTTTAGTTAAAAGCTATGCAAATGATAGCATTCTCATACCCTTACCTTTTAGCTTTCTAACAAAAAATAAAAGACTCAGGTAACAGAAAATTTGGTTGAAATACTTTTCTGCTGATTTTTCTGAAATAATTTTTACCCTCAATAAATAAAGTTGGTTATTATTATTATTATTATCAAGGAAAAAAATAGTTTATGTTTTGATTTTTCTTAGAAAAAGAGGTCTGAGAGAGGTTTGGAAATGAGAATGTAAATGCTGGCAATTATATATAAGAAATGTCAACTTCACAGTTATGCTTTTTACTCCTTGTGAATCATTTATGAGTGCTATAATGAATTGAAATCTAGAAACAAAGAAAATATATATAGTTTATTTGTGATAATTTTGAAGGATTTCAAAGTGGTTTTCAAAGTCCATGAAGGAGAATAACAATAGGACACAAAGTCCCGACTCGAGGATATTAGAAATAGAAATGGCAAAGCTTATAAGAGATGAACTCCTCATCTCAATTTTGTTGAATATAAATGATTATGTAGTCATTGCTAGGCTAAGCATACATTAATGATATCATAAATGGAAACTAGTGAGTAAACTAGTATAGGCTGCGTAAGTGTTTGATATAAACAATAGGTAATATGATGAAATTTGTAACTGTAAAAAATGTTAACATAACTTTACTGACATTTCAAGGTTTAGCCTTTCGTCAGAGTAAAAGATATCTCATGTAATTATATAACTATTTCATTTAAAGTTAAATGACAAATACTTAACTCTTTATAAGTTTAGACTTTGTTATAAAATTGAGAATAAAGACAAACGCGAGGATACAACGTTTCGACATCATCTAGATGTCATTATCAAGTAGTTTAATGCAAGAATGTATAAAGTACGTATTTATAGGTACGCAAATGAAGAAATTACAATTGTAAACTAAGAATACAAAAACATTGATAACAATAGAAGGAAAATACAAAGAATAAATTTCTTCATTTGCGTACCTATAAATACATACTTTATACATTCTTGCATTATTAAACTACTTGATAATGACATCTAGATGATGTCGAAAGGTTGTATCCTCGTGTTTGTCTTTATTCTCAACTTAACTCTTTATAGCCTATTTAATTTCCTTAAAGTGAAACAATTTATTAATCAATTGATTGTATAATTAACTGATATTTTCTATTGTTTTTAGCTGGTGGACATACAGTACCTCAAACCTCGCCCAGAGCAAGACAACCAATGAATAGAAATATTACAGGAACATCAGAGCTCAACCATTTGACATCACAACATTCATCTGGATATAATAGTTTATCAGCTCTTGAAGCATTGGCATCAAGCAACGGATTCTCTCTAGCTTCAGACACTTCACAAAACACGACAGCAGCAAACTCTTCAAAAACTGTGATTAGCCCCAAAGATTTCACCTCCATTCATAATAATCAGTGGCCTTCACAGCAGACTTGCATTCAAAGAACTGACGACTCAAAACCTAACAATTTATTAGGTGAAGAGCATACTTCTATTGAAATGATTGATCTGAATAGTCAGTTTTCAATGGATAAAGCCAGCCTGGATATTGGGTACCAGGATGCTGGTTATAATCTAGATACTTCTATTACAGAAACATTAGACTCTGGTGTTTCCGTACCTCCGGTGAAAAAAGGATCAATAAAAAACCACACAGATAGATCATTAAACAAAACAAATAAACAATATGAACAAGATATACTTCTGCAGGACTTTACAAAAAAAAGGAGTACTTCTATTTCAGGAGAAAATATGCGGATAACTGATAATTTAAATAGCTCTGGCGAGAATATATTGCAAACCTCTAGCAAGGGTAATGCGGTTACTATTGACCTGAACAATACTGTTGATTTAGTTTACATTGATCAATCAAACAATGAAGCAAACATTTCATCTGGCTTTACTCCTCTTAAAGAACTTCAACTATGTATTCCTAAGTTAGTGATTACTAAAATCAAAGAAAGAAGAGGATCTAAGGAAATTGAGACTCATAGTGTACGGACAGTTATGCCTGGTGATGAAGGTGAAGTACCAATCAAGAAAAAAAGAAGAAGATCAAGTGAAGATGCTGATATGCAGAGTGATGCAGAGCTAGATAAAGGTATTGTTCTAAACATTATCATAATTCTGGATGTTCTCTTATTCTACTTTATAATTTATTTATACACCTTATTCAAAATAAAGTGAAGGGGTGAACAGCAATCAGTGATTGGCAATTGCGCGGCCAAAATGAATTGTGGGTAATACAAATTTATTTATTATTCCTTTCTAAATTACCCAAACAATGCCTCAACCGTCCAGCAATGACCTTAGATGGGTGTCTCGAAGGTTTTGCTGAACGTTGGAGGCATTGTTTGGGTAATTTAGAAAGGAATAGGAAGATATTCATATTACCCACAATTCATTTCGGTTGTTAAATCGCTAATCTCTGTTCGCCCCTTCATCCTTTTTGTGGTTACTCCGTTATACGGAGTACCACTTTGTCATCACGCTGTGTAAGTCCGTCTGTAACAATAGAATGTGACGTCACGATAGATGACGTCTCTGCCCCAAGGCCTAGGTCGGTACGCGCAAATAAAGGTACTTTTATGTACTTTTAGTCATTATTTCTTTTAAAAACTTAATCGATTAAGGAGATCCTATTTCAAGTTTCATCTGCCGGATAATTGGAGGGCAAAATTCTTTTTTTTTATAAAGACAAGGATATCTTGGCCGGAATGATCCGCCGTTAGCGAAGTCCTTTCACAGAAGATGTACCACGCCAGCAGAATTGCATTCGCTTCGGTATATTATCAAGCACTTTCAAACAGAAATCTTGAGTTTATATTCATTAATGTGCTATTTTTGTTCTTCATAATGTCAGAGAACGTGACTTCCTTCACGAAGCCTACAAAGCGAACACCGTCAACACGACATAAAAACATTCAGATCGGCCTGTCTGAAAACCACTCTCAACAGCCCAAATCGCCTCAAAAATTACACAAATTGCTTAAATAACTATCTATCTTTCTTGTTCTGACGTTGAATTTTCAAGAACAACTTCAAGTTTTGGAAGCATTCAAGTTTTCGAACTCTATATTCATTATCGCATACTCAAATCTTCGTAGCGGCGCTTTGGGGGGAGGGGACGGGATGAAATGTCAACACTTTGTAACACAGGCATCCCGGTACATAGAAATATATGTCGAACAGATTCATACAGCCCAAAATCCATCTTTATTTTCGTGACGTTTATTTCTCAAAAGGTTAATCTTGATAATAATGTTTCTAAGATTTAGTTTTCATTTTCTCAATAAAAACATTATGAAATTTGGGATAAGGACATTTCTCATTAAAATAACCTAAAATTAGTCAATTAGTCATTTACGTGCATATGTTTATTTTTGTGCACATTTTAAACATTTTGTAAACATTAATCAACCAATTTAGTTCCTCCTCACCCTCGGGACTTTCCAAAGTAGCCGGCCGGGTTGGCCGCAGAAAAGAGGTATAGAATAGGTATATAGGAATAGATTTGGAGCTTTTTATTCTGACCGCCTAATAGAGGGTGACCACTTAATGGGTGACCGCTTAATAGAGGTACCACTGTATATTGTAATGATGACCATAATCTCTTGTTTCATCCATGATTTCTTCTTTATTTAACCTTAAACGAGTCACGCTCCTCCATGCTCTGTCACACGCACTCACAACAACAAACACGCCGATCTCCTCCCCACTAGGGGAGGGGTGCGTACAAATATAGATCATTACATAACTTCCCCCTTTGAGGAGCACTGTCTCAGTGCGAAAATATAACAATTGTAACAAAAATAATGGTGACATTAAATAAAGTTCAAGTTCAACTATCAATTACAATTCAGAGTCTAACAGTTAAGACATTGTTTTGTCTACTTGAACGTTTTTCTCTCGATTTTCTTCTGTTTGGATACTGGTCATCATGCTACATAAGTAGTGCACAGTCTCATGCAGATGTGAATTACTCCATAATCAAAATTGTTCAATTCCCTGATAACTATTAGTTCCGTAACTTGATTTGTCTTGTTAATATTCAATGTCTCCTGAGTCTTTGCATGTGGTATGTCTAACCAAATCCAAATCTTTTCGGAGCTGTTATTGTTCTCTTTGGTCTTTTCCTGTCATCCTGTTCCTTGACTTTGTTCTCTTTTTGGACTCCTTGCTGCTCATTGGGCTTCTTCTTTCCCTCGGTTTCCTTAGGGTTTTCATTTTCTTTTCTTTTCCTTCCTTCCTCTTTTCCCTCATCTTTCTTTCCTCTCTTCCCTTCCTCTTTTCCTTCATCCTTCTTTCCTCTCTTCCCTTCCTCTTTTCCCTCATCTTTCTTTCCTCTCTTCCCTTCCTCTTTTCCTTCATCCTTCTTTCCTCTCTTCCCTTCCTCTTTTCCTTCATCTACTATCCAACTTTTCAAGGGTGGGCCAAGATAGGGCTTCAGCCGATCAACATGGACTACTTTGGCTTTTGACTTTGCTGTCTTCTTGATTCTGTAAACAACATCAGATAAGGCGGCAACGACCAAGAACGGGCCCTCCCAGGGACAGTCTAGCTTGGCGCTTCTCCCCTTCTTTCTTCGAACGTTATGCAACCAAACGCTTTCTCCTACCTGAAGTCGCCTCCAAGCAAGTTTCTTGTCATAGTTCTTTTTTTGTCTGGTTGCAGCTTGCTTCAGATGTTGTTGTACATTGTCAAATGATTCAGCTAATCTTCTTCTAAGTGCCTCTGCGTACTCTCCAGGTATCGGTGGTGCATCTGGCGTTTTCTCTGTTATAACATCTAAAGGTATTTCCACTTCCCGTCCCAACATTAGCTGATTTGGGGTGTAACCTGTGCTTTCATGTACAGCTGAGCGGTAGGCCATCATGCAGTATGGCAGTTGGAGATCCCAATCTTTTTGGTCTTCTTGCAGTTTCCCACGAAGCATCTCGATTAGGGTGCGATTAAACCTCTCCACCTGACCATCCGACTGAGGATGTAATGCTGTTGTCCTTGTCTTTTCGATGTCCAGAAGTTTACAAATTTCGGCCATGACCTTTGATTCAAAGTTGGTTCCTTGATCACTGTGTATTTGTCTTGGTACTCCAAACCTGCACACATATTCAGACACTACCTTTTCTGCGACTGTAGTTGCTTCTTGGTTAGGTATAGCATAACTCTCCGTCCACTTAGTGAAATAATCAGAGATCACTAGAACGTACTTATTACCTCTGGGTGTAACGGGCAAGGGTCCTAGGATGTCCATTGCAATCCTTTCCATGGGTGCTCCTACGATGTACTGTTGTAAGGGGGCACGCCGTTTCTTCCCATGACTCTTTTTGGATCCACATTCATGACAACGAATGACCCACCTATGGACTTGAGCAGTGAGACCAGGCCAATAAAAGCGCATTCGGAGTGCAAGTAGAGTCTTTCGAACGCCTCGATGACTTGCTGTCGTGTGATTGTGATGGGCTTTTAAGGCTTGTTCACGTAGGCTAAATGGTAGTACAATCTGATAGGTGAGGTTATCGCCGCTCTCACTTTCCCATTTCCGATAGAGGACAGCATCTTGTAATTCTAGGCGGTCCCACTGGGCCCATAGTGCTTTAAAGGTGGTGTTTTCATGTGAAATATCTTCCCAAGAAGGGCGCTTACTAGAAGATTTCTTCAGCTCGATAAAGTTTTTAAGTGTTGGATCAGCCATTTGTTGTTCTGCCAAGAACTTGTTGGTCCATTCTGGATGGATCTTAACAGTACATGTGGTAGCTTGAGGTTCCTTGTCTGATTGTCTTTCCTTGTTGTTGATTGTCTGATTTAACTGTTCACTGTTGTCCTTAACTGTCTTGGGTTCAGGCAGTTCAGTCTGTGTCCCAACTTCAACTGTAATTGAGCCTTTAGTATAAGTCTGGCACCATCGGCATCTTTCCGTGCAAGGCATGCGGGACATTGCATCTGCGTTTTGATGTCGTTTCCCTGGGCGGTATACAATGTCGAAGTCAAACGTGCTGAGAAGTGCTACCCAGCGGGCTAGTTGGCCCTCAGGTTCCTTGGTTCTCAAGATAGATCTCAATGGTGCATGGTCTGTTCGTACTGTAAACTTGCGATTCTGTAAGTAGTGTTTATGTAGTTTCATAAATTCAACAATAGCTAAAAGTTCTTTTCGTGTGGTGCAATAGTTACGTTCTGACTTTGAGAGTGTTCGACTAGAGAATGCTACAGGCCTTTCAACTCCATGCTGTACCTGGGACAGAACGCATCCAATGCCATGGTTACTGGCGTCTGTGTCAAGAATGAATGGTGCATCCATCTGGGGGTAAGCTAATATTGGAGAGTTAGTTAACAACTGTTTTAACTGGTCAAAAGCATGTTGACAGTCACTGGTCCATTGGAATTCCTTTGAGTTGTGTTCAGTAAGCTGATACAATGGTTTGGCAACTGAAGCAAAATTAGGGACAAAGCGCCTATAATATGATGCTAAGCCAAGGAAACTTTTTACCTCTGTTGGTGATTCAGGTACTGGCCAGTTAGTAATCTTCTCCACCTTGCGGGGATCAGTTTTAACTCCACTCTCGCTTACCACGTGACCTAAGTAATCAGTCTCCTTCATGAATAGATTACACTTCTTGGGTTTTAGCTTTAAGCCAGCTGATTCCACTCTCTGCAGTACTTCTTCCAATCGTGCTAAGTGTTCTTGAAACAAGTTTGAAAAAATAATAACATCATCTAGATAACATAAACAAATTCTAAACTGAAGTCCCTTTAGGACCAGAGTCATAAGTCGTTCAAATGTTCCTGGGGCGTTGGTTAAGCCCATTGCCATGACATTCCAATGAAAGTGTCCGCTTGTTGTTGAAAACGCAGTCTTTTCCTTTGAGTCAGTGTCCATGGCTACCTGCCAGTACCCTGATGCCATGTCAAGCGTAGAAAACCATCGAGCTCCAGATAAACAATCAAGGGAATCGTCAACTCTTGGGAGCGGAAACGCATCTTTAACCGTTATGCTGTTAAGCTGTCTGTAATCTATACATAGTCGTTGAGTCCCATCCTTCTTTGTAACTAGAACAACATTTGATGACCAAGGACTTGTTGACTCTTCTATCATTCCCTTCTCTAGCAAATCATCTACTTGTCGCTCAATTTCTGCTTGTTTCCATGGAGCTGTGCGCCTTGGACGTTGTCTAATGGGTGCTGCAGAACCAGTATTAATGTGATGTTGAATAAGGTTAGTCCTTCCCAAGTCAAAGTTTGAGAGAGAAAACACGTGTTGATACTTCAAGAGTAATTGTTTTAACTGTTGTATTTCATCATCATTAAGAAATTTACTACTGCGAGACAGTAAATCTTTCAACGGATCAGGCAGTTCACATTCACTGTCCACCTTCGTCTCATGTTTATCATCATCATCAATTTCAAAATCGTGAACTTCCATGACTGGCTTTGCTATACCAACTGTTGTGTTTGATTGAATTGTCTGTGGCTCATCAGTCAAATTGAGAATTCTCAGTGGAACAGTCTCTGACTTACTAATGTCTACCAGTGTTCGAGCAACACAAAGTCCCTTATTCAGTAGGTTAGAGTTATTACTAGGTTCTACAACACGCAGGCTTGACTTCGTCGCTGTACCATTAACATCATTAATTTGTCCACGCTTCTTCAAATGTCCATGAACAATAATTTCTGAGCTAGGAGGGATAACAATGGAGCGTCGTATGAGACATCTACAACTCAGTGGTTGATTTTCATAATTGACACAATCAATTGGTTCACCATTGACAACTAATGTTCCCTGAATAACATCAACAACTGCATTCACTTCAGACAAAACATCCATACCCAGTATTGCTTGGTCTGTTATATCAGCAATTAGAACATTGATATTTATACTTTGTTTTCCAATAGTAACGGTTACTACACATGATCCACAAATGTCAATCTTGTTACCATCAGCTAAAAAAACATCAGTGTTTTGATTGTCATACCTTATTTGTGAGTTCCTTGATAACTTCTCAGCAATTTCCCGTGATAAAATTGATTTCACAGCGCCAGTGTCTACTAGCCATTTTACACATAAATTGTCAATAAAGCCTTTAACATACAACCCATATAAATTCTTCGATGAAACTCGTAACTTATAGTTTGATGAATTTTCACTAGCTGAACTTCCTTCTTCTTGCCCTTCCACATGACTCAGGCGTTCCCCAGGGCATTTGGGAGCGCCTTCTTCGAGTTTTCCTGGTGTTTTTTCCATGCCGAGCAATCACGTCGAATGTGACCCTGAGCCTTGCAGAACCAGCATTCTATTTCACGTGTCTCTTGTATCCCTCGTGCTTGACGTCCAGACGGGTTAGTTTTTGCAGAATTCTCCTTGCCTTCAGTAGACACTAATTTCTGTAAAAGAACAGACAGTTCCTGAAGTTGCTTCTGTTGGGCTTCCTGTTGTGACTTTATTTCGTCGAGTTGATTTGTGTACTGCTGACGGGCTTCCTGTGGCGGATTTGATGCATGTTGACAGACTTCCCGTGGCGTATCCGTTTTCTCGTCAAATAATCGCGATTCTTGTACTTTTTCCGTTCGGATGACCGTAGGAATTGGTTTCCTTAGATCACTTTCCATCTGTCTGAAAGCTTCTAATTCACAAGCTAGAGCCAACGCGACGTCTAGGCTTCGAGGCTTATCCCTTCGTAATTTCATACGATCATCTCGGTCTGCAATGGCGTCAATAAAATGTTGAACACAAAATCTTTCCTGGGCAGTTGGAGGGAGATCTTGATAAGCCAGGCTGCACATATCTCTAATATCAACAGCTAAACTCTTAAGGCTTTCTCCGTCTTTTTGTTGGCGGTTGTTCAAGCGTACTTGGTGCAATTCCTTTTGAGTTTCGACTCCAAAGCATGTCTCCAAACGCGCCACTAACTTGTTGTAGTTTTTGCAGTCGCTTTCCGTCATCCCGTGCAGGAGTTTTTGTGCTTCACCTCGCAATGATGCGGACAAAAATATTGCAGATTCTTCTTCATTCCACTCATTGACGATTGAGCATCGATTGAAGTGTATAAGGTAGTCTCGAAGTGACGATCGGCCATTATAGTCGTCTGGCAGTTTGACTGGCTTGCGAAACTTGTTGCTTTTCGTGTGAGAAAACGCAGTAAACGGGTTTGAATGGCCATAATAAACTTCAGCTTTGTATGGGTTACTTGAGTTTGACGTTGGAATAGGCTTATCGTCGCTAAGAAAGGGATTTGTTTGACGTTTTGGTATAGTTTCGTTAGTAAACATTCGCTCGCCGCCATGTGACTGCGTGTCGTCTTGTACATCTCGGAACGGATTTTTGCTTTTCGGTGTTGATGTAAAGATATTCGTAAGGGACATGTCGATTGGGTTCTTGACCGTGCTGCCACCAATGTAATGATGACCATAATCTCTTGTTTCATCCATGATTTCTTCTTTATTTAACCTTAAACGAGTCACGCTCCTCCATGCTCTGTCACACGCACTCACAACAACAAACACGCCGATCTCCTCCCCACTAGGGGAGGGGTGCGTACAAATATAGATCATTACAATATGTATTGTGTATGATCTATGTATGATACATTATGAATAGCTGTTATTACAGTTATATGCAAATGATTTCAAACAATGGATTCAAATTGAGGCTTTCGGGCAAACCTATTGTTTTCGCCCGAAAGCCTCCACTTCAACCCATTGTTCAAAATCATTTGCATATAACTGTAATAACAGCTATTTCAATCCCTCAGAATCCCTTCTGTTCAGTAGCCCGTGTAATCGCTCACAGAGCGTCTAGTTTCCATTTAATCTAATTTTAGAGTAGGTCTATAATTATTATTCTACTTATTTTAACTTCTACTCTAAATTCAAAAGCCACTCGAATAGCATTGCAGCATTTCACTGCAGAAACTTATAGTATCATCATTTCTAATACTTAACTTAACTAAACAAGTGAGAGTAACCACATGAGCTCCTTGAGCTCCTTTAATTTGAATTAGGTGTATGTCTTGTGTAACTTAATAATACAACTTGTAAAAGTTTATAATAGTCCCCTTTGCAGTTGTCTGCGTCATCTTGAAAGGTAGCAGTGCCTCTACATTTAAGCGATATGAACTTTGTGCTTACAATAATAGAGACACTTGATTATAAATATTTTCCCACGAGTAGGGTCTCTGTCATACTCATTGCAAGCTCAACGTTCGTCTCGCTTTTATTTTATTTAGCATCTTTACTGTCTGCTTTGATCTTTCTGCAATTTATTTTATTTATAAGCTGTCTACCTAGGCTAACCTGCAAAGGTTATTGTAGATAGCCTGCATCTACAAACAAGTTTTGATATTTACACATGTACAAATTGTAACGTAAAAATGATGCTAAATAAAAAATATCTGTATCTGTAATGCAAAGGGCCAACTACCTTTTAAGGTGGCTGACTACTATACAAAAACTAGACAACTGCGTATGACTTCGCGCATCGCGTCACAGTAGAGATGCAGGGAATCCAAACATTCATTTTTGTGCCGTATATTTTAAAGCGTTAAGCAATTAAACAGCCATTATCATGATGTAGATATGCTGTCATTTGAAAAGGATCTGTTTCACCTTGATATGTGAATTTATAAAAGTAAAACAAATTTCAAAGGTGGACGAACTAGCGATTCTTTGAATTACAAAACTCACATTTCACGAAAAACGGCAAAATAGGATTCAAAACTTATCCAAACAACACCTTACTCATACATATTTCCTATTAACTCTTTAAAATATTTCGAGAACAATCCTCAAGTAAGATGTTCTGAAGAAAATACGTCCACAGCTTTTTTAGTTTTTATGTTGTGAATTATTTGGTCCCAAGCGCAGTTTTTGCCATTTTTCATTCGAAAACTTGCTGAGTAGGTACTATTCAAAGTCCAATATCTCAGAAACGAGCTTGGGACACCCCATTTTTCTTTTTTCCATCTGAATCACCATTAAATTGTCTATGAAATACCTTTCTAATAATAAATTCTGATTTGTTTTTCGTATAGTAGTCAGCCACCTTAAGGTGGCGCAGGGAACTGTGAAGAGGACTATTCTCCTAATTTTTTTATGCATTGTTTCAGCACGACCAAAGAAGAAAAAGAAGATTAAAGCTAAGAAATCCCAAGATCCAGTGGATGAAGATGGTAAGTTTATTGGCTTGAAAACTCCTAAATGTTGAGTATATTTGATGTGTTGTGCTCTCTCATGCCACAATGATTTTTCTCCAGGTTATTCAGTTTTCCTCCTTTCTAAAAAATCAACATTTTAACAGAATTGTGTTCTAAAATATTAAATATTGGGGCAGGGAGTGTGTTGGAGTCTCCCAATTAGTAGGACACTTGTGTGTGGCTAAAAGATTGAGATGTTAAAAAGTAATCTATATTTCTTGTCATCATTATTCATACATAAAACTTAGTAAAAATCTAATTTAAATTTAATAGACCTAATTGGCTAACGCATTGCTATGTACATTTTCACCCAATTCAAATCTTTTGGAATTCTTTGTCTTATGTATTTCAATGTCACATGAAAAATATTTGGAACAAAAGTTTTTATTCCCAGAGGTTTTGAATTGGGTGGAAATTAAACGTACATAGCAAAGCGTTGTCCAATTAGGTCTATTGGTGTCTAAAGCCAATCTTACTACATAATGTGATTATTAATACAATTAATTTGTTTTTCAGATATCATGGAGACAGCAACTTTCAAAAGATTTGCTACTTCTCTAGAGAACTTATTTGAATTTGATGATGAATGTGGAGTTTCATATATGACTGAAATAGGTTAGTACATATACTACAGTTTAAAATTTAATATCTAGTACGTCTGTACTATTTGAAGAAAGGTGCATCTGCACATGCTAAACTTTGATTTGTTGTAAAACATGCACAAATTCCCAGCAAAGCAATGACAAATATTTCCTCTAAACATTAGGAAGTTACATTCAAATTTACTGTGAATCTTTGCTATCTCTGTGCAAGTGCTCCATTCCTTAAATAGTACAGCAGTGATAGATAACATGAAACTAGAGTATTTCCAGACAGTTAGGATAAATGTTCATTGCAATATGAGACCCAAATCCCTTTGTGAAAGGGGGATTTACTTATCAAATTGAAAATTAGTTTTCTTATTGCATTTTGGTTGAACTGAATCCATTTTAATTTTGTTATCAGATGACGAAGAGCCTGCCTCTGAGACGCTTGCATCAAGAACAGAAATATCAGAACTCTACACGGAGACTGCAAAACTGAAATCATTAAATGTTATACACCAGGTATAGGCTTAAAGTCTGTAAGATTTATTATCATCACAATAATAATCATTGTCATCAGTATTATTAGCATTATCATGATTTGCAACATGGCTGCCATCTACAGCATTGTGGTATAAAAAAAGATGAACCATGCGGCCAATAATGGGGAAACAGTTCATATAGTTTTTTTTAGCCAGTTTTTTTTTCACAGCAATTGTTTATATCAGTCAGTCTTCATGTTTGTGCACATGTTTCTGATGCATGTGTGATATATAGATAGTTCTATTTTTTTAGCCAATGGGAGTGTGTGTTATATCAGTCGTTATGTTTGTGTGCATGCGTTTGATGTGTGTGTAAGCTTGGAGAAATATTTCTTATGTTTTTGAACATGTAACGATAATGTAATATTTTTTTTCTGTTTTTATTCCAGGTCCCTAGTGATCAGCTGATGAGATTACTTTCAATCATGGAAAGACATATAAGAGATGGTCTCCTTTTAAAACTAAATGCTGATCAGGTAAACATTGCTTTCCACAACTTACATCATCAAATGATTAATATTATAATTGCCAATCTGTCTGTCAGACTTTTTTGGTTTGTCAACCCACCTTTATAGCTTCTGGCATTCAAGATGGGCATAGTCGTTTGCCTTCTATCTCTACTTATGTTACAGTGCGACTTGCCCTACCGTATTCACCTACAAAAACTTTTGATGAATTTTTGACATTATTTTGACATTTTTTCATCTCAATCTGACCAATTACAGACATCAAAGTATCTAAAGTCTCCACCTCTGATCGATATTAACTCCACCTCTCCGCCTCACGATATAAACTTGTACCTAATTGGTCCGATTGAGATGAAAAAATGTCAAAATAATGTCAAAAATTCATCAAATGTTTTTGTAAGTGACTACGGTACGGCGAGTCGCACTGTAAACAAATAAGTTGTTTTGCCTCAGTCATAGAATAGTGAATAATGATTCAATTATCTTTACCCTGCAGGAAGATGATGATGAGCAGAAAATATGGAGAGATTTATGTCTAGACAGAATGATAAGATCTGTGGAGTCTTCCCTAGTTGTACTCAATGTACTGACAGCCAAGGATGTACCTAAACAGCTGTACTTAGAAGAAGTTATAGAGAGAATTATTAGACTTATCAAGTTTCATCTTACTAATAATATATTCCCTGAGTATGATCCAGTGTATAGAGACCCTGATTCCAAAGGTATGACACAATGTTATTGTTAATTTGTATTTGTTTAATATGTAAAGTAATGTGTACAATGTTTAATGAAGTAATGATCTGGTTTAATTCAATGGATTGAATAACGGGACAGACCATTATTTGAGTCGGAGGAGGGTTAAATGTCCCCAAAAATATTAAGTTAGTTCTTGATCCTTAAAAAACATATTGTGTATCTCAAATCAAGTTACGGGTACTTAAAATATATATTGAAGTCAATTTCATATGACTGTGAAAAGTTCAGTGCTGTGTGCATGCCTCATTGCAACAGTGATATTTCTAGAGTTTTGCCTTGTTGTGCCTTGATCACCACGTCTGTGACATGAGCTTTTCATAGTTATACAATATTGGCCTTTACCTAAACGAGCAGGGGACTGGGTACTAGTTTTCTCAATTAATCTAATTACAAAATTAGGCATATCATAGGAAAGAGCACATTGAAATATACAAGGTTTCAAAGTTTAGGCACATAAGGTTAAATAGCGACAAAATGAGAGCATTTTACATGTCCAAAGAATTACAAAGAAATGTATGGTTTGGATGGACAGTGTCCATCCAATCCATACATTTCTTTGTAAATTTTCAAGGTTTTCAAAGACTGCCTCTAACCCAGTATTAAACCAAATTTAACCAAACTTTGGAACCTTGTATATCTTGATGTGCTCTTTCCTATGATATGATTAATTTTGTAATTAGATTAATTTAGAAAACTAGTACCCAGTCCTCTGCTCGTTTAGGTAAAGGCCAAATTAGTTGTTGTTTGTGTGTTCATTTTATTACCTTTATTATCACTTATTCACCATCTATACAGCGTCAATATTAAAGATTACATTATGTTATACTGTCTAGATGCTAGTGTATTTGTTCCAAAGTCCAAGAGAACTAAAACTACTCAAGCCAAGATTAAACTACTCACAACGTTCTACAACAAAATGTGTGAGTTGGTATCTCAACTTGGAGATCTTGTGGATATTCAGTCTCTTACAGATACTTCAATATTACAGGTAAGACTATTGTTTGTCTGGTCTGTAGGTTTATACATTTGTTTTTTATTTGATTGTATGGAACAAGTGTAGCTAAGTTGGTTAGTGTGTGGAATTGGGAGCAAAAGGTCCCCAGTAAGATCCCCAGTGGCCTCACACTTGTTTTGATAGAGAGTGGGGGGAAAAGAGCGCAAAAGAGCGCACCGTCAGCTCTTAAATGGTTGTTCAACATTAGCTGTAGGAACTATAGATGCTAATTAATAGTACTTTTCCTTTTTCCCCCCTCTAATTGTGTGTTTGCTAGTTAATGAAAAAGTATAAAAAATGCTGTATGCAGTGATAAAGCACTTGGGGAAGAAAATGAAAGAAGTATTGAGAATGAATCTGCTTCAAGTCATGCTTCTCTTAATACTTCTCTTGATCTGTCAATATCAGTATAACATGGTTTCTAACCGCACACAGCATCCACTCCTTACTTTTTTACATTCTTAAAGAGTCCTCTCCATCCCCAGTAACCAAATATATTTATCATGTATATTAAAGTGCCTATAAACCCTGGCTGTTTGCTTTTTCTTTTAAAAGTACTAGTCCTAAATAACAATTTTCCAGAAGAATAGAATACTGCGATAAAAACTGTGCATTTTATAGCGATTTGAATATGCCCAAAAAAGTGTTGTTTGGGCTTCCTGTGTAAAAAATTTGGAGTTTATTGATATGAGCTGGTGACAATATTGATGACGTAGTGTCTGAGATAGAAACTATTGAAACTTGCAAGATGCAAATTAACACAGTGGTCAAACGACTACGCATGCGCGAAAAAACTAATAAAATGATCCAGCCACAAACTCGTTCCCAGGCTTAATTTTCACACGGACTCTATAAAAAACGATGGATTGGACGACTTTCATCGCTTTTTTCTCAAAATATAAACAAAAATACAAAAGTATAGACTCCTGGTAGCTTTAATATATAACAAAGGTTATGTACACGAAACTTCAAGCTTATATATTCTGGGAATTTCTTATAAATCGACTTCAAACACTTTTACAATCCATAATTTAGCGCTGTGAAAATTTTGCAACGCATGCGTAGTCGTTTGACCACTTTGTTGCAAGACGCTATTCTGGACACTATGTCATCGATATTGTCACCAGCTCATATCAATAAACTCCCATTTTTTTAAACAGGAAGCCCAAATAACACATATTCAAACCGCTATAAAATGCACAGTTTTTATCACAGTATTCTATTCTTCTGGAAAATTGTTATTTAGGACCAGTACTTTTAATAGAAATAGCAAACAGCCAGGGTTTATAGGCACTTTAAAGATAATTAAACATGTTCTTTTTAGATATCAAGTCTTGGTACTTCTCCATTCTTTGTTGAAAATATCAGTGATTTACAGCACAGTTCTTTAAAGCTTGTACGGTCTGTGTTCAGAAGATATGTGAAACACAGGGATTTGATCCTTGAAGATATCTTTGCCTCTCTAGCAAGACTGCCATCAAGTAAAAGAAACATGAGAAGTTATAGGTATGTCATCGCTGCTTTTAAATTGATGCTGTTTTAGCTTGTTGTTTTTGGTGTGTGAAGTCCTCACTTTCCACAGAGGTGTCAAGCTCTACAATATTTTCCCTACTCAAGACATTGATTTCTCAAATTGTTTGATGTGTTGTTCTCTACCATGCCACAAGAATTTTAGAAACCAATGGTTCTCTTGTTTCCCTTCCTCATTAAAAACCAACACATGAGTCAAGTGTTGTGGTAGTGAGTGTGAATGAACCTCACAGAAGAACTCAGACAGTTGTCAAATTTATGTACATTTTTTTTTTATCTTTGTTACATTTATTCTTAATAATGTCCACCTTAACTTATGTAGATATTAAGTAAAAATATATTGTTCTGTAGATTAAATGGTGAGGAGTCCATACAGATGGTTACAGCACTGGTTTTACAGCTGATACAGTGTTCTATCAAGGTTCCTGAACAGGATGAGAGCGAGTCAGTAGAGATGACAGCAGAAGGAAAGGAAAATGAAGAGGAGCCTGTTAAGGTAATTGTAATAGAAACATAATTAAGGTACATAAATCAGGGAGATCACACTATAAATACAACAAAATGGAGCCACAATCATTTATGCAATACCTGGAAAGTTTGTTGTCTTTTATTTATTGATATTTGTCAGTACAACAGTAGGAGAATACAGGACAAAGCCCCAAAAATTAAAGTTAAACCTCCCCATTGCTTGCACTTCAAAACACACACCAATCTGTAAAACTATTGATCATGCTATATTCAAGATGGAATTTGAAACATGCAGTATAGTCAAGGACAGGATTTATTGAATGCAATGTTTTAATGTTAATATCAGAGTATAAAGAGAAAGTCAACTTATTTTGATGATTTGAAACCAATTCATTACAAATATAAATAACAGGTTCCCATTTAAATCTGTGCTTTCCCATTTAAATCTGTACTTATGCAAATTGTGTTGATATGTGCTAAACACACAGATCAACCAATCAGAGAAGTTCACTTCAGAAATAATATACTCTGATTGGTTGATCTGTGTGTTTAGCACACATCAACACAATTTGCATAAGTACAGATTTAAATGGGAAAGTACAGATTTAAATGGGAACCTGTTAAATATACAATTGTGTAGCTAATGATGTGATGTCTATCCACAGGTTGATGAGGATATTATCATCTGTAATTCATATGAAAATGCTCTCAGGACAGCCCAGAACTTTCTCTCCATGTTTCTCAACAAGTAGGTCTATCAATGTTTCCCCTTACACTAAGTAAACTAATTTGTATAGTTGGAAACTAGCGAGTAAACTAGTATAGGCTGTGTTGGTGTTTGATATAAACGATAGGTAATATAATGAAATTTTAACACTGTAAAACATGTTGACTTAACTTTACTGAAGTTCAAGCTTTAGCCCTTCGTCGCCCTAAAGCTTGGCTACAGCTCGAAACGACAAATTTCATTATATTACCTATAATTTGTATAGTTATTATTAATAAGTATTGCTGTTATAGATATTGCAAGCACAAACAATTAATGTAACATTATATCTTCTATGCTGTCATATATTATATAACGGTTTCCATAATAGACCCAATCGACTAAAAAGTTGCTATGTGCATTTCCACCCATTTCAAAACCTCTGGGAATAAAAAAGATATAGAAAATACATAAGACAAAGAATCTTATTCAATTGGGTGGGAATGTACATAGCAACACATAAGCTGATTTGGTCTATAAAATTATAGTGGTGTCTGTACTATGTAAAAATCTGTAAATATGTTTTTAACGGTTAGGTATTAGGTGACATTACCATTTTCTACAGAGAAATTATGGTCAGAGAAACTCTTAGTACATGACTACATATTCGTATTATTTGCAGATGTAGCAGTGTTGGTAAGGATGAGGAAGATTTCAGACCTTTGTTTGAGAATTTTCTACAAGACTTGCTACTGATGCTGAACAAGCCAGACTGGCCTGTTGCAGAGGTTTTGTTGACATTACTAGGAAAACTCTTGGTAAGCATTGATACAAAATATTTAACATAGAAGTAGTGAGTGTGAGTTTCCCTAATTAGCAGGTCACTTGTGTCCACATGCTAAATACATTGAGATGTTAAAAAAAGTGTTTGATTGTTTGTTTCTAGATTGTAACCTTCAACAACAAGTCATTGGATGTCAGTCTTAGAGTTTCTTCTATTGATTACCTTGGTGTAGTAGCTGCACATCTAAGAAAAGATGGTGTCATTAGCCATCAGATAGAGTCTGAGAGTATCTCTGACATGCTCATTGATGTAAGTCAACATTAAATATTATTGGTTATAATCAGTTTAATGAAGTTTTAGTAATAGTGATAAGAGAAAAGAGTGATATTTATACTTTTTAATGCTACTTTTATGTTTGAAACAATTGGCGCCTTGTTAGTAAAAGCGCCTTGGACAAGCTGGATACAAGCTCTATATTAATAAACTTTATTATTATAACAATTGGGGGGGGGGGGGGGTGGGAGGGGATTAATAGTCAAAATATATAAGAAAATGTAAATATTAGAATTCACATTTAATGAAGCGAAATTAATGAATTATATACGAGCAAGCAATTCAATCCAATACTAACATTTTTTAGAAAGGCTTCCAGCTGTGTTCCCCAATTCCTGTGTCCTTGCTTAACATTTAAGTACAGGTGTAACTGTTTTATATTTTTGCCTTGACAGTTACTTGGTGATACATCCGATGAATCTGATGAAGAAATAACTAAATGGGTAAGTTGACAACACTGCTAGAATGATGCACAAGTCAAGATATTACTAACAGGTTCCAATTCAAATCTGTACTTTCCCATTTAAATCTGTACTTATGCAAATTGTGTTGATGTGTGCTAAACACACATATCAACCAATCAGAGAAGTTCACTTCAGAAATAATATACTCTGATTGGTTGATCTGTGTGTTTAGCACACATCAACACAATTTGCATAAGTACAGATTTAAATGGGAAAGTACACATTTAAATGGGAACCTGTTTACTACAGTTTTCAGCTTTCTACAAACTCAGACATTCCAATGGCTAGTTGTGAAATACGTTTTTGGCTGCTGCTAATTACTTGGAAACTATGATGTTTTTAATTGACGACAACCAAGTATATTTCACAACTAGCTGTTGCAATGTCTGAGTTCGCAGAAAGCCCAAAACTGCAGTAAGTTAAGGTTGAAGGCATTTGTTCATCAAGGTGCACTCTGCATTTATGCATACACCTATTTCAAAATGATAGAAACAACACCTACGTACATACTCATGAATTTACAAATCAGTAAATAAGAGTACATACCACAGTAAGTTGCTATTTTGCTCATTTTTTAGTGTCGTTAAAAACAAATTTACGATAGTTTTGTGTGGTATGTCCTCTTATTTACCAGGGTGGTGTCATCGAATTGTCTAAATTGTTGTGGAACCACAAGACGAATATATACAATGGCTTTCAAGCATTCTGATTGGCTGTTTTTTTGTGATGTGGGATAAATTGTGATATCATATTCCAAGAGTGGAGGACTCAATAATTAAATAAATTAAACTATTCCTCATAATATATTGTTGTATATTTCCAGGATGAGAGATCTTCTAAAAGAGTACATGTTCTCAGAAAGGCACTATGTAGCTATTTGACAGCTGAAGGACAAAATGATCCAGCTTTTCTGGTATGACTTTGCAAATGTTTTATTTAACAATGATTTGCCAAAACATGAGGTGAAAATCCATGAAGAATAACCAAAGGCTGATTCGAATACTAGAATTCACTTAATATCGAGAAACTATCATAAAGTTTCGATCATGAGTTAAACTTCTTGTAAAACTTATTATTGTTGTCTCTAAATCTTCATTCTTTGTCACTTAATGAAACAATATATAAGTCCAGGCTAGAGTGGATAATATGCACCTATTTCAAAAATCGTTCTCGCAGCCAAACCTATACAGTCCACGCACTGAACCCTGCAAAGGATGTCAGTATTTCTTCTTTTGTTAACAATTCATTCATAGCATATTTTGGATGGACGTGTTTGTGTTATATGACCATAACACTGTTACAGTGGTAGATGATGAAACACTGATATTTCTTTAAAAAAACGTGTTATAAATCACAAATTATGTTCGTAATACCAACAATCTTTGCAGGCTTCAGAGTGTGGACTGTAGCTTTGGCTGCGACAACGATTTTTGAAATAGGTGTATAATGAATGTATAGATTCACCCATACCAGCATCAACATGAACCAATTGTTTTGTGCTAATTTATGTGAATTCAGGAATAGTGTATTCTCATTTAAATTCAGATTTCTCTTAGAGCCAGTCTCGCTTGGACTGATAATTCCGTCTTTTAAGACTTTCAAACTTAAAACCATTACCATAAATGCAAACAAAAATTTCAGGGAGCTTTCAATTATAAGGATCTCCTTTTACCTCTTACATATTAATTCACATTTGAATTAGTGATCAATTTATTTAATTTGATTCTTGCTAGTTTATTTACAATATTCTATCCAACGATACCAGTTAAAGATGATTGGCTTTATTTCATTACAGTTTGCCAAGAAGTTTTACTTAGCACAGTGGATACGAGATGCTCAAATAGAAAAGGAAAGAGCCTTAAGAAATCCTTCAGACTTACCATCAGACATCATGGAGAGTCTTAACATATCCATATCTCTTGGAGATGACAGTATACAGAAATCAGAAGAAGTCAAGCAAAAACTACATGTATTGATTGGTGATAGAGTAACAAATATAAGGTAACAAGATGACATCTATTTATTCATCCATTCATTTATTTATTCATCCATTTGTTCATTCATTCATCCATTCATTCATTCATCCATCTATTCATTTATTTATTCATCCATTCATTTATTTATTTGTCCATTTGTTCATGGATTCATTGATTCATCCATTCCATTATTCATATATTTATTCATTCATTAGTCCGTTCATTCATACATTCATCCATTTATTTATTCATACATTTGTTCATTTATTTATTCATACATTTGTTCATTTATTCATTCATCCATTTATTTATTCATTCATTTATTCATTCATCCATTCATTTATTTATTCATTCATCCATTCATTTATCCATTCATTCATCCATTCATCCAATCATTAATTCATCCATCCATTCATCCATTCATTCATTTATTTATTCATTCTTACATTCATTTATTTGATTCATTCTGGTTAGAATATCAATGTTATTTAGAATAAGACATGTGCACTTGGTTGTCTTGCACTGTCTTTTATAATCACTAATCACATCTTTTTTGCCTTTTTCAGGTCTTCACAACATGCTCTAGACTATGACAAGGCTTTGGTTGTATCAAGATATCTAGGGTCGTCAAGATCATTCTCTAAAAGCTTTGATGGGTATCTTGGCCAGGTAATAATGTACAAATTCACATTTTCCTTGTTTCTTTTCTTTTCTGACCAGTTTTTTGTTTACAGATTTTAAGGATTCTGAATGAGAATGTGGTTGCAATCAGAACAAAGGCCATGAAAGCCCTTTCTGCTGTAGTGTCAGCTGATCCTTCTATACTATCAAGGGTAAGGGTTAGGTTATCAGTCCAGGACTATTTTTCATACTTAATCAATGATATTCTGGGTTTTTTTCACTTTTGACTATGTTTAGAGTATTTGAATATATTTTTATTTGTATTTTTTACAAGATATCCAATATCGTTCATATCTTTCATACTAAAGGCATTTGTGCAATCAGTCACATGCCACCACAGGAAGCCCATTTCAATCAAACCAACCACAAGTTCAAGTGCCTTTAATTGACCAAATGAGTGAGAGGACAACTTGAGCAAGTGATTGATTGTTTGATTGACTGACTGACTGATCAAGTGATGTCAAGCTATAAATAACTGTCGCTAGCCATAGTTTCTGTACTTAATTAACATCACATTTATGCTTATCAATAATATTGCATTCATATTGTACCCATTTTAGAATGAATGGTTTTGATGTCAAAGACAGACCACAAAGCGTTAAAATATATATATTTCAATATATTAAAAGGGTATATTTTTTTTCTTGCAATAAAATATTCACTCTTTAAAATAATGATGCCCAATTGCGTCAAAACGTTGAGTAAACAGAAAAACCTTTTTCTTTTAAACTTTATTATCAAATCTATATTTGTCCTTTTTTTAATTGACAATGTCAATTGAATGTTTATTTATTTGATTGTGATAGGATGACATGCAGAAAGGTGTACATACAAGACTTGTTGATATGTCTACTAGTGTAAGAGAAGCTGCAGTGGAGTTGATTGGTAGATTTGTTCTCAATAAACCAGAACTTATTCATCAGTATTATGATATGATTATTGAGAGAATCTTAGTAAGTAAACACCAAATCAACATATTATTATTATTGTTATCTCAAAAATGTTGGTCTATACCTCTAAAATGGTGGAGTAATTGTGCCAGTTTTGCAAAAATAATAAATTCACTATAAATAATAAATAAATAAAAAAATTGTATATAAAATATAAATAAATAAAATAAATAATTAATTAATTCATGAGAATTTTACAAAATAAATCACATCAATGACTAGTTCTGTAAACCCCATACAATTTTCTCGGACAGATTTACTTTTATCTTGAAAATTTTAGTAAAATTTGAAAGAAACTAACATTGGACTTTCATAAGTAACTATACAATGTTTGCGTCCGATCTGTATGTGGTATACAAAGTCGAAGACAAGCCATTGTATATTACATACAGATCGACCGCTCACATTGTATATATTACTTGTTATTTTTATTTAAATAATAATGACACAACATCTTTCCATATGGCAACACTGTCAAAAATATATCCATTTCAATCTATCTTTTTTTGTAGGATACTGGTATCAGTGTAAGAAAAAGAGTCATCAAGATCTTAAGAGACATTTGTATCAACCATCCTGACTTCCCTAAAGTCACTGAGATTTGTGTCAAGATTATCAGAAGAATTTCAGATGAGGAAGGAATAAAGGTATAACAGGCTCCCATTTAAATCTGTACTTTCCCATTTTAATCTGTACTTATGCAAATTATGTTGATGTGTGCTAAACACACAGATCAACCAATCAGAGTATATTATTTCTGAAGTGAACTTCTCTGATTGGTTGATCTGTGTGTTTAGCACACATCAACACAATTTGCATAAGTACAGATTTAAATGGGAACCTGTTGTATAGAAATAGAGAATAATGCATGGGTGCACAGAGATATGGAATTTATTTCTAAATGTTCCAATTTGATATGCACAGTTAACGATTGAGATATCAAATTTGAACAGCTAAGAAGATAATTCCATATTGGACTATTTTTTGGTGCAGGATATTCTTTTTCTGACCACGAGGCTGTGCAGGATATTGTTTTCAGCTTTGCACAATAATTTTTTTTTTTTTTTTTGCTGTGTATGATATTCTTTTATATTTTTTGAGGGAATACTGCAAGAATCCTTAAGTTTGTGCATTCATTGGATCTTACAAGACCAAAAATAAAATTGAAGTTCATAATTCAATAATTTGGTCTGTAAACATGAAGTTCACAAATAAAATTTTGCTACTACTTTTAATTAATTCTGTAATTAAGAAAACAAGAGTGTCAGCCCTTATTTTAACTTACCACATTAAAAGATCAATATTTTATAACTTTTCTTGTTCTCCAGGAACTTGTCACCAAGGTATTCCAGCAAATGTGGTTTACTCCAGAGAAAGGTGTCCAACAAGAAGTACTACTGAAACGTGTTGTACAGATGACTGAAGTGGTAAGTAAGATTCTTGCAATCTAAATGAAGTACTGTGTTACAAACAAATTGATATACCTCCAGCCAATTGTAAGTTATCTGGACAATAGGTTGAGATGTCCAGTTCCAAGCCTGGTTATGTTCTTAGGAAAGATATACTCTAAAGCCCCAGTCAAATGGCTATGAAAGTTCATGATGGTTCCAACTATCATGTGCGTTTGACCACCAACTATCATGAACTAACATGGACTATCATAGAGTTTGAACATGTTCAAATTTCACATGATAGGTTTTGTCGTTTGACCGCACAAATGATAGTTGATGATAGTTGAGACATAGTACGTTCAACTATCATCAACTATCATAGCTGTTTGATCACCGCTTAAAGCCTCGGTCAAATGGCAATGATAGTTCATGATAGTTGATGATGGTTCCAACTATCATGTACGTTTGACCACCAACTATCATGCACTATCATCGACTATCATGGACTATCATAGAGTTTGAACATGTTTAAATTTCACATGATAGTCGATGATAGTTTTTGCCGTTTGACCGTGCGTACAGAATAATTGATGATAGTTGAGACAACTTCAACTATCATCAACTATCATAGCCGTTTGACCTCTGCTTAACAGTGCTTCTCTCCACCGTATAAGTGGATACTGGCAAACTGTTGGGTTGACATAATATTATAGCTAGATCAGATCAATGATTTATATAAATAATATTTTCCAGGTTTCTGCTTGTGGTGAAAATACTGACTGGTTTGAACAACTTCTTGACAATGTAAGATTATCAATTTGAAACTCCTTAGTTTATTTCCTGAAAATATTAAAAAAATAAATGTGTAATGTTGACGTTTTTAATATGGAAAGTAAGTCATTCCCTAAGTCAAGTTGTTCTGTTACAGTTATTAAGAAGTGATGAGGACTCTATTGTAAAGTCATCTGAAGAAGCCTGTAATCAAATAGTTGATTGTTTGGTTGAGAACATACTAAGACAGGAAGAAAATGTCATTGGTAAGAATAATCACTGTCTTCTATCAATTTCATACTTTTCTTTTAACCCATGTAGAACAAGAAAATCTACAGTTGTGGTAAAATACCATGAACAGGTTCCCATTTAAATCTGTACTTTCCCATTTAAATCTGTACTTATGCAAATTGTGTTGATGTGTGCTAAACACACAGATCATCCAATCAGAGAAGTTCACTTCAGAAATATATACTCTAATTGGTTGATCTGTGTGTTTAGCCCACATCAACACAATTTGCATAAGTACAGATTTAAATGGGAAAGTACAGATTTAAATGGGAACCTGTTCATGTCATTAATAAATCAGACTATCTACTTATTGACTGAGTGGGAGGGCCGGACAGGAAAATATTTGGCTCAAGGTTATGTTGTACAGAAAGAGCACAGCAAGGCTTTTTACAGCCTGCTCAAGAAAACATGTACAAGCCCGGGCCCTATCATGTGACTTGTCTGCATGGTTTTTATCAGAGGTGTGCGAGCGGGAAATATGGTAATATGATAATAACATTTATTTTCTCTCAGCTGCATCAGAAGGACAGAGCTCAGTTAGTCAAAAGCTAGTAGCAAGTTTAACTACCCTGTATCTAATGAGCAAGATCAAGCCTTTGTTACTAGTCAACCATGGAGCCACTTTACAGCCATATCTCAGCACCAAATGCAGTGTAAGAAACCCTCCTATTATATAGATATTGTTGAAATACCAGGATTTCTCTAGTGTCTAAAACTTTGTATCTTTCACATGTGATATCATATCTTGCACATGTGAAGATATCATTTTCAGGTTTTTAATAACGAGTCAATGAAGTTTTATTTCTCTTGACATTTCATAGATATCTAATATATAATAAACAGAACATTACATGGTCGCTTGGAGATACAAATTTTATCTTCTCGTGTTGAAAATTTGGCACTAATAGTGCCAGATGATAGTACCAGTGTTAATTTGTCATTATTCCTGTAATATTGTTCTTATTTTTTATTCTTACTCAGAAAATGTAATATTTTGAACACATACAACTCCTAGAAATTCTAATAACTGTTAACACGTATGCTAATTAGTATCTGGTACTATTAGTACCAACGTCGCTTAATCGGAAAACCCTAATTTATTTTATGATTTTGTTTATTCCCTAGACCCAAGGAGACTATCTAGTAATCCATAATGTGGCTAGAATACTAGAACTAGTAGTTCCATTAATGAAACACACTAGTGAGACATTCCTGGCCAGTCTAGAAGAAGACTTAATGAGACTGACAGTGAAACATGGTCAGACTGTAGTACAGAGCTGTATTAGTTGTCTAGGAGCTGTAGTGAATAAAGTCACTCATAATATCAAACTTGTCAAGGACTATTTCCAGAAGTACTATGGTAAGATAGTTATGGGTTATAGGTGGATTACAACCATTTCCTGGAGAGTGAATTGAAGAAAAGTACCACCAGTCACGGTGATGGTTTTCTTTTGTCACGACCACCAGCATGGCTGCCGTTTCTTTTGTTCAATTCACTCTCCTGTGAATGGTTGGAATCCACCTATACAGTTTATTTTTAAAATTTATAATTTTATGGGCAATGATACTATGTTACACTGACCAGTTTTTCAGAAACTTGCCTTGCATTGGGGTGATACACTGCAATGGAATTGCAAGCTGCTGAGTTCCATTGCATAAAGTAGAACTGAACTCTACTGATGCTGTCTGCAACAAAAATAAAATTGTGAGACAAACTGTTACACTGTGCAATTCTTCAGCATCTTGTGTCGCACAGGCATTACAAGACAAATTGCTGACAATTAAAAGTGTACAAATTAAAACAGCACTATTTTATCTAAGATGGAGAACTACTCCAATATCATGATGTCACTCATTTCATTTTTTCTTATCATTATTATGCCATTATTATTATTCATATGTTTCACAGGGTTCTTGGTGAAAGCAAAGATGGAACATTCTAAGAAAAATGGTAAAAGTACAGCTCAGACTCCCAAACCAACACTACTTAGATCACTGTTCACTCTGGGATTACTATGCAAGCATTTTGACTTTGATGAAGATGGCAAAAGTAATCAGGTACACAAAACACAAAAACCATTATTGTTTAAAGACCTATGGTCACTTACCAGCATAGTTTATAGAAAAGTACTGTTATTTAGTGTCAGTAGTTCCTTTAGCTAATACTGATCTACCAGGAGGCTGACAATGTCCTCTCCAACCAATAAATACTGCTGTCTTTCCCATTTCAGGGAATGTGAGACATTACAAGTCTTATCACAAATTATGCTATGTTTCCATAGAGTCAGTCAGGTCTCAGCCAGGTCTCAGCATACTACAGGGCCAACAGTAATTGGCGTAAGCTGTTGTGGTGTCCCTGCCTTCATATGAAGGAAAAAGCTAATAAAATAGAAAAATATAAGAAGCACCTCCCACTAAAAACATTGTTACAGAAACAATGTTTGTGTTACGTTATTAATTAACCCACTATGATAAATATTTGTTTTAACAGGGTTCTACAAGAGATAAAGTGTTTGCTGTATATATCTATTTCTGTAAACATGAAGATGAAGAAGTCAGACAGAAGTCACTCAGTGGATTAGGTATGTTCATTTTTTTAATATCATTTTCTAAGTAAAGATTATATACCATTACTTAGGTGGATATAGAATATTACCATCCCAAGGTGAAGTTGAGGGTTGATATATCTCACATCCACCAAGATAATTAAGGTATATTTAAACTAACAGATTCCCATTTATATCTGTACTTTCCCATTTAAATCTGTACTTATGCAAATTGTGTTGATGTGGGCTAAACACCCTGATCAACCAATCAGAGTATATTATTTCTGAAGTGAAATTCTCTGATTGGTTGATCTGTGTGTTTAGCACACATCAACACAATTTGCATAAGTACAGATTTAAATGGGAAAGTACAGATTTAAATGGAAACCTGTTAGCTGCTTTATATCATCATTGGGAACGTTTTTTAAGAACGGGGTTGATAACTAGATATTGACCTCCTTGGGAGATTGATAGGTAGATATCAACCTGGATCAGTTCCTTTGTTAACTAGTTGGGTGAATATGAATGACAAAGACCGCAAATGAACAAAAGAAACTGACTCTGATGATGATATAAAAATAATTAGACAATTATTTTTTTAGTTTAAATAATATGGCTTCAATGAGGAATTGTAGTGATTTACCTGATAAATAACTGAAAGGTAATATAATGAAATTTGAAACAACGTAAAAAATGTTGATTACTTTACTGATGATTCGAGCTTTAGCCCTTCTAGTTTACCTGCTAGTTTGCATTGATAACTAACTAACAATTATTATAAGGTTAGCATATCAACCTTATTATTACAGTATTCTTATTTGTGTAGATAAGAATTCAATTCAACAAGACAAAAATCACTTATTCTATGACCTGTGTTTTTTTCTCCAGGTTTTTTCTGTATTCGGTATGCAGAACTATTGATGAAGAATGAAGCTAAAAAAATCTATCAAGATATCTTGTCAGAGACGGATGAATCATCCAAGCTAAAGTGGCAGGTACTATCATGACTACCATAGTGTTGACACTGTTTTCTTGAGTGTTAAATAATTACACCTACTATTACTTGTAAATCATAATCAATAATAATAGATAATTCACTTTTTTAACATCTCAAATTTTTTAGCTGGACACATATTAATTGTGTCCTACTAATCGGGGAGACTCACTCACACTCACTAACTCTACGTTAAATATTTTGCACACAACTTGGCTCACATGTTAATTTTTGTGGAGGGAGAAATCCGGATAATGTGGAGAAAAACCATTGTGGCTTTGTGGCTTTTTTCAACTCACATAATTTATAATCCATGCCCAAGCTGGGACTCGAACCATCAAAATATATTTTAATAGAATAAATAATGATAATAGTTATATATCATGTAGTATTTTTATAAGTTGCTGACTTTGTTCTGACAGATTTGTTCTTCCATCCATCATTTTCTTACCTATCATTTATCCATTTGTGTCCTTTATTATTGTCATTTCTTTTATTTATTTATTCAATTCTTTTCTATTCATTTCTATTCTTTATTTGTCATTGACATTATGTTGTATTGTGATAGGTGTTAAAGAATTTCCAAACCCATTTACTTGAAGAAGAAAGGAGGCTTAGAATACAAGACCATGAATGTAATTATAATGGTTACTTCCCTATGATGATGATGATATGGAATTTATATAGCACACTTTTTCATGTGAAATATGTCCAAATGGGCTTTATAATGTCTACTGTGTATTTGGACTATTGATGGTTTGATTGTGAGGGTTAGTGTGTATTAGTATGAGCCAATCACTTAGATTGGTCATTGCCAGGGTGCATTCCTTCCTTATTGCTTTTTGTATGTCCATTACAGCAGGTTAGTTGGTGTGTTGTGGTGTGTTGTGTTGTGTTGCAATGTGATGGAGTGGTGTGTGTTGTGGTGTGTGTTGGGGTGCAGTGTGTTGTGGTGTGGCAAAAGAGGAAATACTTATCGTAATCTCTAAGTGTTAAATGATTCTGATAGTATAATTCATTATTTTCCATACAGGGAAGAAGCAGTCTGACAAGGAGAATCTAAAAGAACTTGGTGACATGCAATCTGGGTAAGGCATTCTCATGTTTGCTGTTAGTTGTCAATTTGCAGTATTGCTAGTGCATGAATATTGGTAGTATGCTATGTATATATTAATGAATTGATGAAATGCATTTGGTGTATAAGTGAAATACAGTTTCATGAGTAAAATAGCATATGCCCTTGGCCGGAATATATGTTAGTATATATTAGTATGGTTGTCAAACAGCAAGGATGATAATGATGTTGATAATGACTTTGATCATGATGCTGCTGTGCCTTGGGATAGTGATAATGGCAGTGATAATGATGGTGATGATGATGATTCTGGTGCTAAAGATGATGGTGGTGATGATGATGATGACACTGATGATAATACTGATTCTGCTGAACATACAGTTACAGTTGTCTAAAGTATCAATGCTTTTGTTTTTCAGTCAAACCAGTGCAGTAATGCAAGTCTATCTCAAAGATATCTTGGAGATGTTCTTCCATCGGCAAAGCCAGCTCCGTACAGCTGCTCTCACAGTAGTGAACTTGATCCTAAGGCAAGGACTGGTGCATCCAGTACAGGTATGTAATAATAATGATGATGATGATGATATTCAAAGAGGAATGCCTCACTCATCTAAGATGATTTTCACATTGAATAAAGTTAAATAAAAAATCTGCAAAATTTCACTGCAACTTGCAAGCAGCATATCAAACTCATTTAGTTAAGACATTTTATCTTTATGTCATGTGTACACATTTGTAAAAATCTGCATTGTAAAACATCCCTCAACACCCCCCCCCCCCCCCCCCCCCCCTCCCTCCCCCATAATCAATAGAATAGAATAGAATAGAATAGAATAACTTTATTTATACACGGTAAATTCATCAGTTATATATAAATAGGAATATACAAATAATGTTACAATATTGAGATATAAAATATTTACAATACAAGAATATAATAATAATAATAATAATAATAATCAAAATAAAAACTGTTTTCCATGAATGCTGTGTGTCGGGGGATATTAGTCAGAGTAATGGCGGTGTAGGAGTTGACGAAACTGATTTAGAGATTTCGCGTTCCGTATATTAGGAGGTAAACTGTTCCACATAAAAGCACCACGATAGCTGAAGCTATTTTTCAAGTAGTTCGTGTGCGGTAGTGGAACAGCGAGTTTGTTGTTGGAGTCGCGCAAAGAATAGCTTGTAGTATCGCTCCTATGTACAAATTTAGAACTTAAATATTCGGGTGCTAGGCCATTAAGAGATTTGTATACTAGGTTATTTGTTTGAAATTGACGTTGGACGCTAAGGTTTTTCCAGCCTAAGGCCTCTATTAGAGGTTCGGCATCAGTGTCGTATTTAGAAAAAGTCAATATCCTAGCTGCGCGATTTTGAAGTTTTTGGAGTTTGCTACATAGCGTTTTACCACAGTTACCCCAAACGACACTGCAGTAATCGAAGTGCGGCTGCACCAAGACTTTAAATAAAAGGTGCAGAGTCGCTGGAGGCACAAATGGTCTTATTCGTTTTAGTGCTCCTATTCCAGAAGAAACTTTCTTTGCTAAGTTATCGATATGTTCACTCCAAGTAAGGTGGTGATCTATAGTTACACCAAGTGATTTGGAGGAAGATACCTTTCTAACTGGAGTCCTGTTGATCTCAAGAGCTGGTATTGGAACAAGATTGTTTAGTTTTTGCCTAGATCCGATCAGCATGAATTCCGTTTTGGTCATGTTAAGAGTCAGTTTGTTGGCAGTGAGCCATTGACTAACGTTATCCAAATCCCTATTTAGTGAAGTTTGGATAACGTTTGGATCACTGCCAGCAAAAGTTATATGAGTGTCATCTGCAAACATACTAGGTTGTGAAGTCGACAGACAACTAGGCAGATCGTTTATATACAATAGGAACAAAAGGGGCCCCAAGATTGTTCCTTGTGGGACACCGCAATCAAGAGTACATAAATCAGACAATGAACCATTTACAGAGCATCTTTGTGTGCGGTTGTTTAAATAAGATCGAAACCAATCATGGGCTTTTCCTTGTATTCCATAAGTGTATAATTTAGATAGTAAAATCTTGTGATCAATTGTGTCAAAAGCCTTCTTGAGATCGAGAAATACTACGGCATTGACATGACCACGGTCAATATTATAAGCCCAACTATCGGTAGTTTCTAACAGTGCTGTAACTGTTGAATGTAGAGAACGAAAGCCCGATTGATACTTAGAGTATATGCTGTTATCGACAAGAAATGTATTCAGTTGGTCATATACTATTCTTTCGAAAACCTTAGCTATAATAGAAACCACCGATATTGAGCGATAATTAGTAGGGTCACTTCTTACACCTTTTTTGAAAAGTGGAGTGACTTTAGCACACTTCCATTCATCAGGGAATATGCCTTGTTCCAACGACCTGTTAAATATTTCGCATATTGACAAGGAAATAAGATCGGCACTCTCTCGAAGGAGTCTAGCAGATATCTGATCAAGGCCGGTTGCTTTAGACATGCATAGATCATTGAGAAGTTTAAGGACCTTACTATTTGTTGTCGGTTCAAAGTGAAAGAGCTTTTCATTGGTGATCAAAAAATCAGTGAAATTTACGTTACAATTGGTATGTGTAATTTCATTAGCAAGTTTCACACCAATTGTTGAAAAATGGTTATTAAAGGCGTCAGCTATTTGCGCTGAGTCGTTTATACAGTTGTCGGCTATCTTTAATTCCTTAACAGAAGTATTATTTGACTTTCGAGAAGTAAGATCATTGATCGTCTGCCAGGTTTTTCGAGAGTTACCTTGGGTATCTCTAAGAGCTTTTTTAAAATACGTTTCCTTAGAGGTCTTAATGATATTATTAGCATTATTGCGTGATCTTTTATATGAACGCCAGTCGCTTGGGTCCTTAGTTTGAATAGCTATGTTTTTCAGTCTATCATGGTCATGCATGAGTTTTTTTAAGTCAGAATTTATCCAAGGCGATTTTTTAGATTGAACACGTTTGGATCGTATAGGAGCATGGGTTTCAATTATGTTTAGAAATTTGGACTTCCACATATCCCACATAATATTGACGTTCGGAGCATTATATATGAAAGTCCAATCTTCGCTTGATAAGTCATTGATCAATGATGAATTTGGTCTGAGACGATAGGGACACTCAACATTGTCATGGGGGAAGGGGGGAGGTGTGAGGGAGGAGAACATGAAGAATATTTTTTAGAGGAAACAAAAAGAATATTGATTGGGGAAAATATGTGTGTGACACAGTTGTCTCACTTAGTTTTTGCCAAGATTGTAGATACTCTGTATAAATATTGTTTAAACTAAATAAATAAAAAAAGAGAAGAAAATACTCATGTTTAATCCTTATACTTTAAAACAAAAGGTAGAAAGGAATTGTTGCTGAATAATTGATGTTTCTTTTAGTGTGTACCATTCTTGATTGCTGCTGGTACTGATGTGGAGCAACAGACAAGAATCAAATCAGACCAACAGCTAACAGACATTGATAACAAGTATTCTGGATTCATACAGGTACATCTAATTCAGTTATAGCTATTGTACATATTAGAGCATTTTCGTAAAACCCACTTTTAAAATGCAAATGAGAGTACCGGTATGTGCAAAATAACATGCTAATTAGGTGTGCGTGATATAAAATGCTTGAGTGAGTTGCGCTCTCAGCTTAAGATAATCAAAATAAAACATCATTGACAACGAAAACATTTATAAATTTCCTGGAAACCACTTTTATCAATGTTTTCCACATTGGCTTGTGGCTCATAGACAGAAATGAAAGCCGCAAATAGCTACACGCACACCTTATTAGTATGTTATCTCACACATATGCTCATTTGCATTTTAAAAGTGGGTTATACTAAAACGCTCAATTTGGTCCTAGCACATTTTTAGCTTTTTAGTTATTTGCTAGGGCCAGTAACTACTGTACTTGTAATTTTTTATTTGTAAATTGTAATCTCTTGCAAACTCTAGATGCAATAAAAACATTGTTGTTGCATATTGTGCTTCTTCACTTTGTAAAATAACAGATTAAAATATTTGAAGTCACATTAATTTATGTATGTTGAAGCATGGACACAGATGGAGATACAAACTGCTTATTTAATGTCTTATTTCTTTAGATGAAGGCTCTTGCTGGAACAAAGAAGTCTTTTGAGCTTCAGAAACTTATCCACGAGGTAAGCACTACCCAATACCTGTTAACCTGAAAAGCATCAAATAGTCTTCATCCTCTATCAAAATAACTCAAAACCTGTTAAACAAACTTGCATGTGCCTCATTTTCAACCTGTTTCTCAATGTTTTGATATCAAATGAAACACTCTCCCTGTGTTTGATCTATTATTTTAAAGTATTTCTCTCTTGTGTATTCTAGGGTTCTGATGAACCAATCCGTGGATACAGAAAAGACACCTCCTCAAGTCTTCTATCTCACATGTATACAGTAGTACGTACTAGTCGTCAACCAAGACGGTCCATTCTACAGTCTTTACTTAGGATGTTTGATGACCACAAGGTGAATAATTCACTAAAGTAGTTCTTTTAGTTTTGTACATTAATGTTTTGTTGCACTTTTGACATTTTTGAATTTTTTTTTCAAATTTTATCAGTAGACGTTCCTATTGTTGTTTGATTTTTTTTCAATCTGTGTTGTTGTATTTGTATATTTAGTTATTTTTACATTTGTTTGTCATTTTTTTTATTTGTTTCAGTGCATTTTTGTTGTTTATTTGCTTGTTTTGCTGGCCTGCATACTTGCTTGTTAGTTAGCAACTTGTTGGTTAGTTCCTTTTTTCTACTTGCTTGTCTGTCAGTCTGTCAGTCTGTCCTTTTGTTTGGTTGGTAGGTTGGTTTAATTGGTTGCCATGTCACAATCTCTTCTCTGTTTGTATTACATTGTTCTAATGTGTTATATTCCATTTCTGTTTTCAGAAATCCAAGCTTGACCTCCTTTTGTATGTCACTGATACTCTAGCATACTTCCCATATGTGATTCAAGATGAACCACTGTTCATTATGCATCACATTGACACAATGTTATCAGTGTCTGGAGCTCACTTAATGCAGGCATTCAAAGAGGTAAATAATACATCCAATCACATTGACACAATGTTATCAGTGTCTGGAGCTCACTTAATGCAGGCATTCAAAGAGGTAATATCATCCATCTGTCTGTCAGTGGGTACTTGTACAATTTCACCAGCTGTTGTTCTCTCTACATCCCTATAAGATTTTTGTGTACAGTGAAATTATTGTCCTCCACCCATAACTGGAAATACAGTAAAAACCAGCATAATTATAGGAACCAGTGGATTAAGAACCATTAAGCTAAAATTTGCTTTTTTCTTTGTTAAAAAAGAACCACTTAAGCCTGAGAAATTAGACAGCATGCTGGTTCTTATTTGAAAGGTTTTAAGATTTATTTGGTCATTTGAAAAAATATAAGTTGAGTCTGAATATGACCAAATTTAAAATCAATGCAAGATAAATGTTTTACAAATGTATTATCAGTTAGTTCTCAATGAGAATACATTCATCATTCAGATGCTTCTATCCAACAATTTATACAATTACATAAAAAAAACACTATATAAGGGAAATTGTTTTTGCATTTGTAAATAAGAACCAGTTAAGAACCACCTTAGCCTAATTTCTCACTAAATACCAATTATATAAGAACCACTTTAGCCTAACCATGAAAAATAGTGGTTCTTATGTGTATTTTTTTTTACTGTATCCTGTTTCATCAGCCATAATGGTATAAAACATCTCATTTTAGATATTTACTAATTTACTAGGTTTTACTAATAACATTTAATACTTATCTAGTGTATGGTAAGAAAGACTCAACCAGCTGTGGAAGGTGCAGATCCAGCAGTACCAGTTGTAGAGGATGACGACGACGAGAACATAGAAACAATCATAAGTATGTATTGCTTAAACTATTTGTTAAAAAACACAATCAGTGGCTAGAGTTTCTAGCTCCATGTTCTGCAAACTTGATGGTTGTGAAATTAATGTTTTCAGGGTTCGTTCTACTCCTTAAACTCCTTGTATTGTACATCATTTTCGTAAATTCGTAAATTTTCGTATATCAAAGTTGTCGCAAAAAGTGCTTAAAAATTACTTTTTGGTCCTTGAAAACTCTTTGAAAACTCCTTAGATTTTGTTCACTGACATCAACACGAATTCTGTGTTTTATTTTGATTAAACGACTAGATAATCTATGCAGTAATTTCAGCAATTTTAGCCCAGAAACCTTTTTTCTCTGAAAATTGCAGTGCAATGGTAGACGTTTTTGGCTGCAACAAAAATCTGCTAAAGTTTGTGTAGCCAGCACACGAAAAAAGTGAAGCATGTTTATAAAGTGGCTCTTCATTCATAATTTATGTAAATCATAAATAAGTTTAAAATAATTCAAGTTGACTAAGTTTGTGCTGTATGTTTCAGGTCGTATCCCAGAAGACACCACACAGTACTCCCGGCACTGCCTTTCAGCTCAGAAGTGCTTGTTGCTTTTACTACTAAAAGAACATCTGAAGGAATTGTTTAGCTTAACAGATGGGTAAATACATTGATTAAATATTAAAGCTTTTAAATGAACATTATAAATGAATTATTATTGACTACTACAATGAACATTATCGATAGATATTTTATATTTTTTATATTCATATTATACTTTTTATATATTTTTATATTTCCTAGTTTTTGCAATTTATCTTTCATATTAGTTTTTTTTATGTTATTTTGAACAGGACCCCCATTGATAACAGCAGTATTGGTGAAGGGTCTATCCTGTATAAATATTCGTATTATTATTATTAGAACATGGTCATTGATTATGTCTGGTACTTTGTGGAAAAACTCAGTCATTGTACTATTTTTTCCCCTCAAAATTAGACATTTGTGATTTATTCGAATGAATCTAAAACGGCACACATGTCTATATAGTTTAATATAAACACACTGGGAGCTGTAGAGCCAGAGAGCAGTTGCTAGGAAACACAAGGCATAGTAGAGACTGTTTCTTTGACTCACAAGCCGTTGCCAGAGTGGTTATATCACAATATATAGACAAGCGGTTGTTTTATATTTCTGTTATCGAATATTTTTTTTGCTTTTTTTTTGCAAAGAGTGCCTTTGTCCTCTGATATAAACATGATAGCCAGCCAATCAGGGTGTGTGTATAATCTACAAAATAAATATAAAGTAATAATTGTAATAACTAGGCCTTAACTCTATTGATAAAACTCACTAAATAATTCATGAAAAATTGACATATTGTATATCCCATACAGATCGGCTACTCATATTTGTATAAATTAGGTATTTATAAATATTCTTTGTTTGTGTATACAGCAAATGCCATAAATATTCACCATCAGCACCCAGCAAAGCATATGACAAGACTGTGTCAAGAAAACCTGGAGTGGTATTCAATCCTGAGCAAATTATAGAATATGTAATGGATCCTAACAAAGAGAGAACCAATGAAGAACTTGCTAAAGTACACTATGATGTAAGTAATATCAATGGAGAAACTCCAATCTACTTTGAAATCAACCTAAAACAAAGGTTTATTATCCATATACAGCTATATAAAAAAACGTTGCATTCCAAGACCAAAGGGCATTGTGGGTCTCATTAATTTGAAACAAAAAATGAATATAGAACGATATTAACACCAAATAACTTGCTCGTACATAGTTTTGAATGGAATGCACTAAGAATATAATAACTAATTATTATCTTTTATACTTTGAACAATATTACATGCCCCAAAATGCATTTCGGTCTTGCAATGCACTATTCAGTATGCAGTATTCAGTATTCTACGATTTTTGAAATAACTGTATGGTGCTTAAAATAGGCCATTTGCGGGATGACGATATTTTACTGCCAGTACTAATGCTTTGAGACTTTTCATTGTTATTCAATAGACCAGTTTCATGTTATCTAGCACCGCTGTACTATTTGACAAAAGGCGCATTTGCACAGGGATAGCCTCAATTCAGAGTAAAAACAATTTTCTATTGTTAAGTGATAACATTTTTTTGAGCTTTGATTGGGATTTATGAATATTTTGACAAGAAATCGAGGCTTTTGCACCTTTTGTCAAATTGTACAGCAGTGATAGATAACATGAAACTGGAGTGTTGTTTAATTCCTCTTGAATAGTGTTGAATTGGCATTATTATCATAATAGCTAATTACTGTTACGTGCAAATGATTTTGAACAATGCATTCAAATCAAGGCTTCCAGGCCAAATTTTTTTTTTTTGTGCGAGAGCTGTGATGTTAAACCATTGATTGAAAATATTTGAATATAACTGTTATAACAACTATTATGGCAGTTAATAATAATAATGGCTAGTTCTTATATAGCGCATTTCCAGAACTGCTCAATGCGCTTACTCAACATGTTTGAGTTGAAGGTATATCAAGGCGCATTACATTTTCACATCCATTTGTTATTTTAAGTGCTTAGAACAGACTTGTATAAGCGCTATACAAGCTATATATATATATTACATTATATTATTAAGCTGCCACCATACAACCCATGTCTGAACACACAGTTCTTTTTACATCCCTCAATGTTGTTAAGTTTTTTTTTGGTGTGTGTGTGAGTGACAGGACCTCCATTAAAGTTAAAGATGGTGATGATGATGATGATTGTACCCCAGTGTGTTTGTATTCTGACTGTGTCGGTTTTTGTTTTCAGTTCAAATGTTTAATGATGAGAATAGATCCACCAGAAGAAGACAGTGATGTTGACTCTACTGGACGAGACAGCCCTGCTGTGGATGGACAGCCATTGCTTGACGCAGAGGGCAATGTCATTGCTAAAACACCACTACCTGCTAAACCTAAACCAAAACCTAGAAAAACACCCAGTAAAGGACGTAAAACTCCACCAGTCAGCAAACCTAAAGCTAAACCCAAGCCAAAGAAAAAGAGGAAAAAGATATCCTTGAAATGTGATTATAGTTTATTTTGAGTGTTTTGAATGTTGGATTGTGTTAATTATAACTTTAACTTGCTTGCCTACTTTTTCCTTCTCTTCCTTCCTCTTTCTCTTCCTTCCTCCTTCTCTCCCTTCCTCCTTTTCTTCCTTTCTCCTCTTCCTTTCTCCTTCTCTTCCTTCTTCCTTCTCTTTCCTTCCTCCTCTTCCTTCCTCCTCTTCCTTCCTCTTCTTCCTTCCTCCTCTTCCTTCCTTCTCTTTCCTTCCTCCTGTTCTTTCTTCCTTCTCTTCCTTCTTCCTTCCTCCTTCTCTTCCTTCTTCCTTCCTCCTTCTCTTCCATCCTCCTTCTCCATCCTCCTCCTTCCTTATTTCCTCCTTCCATTGCCTGTGTAGATAAATCACCAAAATCTATTTGTATATTTTAACTATGATAGTTTGTGTCTATTCCTTGACTGCTGTGCACATTACATTAGATGGTGACTCAGATGACGATGCTGATGACTTAGATCCAGACTTCAAATGACATGGCAACATACATATAGAAATGAATTCATTGTCTCTGGCAGTTTGCTAGCTTAGCTTTTTCTATTTAAACAAACATGGCTTTGTAATACATGAGCTCATATTCCACTTGGCCAAATTGTTGTGTTGACAGAGCGATTTTCTGGCTGGTTCTGTATTTTTTTGGAATGTTGCTTATAATTTGTATTTCACTCATGTTTGCAACTCCAAGTCCATTGATCATCATTAGTTTTTACTCATTGACTTATTTATTGATATATATTAATATAATTATTGTTTCATGTTCAAAAGGGTAAATCTTTGCCAATCACAGAAGTTGTTACTGTTCTACATTACAGCAGGATGCTCAAAACTGTGACCACTGATAATGTATTCGCATACTTTTGTAGTGTCATCCTCCAATTAGCGTTTAGATCAGAGATAAGATAAGACAATCCTGTAATGCTGATTGGATAACAGCATAGACGAACGTAAGCGAATACATTAGCGGTGGTCACACTTTTGGGCGCTTTGCTGTAACCCACTTCAATACCAACACATGAGCCTGCACAATGGGAGCTTTCATCACACTACTGAAAAGTATACTGTTTTATCATATGACCCGTATTTTGCCCGGCGCGCTCTCTAAAGAAAACCTTTCGGAAAAAGTCATGTGATGGGGTCCGTACAGCTTTTTTCACCTGGTCCATACAAACACGTACGGAGCAGCTACTTGAAACATCACAAAAAATGTGGCCTTTAAATTAAAAAGAGTGGGTCATATGATAAAAAACTTATTGTCTGAGTTAGGTCGGACCATACGGGAAAATATCTGGCCCTTGGTCATGATCATGGGCCAAATATTTTTCAGTACGGCCCTCTAACTCAGTCAATAAGTACTTAAACTTAACAAGCATCAGTCTTTTTTAGTTAATCTAATCTGTTATTCTGGTTATTTTTCAACTACAAATGGGAATGACTAGTGCATCAAAGCTCAAGTGATGGTATTGGATACCAAAATCATTGTTCATTTGTACAAAAACTTTGTCATTTATTAAGTACAATGTAATATCATTCTATAACCTTTGAATGTTCTTTCATTTTTATTGGGGTGCCCGTTGGTCCCCCACATTGAAATTATAAATTTTTACCAGAGAATGTAAATACGTTCTTAGAAGAACACAATGGTAGCTAAAGTATTTGTATCTGCCATTTTATCAAATATATTTGTTAATAACACGCTTTCTCTGCTGAAGGTGGACTTCTATTGAATAAACACACTAAAGCCAGTTTAGGCAGAATTCTGTTGTCTTTGGCTTCTCTTTGGTGACTATTCCCAAAACAAAAAATCCTGCAGAGGAATATTGTGAGAAAACAAAATCCTGCAGGGGAATATTGTGAGAAAACAAAATCCTGCAGGGGAATATTGTGAGAAAACAAAATCCTGCAGGGAATCAAGACCCAAAATAATGCTTGAACCAAAGAAAAAAAAATCCTGCACAGTTTTTTTTCTTTTTTTAATTTGTAAACAACCGGGCGTTGAGTTGAGCTGGATTCACTTGTTTGTGTCTATATTCCTTTCTAAAAGCTCATTTTCGTAAAACAACTATTGTGAAAAGAGAGAAGAAAACTGTGACAAAGTAAAAAGGTGTGAAAATAAAGAGTAAAAATATATGAAAGGAATAAAACATTTTGAAGTGTAAAAAAAATAGTGAAAAGAGTCAGAATATGTAAAACGGTACATATTTAATAATCTATACTGAAGACCTCGTGGTTTATCAATTTCTTGAGTAAATTGTTTCTCTACAGGTGTCCTGTAGCACTTTTAATACTTTCATTATCTTCTGATTGTACTAATTACAAGTGTAAATACTAGAAACTATTGATTGACGTCGTTAAACATCGGTTATTCTTTTCTTTATTTATTATTTCCTTAATCCCTATCATCTTGTTTCTCCCTTTCTTCCTATTTTTACTTGTCATATCTTCCTATTTTTTCTTTCCTTCGTGTGTGATGTTGTACGCCGTTTGATTCTCACCGCTGTGGTCCAATTTCGATTCCCATGCAGCTCGACTGACAGATCACCGAGATATTTAAGTTGAGTTTGCAGTTTGGTGTGCTGCTTTTTCCCCTAAGCAAAAATCAACCAGTTATAGCAGTGTTTAACATATAGTGAGTGAGAGTCTCTCTAATTGGTAGGACATGTACACTTGCGATATATATATATTTTCCGATTATGAATTCATTTAATTCTTTCTTAATTTGTCTTTTCTCCTTTCTTTGCATTGCCATTTTGAAATCCTTGTTTCTAATTATCAATTACTTCTAGTTAGCTCTGGTGAGAGGACGGACAAAAATCATCCATAAATATTTTCGTCTCAATGTGAATTATTCAACAGAATCAGACGATTTTCGTCTCAAATTTTGTTTGTCCCGTTTTTACACCAGACGACTTGACTTGACTTCTTGACGTCATAATTAGCGGCGGCCATTGATGAATGTTGTGTACAGCCATTGTTTAACGTCATACAGCTATTTTACCGAGTGTCAAAAAAACTTTATTTGTTCATTGAATGTATACTAATGAGACTTATGTTTGTAACAGTGACAGTCTAGAGCTCATCTCAAACTTCTTTGTACTCTTAATAATTCTTTTGCTTGCCTTTCTTCAATACATTTGCCTGTTACAATAAATGAATTGTTTAGTAATATCTTAAGTCCATAATTAATTGTACAAGACGTAGTCATATAAAGCCTCATTTCTCAGACTGGAACTAATCCCGTCCAGTCCTCATTGTCCTCAACTTACTCGCTGTATTATAGGATTATTATTCTAAATTGTTTTCAATTTCTACTGTGTAAGTTACTAATAACCATAAACATTTTTCTTGATAAATAAACAAACTAATTAAAGAGATATTGTTTTATCAATTATTTAATATGATTGTTTCTCTGGCACGAAACACATTTTAAAAGTTTGACGACATTATCTACGGCCTAAAAGGAAACCAGAGGTCCTATGCCCAAGGCGAGACCGGAATTCTGGACTAAAATCATTGCATCACTATTTGCCCTATTCGAAAAGTCACAAGGAAAAGTCGGAAAGAAACGACCCCATGCATGGGTTATTTCCTAGCATGTGTAAAATAATTATTGAATTGCAATGAGAAAAGCGATGTTTTGAATGTTTAGATTTCAACCTATCAGCGCGCGCTTTCGATATTCAGTGCCCTAATTTCTTTCTAGATTAATCATGCTCTAAATTATTCATAAATATTTGCAGCATAAAATAACATGTGCCTGTTATTTGCTAATATTTGCTAACAAACGCGCACAAGCGTCTACCTCAACAATCTTGTCACAACTGATCATCATAGCCATGAACGTTCAAGAGATAGTAGCCATTTTCATTCTCTTCGTTAGATTTTTCAAGACCGCTAAACCAATGGAAATCATCAAATCTT
Organism: Metridium senile; assembly: GCA_949775045.1. NCBI lineage: Eukaryota > Metazoa > Cnidaria > Anthozoa > Actiniaria > Metridiidae > Metridium > Metridium senile. The sequence goes on along the minus strand of OX459105.1, from coordinate 5,599,982 downwards.
ACGGTGATTTTCAGATCGGCAACTTTGCTAAAACCAAAGGACATGTGTTACAGAAGAATGACAGCCTTCTGTCAAGAACGTCGACTTCTAGCGAAGTGTTATGTACGTTCGAGTGTGTCAAGCATCCAGCATGCTTGTCTGTTAATGTGATTCCATTGATCAACTCGTTATTCCAGTGTGAGATGTTTAACTGGACAGCGAAGAATTTGACCAGAATTCTTGTGCCAAAAAGTAAAGCTTATCACGCTACAGTAAAGGTAACAGAGCAACTTTTAAGTTAATGCGCTTGAAGCACAATGGAATACAAGCTTAAAGGCACCTATCCCCCGGCACCTGTTTGTAACGGTTTTTGATGTTACAGTTTTTACTGTGATCTAAATATCTGGTTTCTTTGCAAGCTTGTTCAAAAGCCGGTCAGATTTTGGTGGGTCGGGAACCGCCCCTGGCAAGTATCTTTGATGGTAGCTTTACCTATGCTAGAAATGTACATAATTATAGCACAAGATATGCAAGCAAGCAAAATCTCTATAAATGAGGCGTTAAAACAAACGTAGACAAGCACCCGGCCGATCCCTTGGAAGAGGATGATACTTCACCTGGTTTTAGATAGGAATGTGACGTCATTTTAGTGGTATTCCCGAAAAGTGAGGCGCTTAGTTGCAAATCTTTCTTTAAAAAAATTCCTCTAAGACACAAAAAAGTATGAAGCCTACGTAAGCAAGCAATACCTGCTACTAATACATTCCCTTCGATGAAATAGCTATTGCTAACTCATTTTCCAGATGTCATCTGTTACAAAAATGTTTCTAATTCGTAATCTTTGTTTTTTATTAAAGAATTTTTGCATGAATGGAGGTCAATGTGCTCAGTTAATATCAGGCACTTGTGTGTGTGAATGCCCGGCAGGATACTATGGCAGCCACTGTGAAATAGGTAGGTTGGTTGCTTGATTAGTTGGGAGACGGACAACACAGCGGTCAAACGACTACGCATGCGCGAAAAAAACAAGTAAAATGATCCAACATCAACTTCGTTCCCAGGCTTAATTTTCGCACGGATTCTATAAAAAACGATGGATTGGACGACTTTAATCGCTTTTTTCTCAAAATGTAAACAAAAATACAACACTATAGACTAATGGTAACTTTAAAATATAACAAAGGTTATGTACACGAAACTTCAAGCTTATATATTAGTAGTGTTATAGGGACCGCACGCACCTGTTTTTTTTCATGAGTAATCCATGAGTAATGAGTAATCCATGAGTAAATCATGAGTACAATAGACTGTGACGTAATGGTTAATTTCATGAGTACAATGGTGAAATCCATGAGTACAATAGACTGTGAATTTCATGAGTACAATAGTGAATGTCATGAGTACAATAGACTGTGACGTAATGGTGAATTTTATGAGTACAATAGACAGTGACGATTATATTTCATAAATCACTGAAACGAATCTCTCTATTTTAATTCATTATTTCGTTAAGTAAGTTATATTCTTTACAGGACATTTTCAAGGAATGTATCATACACTGTTCTAGTTCCACTAAATTTTTAGTCAATCGTACATTCCTTAGAATCTGACACCACTTGTAGTGATTGTTTTCTGTTGAATCCTCCTTGTTACACCACAACGGACATATTTGAAATGGGAAACCAAACGATTCCATGATGTAAGTGTATAAAAGTCGAACTGTTCTTCCATTACCATCGCCAAAAGGGTGGAGTTGTAAAAACTCATATATAAACCATGCTGTTAGCTGAAGTAATTCTTCTACAGCTTTCATTTTGTTTGTTGTTTTAAGGTATTTCACAGTCAACCAGCGCCGGTTATATTTATCATTGAACATCTGCATTTTATCTTCCATATTAGAGGGATTAGAATAAAAATGAATTTCTCCCTCAAACTCTACCACTCGAATTTTATCACTGTACTTTCCCACTGTACATATATGACTACGATGATTCATCAGTATCTTGTGCACATCACGTGTAACATTATTGTCCATCAACCCAGCATCGTCACATTGACTCAATTGGTGAAGATAACCATAAGCTTTCACAAAACCCAAAGCTTCTTGGTACACTAAACTTGCTCCTTCTGTGGATTCATCTCGAAACATACATTCTACCTCCAACTTATCAACGATTCCCAAATTTTCTTGACTCATTGATCGAACCACATAACGCTTCAGCAACTCCTCGTGGAGTTTAGGTTTAACGTTATTTCTTTGATGCTTTAAGCAGATATCTATAAACATATCAACCAATCTTTCGAAATTATGATCATAAAATCTCTGTGCTGTGTGTTTTTATTAGTTATTCAAGCTGATCATGTTCACATAGCTTGCGTAGTATTGTATCGAGGAGGGAGGGGAAAAAATGACTGATCTGAATCTGTATATTAAAATAAGAATTACATTTATCAATGATAGCAAAGTTTATTTATTTAATGAAACTATTCATTTGTATTTTTTTATGAAAAAGTGAATAAAACCGCGTTTGTTTTCCTTACAATGGTGATAAAAGCAAAATATGAATCTCACAAAAATCAATTTCTTTATTTTCACTATGATTCGTACGTAGTTACAATGATTTAAACTCCAACCAATTACGTTTACATGCATATTTTCTTCTTTTTGTAGATTCTTTTGAGGTGGCTTCATCTCCCTTGCGCTTATTTCTATTCATAGAGTTTCCATTTGTTATTATATATTCATAAAAGTTTCTCTCCATCTCTTCCTGGTGTTTGAGAAGTCGTGCTAATGATTTTTGTAAATTTGGTATTTTATCCTCTGTTCCAGTTTCATCATAATTCTTTGAAGGAATGCATACTTCAAGTTTACTCCATTTTAACCATTTGGCGCGCTCTTCGATATCCATTTGATGAACTTGATCGAGATGATTTGCCAGTCGAGCAAGGTTAGTGCTTCCACATCCAAAAACAGGACAGTTTCGCCTCGTGCGACCCATGCTGAGCTCTTGACTTGACCAATGTTTCATAAAAAATGATCTCTTTTTGCAATATTAATTTTTATATATGGCGGCCCGAAAAAGAGGCCCGCGACGGCCCGAATCAGCCCGAATCAGCCCGAACTGGCCCGAACTGGCCCGAACTAGCCCGAACTAGCCCGATGGCCCTATGGGCTTTATTTGTACTCTCGCTCTCTCCTCTCTCTCTCTCTCTCTCTCTCTCTCTCTTTTATATATTTTGGCCCGGTCGCAACGGTTGCACATGATCAAAGTAGAATAAGATGAAATAAAAATTTAATGAAACAAAAAAATAAATTATAAACTCATTTTATTAAACCGAAACATTTATTTTCAAATAGCACTTACATCTAACACTAACGAGTATAAGAATTATAAGTTTCGTAGTTAATTACACTTTGTTTTGGAATTTCTTCCTGTACAAATAGTTTGTTAAGTAGAAATTTCCTTTGATGTATTGCTGATTCAGTTGCTTCCTCCCAGCTATAGTCATTATTATCCATAAGGTTTTGCTTTGTAGCCATGATCTTTTTATAAGTAGGATCTCTTCTCAAATGATGCATCCATGTCAGTTGTTCGTGTAGAACCTCCCTCAGCTCTTTTCTGTATGTAGGCAACAAAGCATTATTGGCTTTGGCTTGTGCTACTTCATCACTATTGCCGTTTTGTTTATATTTCTGCATCATCACTTCCAAATCTTGCTGATGCCTTTCCATTGCCTTGTGTTGCATTCTCGCCCAAACATCCTGTTTCTCATCTTCAGTAGAATCAAACTGACTTGAGTCAGCACTATCCTCGCTGCTATCCTCAATACTTTCTTGAGCACTACTCGCCATGCTGTCAGCACTTGATTCATCTTCGTCATAGTGGGATTGAGACATGCTACCTTATTTGCGAGTTATTTTGGGATGACTCTGTTTAGGATGCTAGCCTCCCTTATAAGCAGAGAGTTATGCTTTATTATGGGACCAGGTATCTTGTTATCGTATTTTAAGAGAAAAAAATTAATTTCTTTGATCATGCGCAAACGGACCAAATTGAATAAGAGACAGAGAGAGAGAGCGAGAGAGCAAATAAAGCCTATAGGGCAATCGGGCCGGTTCGGGCCAGTTCGGGCTGATTCGGGCCGGTTCGGGCTGGCCAAATAAGAGGCCCGCGACGGCCTGAATCAGCCCGAATCAGCCCGAACTGGCCCGAACCGGCCCGATTGCCCTATAGGCTTTATTTGCTCTCTCGCTCTCTCTCTCTGTCTCTTATTCAATTTGGTCCGTTTGCGCATGATCAAAGAAATTAATTTTTTTCTCTTAAAATACGATAACAAGATACCTGGTCCCATAATAAAGCATAACTCTCTGCTTATAAGGGAGGCTAGCATCCTAAACAGAGTCATCCCAAAATAACTCGCAAATAAGGTAGCATGTCTCAATCCCACTATGACGAAGATGAATCAAGTGCTGACAGCATGGCGAGTAGTGCTCAAGAAAGTATTGAGGATAGCAGCGGGGATAGTGCTGACTCAAGTCAGTTTGATTCTACTGAAGATGAGAAACAGGATGTTTGGGCGAGAATGCAACACAAGGCAATGGAAAGGCATCAGCAAGATTTGGAAGTGATGATGCAGAAATATAAACAAAACGGCAATAGTGATGAAGTAGCACAAGCCAAAGCCAATAATGCTTTGTTGCCTACATACAGAAAAGAGCTGAGGGAGGTTCTACACGAACAACTGACATGGATGCATCATTTGAGAAGAGATCCTACTTATAAAAAGATCATGGCTACAAAGCAAAACCTTATGGATAATAATGACTATAGCTGGGAGGAAGCAACTGAATCAGCAATACATCAAAGGAAATTTCTACTTAACAAACTATTTGTACAGGAAGAAATTCCAAAACAAAGTGTAATTAACTACGAAACTTATAATTCTTATACTCGTTAGTGTTAGATGTAAGTGCTATTTGAAAATAAATGTTTCGGTTTAATAAAATGAGTTTATAATTTATTTTTTTGTTTCATTAAATTTTTATTTCATCTTATTCTACTTTGATCATGTGCAACCGTTGCGACCGGGCCAAAATATATAAAAGAGAGAGAGAGAGAGAGAGAGAGAGAGAGGAGAGAGCGAGAGTACAAATAAAGCCCATAGGGCCATCGGGCTAGTTCGGGCTAGTTCGGGCCAGTTCGGGCCAGTTCGGGCTGATTCGGGCTGATTCGGGCCGTCGCGGGCCTCTTTTTCGGGCCGCCATATATAAAAATTAATATTGCAAAAAGAGATCATTTTTTATGAAACATTGGTCAAGTCAAGAGCTCAGCATGGGTCGCACGAGGCGAAACTGTCCTGTTTTTGGATGTGGAAGCACTAACCTTGCTCGACTGGCAAATCATCTCGATCAAGTTCATCAAATGGATATCGAAGAGCGCGCCAAATGGTTAAAATGGAGTAAACTTGAAGTATGCATTCCTTCAAAGAATTATGATGAAACTGGAACAGAGGATAAAATACCAAATTTACAAAAATCATTAGCACGACTTCTCAAACACCAGGAAGAGATGGAGAGAAACTTTTATGAATATATAATAACAAATGGAAACTCTATGAATAGAAATAAGCGCAAGGGAGATGAAGCCACCTCAAAAGAATCTACAAAAAGAAGAAAATATGCATGTAAACGTAATTGGTTGGAGTTTAAATCATTGTAACTACGTACGAATCATAGTGAAAATAAAGAAATTGATTTTTGTGAGATTCATATTTTGCTTTTATCACCATTGTAAGGAAAACAAACGCGGTTTTATTCACTTTTTCATAAAAAAATACAAATGAATAGTTTCATTAAATAAATAAACTTTGCTATCATTGATAAATGTAATTCTTATTTTAATATACAGATTCAGATCAGTCATTTTTTCCCCTCCCTCCTCGATACAATACTACGCAAGCTATGTGAACATGATCAGCTTGAATAACTAATAAAAACACACAGCACAGAGATTTTATGATCATAATTTCGAAAGATTGGTTGATATGTTTATAGATATCTGCTTAAAGCATCAAAGAAATAACGTTAAACCTAAACTCCACGAGGAGTTGCTGAAGCGTTATGTGGTTCGATCAATGAGTCAAGAAAATTTGGGAATCGTTGATAAGTTGGAGGTAGAATGTATGTTTCGAGATGAATCCACAGAAGGAGCAAGTTTAGTGTACCAAGAAGCTTTGGGTTTTGTGAAAGCTTATGGTTATCTTCACCAATTGAGTCAATGTGACGATGCTGGGTTGATGGACAATAATGTTACACGTGATGTGCACAAGATACTGATGAATCATCGTAGTCATATATGTACAGTGGGAAAGTACAGTGATAAAATTCGAGTGGTAGAGTTTGAGGGAGAAATTCATTTTTATTCTAATCCCTCTAATATGGAAGATAAAATGCAGATGTTCAATGATAAATATAACCGGCGCTGGTTGACTGTGAAATACCTTAAAACAACAAACAAAATGAAAGCTGTAGAAGAATTACTTCAGCTAACAGCATGGTTTATATATGAGTTTTTACAACTCCACCCTTTTGGCGATGGTAATGGAAGAACAGTTCGACTTTTATACACTTACATCATGGAATCGTTTGGTTTCCCATTTCAAATATGTCCGTTGTGGTGTAACAAGGAGGATTCAACAGAAAACAATCACTACAAGTGGTGTCAGATTCTAAGGAATGTACGATTGACTAAAAATTTAGTGGAACTAGAACAGTGTATGATACATTCCTTGAAAATGTCCTGTAAAGAATATAACTTACTTAACGAAATAATGAATTAAAATAGAGAGATTCGTTTCAGTGATTTATGAAATATAATCGTCACTGTCTATTGTACTCATAAAATTCACCATTACGTCACAGTCTATTGTACTCATGACATTCACTATTGTACTCATGAAATTCACAGTCTATTGTACTCATGGATTTCACCATTGTACTCATGAAATTAACCATTACGTCACAGTCTATTGTACTCATGATTTACTCATGGATTACTCATTACTCATGGATTACTCATGAAAAAAAACAGGTGCGTGCGGTCCCTATAACACTACTTATATTCAGGGAATTTCTTATAAATCGACTTCAAACACTTTTACAATCCAAAATTTAGCGCTGTGAAAATTTTGCCACGCATGCGTAGTCGTTTGACCGCTGTATTGAGACGGACACAATACCTCGCAACGTACCATAACAACAATAATTACTAGGCACGATGACGTCATTGCACTAAAAGTACCAGAATGCTTCACCCACATATAATCCATGCCCGAGCCGGGACTCCAACCTGGACCACAGCGGTGAAAGGCTAGCGCTATCACATCCATGGCCCCCAACCTATACGAAAAGCCATTAGCCCGGGGGTACCTAGGCTCAGATTGCAGCCGTTGGGGTTTCGTTGAAATCTGAGCCTAGGGGGTACCAGGAGTCCATTAGCCCGGGGGTACCAGGAGTGTCGGCTCGTCGTGAATTCTTAAAAATAACCCTTAAAGATAGCTGAAGGCCTTTTCAAACTTCTAAATTCCAATCTTAATGGCTAATACACCCCATCCACCACCCCCACGCGTTTCCACGAACACTATTTAGACCTGATATACGTACCAGATAAAAGGATATATTGTTATTTGTACCGAGGTTATAAAACATTGCAGTAATGCTGATATTCGCGCGTGGTACATGTATTATGGAATGTGAGACATTGCATTTCTAAGCTTGTGTTTTTCTTTAATTGCTAGGTCCGTACCAAGACTGTTCTGCATTACAATCAGCAGGCTTTCACTCCAGTGGTATCTATGAAGTCGACCCAGACGGTAAAGGTAAATTCCTTATGTACTGTGATATGGTCTCTGAAGGGGGAGGGTGGACGGTCATTCATAACCGATCAGTTGATGGCTCCGTTAATTTCAATCGCAATTGGAACGAATACAAAGCTGGTTTTGGAGACATGAAAAACGGTGAATTTTGGTTGGGTAATGATAACATCCATCGATTGACTGCTGCCCGACCGGCCACGAAACTTTTCATTCCACTAGTAGACACAAATGGTTTAGAATTCTACGCCATGTACTCTACGTTTTCCGTCGCGAACGAGAGTGATTTATATCGTTTGAAAGTGTTCGGGTACTCTGGAACTGCAGGCGACTCGTTGGATCATTCTACTCCTAGCTGGGAGTCGAACGGTATGGCATTTAGCACTCCTGATCGTGACAATGATCGTAGTCCCTCGGGTAATTGCGCTGGCGCGCCTAGGAGTGCTGGATGGTGGTTCAACTATTGTGCTGCTGCCTCTTTGAATGCCCTTTCGATGGAATGGCTTACTTTGTCAAATATGTACATGAAAAAGGCATCCATGAAAATTAAACCTTCCGCGTGAAACGAACAGAATATTTTGTAACATAAATTACATGGTATCGATGTAGTTGAATGACGAGAACCGAGAAATAGTCTATGAAACACATTGTATACTATAATGTATAGATCGCAAAACACATACAATGAATCGAAATATGGCGGCCAATTTTAATAACTATTGTTCTTGACTAACTAGCCTCGTGTTTACGTTGAAACACAATAGAGTTTTCACATGTATACGAGGCTAGTTAGTCAAGAATAGTAGTTATTAAAATTGGACGCCATACTTTGATTCGGTATATATTGGTGTTTTAATCACAGGGAGCCCACAGGCATTGTTGAATTCCGAATTAAAAAACAAATAAATAAATTTAAATAAAAACGATAATAGATAATGCCGTGTCACGCGATTGTTGGACCTGACTGGAAAACACCGGGGTACGTTATTAGCGTCTTGGGTTTCGGCTTACCGGATTAACCGTTGGGGCTTACCGGATTGGCTGAACTTCAAATTTGAAATAGCTATCAACTGTCGCCTACCCTGGATGCCAGAGGTTTGAGAAATTTTTACGATTTAAAGTAGTTTCGAGGACTATTTTCAATGTATTTTTTTGTTTGTTTGTTAGAGTATCGTTCCACAAACCTCTGGCCACTCGAGACATCTCCAACGGACGGTGTTTGTTTCACGTCATTTCCTGTCAAACCGGTTTAAACTGAGAATACATCTCTTCTCTTAATAAAATGGTAAATTGCTTCCTCCTGCACATAATTTAGCTCCCGTATTTCTGTGTATTTTGATGCTAGCTCGAACTGTTTAGCGTTGTGAAATATACCAATTGTAATTGTAATTGTAGAAACCGGTTTAGCATAAGATGCGTCATAATCTGCATTTAGGGCCAATCAAAAATGACCTTTGGTGGTTCCTATGGCGATCAAATGACTAGCCAATCAGGAAGCGGATAAACTTTTTCCGGAAAGCCGGAAAAATTTGATTCGAGTGGCCAGAGGGGCTCATCGCTCCGCGACTCGATCATCGTCGCTTCGCGACTCAATAACTCATCGCGAAGCGACTAATATTAATTCCCTATAAACGAAAGCCCCTCTGGAACCAGGGTAACTGTCGCCCGTCCCAGTAAATAAAAGAGAAGCTTTGAGAAGCCCTAACGGTTAATCCGGTAAGCCGAAACCCGAGACGCTAATAACGTACCCCACCGGGTAAGAAAAGACCGTGGATATTGGATACCGGTGTTTTCAAGTCAGTTTTTTTTAATTCGGAATTCAACAATGCCTGTGGGCTCCCTGTGTTTTAATCATGATTAGAGACGGACCATTAGATTTAGTGTGTGCAGGGTTTTTTTGTTTTGTTCTTCGTGGTTGTGCAGGAATTTTTTTTTTTCAACTTGCCGCGAATATTTTTTTTGTCACTGTTGTTGTGCATTATTTTTTTTTCTGTAATGCTGTGCTCGTAGTTTGGCTCCTGCGTTGTTACCGGACATTGTCTCGGTAATTTGAAAAATGTTTGACTTGTGAATACTGAAAAGTGCATTCCAAGACCGAAGTGCATTATTGGTACATTAATTAAAAACACTAAATAGATTGACTTGCTTTCTTTATGGACCTGATATACTGTTATGCTTGTATGCACTAAAATATAGTAAATTATAAACCTAAAATTGTGCTTTCAACAATTACATTACATGCACAATGCATTTCGGTCTTGGAATGCACTACTAGTATTCGGTATTCCTTATGCAACCTTACAGTTGATGAAACGGCTGTATACAGTCAATTCAAAAAACGTTGTCGTCAATGGGCTTCAAGTCTACGCGACTAGACCGAAAGGTAGCATGGGTAGAAATCAGGGAAGCGGCGAATTATTCATAATTAGTTGATTGAGTGTGCGTGGTAGATACTGTGTGGACGACAACGTTTTGGACGACAATGGATAATTGTTATCATTTTTAAATACGTTCACGGTGGGGCCAACCACCCCCCTCAATCGCTCATTTAATGGTGGGCAAAATGTACATGTTACCATATCTCTTCACTAAAAAATGATTTTCAGATCAAATTACCTTGGGTCACTGTGAGATATTGTTAGTTGCAATATTTTTATACTTTAAATAAATATTAGTATCCAACAACTTATGGTCTATCACAAATCGCGCGCTCTCATTGGCTACTCAACCATGGGCTATTGGGTGATAGCCCATGGTTGGGGAAAGCGCCGGTTTTGTAAATTATTGAAAAAGTTTCTTGATTCTTCTATTTCTTCAAAAACGGCTTAGTACTGAATATAATGCTTTTCTTTGAATCGTAAATTACAAATACGAGCAAGAAAATGACAAAAAAGCACATAATTTTGATGTTTTGTGAATGAATTTTGACTTGAAGAGCGCGCGCTACTGATTCTTCAGTTTGATCGATTGAGAAAGCCAGATTTTTAAACTTTCAGCTTAGAACTTTTCTTAATTCCTCCGTCGTTATAAAATGTATAGTAGTTTTAATACTAAAAGCATGCTATTTTCAGCCGTTAAAATTAAAATATTGGTTGATCTCCGGTGTAATAACCACAGCTGACGTCACAAGAAAGACAATATAAAAAACATCAGTAATAAACCCACAGCTGTTTTCACGAGAATGATAATATCAAAATATAGGTACTAAAGCATAGGTTTTTGTAGTTCTTGTGGTTCTCGTGGTTCTTGTGGTTCTTGTGGTTCTCGTGGTTCTTGTGGTTCTCGTGGTTCTCGTGGTTCTTGTGGTTCTCGTGGTTCTCTGGTTCTTGTGGTTCTCGTGGTTCTTGTGGTTCTCGTGGTTCTCGTGGTTCTTGTGGTTCTCGTGGTTCTCTGGTTCTCGTGGTTCTTGTGGTTCTCTGGTTCTCGTGGTTCTTGTGGTTCTCGTGGTTCTTGTGGTTCTCGTGGTTCTCTTCAGTTAACACAGGAAGCCCAATTACTACATTTATACGGTCTTAAGCAATAAAAAAAACTTCGTGGTTTACTTGGATTTATAATGATATTTTTTTCTCGGAATAGAAGAAATAAAAATCAGGCTTTGACAATATTTTCTTCTTCTCGGAAAACCAATAAATAAGTATTAAAAATTATTATCAATACTTTAATATTTTTTAACACTTGAAAAAATTATGAAATGGATATATATATAAAGTATTACTAAACCATGAAAACAAAACAAAAAAGTTTATGGAGTAATAATAAATTTTGCTGTTTTGGGGTTTTGTATGGTCGGGCTCCCTGTGGTTGTTCGTGTTTCGCGGGCTCATGTTGTTGAACGTAAAAGATGGCGAAGTTCACAGAGTTCTTGTTTATTGCGTCGTTTATTCCTGTATTCTGTAGTTTAATAAGTGTTTCTGAGTCTAATTTGTGGTTGTTTGTGTCCGCTTGCAGCCACCTTTAGTGCAGGCCTGTTTTTATGGCGATGCAGCTGAAGTAAAACTTCTAATAAGTCGACAGGAAGACATCAATTACCAGGTAATCGACAATCATGCAATGTCATGTATGTAAAAGTTTTGTCTCTACTATACAAAATACAAATATTGTGGTGGACATTTTATATGCGTTCTCGGTTGTTGATTGTCTGTCAAAAATGAAAAATATGCTAAACAATGGAGCAGTATAAACTGTTATAAACAGGATGTTGATTACAGATCGTGTGATATGTGTATTTGTAAACAAGTCTGGATTGATTAAAATTCTTATTATGTCAAGAGCTTGAAAGTTCAATTTTGATAATTGTGCAAATACTATTATTGTCCAAGAAATTCCATTCATTGATGCAGATAAAATAGCTTCTGTAAATGTGCTCATTTATTTCCACTTCTCCTAATTCCATTTCTTTTTTAGTTTGGTGTAGTTTTGGTGTTTCTTTTTTTTAATTTTAGTATATTAATTAAAGCTTATAATATATAAATATTATATGATTTTGGTTAAAAACCTTGAAGCTGTATATTCAAGCTGCCATCCATGTAATTTTCTTGCTATTATATAGACACATGCAAAAAATGAAACAAAAAAGAATTCCATACAAATTTTACTTTTTAAAAATTGAATGGTAAAAATGACAAAAAATGGCAAAAATATTGATTGTCAATCTTTGAATGTAAAATATATAATACATGAAACCAGTTTTAAAATGTAAATTGTCAGTAATACAGCACCAATCAAAAGCTGTATTTTGGTTATCCACCTGATACAGTACCTCTATTGATTGGTTAGGTTTAGGGCATTTGTTATATTCTTATATTTTTCTTATTTACCATATTTGTAAATAATTATGAAAAAATGATGTTATTAATCGATATCTTCGCTAGTGAAGACATGGAAAATATATTGTATCCTTGATGTTCCTAACTAGATAATCTTGCGGGTCACTGGATGTTTGACCATGTGTTTCTCCTCGAACTATCACACCGTGATTCAACCATAATACATTTGATTCCTGTGGCGTTCTTCTATGATTATCCAAAATGATTTGAATGAATTTATAGCTTTCCTTAGAGATGGGTTTCTTAGAAGACTCAGAAACACTAATTAAACTACAGAATACAGGAATAAACGACGCAATAAACAAGAACTCTGTGAACTTCGCCATCTTTTACGTTCAACAACAACGAACAACCACAGGGAGCCCGACCATACAAAACCCCAAAACAGCAAAATTTCATAGGGAGCGATTTTTTCAAGTGTTAAAAAATATTAAAGTATTGATAATAATTTTTAATACTTATTTATTGGTTTTCCGAGAAGAAGAAAATATTGTCAAAGCCTGATTTTTATTTCTTCTATTCCGAGAAAAAAATATCATTATAAATCCAAGTAAACCACGAAATTTTTTTTTTATTGCTTAAGACCGTATAAATGTAGTAATTGGGCTTCCTGTGTTAACTGAAGAGAACCACGAGAACCACAAGAACCAAGAACCAGAGAACCAGAGAACCACAAGAACCACGAGAACCACGAGAACCACAAGAACCACGAGAACCACGAGAACCACAAGAACCACGAGAACCACAAGAACCACAAGAACCACGAGAACCACGAGAACCACAAGAACCACGAGAACCACAAGAACCACAAGAACCACGAGAACCACGAGAACCACAAGAACCACGAGAACCACAAGAACCACGAGAACCACGAGAACCACAAGAACCACGAGAACCACAAGAACCACAAGAACCACGAGAACCACAAGAACCACGAGAACCACAAGAACCACGAGAACCACAAGAACCACGAGAACCACGAGAACCACAAGAACCACGAGAACCACAAGAACCACGAGAACCACAAGAACCACAAGAACCATTCGGGCTTCGGGTCTAATTGTTAATTATCAAAATTACTACTCAAAACACTAACCTATAATAATCATTTGATATTTATCATTTTTAAATAGGTTTACACTTTAATAAGTATTATCAAAATTATACTCAAACATTTATTTAATAATCATTGATATTTATCATTTTTAAATATAAGTTTACACTTTAATAAGTATTATCAAAATTATACTCAAACATTTATTTAATAATCATTGATATTTATCATTTTTAAATATAAGTTTACACTTTAATAATTATTATCAAAATTATACTCAAACATTTATTTAATAATCATTGATATTTATCATTTTTAAATATAAGTTTACACTTTAATAAGTATTAAAAAATTCATGAATAATTAATGAGACATTTTCAAAAGAAATCATGACCATGACGAGTGTTGTAAATCTGATACAACACTAGTGTTGTATATCCTGATTTGCATAAGTTTTAACTGGTAATTGTACGGCAAAATCTATTTTAATCTTGAAAATGTTGGTAAAATATGAAAGAGCTAACCTAGACATTTTTTAAGTAGTTTACAACATTCGCGTCCGTGTTGTATCGGCGATACAATCGCGCGCCTTCGGCTTGCGATTGTATCTGCCGATACAACACGGCCGCTCATGTTGTAAACACTACTTATCAAAATTATACTCAAACATTTATTTAATAATCATTGATATTTATCATTTTTAAATAAGTTTACACTTTAATAATTATTATCAAAATTATACTCAAACATTTATTTAATAATCATTGATATTTATCATTTTTAAATAAGTTTACACTTTAATAAGTATTATCAAAATTATACTCAAACATTTATTTAATAATCATCGTATTATCAAAATTATACTCAAACATTTATTTAATAATCATTGTATTATCAAAATTATACTCAAACACTAACCTTATTCGTATATATTTATCATTTTTGCTATTTATAGTTATTTAGCTTGTCATTTTTTATAGTATTATCTTTGTTAAATGTGTCTTCTCTTTCCTATAATATATGTACTGTTAGAGTAGACGCACTAAATCCGTGACATATAATTAGTACTAATTAGTACTATTTCAAAAAAAAAATTATTTGTTTTCTATTGTTTTATTATCACTATTTAGTACTAAAAATTAGTATTTGTTTTACGGATTAAGTGCGTCTACTCTATAGAGATTACTGTTATATTGATAAATATTTAAATTGTAGAGTCAGGTTCTCATTAACCCATTAAACAATCTTTTGTGCACTCTAATTCCATTGTGTTCTTTTGTTGTTATTTGACTATCACACTTTAACTAATACACTTTGTTTCATGGGTTAGAGTGGTTCTCATTAACCCATGAAACAATCTTTAGTGTGTCACTCCTTAATGCATGCACTATAATTCCATGGTGTTCTTTTGTTGTTATTTGACTATCAGCCTTTTACTAAACACATTTTGTTTCACGGGTTAGAGTGGTTTTCATTAACCCGTGAAACAAAGTGTAATAGAGAAAGAGTAATAAAGTGTAATAAAGCATATTACGCTAAAGTGTGTTTCACGGGTTATTGAAAACCACTCTAACCAGAACTGTCTAAGAAAAGGCAAATACTGACAGCTTTACTTGTCTAAAATAGTCACTAATAGTCACTAAATAAGAGCTATTAGACAGTAAAAAATAGATTTTATTTCATGGATTAAGTGTTTGCGCTCTACTTGTTTCACAGGTACATTATTTACACTCCACTTATTCAAACCACATTAAAAAAAAGTTCTTTATTGAAGATTACTGTTATTATTTTAACAAGACGTCATTATTCAAATAATTTAAAGAGCATGATTAGAGTACAAACACTAAAAGTGTGCAATACTTTGTACTATTTACCACTAAATAGTGTTGATTAAACAATAGAGAACAAAAGAATTTGCATAATTTAGCAGTATTTAGTGGTATTTATGTTGCACACTTTTAGACCCTGTCTACATGGATCCGGATACTTTTGAAACCGCATACTTTTTGATGCGAATCGGCCTATCGTCCGCACGAATCCAGTGAATCCGGTCACCGAAACCGCATACTTTTACTTGAATCATCCGGATATGCGGATTCGTGTGGAAGCAAATATTTCTATGCGGTTTCAGCCTGACCGGATTCGTGTAAATGGGGCCTTAGTGTTTGTACTCTAATCATATTTTCTACAGATGTACACTAGTCTTTAATGGCTGGTTCACAATTACTGGACCATTGGAATGTTTTCATTTAAACCACTTCAACATGCAAATGAGAATATGCGTAAAATAACATGCTAATATTAAGGTGTACATGTAGCAGAATGCTTCAGTCGAGATCTCAGTTAAAAGAATCCAAATAAAACAAGAGATAACTAAAACATTACATACATAGATTTTCTCAAAACCACTTTTATCAAATATTTCCAGTGGCTTATAGCTGAAGTGAAAAAATGAAAGCAAATAGCTATGTGCACACCTCATTAACATGGCATTTCACACATGCTCATTTGCATTTTAAAAGTGGGTTGTATGAAACCGCTCTAATAAGCCAAAAAAGAAAACTTTATTCATTCATGCTAATGTTTTTGTTAAAATTGCAGACATTAATACATCAAATACCATCTATTGCTATAATATTTACAATATTGTCTTGTGTACTTGCCAGTGCTGTGGCAAATTATTCTTTATGTTCATGATGCACTTATATTAAAAAGGTTGTTAAAGCGATTTTTTACAGAAAAAAATTGATGCCAGGGAGGGGTCTAAAGTAGAAGAGTGTTGTGAATTCCTAGCAAAATATTGAAGGAGTTCAAGGGAAAAACTCAAAGCCTCGTAGACCAAATCTAAATATGGCAACCTGCGATTGTCCTTCACTGGCTAGCTTCATGTTCATGCCAAGACGCAATATAATTTCCACATGTGTACAAGACTAGCCAGTCAAAAACAGTTATTCAAATTGGTCCCGTATTTTGATTTGTTGTATGGGGCATTAACCAGCACCAGTTGAAAGCTGCGTTTTGGTTGCCCCCTAATACAGTACCGCTATTGTTTGGTTAGGTCTAGGGCAATAGTCCTTTTCACAGTTCCGTTCAGTGACCACGAATAATAGTTCCAAGTCGAGGTTCCAGTTGCTGCACATAGCAAAACTACAATTTATCATGCGCAGCAACTGGAGCTTCAACTTGGAACTATCATTCTAAAACTCATGAATAATTAATGAAGAGAAAACAAAGACAAAATCACTAGCTTGAAGGAGTTCGAAATCTGATGAAACACTTGCATAAAATTAAGCCAACTTCGCTTTGAATTTCTTCAATAATTATTCAATAATTTGAGAAGTAATATCCAACACTCGAAAGAGTGATTCATCAGGTTTTCAAACACCTCAAAATGGGCCCAAAAAAACTTGGCTGCGCCTTTTTCGGTGTTTGAAAACCTGATAAAACACTCTTTCTCGTGTTTGATATATTACTTCATGGTCACTGAACGGAACTGAAAAGGACTATTGTTTTTTTAAACCAATCCTAAATGATAGTTTGATTTGGTGCTGGATTGGCTGTATGGTGACAGCCTTCTGGTGTACTTATTGGTGTAGTTAGCTGGTCCAGTTGTACATGATTATTGTGTACTATTGTCAGTTAAAATCCCCATTCATCATCACCAGTGAATATCATAAAGTAGGCAAGGATGGTACAGAATATGAACACATTCCCTGATAAAACTAGACCAACTGCTCCCCATTCTATCTGTAGAATCACAAATAGAAGACATTTTAGGAGGAGGATGATTGATTAGTACCGGTATAGGAAATCGCACAATCTTGATGGATAGATGGTTAGATGGACAGTAGGTGGTTAGTTTTACTTACAATAGAACAGCGTGCTAAAACTATGGGCAATCCTGTAAAAGAAAAAATCTTATTAATGTATTTATTCTATTTATTTATTACACTTTCAACAGAGTTGTGGAATGTCTAACAGGTGGAATTACATCTATAACCTAGACATCCATGTAAAACATAATAATATAAAGAAAAAAGTTACAATTGAAAGTAAATTACTGCATTACGGCCTACATTTTGAGCAGCGGCAACTAGTAACCTAGGAACAGGTGTCACTAGTTGCAAAAGAAGTTAAAAAGAAATTATAATAATAAATTAAGAGCTGAGATTTGGGACCAGGGGGACCTTTGTCCAAGTGGTAAAGGTGATCAGTGGTCGATTTAGCAAATGACCCCTTAAAAGGAATGCATAAAATGAAGAGGACTGTTAAAGCCTTGTTGGTTTCAACCCCTAAAAGGTACGACTGTGCAATGTTCTTGGCAGCTAAGCTTATTGTTAGTAACCAAGCAGCGTAAAAGTGACCCTTACAGGTACAAAGTCAAGTTACATAATTGACTTTTTTTTGCAATGCTTATCCTATACCACCATACAAAATGGAGCTTGGTTCTTTTAATCGTAATTTTGATATCAGAATCATATTCAACATTTATCAAACTTCTAGAAATGAAAACAGAAAATTTCATGTCATATGTACTTTAAGTTCACTATAGAGTTACAGGGTACGTGCTGATGTCAGTAAACAAAATCTAAGGAGTTTTCAAGGAGTTTTCAAGGACCAAAAAGTAATTTTTAAGCACTTTTTGCGACAACTTTGATGTATAAATGATATTCCCTGTCATTGTTAACGTCGCACAGAATGAACAAATTTTATTTTAGTTTTTAATTTGCAATACTAGAATTTTTACCCTATTTAAACTAGAACTTTAAGGAGTTTTTGCTGATTTTTTAAAATTCAAGGGCTTTTCAAGTGCCCTTAAAAACGTAAATCAAATCTAAGCAGTTTTCAAGGAGTTTAAGGAGTAGCACGAACCCTGAGTTAGTACTCTTGCTCGCCTCATGCTCCACAAGGAACTAAGAGAAAAGAAGAAGAGTTACTCTTATCAGAGAACTTACCAAATGCTGATATGACTATTCCAGAGGTAATAAAGAATGCAACCTCTTTGGCAACACTAGAAATGGGATGAAATTATTGTTAGGCAAATTATAAATTGATTGAAAAATGAAATCTTTTGAAGTCTTTTTTATACCACAAACAAAAATGCAAATCATGGAGAAGCATTTTTCTTACTTTGCAGAGTTTGATGAGAAGTCCTCAGAGAGTCTTTTGGCCACTACAGTTGGTATTGGGGCAAGAGCATAAAACAGCACTAAAAAATACAAAAATGTATGATCATTAATCCGTTATTCTATAAAATATAATGGAAACTAGCGAGTAAACTAGATCTAGAATAGGCTGCGCTGGTGTTTGATATAAACGATAGATAATAGAATGAGAGTTGTAACACTGTAAACAGGGTTCGTGCTGATGTCAGTAAACAAAATCTAAGGAGTTTTCAAGGAGTTTTCAAGGACCAAAAAGTAATTTTTAAGCACTTTTTGCGACAACTTTGATATACGAAAATTTACGAATTTATGAAAATTATGTACAATACTTAACTTCAAATTGCAATACTGGGATTTTTACTCTACTCTAGCTAGAATTAAGGAGTTTTTAAGGAGTTTTTGCTGATTTTCTAAAATTCAAGGGCTTTTCAAGTGCCCTTAAAAACGTAAATCAAATCTAAGGAGTTCTTAAGGAGTTTAAGGAGTAGCACAAACCCTGTGTAAAAAATGTTAACTTTACGTAACTCATGTTTTAAGCTTTAGCCCTTCCCGAGTTATAGCCATTGCTGAATTGTATAATATTCCCTTCACATTTTCCTCTTTTTCCATGTATTCAATTCCCACTTAAGAACTTAAATGAGTTAAACAGTTAAAGTCTTCAATCTGTTCTGGAAGAACTTTGAAATAAATGTTTCAAATTATAGTCCTTTATCTATCTTTTAATATTTAAACAGTAAACTTCAAATTTGAGAATGCTTTTTTATAATAATTTTCCTATTTCAATTATTTATGAACTCAAAAAATTTCATAATTAACTCAAAAATATTGATGTCAATATGTTCAAGCAAGATGATAAATTTAAGGCTTAAAGAAATTAAAGAGATACTTTATAGACTCCACTCTTTTCCCCCTTTCTGAGCTCTCATACATGTTTTTTCAAGAACATTTTTTACCATAACTTGTAAATTTCTCGCGCGCTGATTGGCTGAGAGCCATTGTCGATTACAGTCCAGACCTGCTTGTGCTCACGCAATCCGTGCACGAGCGGATAAAACGTTTTTTTCAAATTTTTTTTAGTTGTTTTTCGCTTATTGATGGTAAAAAATGAATCGAAGTCAGTTTTCTATGGGTCTGTACTGTAAATGACAATCAAAATTACGCCACAAATGATCAAAACTTTGCAGTGAAACCCCTCGCTGCGCTCGAGGTTCCACTTGAGTTTTGATCATTTGTGATGTAATTTTGATTGTCGATTACAGTACAGACCCATAGAAAACGGACTTCGATTTGTTAATTGTAATTTAGTTTGATACTTACAGACAAATAACGGCCACCAAGTGCTGTCGAGAAAAGAAAACACAATTTATCAAAAATGAAATAAACATTTTTATAAAAGTAAAGAAAATAAAACAAAAGTTATCAAAAATTAAATAAAAGTTATTAGAAAAGTTTTATTGTTCGCGAACTTGGAACATTATATAGAAAAACATAAATTATGTCATGGGGTATTTTTAGTAACATGACTGTCAGTAATAATAATTTTAATAACTGCGTCAAAAAATAACAGTAGAAATACGTATTTATTTTCATTTGAAATAGATTTGAATAAAAAAAGTGGATAATAGAAGCTTTGATCACAGAATTCCGATGCTTCGAATCAATTTCAACGAAATTAATGATCTGTTTCGATCGGCAGAATTTGACAGTGATTTCATGATCATCTGATCAAATACGAAAAAGCTGATTGCAAATTGCATAAAATACTCCATAAATATTCTCCATACCCGTAATCTTTCAAAGCACATCCAAGAACCACGAGTAAAATTCCAATAGCTGCAGTGAACGACAAACCTATAATTCTAAAGAAATGTACAAAATAATAATTAAATCACTACAAAATCGCCCGTGTTTTGAAATTGTATTCATCTTTTAACTTACGCTTTAATGTCGTCGATCATGACGGGACGAGAGAGAAAAAAACATAAAAAAACATCGTTAATACAGCTGCTTATAAAAAACAGCAGGTAATGTAAGCGAATGTTTATAGAAACAAAAAATACTTTAAACTTTTATGCTCCTCTACCTTTGATCGCCATCTTGGAATGCGCTGTGGAACCACGCAATTGCGCGGGAATTCAGTCAAAAGCCTGGGTCAAGTGAATACGGAAGTGATTATAAAAGAGAGGGAGGGGAGGGATAGTTGAGAAAATTAAGTCAATTCACTGCAGTAATTTTGTACATTCTTTGTCAATACTGATAGACCCTAGTTCCCTAATTCAAGAACACTAACTCAAAATTTCATCAGATTTTTATTTTTTCAAGAACTTCTCATGAAAAACACCACCATAAACACAAATGTATTTATAAACTAAATATTTCTTGGACAAAAAGCTAATGATATAGTTTTCCAATGTTTTAAAAGTTTAAGAGCGGCTTAAAATCGAACATTTCGTGGCAAACTTCTAAAAATCGATTTCGCTTAATTTTGTCCAGATATAGTCTATATATTATATTACTTATTATAGCCCTATAAAGGTTTCAAGGCAAAACATTCTTTAGTTTTTGAGAAAATGATAATTTAGTAAAGTTTGTCGAAATCATCGTTTTAGCGCTAAAAATTGGTCGTGATTTTAGTCTGTTTAGTAGACGCACTGACTACCTAAAACGATTCCTTTGTACTCAAAACTATCCAAAACCTGTTGTATGTCATCTTAACATTCATTTATGTGACACCTGCTGACCTCCCTAATGATATGGCGTCAATGTCTAATTTACGCAACGACTCTACTTGCGAATTTATAAGTGAAATTGTTGGACTGATTAGAACTACATACTTACCTCTCTCAAACAAAGAAGGTAGCTGGAAACAGAGGCTTTTCCCACTTCCAGTACGCTGAACAACGATGACGTCATTACCAAGTCATTCGTAATTATGAAGATGCTGATTTTCTTTTTTCTTCTTCCAGCCTTCTGTTTTGTCTGCGGCCAGGTGGGGCACCAGATGCTACAGTGTCCTGCTCTACACAGCCGTCCAACTGTAATTAACAACTTTAATTTTTCCAGAAAATTGGAAAATGTCAAGTTTAATTGAACGTTTTTTTATATAGAGCGGATTTCGTATGACTGTGCAAACAGCACGGACACTGCACGGTACAGTACAAATGAAATTTAGAGAATTTTTCCTGTGCCTATCAAAACACCACAGGTTGGTTACGGCAGTGATTTCGAATGTCTTTATAGAAACTACGGCACGAACACGGCACGGCCGTGAAGGCACGGCACGGTCACGGCAAAAACTTCGAATCTTTTTATATAAATTACGACACGGTCACGGCACGGTACCGTACGTTGCACAGTCATACGAAATCCGCTCTACTTTGTAAATCTTATTTTATAAAAGTGAAAATAAATTGTATTACACTATGATCATTTTCATCATTTCATTATATTTGTTATTATACAATTATTATCTAGAGCTATTATATAATATTATTATACAGTCATAGCATGCCGGAGGGCGGTGTAGGATAGTAAGGGTGGGCTTTAAAAACCGTGAAGCCGCACCAAAAAATTGAATAAAACTAATTTTGCTAGAATTTTGCTTTCGAAAGCAATATATAAATATTGAACAAAACAAAAGGATGTGAAAGGGTTTCACAATAACATGATTGTCACCATATAAAAATGAAAAATGAACCGTTCAGTTTGCAAAACATTGGCAATGTTTTCGGGCAGATAATTCAGACCACTTCTTTATATATCTCTCTTACCTTTCTATATATATTTCAAAAGTACTTACTGTGATATTTTAGGCCAGTAAGTTTAGTGGCCGATTTAGACGTTCGTTAATATGATAAATCTACTTACTGTGACATTTTAAGCCAGTAAGTTTAGTGGCCGATTTTGACGTTCGTTATTATGATAAATCTACTTACTGTGACATTTTAGGCCAGTAAGTTTAGTGGCCGAATTTGACTCCCATTATTATCATAAATGTACTTACTGTGACATTTTAAGCCAGTAAGTTTAGTGGCCGATTTTGCTGTCGGTTTATTATTATATATACTTACTGTGACATTTTAGGCCAGTAAGTTTAGTGGCCGATTTTGCTGTCGGTATATTATTAATATATACTTACTGTGACATTTTAGGCCAGTAAGTTTAGTGGCCGATTTTGCTGTCGGTATATTATTAATATATACTTACTGTGGCATTTTAGGCCAGTAACGTTAGTGGCTTAAAATGTCACAGTAAGTATATTTATTACTTATTATATTATCATATTTATTTATATATTACTATTATTATTATTATTCACCGACTACGTTAGTGGCTTAAAATGTCACCGTCTTTATACTAAACTTCCTAAATATTTTCTGTAAAAAATATTGTACATTTGTAGGTTAAAACCGATCATTTTACATGTAGTTCTCGTTCACATGCGAAATGTAAACACTGGTGTTGACTAGGGGGTGGGTGATTGGGCATGATCTAATATTACAAAACCACTACCCTGCCCCTCCCCCTAGGTCAACACCAGTGTTTACATCTCGCGGCCCCGCCCATGTGAGCAGAATTACTTCATGTGAAATAATGAGGTGGAAATAATCAGTTTTAATCTACAAATGAACAATTTTTTACAGAAAATATTAAGGACATTTAGTATAAAGACCTAGGCAGCTAAGTTTGCATAACTAGCGATAATATCGAAGCTGATCTGTAAATTTGACATTTTGTTATCCTAAGACAATATGATGAACGGTTGCATCATTCGATTTTCCAGGTATTAAGATAATGATATTTATTTGCACTTATCTCCATAAAATAGTTAACTAGAAGCCATGTTGGGGTTTAAAGGGAAGAAATATTCTTATAATTTGCTAAATATTTTATTGAATGCTGGTTTTTTTTTATAGATGCGATTATATAATAATATTAAGAAAGCCAACTGCAGGCTGTAGAAGACAACTTAAGAGAGCTTGCGTTCCCTCTTCTAACATTGTAACATTGTAACCATTCTTGAGTATGCATCCTATGTCTTTGCTAATCTTTCAGATTCTACCTATTGCGATGCACTGGGCAGCCCGGCCTTATGACTCTCAGTGATCATTAAGCTATCATTTGCAAGACAGTTGTTAAGAGCATTGCGTTCAGTAGCCTGATTTGCACAATGCTTCCCAATTGGCCTTTTCCAAAACGAGTAAAGGACTGGGTACTAGTTTCGTTTATTAACATAATTAAGAAATGAGCCACATAATTAAACACATCAAGATATGTAAGATTCCTGAGTTTGGTTGCATTTGGTTGTATTCAGACCAAGATACAGCCTCATAAAAATTCCTAAAAATAGAAGGAAATGTATGGTTTGGAAGGACGCCTGTCCAATCCATACATTCCTTTGTAATTTTGGGCAGTTTTGAATGGCTGTAACTCACTCAATATCCAACCAAAAGCAACAAATTTCAGGAATCTTACATATCTTGATCTGTTCTTTTATATTATAAGGTCCATTACTTAATTACATTAACTAGGAAAACTAGTACCCAGTCCTTTACTCGTTTTGGAAAAGGCCAATAGGATGGTTCAATCTACTTCCTTCATAAAAAAAGTATTGCTATAATTATGTTGCACTCAAACACAAGTCTACAATACAAGTACTATAGGAAGAAATGGATGCACTAGGTACTTCAATGATTTCTCTGAAAAAACTGTATGATTTGAAAACACACGGACTTGTGATCTAAAGCTAGCTGGAATGGCAGAGTCTTTTCTCAATGTTCGTGATGTTTCCATGCTGGATTCCGATTTAGAGAAATCCTTTCCATGAGAGTGATCCATAACATCCATGTAATGTAGAATTCGGTATTGTCCATTCCAGATATTCCAAGAGAATATGAACCCTGTTTGGTGCAGACC
This sequence comes from Metridium senile, assembly GCA_949775045.1. Classification (NCBI taxonomy): domain Eukaryota; kingdom Metazoa; phylum Cnidaria; class Anthozoa; order Actiniaria; family Metridiidae; genus Metridium; species Metridium senile. Next base: position 5,575,170 of record OX459105.1, on the reverse strand, counting down.
AGGACTGAAAGTGAAAAAATGAAAATATAATAATTATAATAAAGACATGACTAGTTTACCAGTCAATATAAATTATAAAATCAATCAATCAATCAATCAATCCATTATCAATCAATCAATCAATTAACATAGTAATCATTCAATCAATCAACAAATTTATCAATCAATCAACAAATTTATCAATCAATCAACAAATTTATCAATCAATCAACAAATTTATCAATCAATCAACAAATTTATCAATCAATCAACAAATTTATCAATCAATCAACAAATTTATCAATCAATCAACAAATTTATCAATCAATCAACAAATTTATCAATCAATCAACAAATTTATCAACCAGTCAATTGATTAACATATTAATTTTCATTTAATCAACAAAATTATCAATCAATCAACCAATCAATCAATAAATCAGTCAGTTAATCAAGAAAACAATTCATCAATCAATTCATCAATTAATTAGTCAATCAATCAATAAGCCAATCAATCAATCAGTCAGTCTGAAAACCAACATACCAACCAAACAATACTAACAATCAATCAACCAATCAATCAATCAATCAATCAATCAATTCTCTTTTTGATGGTATAAAGCTATTAAGGCCCGTGCAAACATGTTGGGCCCATTTAAACACCCTGTTGGATGATGTTTGATGAAACTCATCCAACATTTCTTTTGTTCTCGTGTTCAACAAACCGTATCCCAACAATGTTGGTCCAACATGTTGGGTCTGTTTAATCGGGGCATATAAATGCAACTGAAATGCAAAGTACAATAAAAAGTTTTTGTCTATCTCACCTTGGGCTGACCTGCAGACCTTGAGAACGACAACTCTTTGTCTTCTTGGAATAAATAAGAACCTTGACCATCACAATCACATCACCACTATCTGGACACGCAGTCAATAACTGACAGTCATAGTCACGCAATGATTTATACCTGTCACGCAACTCCTTGTGTGACTGGATTAACTCATTAATACATTCTTCTAAGTCCAGAAAAGCTTGGCACACAAGCACTGATGGTTTCTCCATATTGTATATGCTGCTACAGGAGTTCACTTCCTGATCATTGCAAGTTATCAAAACAGGTATTTCACGATTGACTTCCCAGTCGTCTGCTACTATTGTTGTGTCACTATAACAGTAGAGCCTGAAGGAGTATATTGTCTGGTTGTTATTGTTTCCATTGTTATTAACACTGTTATTGTTATCATTGCTATCATCACTATCATTAGCATTAGCATTGTCATCATTATCATTACTACTGTCATCATTATTATGGTTGTCATCGTTATCATTATGAATGTCATCGTTATCATTGTCATCATTAGCATTTTGGTTATCATTATTAAAAGCATTACTGTCATCACCATCATTACTATTGTCATCATTATCATTTCCATCATCATCACAATTGTTATCCTTAGCATTAATACTGTCATTGTCATTATGTTTGTCATCATGATCATTCCCATTGTCATCGCCATCATCACAATTGTCATCATTATCATTTCCCTTGTCATCATCATCATCACAATTGGCATCATTCTCATTGACATCTTTGCATGGATTATTCGATGTACTATCTTTCAAATGTGACTCGCACTGCGGCATTGACCCTTCTCTGTCATCAACAGTTCTCAAACAGTCACAAGGATTTAAATCGACAGCAGTTGTATCATCACAATCATGACGTTCCTCCTTTGAAGAAATATCACTGTCTCCTACAACTGAGCTATTGGTGTTCTCAGTAAATGGTGTACACCCCAATATAACGTTTTCCAAGTTAATACACTCTCCATCATCATCTTCAAAGTTTCCATTTCCAAAATGAACTGCCTGACACAAAGTTCTCTCTGATTCTTCACTAATTGAATTGTCAAAGTCATTTATGGTTTTTACTTCAAAGTCCTTCATAGCATCACCAAGTTGGCTGTAGTCACCACACGGTGCACACTTCATCGCCACTAAAGAGTCACCACAGTTGAATAAAACTACTCCAGGGATTTGTAAAGATATAGACGGAAGGAATACTGGATATGGAGGTAAACTATCATACGTAAAATGAACTGCATAGGAATGGTCAATACATTTGATGTCTTGGATCTCTTTGCAGTCTGCACATGGTTTAGATGGGACAGTTGCACATATTGTGATGTAACAACGACAGCTTTGCTCTTCTGAACAAGGAGAACTAAATAAAGAAAATACAAACATTAGAGGGATTTCATGACAGCCATGTTTGTGGTCAAAGTTTTGTCACACAAAAACTTTCTTTTGAACTTGCCCACAAACATGCATGGCTGCCATGAAATCTCTCTATAGGGTGTTGCTATTCATATAGTAAAATACTCTGTGGTTATGATTGCCATTTTGAGATGATCTATGCTGTAATTTACAGTCAATGCCATTAACATTGATCACATAAAAAAGTAAAGTATATAGTAACACATGATTAGTTTAGTTTTAGTTTAGTTTATTTGCTCTCTTTAAATATTACGATTTATACATAGAATTAGTAATACTAAAATGATTCTTTGTTTATTTGTTTTTAGCAGTTGAAAAGGAGTACCCTAGAAACTAGAGGGTTTCTTGATCTAGTATTCATATTTATCATTTGTACGTCTGTGTTCGTTATTTTCAAGAGAAACCCTCTAGCCAAAGGAGCCTATTCTTTTGAATTCGCCAAGCCAATAAGAAGCAGCGGGTGGGTCGCTACATGACCCCGACTTCTGATTGGTTTAAGTCTATGAAGATCTTTGATTGGATGAAAGCTGACAGCAAGATATCAACAAGTTTGCCAAGTTTCCAAATATGGCTATAATTGGCGGTGTCAATCAAAACAGCATGGAAGTGAGATTCTAAGCTCTTTGGGCCAGGGGTAAGTCTTGTTGAATAACAAACCGTCAACAAACCGTCAAATTTACAAACGCTAAAGCAAACGATAAAGCAAGGAGAAAATAGCCCCTGGTACCCAGGGTAGAAAAGGAGTTGATTGCACAAGAGACTAGGATAGAAAGAATGATACTAGTGTTATGACAAGGGGTTAAAGGGGACCAAGGAGTTTTCTAAATTAAATGATTGCAAATATTCTCACCTTCTTCCCCAAATGATGACCTGTTTTTCATCAAGACTTTGTGATATGATAAGATGCAAGGCGTCACAGATCTGACAATTATGGAACAACGGTACACTGCGAACCTTAAATTAATGGAATTAATATCAATGTATGTGGATGACAATGTAAAAACTGAGTGGGACAGTGACAGCTTTGGAAAGAGACCATATTAAGGGAGGATGGGGAAGAAAAAGCCTGTGGTGAAAACATGGCCCCTTGGTTTTCTGGGATGTGACCACAGTGGAGAGAGCTAGCTAGAGATTTGTAAATCACTACACCATGCATGCCATCCATCCATGTTACTGTAAAGTCACACCACCAGCCTGTCTGTTAGAGATGGTCTGTTACTAGTAGAGTTGAACTCTTCTATACCATGCACACACACAAAAAAAATCTCTAAACAAGGCACAATTTACAGCAGTCCAAATTTTTTCCTAATGCTACAAATAGAACAATAAAACCTCAATAACCTGGAACCATCACTATGCCGGACATTTTCTTGGTTGCAATCTTTCTGGTCCAGTATAGCAGTGTTTCACTTTATTTCACAACCCCAGGGCTCGAACTAAGAAAAAAATTTGGCCTGCCATTTGGATATGACGAAAATGTGAAATATTATTTTCAGTAAATTTTTACTGAAATTTTATCATCCATTTGGCAGTTCATATTACAGTGCGGACACTCCAACCAGGACCACTTTAGATGAATTGATAATCAACCAATCATATTGCAGCTTTCAGTTCAAGAATGTTATGAGCGTGAGAACACTATAATCTGATTGGCTTATGCTGTTATCAGTTCAATCTCTGTCTGGTTTAGATGTTTTTTGATTGGACAGTTTTTTCTAAGTGGTCCCAGTTGGAGTGTCCGCACTGTAATTTTTGCCTGCTAAACCCTAAATTTCGCCTGGCATTTGGCCATTTGCAGCCCTGCAACCCCTATTTTGTTCCACCTTAAGAGAAGCCAATGATAGGTGCCTGGAAGCATTACCTTTACTAGCGGCCTATGGTAGCTAAATCTCCACCAGTGTAAAGTATATGAGTAGAGTGGTTGGGGTATCTCAAGACTAGTGTCAATAACAAGGCTGTATGATATCAAATAGGAGCCATCTTTGGTAAAACCAAGGAGTACATGCCTGTAAAAAACATGGTTAGTACTGCGTCAATAATGTTGAAATATGATTGTCGTGTTTCTTTAGAAACAGCTGAGTTGAACGCATAGCTTACGATAGTGGCATTTCTGTGAAGCTCCAGTACAACTTTACAAATCTGCCGTTTTGTCCCTGGGATTTCTCCGGGAGTATAATTTTAAATTATGTCGCGCCAGAAGTTGAACATACTTTATTGTTAATTGTTATTCATATTACTGCGCTTTAATAGGACGTAATGACAACACAAAATACATTGTTTTTACCCGTTCTTTATCTCTCCTTCGCTGTCTAATATATTGTTCAGTTTAAAACAGCAATTTCGCGAGTAAGTGTTGAAAAACTTCTTGGAAGAATCGCGCTCCGAAACCTTCAAGCAACCACGGACCTGCAAAAACAACGGAAAAATACAATTACATTACTCAATATTAACAAGACAAGAAAACAAACTCAAGAAATATAAAAAAATTCCACAAAATTATCGTGGAAATTAGTGGATAAACTGACCTGACGCAAAGCGAGTTTTTGAACAAGATTTTCAATTTTTGCCGCCATTATTGCGCCCGCGAGACAAAACTGCTCAGCTGTTTACTACATTAGGATATGCGCGCATGTGCCGTACACAAATATTATACAATTTTTTAAAAATTGAACAAAATATATCTTCAAATTTTGAGGATTTTAGCGTTAATTTATTGATTTATAGTGTACAAAAATGCCTGATGTACGAGAAGAAGAGCTACACGATGAGATAGAAAATTGTATTTCGGATTTGAAACAAGGGTAAGACGCAGAATTTCTTGGTTTTCGTCAGAGCACAGGAATCCCTTCAATCTAATTCAAATTGTGTTTTAGTATTTTACATGGGTCGTACGACACAGCAATGCAGACGGTACAGATATTACGAAAGGTTGTGTCGTTCTCTCATTGGAAAACAGCTGGGTAAGGCTATAAAATACCCTTATAAAGCCGTAGTGTAATATACACATACATTACAAGGCCTTACAACTTGAAAGAGCTGATTCAATATTGTACAAAAGCCATATATTTTATTGTTGATATTTTTTTTGTAGTTATTTGTTGTGCATGTTAACTTATACTGCTAAAGTCATTATAACAACAGTTCTATATTAAAATATTGATGGATAAGTTGGGTTGTTTTTATTGACTGGCTGTTTGTTTGACTGACTTATTGACTGATTCACAGCCTGTCCGATCGACTAACTGACTGACTCATTGACTGACTGACTGACTGACTCATTGACTGACTCACTGACTGTCTGATTGACTGACTGACTGACTAACTGACTTATTGACTGAATCACTTGCTGGCTGGTCATGACTGACTGATGGACTGATTGATTGATTGATTGGCTGACTTATTTACTGACTCACTGACTGCCTGACCAACTGACTTATTGACTGAATTACTTGCTGGCTGACTGACTCATGACTGATGGACTGATTGATTGACTGACTGTATGACTGACTGATTGATAGCCTGACTTATTGACTAGCTGGCTGACTGACTGGCTGATTGACTGACTGGCTGACTGTTTGACTGATTAACTGTCTGATTTACTGACTAATATATTGACTGATCAACTGACTTATTAACTGACTGATTAACTGACTGATTAACTGACTGATTAACTGACTGATTAACTGACTGATTAACTGACTGGCAATGAATATATGGATGAACAAATAGATGGATAGTATTAATGAATTGGTTGATGTTATTTTGTTATCTTCAGTGATTTAATGGAGATAGTACGTAGAGAAGGAAAAAGATTAGCCAGTGCACAACCAACAGGTACAGTTCTTCTCTTGTAGATATATAAACATGGATTATTGAATATAATATTATTCTAATATTTATCTCTCTTTATTCAGAATCAGCAGTCGGTAACATGGTAAGAAGAGGTAGGCATTTTTATCACTTTAATATTCAATGTTTCCTTGTTTACACTTGAATATTACAAAAAATTGAACAGGGATTGCACAATCAGAGGGAAGTCTTGGTCTTTGATATTTAATTTTTATTCTCCACTTTCACAACAACCATAATGCCTTTTTTGGGGGGGGGGGGGGGGGGGGGGGGGAGGGGGGTAGATAACCAAACAACTTTTAATTCAAATCAAACAAATTTGAATTACAAAAGCTAAAAGCTTTTTGTCAGAAAATGCATTTACTGCATAATGCCAGCCCCATATATTACAGCAGTTCTCAGTCACACGTGCACTGCTCGCATAAAAAGCACCGCTATAAAACGTGAAGTTGATGGACGTCAATCAAACTGTGTTTACAAGACGCATGGTGTTTTTACTTCAGTTGGGTTGCAAAACATGTCTGAATTCCTACAACAACCTCTTCGTCGGATTCAGACATGTTTCGCAGCCCGACTGAAGTGAAAACACCATGCGTCTTGTAAACACAGTTTGTTGACGTCCACCAACTTCACGTTTTTTAGCGGTGCTTTTTATGTGAGCGGTGCACTGTGACTGAGAACCGCTGTAAAGAAGATTCACAATTTTCTATAATCTCTTGTGTTTTTATACTAATGATTTATCATTATCCATTCTCATCTTCAAATAATCCTTGTTGTTTAAACTGTATTTGTTGTATTTTGTTTTAGTATTAAAGATCATCAGAGAAGAATATTCAGGGTGAGAATAAAATGTTATGTAGTTTAGATTTATTATGTGGCTTTCATTTAATTATTAGTGTATTTGGGGAAGGGTGTAGGCAAAATCACCTGTTGTTTTTTCCAAATATCCCCCCCCCCCCCCCCCCCCCCCCACACTCACTGCACTTAGTTGAATAATGGAATTAATGAATAAAGTAAAACGGATTGAATGAATGAAATAGATGCATGAGTTAAAAAGTGGGAGAAATAATAAAAAGATGAATGATGATATCAAAAAATACACATGTGGTGTTATGAATGGATGGATGATGGAATCAATGAAAAAAAAAGTGGAAAAATGAATGATAATATATTGATCAAAAAATACAGTAAGTTTGTGAATGAATGCATAAAAAAGTGGAGAAATGAATGCATAAAAAAGTGGAGAAATGAATGAATACAAAAGTGGAGAAATGAATGAATACAAAAGTGGAGAAATGAATGAATACAAAAGTGGAGAAATGAATGAATACAAAAGTGAAGAAATGAATGAATACAAAAGTGGAGAAATGAATGAATACAAAAGTGAAGAAATGAATGAATACAAAAGTGGAGAAATGAATGAATACAAAAGTGGAGAAATGAATGAAAACAAAAGTGGAAAAATGAATGAATACAAAAGTGAAGAAATGAATGAATACAAAAGTGAAGAAATGAATGAATACAAAAGTGGAGAAATGAATGAATACAAAAGTGGAGAAATGAATGAATACAAAAGTGGAGAAATGAATGAATACAAAAGTGGAGAAATGAATGAATACAAAAGTGGAAAAATGAATGAATACAAAAGTGGAAAAATGAATGAATACAAAAGTGGAGAAATGAATGAATACAAAAGTGGAGAAATGAATGAATACAAAAGTGGAAAAATGAATGAATACAAAAGTGGAGAAATGAATGAATACAAAAGTGGAGAAATGAATAAATACAAAAGTGAAGAAATGAATGAATACAAAAGTGGAGAAATGAATGAATACAAAAGTGGAGAAATGAATGAATACAAAAGTGGAGAAATGAATGAATACAAAAGAGGAGAAATGAATGAATACAAAAGTGGAGAAATGAATGAATACAAAAGTGGAGAAATGAATGAATACAAAAGTGAAGAAATGAATGAAATCAATGCATGAAAAGTGGGTGTGATCTTTACACTGCTATTTTATGGTTTCACCAGATCAATAAAAGGAAAAACAGACGAAGGTGATACAGAGGAGTCCTTACATGTAAGTATAATTTGAATTAATAATGGCACTACTTTAGAGTGCAAATAATATACCTGTGAAATGAAAAGTGCTAATTAGTGCTAATTAAACAATAGAAAACAACAGAATTAGCATAAAATTGCACTAAATAGTCAGCTAACTATTTCACGGGTATATTATTTGCACTGTATCATGTTGAATAAATAAAAACAAACTAAACTTTTTTATTTTATTTATACACAGTAGCTTTGATAGTGACAACAATTTTTGAATTAGGTATATTTTTGTTTTGTTCTAGAAACTTTTAATGGCTGGTGGTACAGCAACCAGTGATTTTAGCAAACCAAGTCAGGGACTAAAGGTATTGTAAACCACAGATAATTAATGAGTTGATTGGTAGAATGAATGATTAAATGGATTAATGAATGAATGGGTGAATGAATGATTAAATGGATGAATGAATGAATGGGTGAATGAATGGTTAAATGGATAAATGAATGAATGGGTGAATGAATGGTTAAATGGATTAATTAATGAATGGGTGAATGAATGGTTAAATGGATGAATGAATGAATGGGTGAATGAATGATTAAATGGATTAATGAATGAATGGGAGAATGAATGGTTTAATGGATAAATAAATGAATGGGTAGAATGAATGAATAAATGGATTAATGAATGAATGGGTGAATGAATGATTAAATGGATTAATGAATGAATGGGTGAATGAATGATTAAATGGATTAATAAATGAATGGCAGAATGAATGGTTAAATGGATAAATAAATGAATGGGTGAATGAATGATTAAATGATTAAATGAATGAATGGGTGAATGAATGATTAAATGGATAAATTTATTAGTAGATGGATGGATGAAAAAATGTATGATTTAGTGAATGAATAAATAAAAAGACAATTTGTTAAATGAATGAGTGAATGGGTGAATGTATGAATGTATGAATGATTAAATGGTTAAAAATCAATGAATAAATGCACTAATTGATTAATTACTGGGGTAATAAATGCATGAATGAATGAATAAATGAGAAGGTAGATGGATAAAAAAGGATGAATGAGTGAATGAATAAATAAATAAATTAAAAGACAATTGGATGTATAAATAAATGGATGAATGAGTAGATAAATTGATGGACTAATTTATGGATTAATGAGTAGATAACTAAATGAATGAGTGGATGGATGGATGGATGGATGAATGGATGGATGGATGAAAGTATGAATAATGGGATAAATGAAAGAATAAATTAATTAATGGCTGAATGAATGGTTAATTTGCTGTGTGTATGAGTCTTGTATAGATGAATGAATCTGTAGTTGAATAAATTAATGAATAGATAGATTATTCACAATAACATGTTTCTAACATTATTTTTATTTCTTCCATTAGACAACTGTTATAGATGCAATCAATGAACTAATTGTGGAACTGGAATCAAGGTATCTACTATATAAAAACTAATTGGACTAATTGGATCAATAAAGTGATCGACAACTTGATTACATATTATTTTGTTATGACAATTAAGGAGGCCCAGCATTGCCAAGTAGTCAATGGTCTCACAATCTGGTAAATCCAGGTTTGAGTCCAACTCTGACCACCAGCTGATACAGTATTTCTCCTGATTTCGATAAGTTCAAATTCAGTTTTTCAACCATTCTTGTAAATAGCCATCTTGTTTGCCTCCTTATAAGTCTGAATTCTCATCTGTGAACCATTATGTAAACTACCGGTAATATTAAATGTAAACTAGCGAGTAAACTAGTATAGGCTGTGCCAGTGTTTGATAGAAACGATAGGTACTACAATGAAATTTGTAACACTGTAAAAAATAGAAATAGAAACTAGCGAGTAAACTAGTATAGGCTGTGCCAGTGTTTGATAGAAACGATAGGTACTACAATGAAATTTGTAACACTGTAAAAAATAGAAATAGAAACTAGCGAGTAAACTAGTATAGGCTGTGCCAGTGTTTGATAGAAACGATAGGTACTACAATGAAATTTGTAACAACGTAAAAAAATCTTGCATCACATTTAGCAAGCTTCAAAGTTTGGTTTGATTTTGATCTTTTCTGCGATTGGGGGCGGGGCTTATGTAAATTACCATTGACCATTAAAAGGTGTTCCGGCTCAATTGTGTGTGCCTTTCTCGGCTGTAACTTTGCTAGTCCCAAATTTTATTATAGTACCTATTGGTAATAATATATCTACCCTCACCAAATAGAGATTATTTTTACTATAATAATGTTTAATGTGATTATGTATAATCAAAGTTAGCTTGGAGTGTTTGCTGGTCAGCAGCAGTTAAGCGCATGTGTGTTTGGCTATATGTGCAATCGTGCTTGCTCATGCTGCTTTGCTGGTTAGCTCAGCTTTAGCCCCTCCCTCCCTCCTTGAGGTTGGTATTTTGTTGGTAAGTATTTACTCCAATGTTTTGACAGTGTGACAGGTGCCGAGGTTGACCTGTGGTCTGGTTGCCATGGTTGTACCTCTTGCCATTAGTTTAAGCTTAGCCACTCGCTTGCCGGCTGCATAGCACCTACCCTCCATTTCCTGAATGACAAGTTAAATTTTGATATGGTTCTATTATAGTGCTGATAATATAGCCATGCAAGCTTTGGAGCACATTCATTCTAATGAAGTCATCATGACAACTGGTAAATCAAGGACAGTTGAAACATTCTTAAAGGTTTGTAAACAAACTCACTAATTGCCTGTGTGTATGTTATTTTGTCTGTCCGTCTTACTGTCTGATGTTTGCTAGTTTACCTTTCTTGTTTTTAAATTATCTAAAGAATGCAGCAAGAAAGAGAAAGTTTAATGTGATTGTGGTTGAAGGAGCACCATTTTATCATGTAAGTAGTAAGAGTAAGTTCTTATTTATACTTTTGTTTCTCAAGTATATCATTCAAAAAGTGTTTCTTTAAAGATTTAAAACTACAGAAGTCCTTTAAATGCTTTTCTAAGCTGTTCCATTCCTTGATGGGTCTCACAGAGAAAGTTCAATTGCAATGACTCGTGTGTCACATTCATTGTGACATTCTTTAATTGTAAATTTTGTGTGTATAAAAAAAATTCAATTGTAAAATTGAAGTTATTTTACTTTAAACTAACAAATAATTTCCCTTAAAGGGCCAAGATTTAGCCAAGAGTCTGGCTGGGTCAGGGATTGAGACTACTGTCATCACAGATTCTGCTGTATTTGCCATTATGTCAAGAGTCAATAAAGTAAGATAGATCTATCATGTCACAGATAACCTTAAAGCCTTGTTCACATGGTATCATAATCATAATCATGACCACGTTTACAAGATTGTACGGCTCACACATGCGACATAACATCATAATCATAGTCATAATCATAAGAAAATGGAAACCTCTCCATTTCTTATGACTGTGCTTATGATTATGACTATGATTATGATGCCGTGTGAAAGGCCGGGCTTAACTCTTACATTATCTTCTTTATGATGATTGTGGTGGTGATAATAGTGAAACTTACGATGATGATGGTGGTTATGGTTATAATCATTAATGGTAAAGATGATGTTGGTGACAATTAACATGATGATAGTGAAGATAGCATTGTAAATAATGATTTTTGGTGACATTTTGTTACAGGTTATAATAGGGACACATGCTGTTATGGCTGATGGAGGGTAGGTGAACTATTTTATAACTGCAATAGTTGTATTCAAAGACGGATTAAAACTGTTGTAACTATTTGTGTTTCAGACTAAGAGCAGTCAATGGAACCCATGCTTTGGCACTTGCAGCCAAGCACTATTCTGTACCGGTTAGTTACATATAACAGTACTTTATTAATCATAGTAATATTGATGGTGGTGACGGTTATGATGATGATGGTGGTGGTGGTGATTATGATGATGATGATGGTGGTGATGATTATGATGATGGTGGTGGTGATGATTATGATGATGGTGGTGATGATGATTATGATGATGGTGGTGATGATGATTATGATGATGGTGGTGGTGATGATGATTATGATGATGGTGGTGGTGATGATTATGATGATGATGATGGTGGTGATGATGATTATGATGATGGTGGTGGTGATGATTATGATGATGATGATTGTGTTGGTGGTGGTGTAATTGATGATGATTATGGTGACTATGATGATGGTGGTGGTGATGATTATGGTGCAGATTATAATGATGATGGTGATAATTTTGTGATGATAATGATGATGATTCTGATCTGATGGTGATAATGATGTTGATTGTAATGATGATGATGATTGTAATGATGATGATGATTGTAATGATGATGATGATTGTAATGATGATGATGATTGTAATGATGATGATGATTGTAATGATGATGATGATTGTAAATGATGATGATGATTGTAATGATGATGATGATTGTAATGATGATGATGATTGTAAATGCTGATGATGATTGTAATGATGATGATGATTGTAATGATGATGATGATTGTGATTCTGATTCTGATTTGATGGTGATAATGATGTTGATTGTAATGATGATGATGATTGTAATGATGATGATGATTGTGATGATGATGATGATTGTAAATGATGATGATGATTGTAATGATGATGATGATTGTAATGATGATGATGATTGTAATGATGATGATAATTGTAAATAATGATGATGATTGTAATGATGATGATGATTGTAAATAATGATGATGATTGTAATGATGATGATGATTGTAATGATGATGATGATTGTAAATGATGATGATGATTGTGATGATGATGATGATGATTGTAATGATGATTGTGATAATGATGATAATGATTGTGATGATATTGGAGATGATAGCTAGTGATGATGGGTATTTTGCTGTTATTATAATGATACTGATACTATACTGACAATGATACTGATTTATGATATTAATGTTCATGATACTATTTGTTCCTACAGCTAGTAGCATGTGCTGCTATGTATAAACTCACTCCACAGTATGTTGTATCATATGATGAGGTAAGCAATGAATGTAATCTCCCCGGGGGGGGGGGGGGGGGTACTCCCTTTGTCCAAGTGGTAGGGATGATCGGCGGAGATTTTGAAAATGACCCCTAAAAGGTACGCTCAGATACAAATAAAGCAGAGTAAAAACGACCCTTAGAACTGATTTTTGAGCCAGATCTCTAAATGGACCCTAAAAGGTACGCACTGGAAATATTTTAACCCTAAAAGGTACGCCGATCACCCCTACCACTTGGACAAAGGGAGTACCCCTCCCGGGATAATCTCTCTTTACAAAGGCTGACACAGGTGTCCAAGTGGCAAAGCCTCTTTCCTCTCTATATCTCTCTCACCGCTATGATCCTGTATCGACTGTATCCAGACCCAGGTCGGCCATGGATTTTATGTGAGCAGAGTTTGCTTGATGAATTTCTCTCCCTCAGCAAAAGCCATTATGTTAGTCAAGTTTTGAATGTAGTGGTAGTATTCTGTGAGCGAACCTCCAGGTGATTTCATGCGCGATTCCGGCTAGTGTAAGCCAATCAGAAGCATTTTTGTCGTTCCAAAATGGCGTCGTTCGAGAGAGTTGTTTCCCGTGTTAACCCTCTATAAAATACGTCCTTAAAATAACTTTACATTAAACAAATGATATGTACCTTGGACAACAAAAGATCTCTGATGCTCTATCAGCATTAAAAAAATAATATAAACAAAACCAAAATGCTTAAAAATAACCAAAATCGTTGCTGTCTCGAGGCACCATTTGGAACTGTTCGTTTTGACAAACAATCCTTTGTGCTCTCGAAGCGGGATCACCTGGCTCACAAAAGATCTGTGATGGGCAGTAATGGTTTTAAAGAATTTCCATATGATAATTATTAATGTGATTAATGGCCGTTCTTGTTTGTGGTTCCAGGATAGTTGCAATAAGTTTGCAGCTCCTCATGATGTTCTGCAGTTTTCTGAAGGTAAAGAAGTTACTCAAATATTATTCTCTGTCACAGTTTGTCCAACAAGTTTCAATGGTTTGTTTGTTTATTTATAGGATGTATATTGTCTAAAGTAGATGTACAGAATCCTGTATTTGACTACATTCTACCAGACCTCGTGACCTTGTTCCTGTCAAATATGTAAGTTAGATTACTATCTTTACACTACGTCATCTATGTTAATAATGATACTAGTTATCATCATCACCGTCATTATCACTACCAAAACCACCAACACCACCACCACCACCATCATCATTATCACTACCACCACCACCACAATCACTACCACCACCACCACCAACAACATCATCATCATTACCATCACCATCATCATCATCACCACAATCATGATCACTACCACCACCCCCTCCCAACCATAATCACCCCCCCCCCCACCATCATCATTGCCATCACTGTCAACGTCATCATAATCATTATCACAATCACTACCACCACCACCACCACCATCACTACCACCACCACCATCATCATTACCATCACCATCATCATCATTATCACTACCATCACCATCATTATCACTACCACCACCACCATCATCATTACCATCACCATCATCATCATTATCACTACCACCACCATCATTATCACTACCACCACCACAATCACTACCACCACCACCATCATCATCACTACCACCACCACCACCACCACCATCATCATCATTACCATCACCATCATCATCATCATTACCACCATCATCATGATCACTACCACCCCCCCCCCCTCCCCACCATAATCACCCCCCCCCCACCACCACCACCATCATCATTGCCATCACTGTCAACGCCATCATAATCATTATCTCAATCACTATCACCACCATCATCATCATCATTGACATTATCATATTCATCATCATATGTCATCATCATCATCGTTATCGGAAGAGCTCATCGCTTTCTATAGTTACGCTTTTTTCGTTTTTTTTTTTGTCGTATTTCTTAGGGGTTTAAAATCATCCCTTGTCACACCCTTTTAAAAGGACTTCTGGTTTCTATTAGGGGTGTTTTTGAGAATTCCTTACGACCATACCCGATGCTTTTACCCCTGGTTTTTACCCCCACCCCCAGGGGATGTGTTGTACTAATTACTTGATATCTTTTCTCTCGTTTCAGCGGAGGCAATTCACCATCATACGTGTATCGACTACTCAGTGAACTATATCACCCTAATGACTATGACTTGTGAAATAATAGTAAAGTAAAATAATATGAAAATAATAAAACATCGATTAAAATACTGAAATCTTGTAAAGCCTAGTTTTTATACGATAGCACCAATTTTTGCACATTTTTGTTTCATGGGCTATAGTCAAAAATCGCAGTTTTTGCCTAATTTTTAGCACTTTGCATGGGCTATAACGATTTTTGAGCATTTTTAGCACTGCATGCATGGCTATAGTCCAACAAAATCCCTACTTTTCCCTCCGGATTCAGAAAATTTTAACTTAACCAGTGGTAATAAAACGAACGAGCGGGGATTGGGAAAGTTTTCCTCTCCCATCACTTCTCCCCATTTTCGCCCCCAATCTCCGCTCGTCCGTGTTTTATTTATATGCTCATTTTTCTCTCGTTTTCCTCGGAATCTGGAGGGAGAAGAAGGGACTGTTCGCAGTCTAAATTTTGTTCTCCTCAGTCAACCCTATATTCATTCTTATTATACATTTTACTAACTACATTGAATCTGATTGGCTGAGAGCACACGGCTAAATCTGAATAGCATGTGAACTTGACAGTGATAATTGTCTAGTTATCACTGTCAAGTTCCCAGGCTCTCTCCGTTCTCAGGGAGTTGATGTGAAAATGGCAGCGAGATTTGCTTGTTATTGTCTCTTTTACCTGATTATAATTGTACTTTTACTTTAAAAATGTATAATAAAACAATTATTGAATTCGGTTTTCGCATGATATCGTAAATTATCAAGACCTCGAGTCAGTATTATCTGCCTCAGCCAGGAGGCTTCGGCAGATAACACAGGCCTCGGTCTTGATAATTTACGATATCATACTCAACCTCATCCAATAATTGCTTAATATCAGGTAGGCCTGGTTCAAACGTCGTATCTGATCTAAAATGTGATGTCGAATCTTGCAGTTCCGTTCACCACTAAATGACTCGGTGAGTTCCAAGTCGAGGTTGGAATTGCTGTGCATATGATAAATTATAGTTTTGCTATGTGTGGTAACTCCAAATTCTACTTGAAAGTACTATTTGTGGTCACTCAACTACTATTTACAATAAATATATCAATATATACGAACAACTGATAGAATCATCCATGTTTATCGTCATATCCCGTCATGCACTGGTTTATCCATGACATATAGTCAACATGCAACACTCCTCCAAGACCTCGAGGAATACATTCTACTGGAAGTTGTTGTTTCAGAGCTGAACGTGAAACAATGCGAATGTTGTGAACAAAGTCTCATTTCAGATTACAGCTTGAATATGAAATTCCACTTCCGGCGCACACGCGTCAGTTTTGGCGCCAATTTTAATACTTCAGTGACTCGAGTAACCTGTGTTACAGCCGGAATATGACTCGAGTGTCGGACAAAAACTTTAATAGTTGGTGATGTTTTTCCGTTCGTTTTTAGATCAAAACTTATAAATAACAAAAATAATACATCTCTAAAGCTCATTTTTAATGTCAGAGACATGCTAATCAGTTTTTTAAAGGACGGAAAAGTTGTAAAAGAAAAATGTTCACCGAAAGAGAGCTTTTATATCTTGGACTGGTGGTTGTTCAACATGGCTGTTCGACACTGGTTCTTGTTCGTTCTTCAACTACACTACATCGGCACTAGCTTAGCCAACAAACCATGTTTAACGTAGAGAAGAGCTGTGATGTTTTCGTCATAGTAAAATTAAGGTATGTGAAGTTTTTATTGTGAAAACAATTGAGCGACATTTGCTTTCAAAGCCACTTTTCTTATTTTTCATCGCCATATAAAACATTTTCAAATTTAATTTTGTTTGTAACAAGAACTTGAAATATTTTCTCTAAGTTTTAATTAATTCAAAATTTTATTCATTTATTTAGTTATTGATTTTTATTGATGAAAAAGAAAATACAAAAAGAAATTATTCGATAAAACCTTTTCATTCGTAGGTTCGAAAGTCGATCTATGTGGATGTTTACCTGAATTACTGCGAGGTCGACCGACCGAAATCATGTAACTACTTCTCACCAATTTTAGTTTGTTTTTATTTATATTTTGTTTTTATTTCTTTTGACCGACGGGAAACAACAAAATGAAATGAGGATGGCCCGATTCAACAAATATTCTTATTTTATCAGCTATTTTTGTTACTTTATGCTTTTAATGCTATTTCTACTGAAGCTATCATGGTTGTATTACTAATGATATTGAGTTTCTTACCTCTGTATGACAGGACTTCACTTTATAAATCTAAATGAGCAAAATGAGATAATTAATACCAGTGCGCTTTCTTTTAGAAACATGAAGATGGTAATACGAAGAGAACAGACGAAGAAGATGACAAGAAAGCCAAGGAAACATAGAATCTTGAAGGTAAAGAACGAAATTGAATGGAATAAAAATAAATTGAAAAGTTGATTGAAAATTGAAACAGGATGTAAGGCTTAAAATGAGAAGAGAAAAGAAAATGAAAATAGAAGGAAGAAAATAGAAACTATGAAGGTAAAAGAATGAATTTAAATGAAAGGGAAAAAGCAACGAGAAAGAGCGGAGGAAAGATAAAAGTGGTGGAATAAGAAGTGCTCGTCAAAATTGAAAATATCAGAATTACCTCGTATTTTTTCAAATCTTTAGTACCAAAACAGCACTTGACATAATCCTATCACGATGGGATATACGCAAAGTAAACCACTTTGAAATTGGTTTACTTTGTGTACATCCCATCGTGATAGGATGATGAAGTGATAAAACGATTTTATCAAAATATTTTAAACTTTCTTTTGTCAGTCAAAAATGCGTGTCGACTTCAATCAAGTCTCGAAAAAGTGATTTTCATTAGCGCGCTGTGATGTCATAATCACTTCGATGACGATGTGATGGACGTCATTTTCGAACACCACAGGAAGACCGCGCCGATATAGTATTATTAAAAACCTTTTGAATATTAACAAAAAACAGGCTTCTAAACATAAAATCGATCGCAAAATGTTATATATTTCAGTTAAATGCAATAAAATGGTTATTCTGAGATGAAGTTAGTACTTCTTGCAGAATTCTGATAGTATTTTGGTCACCCTGTGTATTGATCGCGCGCAAAGGAATTCGAACCTCAGCACTAGAGGACGCCTGGCTACGGTAATACGAGCAACAAATTCGTCCAACTTGTCTCGCATCATCACTGCAAAACAAGTTGGAAAGTGATGTTGCTCGTTTTTCCACCCGCGTACCAACTTGTCTCGCGTCAAAATGGCTTGTTGCAAGTTGAAAAAGTTTGTTGCAGAAAGTAGAAGATCGTTCTACTTTTGCAACAAAACTTGTAGAAAACTTGTAAATGTTGCTCGTATTACCACACCAACCCAACTTGTACATGTCTCGCAGCAAAATGACGTCAAGCACGCCGCCATGTTTGTTTACTCGCTGTATTAACCAATCAGAAATCAGAATTCAACTCAACTCGCAACATCGCTTTCCAACTTGTTTTGCAGCAATGTTGCGAGACAAGTTGGACGAATTTGTTGCTCGTATTACAGTAGCTTATTTTGCATCCAAGATGGCCGCTCACCACCTCGCCCCAGGGCCTTTTTTCCGTGAGCTGCTATTAAATTGTGAAAAATAAAATCATTCTTAACCCTACATCTTCAAAAAATCTTTTGTTTAGTTTTTCCTGAAGTTACTTATTTATTATTTTTACATTTCTGTATTTTTTAGTTTCTCGAAGATTCATTCAAGCACTGATAAGAATGTGAAATCCAATCAAAATCCAGCATGCACTAAGCCAATCAAAACCAATCAAAACCAACCCAGCGGATGCCAGGGTCTTTTTAGCCTGCGTACAGCCGGTTTAATTAATAGAATAAATAATTTAATTTAATTATGACGGGTAATTAAACCGGCTGTACGCAGGCTAGGGTCTTTTCTGCTCACGGATATTTATCAAAACTATATTTTTCAGTTCAGAGTATTAAACTTCATTTCACCGCTCGCCCATTAAGTTATCTTCCCAACATTCGTCGTTCTGACCAAGAAGGGGACAGTGAGATCGAAAAAAATATATGCGTATTCCAGATCTGCGGAAAAATCCGGGGGGGGGGGGGGACTCCCTTTGTCCAAGTGGTAGGGGTGATCGGCGGAGATTTTGAAAATGACCCCTAAAAGATACGCACTAGAAATATTTTAACCCTATAAGGTACGCCGATCACCCCTACAACTTGGATAAAGGGAGAAGCCCCTTCCCCCCTCCCCGGGGGAAAATTAGTTTAGAAAGTATACTCTTCTATCATGTTTCGAGTTTCATTTCCTGTTGTTCAATTTCGCTTTCCATAGTTCAAACCAACTTCTCTCTAGAAAGCTAGAAGTCTAAATACCAGTATTTTATACAACAATATTTTCATAAAATTGTGAAAAACAATTTGTGTGTATTATTTATCGAGAGAGTTGGTTTGGAACTTTTTGACACAGGAAGCCCATCTGTTAATATTTAACAAAACAATCAACTCTACTTTCAATACTTGACATATATATCTCGTGATTTCTCGGAACCAAAGCGTGGTTAAACTCACAATGGAGCAACAAAGTTTTTGTCTACTGCTTTTTGTCTTTATTCTCTGCTATAACTGTGACTTTGTGTCGGGCTTCAGCTACAGCAAAACAATTTATGTCTCTTCAACTGGAAATGGCTCTGCAGTTGATTGCGGTAGCATTCTTTCTCCGTGCAAAACATTGGACGAAGCTTTAGCGAAAGCTGGGCCTGCTGCCAGTTCAACTCGCATTTTCCTTAAACCTGGAAACTACAGCTTAAAGAAAAGCTACAATTTCACGAGGATTGAGAACTTTGCTATTTATGCTGAAGGTTTCTCACAAGATGTGATAATCTCCTGCCCTTACGACAACACTTCGCTGGCCTTCACTCTAGCTAAAAGTTTGCTATTTCGCGGTTTCACTTTGAATGGATGTGGCGGCTGGCGTGTAAGCTCTGTTGGTCCTACTGAATGGAATGTCACTAATCCTAAATTTCTGACTGCTTTGTATATAAATTACTGTCTTGATTTGACCATTCAGAATGTCACTATCTCAGACACCCCTGGTGTGGCTCTCAACGTTTACTCTGTAGCCGGAAGTGTGGTTATTAAGGATTCCAGCTTCACTGATAATGTCCCTCTTGGTTCCAATGAGACAAATATCAACATAAACAGCACCGATCTTTTCATGGTTCCGGGTACCATGGGTGAGTATGCTAAGGCTGGCGGAGGTATTTTTATGCTCATGGGTTTGACTAAAAACAATCCTTTGAAAATTACACCACAAGAGGCGAAACAGTACATTAAAAACAACAACAACATCGCCATAACTAACTGCTTATTTAAAGGCAATAGAGCTCCAACCCCTGAGTTTGAGATGACACAAATACCATCGCTTCCTTTCAGTCGTGGAGGGGGTCTGGCACTATTCATCACAGGCAATTCTTCAAATAACAGAGTATTGATAGACTCTTGTCGTTTTCTTAAAAATGAGGCTGTTTGGGGTGGCGGTATGCAGATTGAACTAAATAAACAAATTCAAAACAGTACTATTACTATCACTAATACAAATTATAGTTTTAACTATGCAAGAGCTGAGGGGGGAGGGCTTAGGCTAGCATTTAACATTGATGAAGACATCACACTTCTTCCTAACAAAGTAAGTCTTTTTTCATGTGATATTTACCGAAACAATGCATTGTGGGGTGGCGGACTTACAACTTATGGAACAACCTTTCTTACCATGCCAAACAGTTACGCTGAATATCAACGGAGTTTGATTACCTTTAAATCATGTAAGATCTTTGGGAATAAAGGCACGATTGGAGCTGCCATTGGCTCTTTCCTTGTTAACAGGAATGAGGATGAAATAGGACCAGGACTACCGTATCACATGATATTTGACAACTGTAATATTTCACAAAATAACGTCATTATAAGGGAGCCAAGCTATGTTGTTGGTCAAGGAGCTGTATACTCTGATGAAGTTCCACTTATTTTCAAAAATAACAATAATATATTCAGCAATGATGGCACAGCGGTTGTCCTGGATTCAGCAACTATGATTGTTTATAATAACGTCAACTTTTCATCCAATATAGGATTCAGGGGAGGTGCACTTGCAATGTATGGTGACTCAAAGATTATACTAATGAAAAAATCATCGCTTTATTTCTTTAAAAATCACTGCAATGAGAAAGGTGGAGCTATGTATGTTAGTGCCCCTGGACCACCCCTAGTGAGTTTCAACTCCAATGGAGTCAAAATCCATAAGTGCTTCTTTACCTATGAGGTAGAAGATGTTGACTTCAATGACTGGAAGACTGAAATCATCTTTCAAGGAAATACTGTAGGTGATGCTAGTTTTGCAACCAATTCCTCTGGTAGGTCTGTGTTTGCTTCAACCTTGCGTGACTGTCGTCGTATCGGGGAAACTCGAGAAAACAACACTGCACTTGAATGGAAATTTATCAAGTATTTAAACAAGAACGGAACTGAAGTTAGCATCAAAGGTGAGGTTGTTACAGAACCAATTGATATAATCTTTAAAGAAGCAGAGTGGCAAGTTTCTCCTGGACAAGTATTCAATGCTTCACTGTCTTTATTTGATGAGAAGAAGAATCGAGTCTATGGAATCATTCAAGTCAATGTTAAGGAAAACAATTCTAAAGTCAAATTAGGTGTGCCTTCTCCACTGTTTCTTGTGTACGATAAAATCGTCGGTCTCTCTTTCCTTGGAAAGCTAAATAATGATTATTTCTCTGTTGATCTTACGACAGCTAGTAAGCATCTAGTCCATAAAACCATCAAGAACCTTAAACTTCAATCATGCAACCCAGGATACCATTTTAAGAACAATAAGTGTGTTTGTATGTCTGACAAAGAAAAAGGCATTTACAATTGCAGCGCAGATGGTCATACCATATTCATACGCGAAGGATACTGGGCGGGTACAGTTGATGACGATTTCTATACAAATGCGTGTCCCAATAGCTACTGTGCATTTGAAAAGAACAATCCAGATTTAGCCTACAAATATGACCAGGACAAAATGTGTGTGTCTTCAAGAGAGAGCAAAAGTATACTTTGTGGATCTTGTAAGAAGAACTTCACAGTGCTAATTGGTAGCGAAGAATGTTCTGATGAATGTAATAACTATTATTTGCTAACGATAATACCCTACGGAATCATTTTCTTTGTTGCAGTCATGGGCATTATGTTGATAAACTTGGACGTGTTCACGACCTATCTTAATGCATGGCTGTATTCTTATCAGGTTATGAATCTACTCTTCATTGAGGGATTTGATGTGGATATATTCATGAAATTCATCATTGGTTTGGCTAATCTTCAGATCCAAACTGGCGGGTCTTGCTTGCTAACAAACATTAACGATGCAGACAAACTCATGCTCATGTACCTTTTACCAACATACATCCTTGCCTCAGTGTTTATACTAGCAAAGGTAGTGCGTCGATGGCCTAATTGGTGCTACAGTCGTCGTGTCAAGGCTCCATTCCGTGCACTGTGCACATTGTTTGTTTTGTGTTACACTAATATAACATCCATTTCTCTTAAGATACTACACCCAGCCTTCATTGGTGACAGGACAGTGATGTATATGGATGGAGAAATGGACTTTTTCAAAGGGAGACATATTGCATATGCAATTATTGCAATTATCTACCTTCTCGTCATCGTAATTCCATGTCCATTGATCTTGATGTGTACGCCATTCTTCACAAAGCTTCTGAGGCCAATAGTGAATGTCAACACAATGAAGCCTTACTACGACGCCTTCCAAGGGTGCTTTAAGGATCAGTATCGCTGGTGCTCTGCCTTCTACTTTGTATGCAGACTCTACCTCTTGCTTGTTGCAACCTACATGCCGCTGGGTCCATGGAAACGTGCTCTGCTAGAAGACTCCTGTATGATCATCCTTGCCGTTTTTGTCTACTTGAAACCATACAAAGAAGAGTATAACTGGTTAAACCTGTTAGATGCAGTGATGCTATGCAACTTGGGTATCATGGCCATATTTGGTACAGCCTTGCAGAATGCACAAAACTTCCCAGAGCTCTACCATGAAGAGTTTTCTGCATTTATTGGAGTGTTGTCATATGTCCCACTGTGTTATCTGGTCTGTCTGCTGATCTACCTGGCCTTCCAGTATCGTGAAAATCTGAGGGAGTACCTGGTGCTCAAAATGAGACTACGAGCTGAAAGTACTGTGCTTGATAACTACAGTGAGTCTGATCCTGATGGGATGTCGTCCATGGTGAATGATGAACACCTGCAACCACAAGCACTGTGAGTGATCATAAATTTGACTTACAAACTAACTGAGTGATAGGATGACTGACTGATTAATATTGATTGTTGAATGGATTAATTGATTGATTTACCAGATGGAATTATTGATTGATTGTCCGAATGATTGGTCAGATGGTTGTTTGACTGGTTGATTTATTGATTGGTCAGATGGTTGTTTGACTGGTTGATTTATTGATTGGTCAGATGGTTGTTTGACTGATTGATTGCATAAATTATTAGATGGTTTGATTGATTGATAAATTGATTGACTGATTGATTGCATAATTAATTAGATGGTTGTTTGATTGATTGATAAATTGATTGACTGATTGATTGCATAATTAATCAGATGGTTGTTTGATTGATTGATAAATTGATTGACTGATTGATTGCATAATTAATTAGATGGTTGTTTGATTGATTGATAAATTGATTGATTGACTGATTGATTGCATAATTAATTAGATGGTTGTTTGATTGATTGATAAATTGATTGACTTACTGATTGCATGATTAATTAGATGGTTGTTTGATTGATTGATAAATTGATTGACTGATTGATTGATTAATCAGATGGTTGTTTGATTGATTGATAAATTGATTGACTGACTGATTGCATGATTAATTAGATGGTTGTTTGATTGATTGATAAATTGATTGACTGACTGATTGCATGATTAATTAGATGGTTGTTTGATTGATTGATAAATTGATTGACTGATTGATTGCATGATTAATTAGATGGTTGTTTGATTGATTGATAAATTGATTGATTGACTGATTGATTGATGAGACGTTTGTTGAAAGATTGTATGATTGATCTGATGGTTGTTTGGCTGATTGATTGATAAAAGATTGACTGACTGATGGATGAGACATACATTTGTTTAACTGTTTGATATATTTTTTGACAGATTGATTGATTGAATGATTGATCATATAGTTGTATGACTGATTGATTGATAAATTGATTGACTTACTGATTGGTTGATAATTTGATCATTTGACAATTGATTTATTGATTGATTTAAACAAACACTATGTGTATTGTCTTGTTCAAAATAGTGTAGCAATAACTAAAAATACTGTATTTTGTCATTATAAGTCCTATATAGTGGCTCCTTCTGTGTGTACTGGAAACCTATTGTATCCTTTGTTAGCTTCGTTCTTTGTTTAAATTAAATATTTTGTTGTTTCTATTGAATTACGTAGACTGTGTCAAGTATACAGAGAAGGAACCTATATAGTTCTTAGTTCTCTATGAATATGTTGCCTGGCTAATTTCAAATTGTATAACCTATTTTTTTTTCTAGACAGGCATTGACCTAAAGACCCTATGCATATTGCTATAGCTTGGTATGTGTTTGCTGATTTATTGTATATGATATATGCATGACTTTAAGTATGAATAACAAGCATAAGAATGGCACAAGATATAGCTAGAACAACTCGCTTGTCAACAGCTCTAGTTCTTTATATTTTCTTTTGTGTGTCTATAACACAATGAGCGATGGACTTTGTGCTGTCCATTGATTTATAATACAGCCTGGTATAGACCACTTTCATAAATACTGCATAATATGTAGCAGAAAATGGATTTCTCAAGTAAACAGATATGTTAATATTTTAGCATTGTCATATGACAGAACCACCTGAAATAGGCATGTTTGGCTAAGGTTTTGATGCTTTGGCTAAAAAAAAACAAAGAAGTTATGCTCAATGAAAAATGTAGAGATACTGTAATTTTCTGCTGATCGAGGCCTTTGATGCCTCGTTTTGGTGTTTTTCTGATTTTTCAAACTCTTACTATGGAAATCAGTAGACTGCCCCAAAAATTCTGTCCACGTGACCAATTTTTTTTTGTACCATGTGATCGCTTCTGGCCAATCATTTTGCTCAAAATTGGTCATGTGGTACAAAAAGACACACCCCCAAGGCCAAATTTTCAACGTACATTTAACCACTCTAGTGATTTTCATAGTATAGCTTCTTGCAAATTTAATAGTGTTTTTCTTAAACTTTCAAAAGTTATTGTTATGGTGAATGTCTATCATATGATATAAGTTTTCTTTTTTTAAAACATCGATTTTAAAAATGATATGTAGTGGCGGCCATTTATGAAAGTCGTCTAGCTATTAGAAAAGATGAACCATGCAGCTCATGGTGAAATAGTTAATTAATAGATCAAATAAGGGGTACATGTATATTATATTATAAATATGGTTTTAAACATACATGACCTTTAAATTGTTGAATAATTTGTGTATACAACTATTTCAAGAATTGTTGAATACTGCATACAGTGAACACAGGGAACCCGGCTTTCGGCTTATATTATAAATATGATTTTAAACATACATGACCTTTAAATTGTTGAATAATTTGTGTATACAGCTATTTCAAGAATTGTTGAATACTGCATACAGTGAACACAGGGAACCTGGCTTTCGGCTTTCGGTTGCTTTATTTAAAAAAATCGCCTTTGCATTATACGCATAGCTTTTTCGGTATTCCTGTGGTGCCTAGGAGATTAGCGCTACATATCGTGACCTTTGTTAAACAGTATATCTAATCTATGAAATCCGACCTCTATAAGTGGGACAGTCATTGGCGTGTAATCAGATCTGGTACGGTAACTAAATTAGAATTTAGAAACACCCTCTCTTAAAACTCTATGCGAGTGCATTACCACCGGATCTGATTACACGCCAACGACTGTCCCACTCACGTCACAGAGATCGGATTTCATAGACTATGTAAACTGTTTACAAAGGTCTCTGAGGCACCACAGGAATCCCGAAAAAGCAATGCATATATGCAAAATCGATTTTTTAAGCAAAGCAACCAAAAGCTGGGTTCCCTGTGTACTGAATAGTATACATTTCAAGAATGAAATGCATTTTGGGTCATGTAATTAATTGGTTACAATAAAATAAATCAATTATTTTTTAGTACTACATTCTATCAGAAACAATATACTAGCTATACATATAGGGAGCACTGAGATACTGCTGTATATTTACTGTTATTGACCTCACAGGTAGCCCAAGCTCACTGTTATTGTTGATTTACTAAAGGATATATGTGTACTTTTGAACCTTCGATTTTTTGCCTTAAAATTTAATAAAATTCAACAAAACTCTTACAGTGTGTTTTTGTTGATCTCTAGAATCCTTGTTGACCTTTGGTTTTGGAATGCACTATTCAGTAATCAACGTTTTTGGAAATATATATTACTGTAGAATTATTACTTTTATGGCAAATTAATGAGACCCACAATGCTCTTGGGTCTTGGAATGCACTATTCAGTATATTCAACATTTTTGAAATAGCAGTATAATTATTTTTAGGTTGGTTAACCTTGTTTTAATAACATAAAGCACAATTAATTTCCTTGTAGAACTTGAATTTATTCATATGGAAATATTCCATGGAATTATAGTCAATTCAATTTAATTAATGCAATTTCATTAAATCCAAAATTTGTAAAACAAATTTTTATTAGTTATATAAGTTAAATAATATTCCATGGAATTATAGATAACTCAATTTTATTAAATTTATTATTTTTTATTTATTATGCATGCATGTTGTGTTAATTCCTTATATGCCTTACCTTACCATGGGTTAACTGTAACAGTTGTAACTGTAGTACTTTGAAATATGAAGTTATAGAGTATTTTTAGTATTTTATAGAAATATAGAGTGGTTTTCATTAACCTGTGAAACACTCTATATAGTGTATCACTCTTTAATACACTCTAATTCCATTGTGTTCTTTTGTTGTTATATTTTGACTATTACACTTTGTTTCACTGGTTATAATGAAAACCATTCTAAAAGATGTATATTGACAGATAATTCTTTTCACAATTGTATATTCGTCAAAGAAATGCAAGTTCTTTAATTTATATTATCAACTACAATCATTTGCAAAATACCTGGGAACATAAAATATGGAGTTGAAAATGGAAACATTCATGCACATGCTAACATACTATGGCTGCCACTGCGCAGGCTAGCATAACTCCATGCAATTTTTAAGTCTGTTGAATAAAGTGGGGTAAATCCTTACAGCACAAATAATAAAACAGCCTGTGCAGTGGCCCTAAAGGAGGGAGGTCCCTCCCCTTACATGCTATGTCCGCCTTTGTGCAGGCTAACATAAGTCCATGCAATTTTACAAGTGTGTTTTATATAGTGAAATTTAATTTTACCACACAAAGATTAAAACAGTGTTGCTGATTAAGCCTGCATGGTTGCACCAAGGGAGGGGTCCCTCCCCTTACATGCTATGTCCGCCTTTGTGCAGGCTAAGTCCATGCAATTTTACAAGTGTGTTTTATATAGTGAAATTTAATTTTACCACACAAAGATTAAAACAATGTTACTGATTAAGCCTGCGTAGTTGCCCTAAGGGAGGGGTCCCTCCCCTTACATGCTATGTCCGCCTTTGTGCAGGCTAACATAAGTCCATGAAATTGTCCAAGTGTATTTTATATAGTGAAATTTAATTTTACCACACAAAGATTAAAACAGGCTAATATGAGGCATCAGCTATATTTGGGGGAGAGGGGGGGGGGGGGGTGGGGGGGGGGGGGGGGGTGGTGTTCACGTTATTTTCGGAAAGTGTGCAGGGGAGTTGTTACAAATTCTATCATGTCTTAATTGTAGGGGTTTAGTAAAAACTGGACGAAATCTAGGGGATTTATGCTATTTTTTGCCTACCAGGAAAGGGGGGGGGGGGGGGGGGGGGGTAATATTTGGAAAAGAAAAGACAACAGGCGATTTTGCCGACTGCGAAAAAAAAAATGAATGAATGAAAAATGACATTTGACAGCTGAAACCAACAATTATTTATAATGAAAATAAGTCAGAAGAGTAACAACTTGGCTTCATGACGTCACATCCGGACTAATATATCTGGCACGCTGACCGGTATGAAACTTGGACCTCTTGACATTTAAACACTTGGCTCCAAACCCTGTTTACAAACCTCTCCTTCAAGAAAATCCCTGCATATTATAGGTAAGCTATTGGAAAAGTAAAAAGTTGTTTTACTTTGTTTTTAAACTTTTTATTTACTTGTAAAAATAACGTTTTTCGCTTGTGTTACTTCATTTGAAGATCTAGTTTGTAAACTGCATGGATTTACAATTCCTTTTACAAGTCGATTTTGCCGAGAAATTTCTACCGCCAAAGCACTTCATTCTTATATATCTTTGATCACACGATTATATATTTGAAGATATCATTTTATTAAGCTATGGCCAGCTATAGAAGTTTTTTTAAGTCGGAAATTGAGCTAGAACTACATGTTATGGTCTGTTATTCGAATCGATAAAACCTTATATAAACGAGTCGATATTAATAGAATAGAATAGAAAGAAATAGAGCAACAATTTAAAAGTATTTTGAACTAAACATACTTGCTTCTCGCTATTAATTCGTACATTTTTTAATAGCGTAGGAGGATTTCAATGGTCGAGAAATCTAGCCGATTTTTCAATGTTAAATCAATTATGCATGGCACTGCTCAATCGGAACAATCGATTTTATTTGAATCGAACTATTGAAATGATCGATGCTCAAGTTTGAATAATTACCATCTTTGTATAAGCTAAGATAAATTTGAAAAGTAATTACAAATAATAAGATAATAATATGTAAGTTCTTACAAGTACCCGACGTTGTGAATTGATAATTTGTTTCAATTGATAACCAATTAACTAATTGAAAAGTGAGTGAAATCAATTGATAAAACTTGCATAAATTGATAAAAATTGATAATTATTGATAAAAAATGATAATTAATTGACAATTATTAATGACATTATTACCAACAATAAACGTGCCATTTAAAAAAATGCCTGTAACGCAATAAATAGTTAGCGTGATGAACGTGACATGATTATGTAACGCCACGAGACACCTGTAAACTGACTTCACAACCACATCACAATCAAGAATACTAAATCACGCTTTTGCTCCATTTAAAAGGTTAGAGAGATGACAACTGTTCCTGTAGTTGTATCAACCGAGTGGCTAAATCAACGTATTTACACTGATCAACACAAACATGATAAAATACGTATCCTGGATGTAACATGGTACTCTGATAGAGATGCAATGCAGGACTTTGCCAAGTAAGTAGACACATATTCCTCAGGGGGGACCCCTTGGTACAAACATGATAAAATACGTGTCCTTGATGTAATATGGTACTCTGATAGAGATGCAATGCAGGACTTTGCCAAGTAAGTAGACACATATTCCTCAGGGGGTATCCCTTGGTACAAACATGATCAAATACGTATCCTTGATGTACCATGGTACTCTGATAGAGATGCAATGCAGGACTTTGCCAAGTAAGTAGACAATTATTCCTCAGTGGGGATCCCTTGGTACAAACATGATCAAATATGTATCCTGGATGTAACATGGTACTCTGTTAGAGATGCAATTCAGGACTTTGCCAAGTAAGTAGACACATATTCCTCAGGGGGGATCCCTTGGTACAAACATGATAAAATACGTATCCGGCCTGGATGTAACATGGTACTCTGATAGAGATGCAATGCAGGACTTTGCCAAGTAAGTAGACACATATTCCTCAGGGGGGATCCCTTGGTACAAACATGATCAAATACGTATCCTGGATGTAACATGGTACTTTGATAGAGATGCAATGCAGGACTTTGCCAAGTAAGTTGACACATATTCCTCAGGGGGTATCCCTTGGTACAAACATGATAAAATACATATCCTTGATGTAACATGGTACTCTGATAGAGATGCAATGCAGGACTTTGCTAAGTAAGTAGACACGTATTCCTCAGGGGGTACCCCTTGGTACAAGTGGAAGGGGTGATCGGTGCTATTTTAGGGTTGTAAGCCTATACTAGTTTACTCGCTATTTTCCATAATTTATATAAATGGGTGGGTACCACCATTCACCAGCGAAGGAGTGATGGTACTTGTGATCGTCACATAAATCACCAGTATATGGATGTTTATTTTTGCAGACGGCATATTCTTGGAGCTGTGCATTTCAATGCATTCCAAGGAGTCAAGCTCTGCCCAGTCTATCCCAGAAAGCTCGCCGATGCTGAAACGTTTCAAATGAATGCTAGGGGGTCTGGGGTCGATAATGATAGTCACGTGATCCTGTACGATGGCTGTAAAGGGATGAACGGGTTCTTCATGGGGTCACGTGTCTGGCTCATGTTCAAGGTATTTTACTTGATATTAATTTATTTACTTTTGCTTTGTTATGCTGTGCTGTGCTATGCTATGTTACATCATGCTGTGTTGTGTTATGTTGTGCTGTGCTGTGCTATGCTATGCTATGTTACATCATGCTGTGTTGTGTTGTGTTATGCTGTGTTATGCTATGTTACATCATGCTGTGTTGTGTTATGCTGTGCTGTGCTGTGCTATGCTATGTTACATCATGCTGTGTTGTGTTATGCTGTGTTATGCTATGTTACATCATGCTGTGTTGTGTTATGCTGTGTTATGCTATGTTACATCGTGTTCTGTTATGCTATGCTATGTTACGTCATGCTGTGCTGTGCTGTGCTGTTATGTGCAATGTTGCTATACAATGCTGTGATATGCTATGTTACATCATGCTTTGTTGTGCTGTGCTGTGCCTTGCTGTGCTGTGCCATGCCGTGCCTTGCTGTGCTGTGCTGTGCTGTGCTGTGCTGTGCTGTGCTGTGCTGTGCTGTGCTGTGCTGTGCTGTGCTGTGCTGTGCTGTGCTGTGCTGTGCTGTGCTGTGCAAATATCTGTAAGACCACAAATATTTTCACATTCATTTATTCTCGTCGCCAATGCAATAAGAACTACAAAAAAAAATTCTATAAACACGTCACAGTTATAATAACCATGATTCTCGGAGGACGATTATAGTTCATACTTGTTGTAAGCCTCAAAAGTAATTTTCCTTTTTCTTAAATTATATTTCATTTTTCCATTCTTGACCTCCATTGTTCGAGTTCATTCTATCTAGTCAACATGCTCCATAGGTTGTCCATCGACCCCATAAGTAACCAGTTCGTGTTCAGCTTTGAAGCCATCAGGGACAACGTCGGGTACTTTGTACAGAAAGGATTGGGTGAGATAGTAGACCCATCCCAGCTCTAGCTTAGCTACTTCCAGCTCTTCCTGTGTGAAGGGCTGCTTGAACAAGAAGGCACAAAGTTCCTCTAGGGTCTCTTCAAGCTCTTTCTGTGTGTTGACGTTTATAAGAACTCGTGACATGAATACTGAAATATAGATGGATGAATAAGTGATGGATGAATGCATAGATGGATTAGCCTGCGTTACATCCGGTTTATCCCCCGTAATAACCGTCTGCGAAATAACGAATATATTCGTGTTCTGAGACCCCCAGCGAATAGCAGGAAAATATATAATAGATGCTGATTGGCTGTTGACCTTTTAAATTCTAACGAGTCCTCCCATTGGTTATTATCTCAAACGGGAAAGACTGAGGCGAGTAATCGAACCAATGGGAGGACTCGTTAGAATTTGAAATATCAACAGCCAATCAGCATCTATTATATATTTTCCTGCTATTCGCTGGGGGTCTCAGAACACGAATATGTTCGTTATTTCGCAGACGGTTATTACGGGGAATAAACCGGTTGTAACGCAGGCTAAGATGGATGAATGTATGGATGAATGAATGGATGGATGGATTGATGGATGGATGGATGAATGTATGGATGAATGAATGAATGTATGGATTAATGGATGGATGAATGAATGGATGGATGGATGGATTAATGAATGAATGGATAAATGTATGAATTATCGAATAAATGGATGGATATATGAATAAGTGAATGGATGGATGGATGGATGAAAAAAAATAAATGAATTAATGTTTGAATTATTGAATGAATGCATGCATGTACGAATGAATAAAAGCATGAAATATTGAATGGATAAATGAATGAATGAATGAATGGATCAACAAATAAACGAATGCATGGATGAGTGAAAAAAGTACAATATCCCCCACTACTTTTTCCCTGAGTGATAACCGTCCCGAAATCTAACTAGCTAACGCTTCATGAATGAATGATTGGATGAATGAGTTATCTGTTGGTTAATTAGATTGAATGAATGAATGGTTGATTGAATGAATGAATGGATGATTGAATGAATGGATGAATGGATGGATGGATAAATGAATGGATGGATGATCGAATGAATTAGTGAATGAATGAATGAATATATTAGCGAATGAATGAATGGATGGTCGAATGAATAAGTGAATGAATGGATGATTGTCGAATGAATGGATGATTGAATGAATGATTGATTGAATGAATGGATGGATGATTGAATGAATGGATGATTGAATGAATGGATGGTTGAAAGAATGGTTGATCGAATGAATAAGTGAGTGAATGGATGATTGAATGAATGGATGATTGGATGGATGGATGGATGATTGAATGGATGGATGATTGAATGGATGGATGGATGGATGATTGAATGAATGGATGATCGAATGAATAAGTGAATGAATGAATAGATAAATGGTAAATATATCGTTACACTCCACATAGACTATGATCAATGAGCCTTACTTCCATTGCGCATGTTAGAGCCCCATTCCCCTCGAGGTAGAGTTGTCAATATATCTGGCTTGTCTTCAGCTTGTGCTGGTTCAACAGCCATCTTGTCGACATCAGGTTCGTCCTTCACGGCCAATGGCTCATCGGTTCCGTATCCATTCAATGCTTCGCCGTTCGTGTTTTTACCGCTTTGTACAATTTCGCCGTTCATGGTTTTACCGCTTTGTACAATTTCGCCGTATGTGGTTTTACCGCTTTGTACAGTTTCGTCGTTCGTGGTTTTACCGCTTTGTACAATTTCGCCGTTCATGGTTTTACCGCTTTGTACAATTTCGCCGTATGTGGTTTTACCGCTTTGTACAATTTCGCCGTTCGTGGTTTTACCGCTTTGTACAATTTCGTTGTTCGTTGTGACGGCTTTGTTTTGAAGATTCGCTTCTTGTTTTGGTTCTCCGCCGTTGACTTGTTCTGTAGATTCAGCTTTGATGCTCAGTATGTCTTCACTCGAGCTCGACTGTGCCGTGCAATTTAGCAATCGGTCACAACCATCACCGGTGTCCATGTTGGCTAATGAAGGCGCGTCTGCTTTACAGCTATAATCCATGTTGTGTTCATATTGTTTGTCCTCGTTGCTTGATGTAACTAGACTAACTTTAGAGCTGGTCAACAGCACGGTCTTTGGGTCGATAATAGCCTTTCCTCGAGCTTTCCTTCGTATCACATCTTTAACGATTTGGATGATCTCGTCGTTAAATCTTCCAAACTTCTCTTCCTTGTTCTCTGTAGTGATCCACTTGTAGGCGTAGTAAACGGCTACCGCGATCCCTCCAACAACCGCGGTGCCGATTACTACGTTTTTCAATGAAAAATCTAACATTTCCACTCAAAAAGTATGTATAGAAATGGTTTCTTGTGCATCTTTTTTCAAAATTGACTACTATTAGCGCATGCGAAATATCAAAACAACGAAAGACCTGACCGTTGTTGCGCGCGCGCTCAGAAATGACGTTGGGTTGGTTAGCGTCCGATCAGAACGCGCGTTCTATCGAAGATATTTTTTGAAAGAAATTTGAAGTGAGCGTGTTCCATACATTTTTTGTTCATAGCTAAAAAGCCAATCAGAGCGCGCGTTATAACTTATCTATGTTATAAGTTTTAATTTAATGAAAACTATAGGCAATAGAATAAAAAGTAAAATATAATCACTTGTGTGTTTATACTACGTAAGTTTATTGTATATTTATCGCATACAGTAATAGCCTAAATAGGTTCTTATAAAGTTCTTATATAACATGCATGGTACCTTATTAGGTTCTTATGTGAAAAATGAAAATTTTAGGCGGGCTATTACTGTATTTTATTTCCACAGATCTATGGACACGATAAAGTTTCTGTTCTTGACGGTGGGCTGGAGAAATGGTGTGCTGATGGATATGAAGTCACTGACATGTGTATGAAGATACCGGTAAGAAACGACAAGGAACACAAATATTCTCGCTAACATATAGGTGGACGTACAGTGACGTATTTTTTTATGGTTTTACCAACCCACCATTGTTATTAGAACAAAAAAATATATATTGTTAAAATGGTTGGCAAATTACCATCACAATAGCAAAACTTGTAAACACTACGCAACCAACGCTTTTATTAGAACAAAGAAAATTAAAAAATATATTGTGAAAATGGTTAGCAAATTAGCATCACAATACCAACACTTGTAAACACTACGCTCACCTCTACTATAGGTGGATGTACAGTGACGTATTTTGTTATGGTTTTGCCAACCAACCATTGTTATAAGAACAAAGAAAATTAACAAATCCATTGTTAAAATCGTTGGCAAATTAGCTTCACAATACCAACACTTGTAAACACTATTTACTATTTGCTGATCTATTTTCAGGGAGGTAACTTTGAGGCAGAATGTCGCTCTAAAGAATGGCTACACAGTTTTGATGACATGGTCAAGAGATTTGCTGTTAAAGACACACAACCTGTTTGCGATACGCGACCACCGTCACTATACCACGGCAATGAAGATGGTAATTATTAATATATAGACAGGAAGACGGACGGACGGACGGGTAGGAAGACAGAAAATAAAAGGAACGATTAAGTTGTAAGCAGACAAGCAAATTAGTATTTACTAACAGCAAAACAAACAAACAAACAAACAAACAAACAAACAAACAAACAAACAAACAAACAGACCAACAAACAAACGAAACATATAAACAATAAAATAAATAAATAAATAAAAAAACAGACAAACAGACAAACAAACATTTAAACAAACAAACAAACGAACAATAAACAATAAAACAAAAAATAAACAAACAACCAAACACACAGGCAATCGACCCAACAATCATCAAAAAAATAGTCAATCAAAAAAAACAAGCAAATGGTTAAAAAGTAAGCAAGTAGACAAAAAGGAATTCAGTGAAATACGGAAAAATATAAGATAGTAGAGCATGCAGAGTGTTGACAGCGAATTGTTTTGTTCAGAGTGTTGACAGCGAATTGTTTTGTTCTTGTTTGTAGATCATAAAAGTGGTCATTATCCAGGTGCTGTGAATATCCACGCCAAGTCTATTATCTGCCCTGACAAAGGATGTCTCAAGAGCGTCGAGGAAATCAAGAAAGGTTTGTAGTGATCATTGTTTGTAAGAAAACAGTAACAATAGATGGTCCAATTAAGAACAACAGCATCAAGAATAAAAACAACGAAAGACCAACTATCCATCCAACCGACCAACCAACCAACCAAGCGACCGACCGACCGATTGCAACAATCGATTGCAACAATCAACCAGCCAATCATTCAAACAAACAAACACCAGAAAACAAACAAACAAACAAACAAACAAACAAACCAATTAACTAACCAACCAACCAAACTAAACAAACAGACATACAAACAAACAACAAACCAATCAACCAACCAAACTAAACAAACAAACAGACAAACAAACAACAAACGAACAAAACTTCCAGACCACGTTCCGACCGACTGACCAACCAATTATCCAATTAATTATAGCAAGGTTTGTAGTGAAACTCCCTTTAAAGTATATTTCCTATGTTTGTAGTGTTTCACGATGCCGGGTTAGACCTATCCAAACCAACAACGTTCATGTGTAATTCTGGTATGTCGTCATGCTGTATGGTAATGGCTGCTCATATCTGTGACTGCCCTGACGTCATGGTTTACTTGGTGAGTTCCACACACAATCATTTTTCTTTGTATTTAGTTCTTTCCTTGTCCAATTTTTTTAGTAAATTCGATTTAATTGCCGACCGATTTAGCTCAGTGGATAACGCTTCGGATTACTGTGATGAAGGTCTGGGTTCAAACTCCGGCCGGAACATTACTCGGGGTCTTAAACTAATTGCGAAGAAGTTGCTACCTTAAAAATCTGCAAATGGTTAAAAACTTCACATCCTCTTGGATAGCGTCGTAAAATGGAGGTCCCGTCTCTCTAAAAATATATTAGGTACATTTTAGTCAATGTTACATCTACATTTACCTTTCACTTTTATAAATCCCTTTTCAACATATAAATATTCTAGCCAGATACAAGTGTCCTACTAATAGGGAAGACTCACTGCCTCTACTTTAAGTAAATCACTTTTTTAACATCTCAATCTTCTAGCCAGACACAAGTGTTCTACTAATTAGGAAGACTCTGACCTCGTACACACCAACCCTACATTAAATATTTGAGCACTCAACTCTGTTTACATGTTGATTTTTTCTTTGCTTGCCGCCGACGTAGTGAGGTTGAATTTCAATATACAGCGGAACTCCGCCTTACGGCCACCCGCTTAATACGGCCAGTTTTTTAGGTCCCGACGAAATGCATGCCCATACATTTTCTATAAAATTTACCCGCTTAATACGGCCACCTCGTTAATACGGCCACTTTGGGCTGTCCCTTCGGTGGCCGGATTAACGGGGTTCCCCTGTATTTTCAGCTTTTCTAATTTTTATTTATGTGTTGCAGGAAGGATTCACGGAATGGAAGCATAAAGCTGAACAAGAACACATTGAAAAGAGCTGCTGAAATACAGACCATTAGAGCTGCCATTATCTATAAATAGTTTTTGAACTCCAACCTTTATTATTACTATTTAATAAATTCATACATTGTAAAAACGTTGACATCTGAGGTGATTTCCTTGTAACCGGACAATCCGGTTTTTTTAACTGGATATCGATTTTCCGGAAATATTGGATTTGCGTTTGAAGTAATCCATTTCCTCCCGCTTTTTTTTGGTTTGACGCGTGTACCATTTATTTTCCCGCTCTTTTCGGTCCGCCATTTTTCTTTATATGAAGTTGACCGCTGCTTTTTTATCGACGGCTTAAATTTCCGTTCGGTTTTTGAAAATCGCCTACCATTTGGCGAACGAATTTCCAACAAAATGACGACTTTTGAATAGCCCATGCAAAATGATCCAAAACTGTACGAACATATTTGATACTAGTGTAGTGTCAACTAATAGTAGTCAATAAAATTAAACTATTGACAGATAAACTCGTTACTTTTTAAATCAAAAATATAAAGGAAATGATTACAAGAAGCAATATATTTACCGTAATCACTTAAGTATTATACTATTGTTTGTATCCATGTGAGCTAGCTGTATCGTACTCTCTAAGAATGCTTACAATACTGTTAAATATCCAGTAGTACCAGCTTCATCCTTTGTAACTGGTTGTGAATCCATTCCATAGCATTATGAAAGGATGGATAAAAAGTAGCTTCTGTTAGCCGGAAAGATTTTTCGATAAATTGTATCATGATAGAGATACGATAGATAGAGGGGGGGGGGGGGGGGGGGGGGGGGTCTCTGGAACGGTTCATGGCCGAAAAAAATTGTAACTCGCGGATCACGGATTTTAAAATTTAATTTTCACGAATCACGAAAATATGGAAGTAACGCACTCTTTTACCCTACTCAACGCACTCTTTTACCCTACTCTTACACATAAAAAAAAACTTGGCAAGAAAGGAGTGTTTGAAGAAACTGAATAAAAAAAATATAAAATAAATCAAAGGAGGTCTTGCAACTCAAAAATAACGTCGAATAAGTGGCGAAATCACGAATATCGGTTATTGATTCAAGTTCTTCATGGGCCACGCAAAACATTTGGGTCACGGAGAAGAATTTATTAAATTCACGTTTCTCGGAAAATAAAAATAGCTAATCACGAGAATACAACTGTACGACTCTCACAATAACTTGGTTTGCTTTATTATTCGCCAGTAAATTGCATGATCTTTATTTAGAAAAACCGCCGAGTGAGCCTTTCCGAAAACAATCGACATAAACTTAAGTGTAATTCTATCATGTTGATTGTAGCGTGAACGCATAAAATATGAGAGTATTCGCGATTACTTCAACCGAGAAATCGTTCCTTCGACGAATCAAATATGTGCTCGTATGGGCCAATCTACGCATGCGCTGTGACCATACGCATGCGCTGTGACGACGGCGTTTTGCGACCGAAGAACAACACGAAAGCCCATTTTAAGACGTACTTAATACGCTAAAATGTATTTAACTAGCTAGCTAACTAGCTAACTAACATTTCTCAAAACGCAAAATGTGAGACAAAAACCCAGATAAAAGTCCTCAAAGATAATTGTATTTATTTACATGTGCTGGATGTGCCTTACAAGAATATTTAATTTTATTTATTTTCCATGCATTTTTGGACTACATTTTAACTTATTTTTATAAAACAGCATGCAGAATTTCTGATTGATGGTATACTGTCGTTTCAAAAACGTTGACTTGTGAATAGAGCACATCAAGGCCGAAATGCAGGTTCTTAGTGCGCCTGCGTATGCTACAGTTCTTATGACCTCGTATTCAATTCCCTTTCGTCGCTATATCTTCCTGCGCATGCCTATATCGTCGAGCATGCGCAATAAGAAATAACGGCGAATGGGAACGAGATTGTTCTTGTGACGTAAATGCTCCAGTTTCTTGTTACCTAACACTGCTGTACAACTTGACAGAAGGCGCATTTACCCAGGGATAATCTTGATTCGGAGTAAATTTAGATGTGTTTTCTATTGTTTAGCGATAGCATTTTACCGTGCTTGGCTTGGAATTTGTGAATATTTTGACAACAAATTGTGGCTTAGCGTGTGCAAATGCGCCTTTTGCAAATAGGTGGGCGTAGTGTTTACAAGTGTTGGTATTGTGATGCAAATTTGCCAACCATTTTAACAATAGATTTTTTAATTTTCTTTGTTCTAATAACAATGCGGGTTGGTTGGCATAACAATATACGTCACTGTACGTCCACCTATAGAACAGCGGTACTAGATAACGCGAAACTGGAGTATTAGACGTAAATTCGATGCAAGGCAAGGTGGACGAGATGACACGGGTGAAAAACGCACGGCGCATGTGCAAGCAAAACAAGAAACTAACTGAACATTTTACGAAGGGTTTCATGTTTTCGTGTGGTTATGTATTAAGCGAATTTCTCTTGTATTATTTGACAAGGTAAAGAAAACAACTAATGTAATGTGTTAGGGAAATATAAGCACTAAATTTCCACGAACATTCTTAACTTTTAAGATTTACCAAACGCCAGTAAATCGCCAATGGTTTTATTGAAAACACAACCGTCTTCCGAGCGTGCGCAGTACGTTTTTTCACCCGTGTCGGCCGAGATGAGAAAGAATTAATTGTCTTTTGGAACTGTGACTGCTTTAGAATTGAAAAGATGTTCTTCTTGGCAACGTGAAGATTAAAATCTGACGATTCATTCGTAGGGAGGGCTGCCTTGTTTTAGCTGTAAGGCTCGTTTAACGTTCTCGGCGTGTTCGTTAATCCGTCGGCTTCTCGTCGTCGCCAACTCGGGAGATAGTCGGGATGTCGTCGTAGAGTATGTTTCACTTTTATTTGGTAATCTAGGGGTCCTAGAATGACGTCATCAATGTTGGTTAGTAATAGTAATGTGTGCTTACATATACAGTGAATTTCATAAACGTTGTTCATCTAAAGTACAGATATTACAACTGAAATAAGACCACTTCAACTATTGTAAGTGTAGTTATCTGATTGCCATTGTTATTATTATCACAACATGTTGGCATATCTAAAATGGTGTTTCTGCATAGTTATGTTTTATATCAGAGTTAATAGAGTTAACTCTGTTTATATCAAGAATAATACAAATCAATATATCAATGACAAAATATATAAATAAGTACTACATGTATCTACTATAAATATGGTGACAGTTCACTGGTTGCAATAATAAAAATACTAATTGACCCCTTGTTCATCATGTACATTATAGCCTGTGAAATTATAAACACCTCACATTTAATAATAATTAGATTATTTTGAAAAGCAAAGGCAAATTTTTAATAGCTTTATAATAGAGTCAAAATTACAGTGTAAAAGTTCATAATATCCACTACAGAATGCATTGAAATCATTTTTATTACTGATAAGGCTATATGAATGTTTTACAATCATATATTCATGATATAAATGTGGGAATGATTTACAATAAGTTATAAACCTTAGTTCTAATCATATGTTGAGATTCCTTGCTTCAAACAACAGATCAGATACACTTCATTAAAATTTCAACGTCAGTAAAGTTTTACTTGCCTCAACAGCAGGAAAGAAGTACAGAATTCGAGAAGAAAGCTTTAATACAGCAATTCAATTCTGGTACTGAATTTATCGATAACAAACAATGCCTGTAATCGTCTCGAAATGCGCTTCACGAAAACCAAAACATACCTTCATACATTCCTCATAGTCCTAAATATGCATAAAATAAGTTATAGCAGTTCAAGGTGGAGTTAGAACACAATTTCCTAACGTTTTTTGGATGTTTTCATATCTACTCCGTTTACCCGCCATTTTGAATTCTTCCTGAGCCCGTTACAAAATGAGTCAGCTTTGTGTACTTTACTTTATGCGCAGAAAACACATTTCAAAAAGCTCCGAGCATCGTAGAAATTCCACCAATCACGAACGAGAACCCTAGGGTCAATGTACGTCGAAACTCGCGTATGCGCGATTTTACTGGCCAATCAGCATCGGGCTGAGAGGGTCTCAAATCCGTTGTTACCAGAGGTAATGACGGGAGAGATGAACGACCGAGTTAGCCTGGGTACGAGAATGAGATGAACACTACAACAAGTGACACGTGATTATTTGTTTTCAGCAGATGAATTTTTTTTTAACTGTTTAATGAATAACATTGAGCATGGAATAGAAATTATGAAATCTATGTTCACAATTAATTATTGCTAGTATCAAGCATTTAGAGCGAACTTAGTGTGGTGTCACGTGACACGTCTTTTAATTAGTGTTAATGAGCATGTAGAGATTTTGTCTGCGCATGCGTTTGTTTTGATGCTAAAATTCCTTTTCACGTCGAATGAGATCATTTTATGCTGACATGGAACATTTAGTTTGCAATCTCATCTTGCACAATTATGTTCAAGAACCGAATTACTGAGATATCAAATGTTGACCGTCTACTAGTGCGCTGTAGTTAATTATTTCAATCCAATACATTATGGATTGCAAAATATCATTGTACGTGTTTGTGTTATATAAACATAACACGTTGTTGCAGTGGTAGATGATGAAACAAATATTTCTTTACAGCGCGAAGCGCAAAAGTATGACAACATTTAATTCAATTTAATGTATTTGCATATACTTCTATACACGGGAGTTTAAACAGACACATTTGTTGTGAAGTTGTCTGATTTTACCGAATAAGGTGTGTAAAAACTCGTTTCGCAGCATAAAGTCCGTGCATATATATGTATGCGAATATATTAAAAGTGGTCATACTTTTGCGCATCGCGCTGTAAAGGATGACGGTATCTCGTCTCTTGTTATCGTTATTCATAGCATATTTTGGTTGAACGTGTTTGTGTTATATGACCATAACAAGTTGTTGCAGTGGTATATGAGTTTTAATTTGCCTTTTTGTTTATTTGTTCACATTTCGAGAAAAAAGCGATGAAAGTCGTCCACTCCATCGTATTTTATAGAACGAATGTCAGATTTGTGTGCTTGATCATTTTAATTGTTGTTTTTTTCGCGCATGCGTGGTCGTTTGACCGCCGTGTTTGAAGAAATTATTAGTTAGTTTGTGTTAGTAGGAACCAGTCAGTGAAGAGATTTCAGAAGAAATGATACTAAGTTGCGTTACTTACTCATTAGCATTCTCTGCCTCGTCTGTCCGTAGAGATAACGCTTTGTAAAGGTCCTGGGTACTAGGAGTCAGTACGGGACCATCTCGCGGGATATTTACGGGTCTTCCTTGTGTCTTGACTCGAGGAGCGGGCGAGAATATCGGAGTGCTGAATTGTAACCGCGGAGGACTGGACGTACCGTCCGGAGCTGAAAAACATAAATGAGTATTTGATGAAGAAAGTGAAGAGAATGTTGACCAGGAAAGGAAGGAGGAGGGAAGGGAAGAAATGAGGAGGACTAAGGGGGACAAGGAAAAATGAATGGATGGTAAATAAATAAAAGAACGGATAACTGTATGGATAATGAATAACCAAAAATGGATTCATAGATTAAATGATTAATAGAATGAATGAATGAATGAATGAATGAATGAATGAATGAATGTATGGATGAATTAATGAAAGAATGAACGGATGGATGAATAAATGAAACAATGGATGAATGAGCGAATGAATGAATGAATGAAACAATGGATGAATGAGCGAATGAATGAATGAAACAATGGATGAATGAGCGAATGAGCGAATGAATGAATGAATGAATGAATGAATGAAACAATGGATGAATGAGCGAATGAATGAATGAAACAATGGATGAATGAATGAATGAATGAATGAAACAATGGATGAATGAGCGAATGAATGAATGAATGGACGAAAGTATCTATTGATTAATGGATGAATAAAGAACACTTGGAACGAATGCTGCAGGATAGATAGATGAATAAATGAATGTACGAACGGATGGATGATTAAAAAATGAATGGACAGAAGGACGGATGGATGAATGGATGAATAGACTAATGAATGATGTATGAATGGATGTATTAATGGATGAATGAATAGATGAACGAATGGATGAATCAATCAATGAATAAAATCATTAGTGAATAAATGGATGAACACACGAATAGTACTTACATCGCATCTTTTTATAACTCGGTGATATCTTTCTCTGTGCTGGCGTCATCATCAATTGTTGCTTAATAAAGTTAGTCCTTTCGTCTTCAAACTTCTTACGCTATGAATACGAACACAAGACATTAAAAGACCCATGGTGACTTTAGCCTGGTTCACACGGGATCATAATCATAGTCATAATCATAAGCACAGTCATAAGAAATGGAGAAGTTTCAATTTTCTTATGATTATGACTATGATTATGACGTTATGTCGCACGTGTGAACCGTTGTAAACTTGGTTATGATTATGACGCCGTGTGAACCAGGCTTTACCGGCATGCTTTGTGTTGTTTATTTGTATTTGATTGTTATAATTCATTCTCAGTCAGTCGTATTACGAGAAAACAAATCAAACAAAACGCTAAACGATGTAGTAAGAGCGTAATTTTATAAATACCCCCTCACATCGTCCACCAAATTTTCATGGTCCACCAAATTTATTCTTTCGCGCGATGCATGCTGGTAAGTGTCAATGGGTGTTTAATATTTACTAATGTTATAGAACTTTCCATGTGAAATGTATTTGCGGTATTTTACTTCATAAAACTATTATGGCTAAAACGACCGGGATTTGGAAGTAATTTCAGTATTTTCAAAGGCACAGGCATGAACTTCGTCTGACTACACGCCGTACCTGGATGAGAGAGTTTTTTTAATAAGGATCTATCAAAAGTGTTACCTCGTAACCAAACTTTGCTGCTGCTTCGGTGAATTTCTTCCTCTCTTCATCAAAAAGATTTTTTTGTTCGTTGAACATCAGCTTTTCTTGTTTTAGTCGTTCCCATTCTTCACAAATTCTGGAATCGCTCTGCCAGATAAATGGTAAAATAGCCGTTATCTATTAAATGTTTTAAGACTTGACTGAAAAACCGGAAATTCTGGTTAGAAAAACAAATGGTACATGTCTTTCCAACTGAAATTTTCGGAAATCTCGGACTTGCGAGATAATGCACTTTTCCCGCTCTTTTCGGTTCTTTCGGTTTGACGCGTGTACCATTTATTTTCCCGCTCTTTTGGGATGATCGGATGGTGGACGCGCGCGCTAACCATTTATTTTCCCGCTCTTTCCTGATGGTAAGTAGCTAGACGCGCGCGCTAACCATTTATTTTCCCGCTCTTTTCTGATTGGGGACGCGAGCGCTAACCATTTATTTTCCCGCTCTTTTCGGTTGGCCTGTTCTGTTTCCATGAAGTTTACAAGCTGAATTTTTTATCGACGGCTCAAATTTCGTGGATTTGCTTAAAGGAAAAACAACCCTGTTTAACGCTGAATTTAAACGGGAGACAGTCATTTAACTTACCAAAAATGACGATTCAGCTCCGCCATTGCCATCGTTTTCTTTT
Source organism: Metridium senile (assembly GCA_949775045.1). Lineage (NCBI taxonomy): Eukaryota > Metazoa > Cnidaria > Anthozoa > Actiniaria > Metridiidae > Metridium > Metridium senile. The sequence continues at coordinate 5,530,335 of OX459105.1, read as the reverse complement.
TCTTGTATCGACTAGAAAGAAAAACAATTGAATCATCACATGAAAATAGCATCACTATTATCAAGTACTTATTGAATGAACTGCGCTCGGTCCGTACGTCACGAACGCAAACCAAGTATTTTCCCGTACGGCCCGACCTAACTCAGTCAATAAGTTTTTTAATCATATGACCCACTCTTTTTAATTCAAAAAACATTTTTTGTGATGTTTGGAGTAGCGGGTCCGTACGTGTTTGTAAGGACCAGGTGAAAAAAGCCGTACGGACCCCATTACGTGACTTTTTCCGAAGATTTTCTTAAGAGAGCGCGCCGGGCAAACTGATACGGGTCATATGATAATATTACACCATAATCATCTTCACCATCGTTATATGAATCGTATGAATCGATTTTATCTTGCGTCATAAAAACAACGCCATCCCCACCATAACCGATATTCGATATCGATATGACCGCACCATAAATATCATCATAGCAATGTCTCCTTACCTCTATCAAGGCCTCTTGTTGTTGTACGATATGTCAGTAGTTTTTAATGAGGGTCCACAATAGGGGTTCTCAATCCCGCCATCCCGCTCATTTTTGCCGGCAATCCCGCCATCCCGCACGTTTTAATGCCACAATCCCGATCCCGCAATTTTTTCTAAGTTAATTATTAATTAAATATTAAAACGTTAAAAACTTTTTTATTGAGAACAAAGAATGCTGCAGTCTCGTATCCCGCAGCAAATTAATGTTATATCCCGAAACCCGGCACCTAAAATACACGAAATCCATAATCATTACTATCGTCAACAACAACACCACCACCACCACTATCATCGTTAATATTGTCATTCTAGCAACGTCTCCTTGCCTCTATCAAAGCCTCTTGTTGCTGTACGATGTGTCGGTAGTTTTCCAACTGTTTGCCTAGTTTCTCAACCTCTTCTTTCAAAGCGTTCTTTTCTTGGCTGTCCTCGGGCGAGCTACACGATGACCCTTTGTTTACCTGCTCTAATCGAGACTTGAGAACTCGCCATTTATCACGTAGACTTTTCTCGATACCTGAACATATAAAGAACACTATTAACATGGATGGGTTTGATAATATATTTATCGTCATCGTCATCATCAACATCATTATCATCATCAGATATATCCCACTATTAACATGGATGGGTTTAATAATATATTTATCGTCATCGTCATCATTGTTATTATCACCATCAATACTATACCTCCATCATCATGATCAATTTCACCATTGTTTACCATAAACTAGTCATTATCATCATCATCAAATGAATTCATTATCACTGCCGTCATCATCATCAGTATTATCACCAAAATCCCCCCCCCCCCCCCCCAAAAAAAAAAAAAATTCGTCAAAACAAATATCGAACGAGCTTAGAAAAACCATATCGCGCAAACTTAGAATATATTTTTTCATGAACAACCTCAGCCTCGATAGTGTGTAATATATTCCTTACAATTTGATTACAGCCCGTGGAATTTTGAAGTATTTCAATTAGCTTCAATTGTTTGCTAATGTGTACATTCCTTAAATTACCGCGAGCTGTAGTCAAATTGTAAAGAATATATTACACGCTATCATACAATACAATACAATCCTTTTTATTTATATTTCTTTTTTTTAAATACTTAAGTTCTAATTACAAATTAATAATTATCAAGGCTGAGGTTGTGGACATGAACCGTGAAAATGTCTATACGACTACACCGATCAATTATCAAATAGTCCATCTCTCTAAGTGACATGGTTACCTTCTCTGACCATCTCGTATGGCATGTTAAAGTGACCTGCTGGTAGACTTCGGACAGACAGACCTGAACATTCGTCACTCATGCAGCCCTGTTGTAAAACAACACATGGATTATGAAGTATTTTTCAAATTTCTTTTCCTAATTTTTCATTTTCCCATTAAATATTGTATACTTTTATCCTTTCTTACTTTCATTCATTCAACACTTGTTTACATGTGTTTCTTTTTTACTTCTAACACATTTATATTGTCATCATCATCATGAGTCATCATCATCGATCATCTACAATATTTGCTAAAAATTTGCTTATCCAACATAAGTTTGAAATAGTTTAAAATATAAAATAACTGGGTATGATAATTATTATTTTTTCATCAACCATCATCACCATCATTTCCATCACCATTACCTCAGAATCACTATCATATCCTGAATGTTTCTGATTCAAAGCACTAACAAGTTCTGCCTGCATGTCCAATAGAGAGCTACGAAGGTCATTATTTTCTTTGATTAACTCCTGTAAACACAACAGATAACCAGTGAATAATGGTACCAAGTTTAACCTGGAATACTCTTCCTTCAAATGGTTTCTTTAAATTATTTGCTAGTTGTATATGTTTATGATATATTACTACGGCAAATTGTGACAGTGGCAATTGTTAAACCTAAAGTGAACCATAGTGTTGACTGTAACTTTGTATATGACAAACATTTTGAAATAGTTGTAACTATATGAATTTAAAAAACTCATTAATAATTCATGACAATTTAGGCCAATCCGATGCTCCTCTCTGGTCACAAGGAAAGCATTGTATACTGCATAATCTATGTTTGAAACGCGGAGGGATTATGGTGTAGAATAGAAGAACAATGGAATGCAAATGAACATGAAGCATTATATAATGGCACATGTGTCATTATAAAATGCTTCATGTCCATAATTCAGATATTACATTATATTACATTAATTCAGAAATATAGATCTCGCAGCACTGCTGCTCGTTTTTTTAAATAATACATAATACATAGCTTAGGTACCTTTTGTCTTGCTTCGTAGTTTGTCACTAACAATCTATACATTTCCTCTTCACTCCTACACAAAAGACAGGAACATATCATTCATGTGAATAAAATAGGAGGATGTTTATACACATGAATCCATCCTTAACTCCTACACAAAAGAATTAACACAATAACATATTTTCGTGTGAATTTAATAAGAGGATGTTTATAAACATTGATCAATCCTTACCTCTTACTCAAAAGAAACAGCACAATTTTTTATGTGAATTAAATCAAAGGATGTTTATAAACATTGATCAATCCTTAAGTCCTACTCAAAAGAAACAACACAATTTTTTATGTGAATTAAATCAAAGAATGTTTTATACACAAGGATCAATCCTTAACTTCTACTCAAAAGAAACAACACAATTTTTTATGTGATATTAAATCAAAGGATGTTTATACACATGGATCAGTCAAGTGTACAATCACACAGCTGGTGGGAAGAGAAACTACACAGGGGTTCTAGGATGTACAACAAAGAAAAGCTATTTTTGGAGAAATGTTTGTGGGCTGTGTTTGATTCATTTAATTTTCACAGAGGTAAATTTGCCATTACAAACATTAGGAATTTCGGACTACAGTCAATTTATAAGAAATTCTCTGAATACATAAGCTACCATTAATTTTTTTTTGTATTTTTTTTTTTACATTTTGAGAAAAAAGGGATGAAAGTCGTCTACTCCATCGTTTTTTAGTCCGTACAATGTCAGATTTGTGTGCTGGACCATTTTACTTGTTTTTCCGCACGTGTGGTTCGTTTGATCGCTGTGTTATTAATTATCATTAACTCTACCTGTTTCCAGTCTTCCACATTGCTCTTTTCCCATCAGACCTTTGTAGAGAGTTCAGTAGCTCCATACCAATTTTCTTCTCACGGCTTTTGTCTGTTAACATCTACAAATCAATTATCATAAAGATTTAAAATTATTATTAAATAAGCTGAAATATGAGAGGTGTCTATTAGTTTATAGCAACAGGAGCCCATTACGATAGCAACTATTTTTTCATTGTATCATTCTTTTTTCCATTGTTGTATTCTATTTTCTGTAACTTTTCCAATTCTATTTTCTCTTTTTTTCTCATGCCTTTCCCATTTTATTTCCATTATGTTTCTTATTCTACATCCAATGCTTATCCCATTCTATTTCCCATTCTTTTTTCCATTCTTTTTCTCATTCTTTTCACCATTTTATTTCAATCCTTTATCCCATTCTATTTTCCATTCTGTTTTCCAATCTTTTTCCCATTCTATTTCCATTCTATTTCCCCATTCTATTTCAATCCTTTATCCTATTTTATTTCCCATTCTGTTTCCCAATCTTTTCCCCATTTTATTTCCATTCTTTCCCCCAATTTATTTAAGTTCCATTCTATTTCTCATTCTTTTTCCCACTTTATTTCTTATTTTATTTCTCAACTTTTACTATTCTATTTCTCTATATTTTTTCCTTTATTCCATTTTATTTCCCATTGTCCCCATTCTATTCCTCACTCTATTTCCCATTCTATTTCTCATTAATTCCCATGTATTACCTGGTGAACCCTTTCTTTTAATTTCATCATTTCTCTTTCTTTCTTTTTGTTTTCATGACTGAACTGGTTCTGGAGCTGCTGGAAATTAGACTTTGATTTCTTCACCTAGGTACACAAATATAAAATACTGGTCAGAATAAAATAATATTTAGGCCCTGGTCGCAAATTGAGAGATAAATTTTCCATTTCAAGATCATTTTGAGTTATATAATTATATACACCCTGTTCACTCCAGCGAAGGGCTAAAGCTTGAAACGTCAGTAAAGTTAAGTCAACATTTTTTACGGTGTTACAAATTTCTTTATATTACCTACAATTCAAAAAAGGTTGACGGGGCGAACATTGATTGGTGATTGCATGGTTGAAAGGAACTATTGGTAATACAAATTCCTTCTTATTCGTTTCTAAATTACCCAACCAATGCCTCCACCGTTCAGTGAAACCTTTGAGACACCCATCTAAGGTCACCGCTGAACGGTGTTTGGATAATTAAGAATGGAATAAGTAGAAATTTGTATTACTTTATTATAATTATAATTAGTTAACTATAGTACCTCATCTTTTTCATTTTTCAGTTGTTCTTTTAATTTTGTAACTTTTGTCTGTAGTTGCCGTTCTTTCTCATTTGACATGGATACTTCTCTTTCTAATGTTTCTACTTGTGCCTGTTAACATGCAAATAATATATTACTGTTATTATCATCATTATGATTATCATCACATGACAATATAATACTGTAAACTATCATAATACTGTTATTATCATTATTAAATTATCATCACATGGGACCATCAGCATCCTTATCATAATCATCATGATCATCATCATTATCATCACCATCATCATTATTATCATCACCATCACCATAACCAACATTATCATCATCACCATCATCACCATCAGCATCCTTATCATAATCATCATCATCATCATCATCATCATCATCATCATCATCATAACCAACATTATCATCATCACCATCATCACCATGGGACTATCAGCATCCTTATCATAATCATCATCATCATCATTTCTATCAATTATTCAGTAAAACTTACCTTCAGTCTGTTTTGACTTTGTACAAGAAATTCATTGTCACAGTCTGATCTAAGATTCCTGCACAAAAAAAAAAAAAATTACATATTAGAGATTATTGATTATTTAAATCAAATTCCTAGTATTCTTTTAAATCCCAGTAAACACAGCACACTGTATGTGGTGGTTGGCCCAAGTCCACAACTCAATTTTATAATCACAATAAAACAAAAAATACTCTTATATTGAAATGACATTTTAACTATTCTCAAACAAAGTTACTTGAGTTTAACTTAGACCACAATGGTCTAACCAAACTACTTTTCAAACTATATACAACTCCTTAATTAACATATTCCAATTAGCATAACTAGTACCCAGTCCTCTTGTTCACATAGGAAACTATTTCTCTCTTCATTACCAACTCTCTAATATTGTTGTCCATTACTATGGTAACAAGAGAAATACATATATATATATATATATATATATATATATATATACAATCATACTTTTAGCTGCAGGGGCATGAATTTTACTTGTTTGTACAAGAATACAACTCATGAAATAACCAATTGTTATAGATTGACCTTGCTTGTACTCATATCCTCCCAAGATCACAAGGATCATGAGTCAAGAGTAATTATAGCTGTGCATGATATTTTGATTTTGTTTATACAGAGAACATGAGAGCATTCTAGACTTTAAATCCTTTCTTTTTTTTTTTTACTCTGATGAAGGATTAATGTAATCAAGCAAAAGTCTCATGTTACATGAAGTCTGTTCAGTGTAGGTAACCATCTGACTATTGCTAGCAAGTTTGTAGTACCAAAGAAAATAACCACTTTAGAATAGAAAGAAGTTTAGGGACGGACTTTTTAGATATTTAGAAATTTCAAGCACAGTTTTAACTGTGAAAATAAATAATCTGCACAGCAAAAAAATAGTGAAAAAAAACATATTGTGCAAAGCGAAAAAATATCCTGCACAGCCCCGAGGGCAAATAAAATATCCTGCACTGAAAAAGTGGGGCATACCATAGGTTAGGTATTTAAGATATTAGATATATTAAAGCACAGTTTTAAACATGAAAAAACATTTGTGCACAAAAACATTCTGAAAGAAATATTGTGCAAAGCGAAAAAACATATCCTGCAAACCAACAAGAGCAAAAAATATGCACAAAAAGCAAGACCACCTGACCTACCCTCCCCCTGTTGGAAGAAGTTTGAGAGGCTATTAAGTCTACTGGATCAGTCTCTGTGTTCAATTGCCACACCAGGTGTTGTTGTAATGTCCTTAGGCAAGACACTTAACTCTCTCAATGCCTTGTCTTGTTAGATAAGAACATAATTTAGTGGAAGTTCTCTAGTAAGTTTTCGTTTCTATTATTTAACTCTATAATAATAAGATAGACTTAAAGATCTTAACGTTTTTATAGTTATGGCCAAAATGTCTAATTATTAAATATTTAAAACTAGTGACATTTAAAACCATTAAGTCTTGAAGTCAGATTGCATGACAAAAATATTTACAACTATTGAAGTGTTTCGGTTTGAGTTTCCTCCTTTGAATAATTTACATTATACATTATAAAAATTTAGATTTTTAGTAATTTTTTTTTAAAGAATACTTACACCTAATTACAATAACATTGTCATATAAAAAAGAAAATTACAAAATAGCTACCTTGTCATAGACTACTAAAAATGTTGCTGGATATTTAATTTTACTTGATCCAGTCCTACTCCTGCCATCCTCGGGAACCCAAGGGTTATCTTCTGTCTCTTGTTTCTCGATCCCAGAATAAATACCCCTGGGAACGTAGTCTGTTGGAACTTGTTCCGGAAGTCAAAACTCAAACTTATTTAATGACTTTCTTTGAATGGTTATCTTGATTTTCATTGGTCGACCTAATAAGGTCGACCAATCAGGAAAGAGCTGAATTTTGACTTCCGGAACAAGCTCCAACAGACTACGTTCCCAGGGGTATTTATTCTGGGAGTGAGAAACAAATGACAGAAGATTACCCCTGGGTTCCCGATGATGTACTCCTGCTATATTTTTACTTATCTATAAGACGGTAGTTGGATAATTCCATTTCTTACCTTTCCTCCAAAGATGTCCTGACTTTAGAGTTCTGTTGTTGTAGTTGTAGTAATTCATATGTACAGTTTATAAGTCTTACAATATCAAATGAGTCAGACTTATCTTGGTTGTTAGATGTGTAGAGTGGTTGGAATCCAAGGACTTTTACCTCCTAAAATAAGAAAAATGGAATGAATGAAATGATTGTACATGTAATGTGAAAGTATAGTGAATTTAATTATAAAGTATTCACATTATACATTATTATCCTGAAAAAAACACCTTATATCAAGGGATAGCTAGAACAATACACAAAAACAAAACTCACAAATGATGCCGAGAAAAACCCTTGTGGCAAGGGAGAGAACAACACATTAAACAAGCTCAACTCTCATAATTATGATCCCGAGAAAAACTTTTGGTTAAGGGAGAGAACAACACATCAAACAAACTCAACTTGAATATATGATCATAAAAAAATTATCAGGATCATATGTGAGTTGAGTTTGTTTGATGTGTTGTTCTCTCCCTAATGCCACAAGGGTTTTTATCAGGATATGTGAGTTGAGTTTGTTTGATGTGTTGTTCTCTCCCTTACAACAAGGGTTTTTCTCAGGATCATAATATTATGTGAGTTGAGTTTATTTGATGTGTTATTTTTCGAATTATTTTGAATATTTAACATCCTGTATAAACAAGATAAAAAAGATTGAATTGGTGTGTGGTATGTCTAACCTCTGTTAGTTTTTTCTTAAAAACTCTTTAGCTTCTCAAAAACTCATTCTCAAAATATTTATTACAATCGTTTTATAATTTATAAGTATAATGTTTACCAACTTAGTCATGCAACCACTATAAGACAATTTGACAAAATATATCAATCATTACCGAACTAAAGATACTAATTTAAAATAAATATGTATCTAGTTAAGCCTAAACTTTTGTTAATCATTTTCTATGTATTTATACAACGTTTGGCAAACAAAACGAAAACAAAACGAATTATAAATGTAACGACAATAATTGGGGTAATAAACCTGATGGTGTATTTTACGAAAAGTTCAAAACAAACCATTTTATAATGTGTTTTCGGTAAATATCGAGAGCGTTATTGGGAGAATTCTCTGGCAGAAGTAGTTAACAGAAAAGTTAAGCTTTTAAGTCAGTTTGACACGTACTTCTGGCACTATTTCAATGTAAAATTCTTCATTTACATTTTTGGACTAATTCAATTACAAACAAATGTACACCATAAAACAATGAAACTTTCGGGAAAAACACTTCGCCTACATGTAAAAGATTTATATCAATATGAAAGTAGAGAAATCAAAGTACTCAAACACCGTTAACCAGAGCGAGAACAAAAATTGAAGCGATATATTTCAAGTTTATAGCTGGCTTACTTGGTTGAGGTAGGCAAGGCATTGATCCACATTTTCACGACGGCAAAATTGCTTTTCCGGACTTCCAAAGATCGGGGATCCAAATCGAAGTCCTTCAAGATCTGAAGCCTTCTCTGGGCTTGAAAGTCGTGATGAATGGCTTGTATAACGGGTTAAGAAATCCGTCCCCCAATCCTCAGTAGCGTTCATGTTCGAGAAGCCAGTGAGAGAAGCCGATGTTGGAACATCGAAGCAAAGAGGCTGTATTTTGAAGTGTTATTTTTCCTGATTAAGGGAATTAATGTTGCCAAGGCCCGTACACGTCTAAACTATGAGAGCTCTCTGTTATTTATGTCTAGGAACAATAATTCTTGTGAATAATTTAGGTAGTTAGGTTCTTGCTGTAACATGGAGACGGTTGGCTGGCTGTGGGCATGCTTGTACGGCGAACCGCTGAGTTTTGTATTATTATTATTTTTTGTAAATAATATTTTTCGAAATTATCATACATTAGATATACTCAAATAATACGTCATCGGCAGGTTATATCGATAAAGTTTTGAGCTTATCTTTACAGGGTTTCAATTTCGAGGAAAATTGTAAGTATTTTGAATGACAAGGAAAACATTGAAAAAGCGCGCCAAAATCTTGGTGAGTGGAGTCTGGTAGCGAGCAGGAGTTCGAGGTCGGAAACGTCGGATCGTTTTACGTAGAGGGTTAAAACAATCTGTATTTCATTCCAACTCTTTCGAATAGGCCCCACAAACTATTTTATAGTTTGCTTTTTGTTTTCTTTGTCTTGTTATTTCTATTTTTTATTCATTCGTTCAAACATTTGTCTATTTTTAATTTCCTTTTTTTTTTCTCCTATCTTTTTTTAATTTCGATGTTTTTGAAGCTTCCAGGCCAGTTGGGCTTGCAAAATACGATCCCGTCCTACCCCTCCCTACCTGTAAAAACCAAACTAGCTTCCAGTATCACACGGTCAAAAATCGCAAAATCGAAAACGTACTGAAGTGAGTTGTGTCTATAAATCTTTTCGTAAAAATATGAGTTGTTTTCCATTTCATATACTTCTAGGTAAGTCAATCTGCAATATTTTATTCAAATTATTAATATTTTGTATAAATTGCTTCTGAAAATCTGCATTTGCATTAGTTTTGAGGACTTCATGTTTCAGTAAATGTTTGTTCTTTATATAAATTCGTTCACTCCTAGGCCTCGCCATGTATTCAGAGGGAAACCGTTATCTTCAGCTCGTTTTCTTGTAGTTTTCGCATCAAAGTATGGCCTATTTGTCATCTAATTTCGAGGTTATATAATGCTGGGCCAACTGCCATTTTAACAGAACTTTCAACTTAAAATATGCTGAGCTTTTCTCTTTATACGTTTGATGTATAATTAAACTTAACATGTGATCAGACCTTGTGTCTGGCTAGAAGACTTGAGACATTACTAAAGTTATATATCTATTTTTATAATTTTTGATATGAATGTTTTTAAATTCAATTTGTATTTGTGATTTGCTTTATTTAACATAATATTTAATTTACAGGGTTTGTTGTTCTTACTGCAAGAATCAGCCTGTCAACCTCTCAAGCTCCTAAACCAATACATGTTTGTATATTATTATTGATAACTTATTTATTGTTTAAATTAGATCATATATCACCAAATGGTCTTAGGATGAGCAGTGAGAAAATCATGAATTTAAGAAAAATTATACACCACAGACTTCAATTTTAAATAACATAGATGTTTCGGCAGAACGTACGGTCGCCATCATCAGTGATTTAATAACAAGAGTGTAAGCGTACATTGAATATATAGACAAAAATTATGAATAACAAAGAGAAAAATACAATGGGTAATTAAATTAATTAATTCTTTAATTATACCCATTGTATTGTTTTCTTTGTTATTCATATTTTTTTGTCTATATATTCAATGTACGCTTACACTCTTGTTATTAAATCACTGATGATGGCGGACGTTTCTGTCGAAACATGTATGTTAAATTGAAGTCTGTGGTGTATTTTCTTAAGATCATATATCATTATCATTTTTTATGTCATTAATATCACCATAATTTTTAAAATAAAGTTGTTCATTTTCTTCATTAGCAATATTTGTATAATTTTATCCTTATATGTATCGTCATCATTGTTGTTGCCAATGTTATTGTCATTGTCACCATAGTCATTGTAATTATCATACAATCATTATTATCATCATCATAATCATCATCATTGTCACCATCATTAGCATCATCATTATCATCATTATTATCATCATTATTATCATCATTGTCACCATGATTCATTAGTATCATCATTATCATCATCATTATCACCATCATTATCATCATCATTGTCACCATCATTAGTATCATCATCATCATCATTATTATCATCATTATCATCATCATTATCATCATCATTGTCACCATCAATATTATCATCATTATCATCATCATTGTCACCATCATTATTATCATCATTATCATCATCATTGTCACCATCATTATTATCATCATTATCATCATTATTATCATCATTGTCACCATCATCATCATCATCATTATCATCATCATTATTGTCACCATCATTATTATCATCATCATTGTCACCATCATTATCATCATCATCATCATTATCATCATCATTATTGTCACCATCATTATCATCATCATCATCATTGTTGTCACCATCATTATTATCATCATTATCATCATTATTGTCACCATCATTATTATCATCATCATCATCATCATTTTGTCACCATCATTATTATCATCAATATCTTCATCATTGACGTCCACCAAAATCAAGACTAGACAACAATATTTTATAGTGAACTGGCACTTGTGACTGAGAACAGCTGTAATATTGATGCTTAAATATAAGTTAATGTAAATTAATAAATATTGTTAGGTTGAGAAAAGTGGGTGCCCAGAGACAAAAGGCTGTTATTCATTCCCTGACGATTGCAAATCATCCAAAGACTGTGACTTCCTACTGACCTACGTACCTGGTAAAGACAAAGTCTCATTCTCTATGAGTGCAAAGGGTGAATATGTTGCTATGGGCTTCAATGACAAGCCACAAATGGTTAGTTGAATTTGTACAGTGTATTTATTACAAAATTACAGTGAGGACACTAGAATCGTGAACACTTTGAGTGTTATTGTTCCTTTTTTTACCCACATCTCATGAGTGAATAGATTAGAAAAACAGGTTCTCATTTAAATCTGTACTTATGCAAATTGTGTTGATGTGTACTTAACACACAGATCAACCAATCCGAGAAGTTCACTTCGGAAATGATATACTCTGATTGGTTGATCATCTGTGTGTTTAGCACACATCAACAAAATTTGCATAAGTACAGATTTAAATAGGAAAGTACAGAATGATTTAAATGAGAACCTGTTGAAATAAGATTTATTATGAACACTTAGTGTATTTGAATTCACTGCTTCATGTTTAGAGGTTTTGAAGCAGTAGAAAGTTCAGAAAATAATAACATGAAAAAAGTCAAGTGTTCACGGTTCGAGTATCAACACTGTAAGAGTATCAGAAGTATTAACTAAAGACACACAAAGATGTTCCTCGTTTCTCGTTTCTCGTTTCCAGAATAAATACCCCTGGGAACGTAGTCTGTTGGAGCTTGTTCCGGAAGTCAAAATTCAGCTCTTTCATGATTGGTCAACCTTATTAGGTCGACCAATGAAAATCAAGATAACCATTCAAAGAAAGTTGGTAAATAAGTTTGAATTTTGACTTCCGGAACAAGCTCCAACAGACTACGTTCCCAGGGGTATTTATTCTGGGAGCGAGAAACAAGTGACAGAAGATTACCCCTGGGTTCCCGAGGATGTAAATATTGGTACATTATGTACAAACTTTATTCAATCTGTTAATTTATTATCAGAATTGTTATTTCATATATATTTTTTTATTTTTCATAGTTGCGTGATAACTGTTACATAGTTTTTGCTGACTCAATAAAATGTAGATGTAGATTGATGTCTAGTGAGACCTGAAATGCCATACAAAACCATTTACTTCCCCCTCCCTTCCCCCACATAATGTTTGTCCCACAAGTTCTATTCTCAAATCTGATTAATACCTGCATTTTTAAATTAGTTTTGTTTCAAATATCATAGTCCCAACTGAAGCTACAGTCCACTCTTTGAAATCAAAAAAGGATGTTGCTAATATGAATATGAATAATAAATATTATGAATGTTCCTGTCTGTTCTTTCAGGACGATACTGATACAGTCATTTGTTTCAAATCACGTATTGGTCATACAATTGGTCACTTCTCTCTGATTGGTCACGACACTCCTAAATTTAATGCTTCAAATCCAGCATCTCTTGTAAGTAAATAAATTCTGTACAGTATTATATTATTGTGTGTACTTTCTGATTAAGTTCATTAATAGGTAATATAGAATGAGGCCCTTCTTTCTAGGGCTAAAGCTCAAAATATCAGCAAAGTTACACAGTTTTTACGGTCACCGTGTTACAAATTTCATTGTATTACCTATCGTTTATATCAAACACCGATGCAGCCTATACTAGTTTACTCACTAGTTTCTATTTCAATTTTTTTTACGGTGTTACAACTTTTATTCTATTACCTATCCTTTATATCTAACACTGATGCAGCCTATACTAGTTTACTCGCTAGTTTCCATTTATGTTTGTATAGCTTTAAATAGGTTGTTATAATCAGGATTAAGGTACCTCTCTCAATATTAAAACTGGAAAGTGTACAATCATATATAGAAGAACACTGGACCCTCATATCTTTTGGTGATAATTTTCAAATAAAACCTCAATAATGAGGAAACCCTTGATTTTTTTAGTCCCAGTAAAGAGTGTTTTATGCATTTTAAATATTTTTCTGCCTCAAGGCCCGTTTACACTAGCAACTTTGTTGCGCGATGTTATCGCAGCTTTGTTGCCGCAATTGAAAGAAAGAAAGTTGTAGCAAATTGCATCAACTTTCGAGCACGTTCAAAGTAGAAACAAAATCGTCATTGAAATTGCAGCTCTTGTCGCGCGACAAAATTGCAAGTGTAAACTGGCCTTTATGATTGCATCTTTCCAGGCCCCTGTTGGAATGAAAGGAACTGCTGTATCCATGGACGATGGGGTTATTAAATGCAGGTAAATATCCGTCAATCGTAGATCCTGATATTTTTTTAAAGTGTATTATTTTCAAAATATTTTAGATAGGTTAGAGTGTTCTTTACAAGTGTTGGTATTGTGATGCTAATTTTCTAAACATTATCACAATAGATTTTTAAATTTTCTTTGTTCTAGCTATTACTGTGTGACTCACCGTACCATAGTCACTTTCAAAAACCTTGATGAATTTTTTACATTATTTTGACAATTTTTTATCTCAAACGGACCAATTACAGACATCAAAGATATAAACTCCGCCTCTCGATATAAACTCCGCCTCTCGATATAAACTTGTACCTGATTGGTCCGATTTAGATGAAAAAATGTCAAAATAATGTCAAAAATTCATCAAACGTTTTTGTAAGTGACTATCATGGTACAATGAGTTGCACAGTAACAATTATCATAATGGTTGATTGGCAAAACTATAACAAACTACATCACTCTACACCCAACTATAGAAATTATTGTTGAAGCATATTGCCCTTTACCCATCCAGGGTTCCAGTGAGATAATTAACTAATTACCATCATCATTATTCAATATTATTATTATTATTATTATTATTAATTATTATTATTATTAATATTATTATTGAAACTTATTCAATATGACATGTATAGCTAGTATCAATTTAATTCATCTTATACCTTTTATATTTGTACTGTACTGTATTGTATTGTATTGTATTGTAATAGTTGTATTTATATTTTATTTGAGAGCCACTTGAAAATTATCTGAGGATAAAGTGTCATTCTCGTTAAATAAAGATATTATTATTATTATTATCATCATCATCATCATCATCATCATCATCATCATCATCATCATCATCATCATCATCATCATTATTATTATTATTATTATTATTATTATTATTATTATTATTATTATTATTATTATTATTACTATCATCATTATTTTGCATTGACAGTTTTGAAAGACAAAAGACTCCTACAAAGTACATGAAGTATGACTTGAACAAGAAACTGTTCCTGATTTTTGCCAGAGGAAAAGTGAATAGTATGTGCCTATATACTGTATATTATAAAATATTTAAGTTAGTCTGTGTGCTCTGATTGGTCGAGAGCCGTGTTTGCATTTCCCTGTGCAAACACAGTTGTGAGCGGACACCGGCGGTATATTTGATAGTAAAATTATCATAATAAAATAACATCTTCTTAATAAATCTATAAAATTACCTGTAGCTGCTTTTGTATATACAGCTCGTGTTTGCACTGATCTGCTCTCAAATTCTCCCAACCACATCTTGGTTTGCATTAGCCTGTGCAAATTCACAGTAAATATGTTTTATTTGTTAAGTATTAAATTGCTAGAAGATTTAGGGTTGCTTCTATCAGGGCATCTGAAAAAGTGTGGAAAAAAACTTGGGAAAGTGCAGAAATGTTAGCAAATAGTGCGGAAATGTGTGGAAATGCTAATTGGCATATTATTTATTATTAATATTATTTTGGTGCAAAATGAAGAAAATTCCCGCTCAATTTGCTGTATTTTTATAGAGGCTTGTGATTAGATGCTTTTTAGACCAATCAAAAGCGTTTATGAAATAGGGCAATAACAATGACATGTCTTTGTAGGCAAATTCATCAAGGAACACACCTGGAAAGATAGTTCATGGAGAAAGGTTAACGTGTCCACTACACTAGATGTTGAAGGCAGAGAATTTGATCTGTTACTGGCTCATGGTAGGGATGACATCACTATCATCATCATTGTCATCACTATAAGCATCATTGTCATCATCGTTGTTATCACTATCAAGATCATTGTCATCGCTTTCATCATCATTGTGATCATCATTGCCATCACTATCAACATCATTGTCATCACTATCAACATCATTGTCATCACTATCAACATCATTGTCATCACTATCATCATCATTGTCATCACTATCATCATGATTGTCATCACTATCATCATTGTCATCACTATCATCATCATTGTCATCACTATCATCATCATTGTCATCACTATCATCATCATTGTCATCACTATCATCATCATTGTCATCACTATCATCATCATTGTCATCACTATCATCATCATTGTCATCACTATCATCATCATTGTCATCACTGTCTCATCATCATTGTCATCACTATCATCATCATTGTCATCACTATCATCATCATTGTCATCACTGTCTCATCATCATTGTGATCACTATCAACATTATTGTCATCAATATCATCATCATTGTCATCATTGTCAACATCATTATCATCACTGTCATCATCATTGTCATCACTATCAGCATCATTGTCATCACTATCATCATTGTCATCACTATCATCATCATTGTCATCACTGTCATCATCATTGTCATCACTATCATCATCATTGTCATCACTATCATCATCATTGTCATCACTGTCATCATCATTGTCATCACTATCATCATCATTGTCATCACTGTCATCATCATTGTCATCACTATCATCATCATTGTCACTATCAACACTAGTACCAACATCACTATCATTATAATCATCATAATCATAAACAACATCATTGTATTTATCATCATCACTATCATTGTCATCACTATCATCATCGTCACTATCAACATCATCTTCATCATCATTATCACCACCATTATAATATTAATCATACTTGTTCTCCTCTTCATTGATCAACATCATCAAAATCATAGTTAATATTTTCATCATCATCATCATCATCAAGTGTAATGTTTTTAATGTGTTGTTTAGCTGGTTTCATGTTTCTGGCATGGATTGGCTTTGCTACTGTGGGTATGTTTACATCACGATACAGGAAGACAGGCTGGGGAGACAAGAAACTGTTCAACAGCAACCTTTGGTTTAGGGTAAGTATCTACGAATGTATCAGGAAACATGTTTATAAATAACTGTTATAGACAGGTCATTATTTATGAAAGGGAGGGGGGGGGGAGACAAAAAGAATTGGCACAAATAAACTTGACCCACCCCTTGAAATTTTGAATTTATTTTTCTGCCTCCCCCCCCCCCCCCCATAAGGGAAAGGACCTCCTTACGTGATTCCTATTGGTGGTTCCAATGCTTTGGGTATTTTTGGATCCATAACTGCATTTCATAGACAGGTTAACCACTAACTAAACCTTTTATATTGTGCAAAATATTATCATTAATTATTTTATTTAATCATGACCCACCCACAGTCATATAAAAAAATACACCTGACCCCTCCCCACCATAATTTCTCCCTCCCCCCTCCCTTCATAAATATTGACTGGTCCCTTACTAATCATGCTTTTCTGATTGGTTAAGGTGTGTGCACACATAAACACAATTTGCATAAGTACAGATTTAAATGGGAAAGTGTACAGATGTAAATGGGAACCTGTTTTTAATATCTGTTTTGTTTTGTTTAGATCCATCAAGGTTGCAGGTTCCCATTTAAATCTGTACTTCCCCATTTAAATCTGTACTTATGCAAATTTTGTTGATGTGTGCAAAACACACAGATCAACCAATCAGTGAAGTTCACTTCAGAAATAATATACTCTGATTGGTTGATCTGTGTGTTTAGCACACATCAACACAATTTGCATAAGTGCAAATCTATTTATAATAAATGGGAAAGTACCGATTTAAATGGGAACCTGTTTTTAATATCTGTTTTGTTTTGTTTAGATCCATCAAGGTTGTATGTTGTTAACAGTCCTCTTTACAATCATTGGTGTTATCTTGATATTTATACATGTTGGAGGCTGGGCTGATAGGGTAGGAATATTTTCTTGAGCAGAGACGGAGAGAGCACTTCAATATTAGTAAAAATGCAAAACATGGGCTACTGATCAAGTCAAATATATAGCCCTACGACCTTGTGGCATGTGGTCCAGGTTCGAGTCTCAGCTCAGGCATTGATTATATGTGAATTGAGTTTGATGTGTTGTTCTCTCCCTTACCACAAGGGGTTTTCTCAGGATCATATGTGAGTTGAGTTTGTTTGGTGTGTTGTTATCTCCCTTATATTACTACAAGGGTTTTTCTCAGGATCATATATGAATTGAGTTTGTTGTGTTAATTGTTATCTCCCTTGGCCACAAGGGTTTTTCTCAGTATTATATGTGAGTTGAGTTTGTTTGATGTGTTGTTCTCTCCCTTACAACAAGGGTTTTTCTCAGGATCATATGTGAGTTGAGTTTGTTTGATGTGTTGTTCTCTCCCTTGCCACAAGGGTCTTTCTCAGGATCATATGTGAGTTGAGTTTGTTTGATGTGTTGTCCTCTCCCTTACCACAAGGGTTTTTCTCAGGATCATATGTGAGTTGAGTTTGTTTGATGTGTTGTTCTCTCCCTTACAATAAGGGTTTTTCTCAGGATCATATGTGAGTTGAGTTTGTTTGATGTGTTGTTCTCTCCTTTACCACAAGGGTTTTTCTCAGGATCATATGTGAGTTGAGTTTGTTTGATGTGTTGTTCTCTCCTTTACCACAAGGGTTTTTCTCAGGATCATATGTGAGTTGAGTTTGTTTGATGTGTTGTTCTCTCCTTTACCACAAGGGTTTTTCTCAGGATCATATGTGAGTTGAGTTTGTTTGATGTGTTGTCCTCTCCCTTACCACAAGGGTTTTTCTCAGGATCATATGTGAGTTGAGTTTGTTTGATGTGTTGTTCTCTCCCTTACAACAAGGGTTTTTCTCAGGATCATATGTGAGTTGAGTTTGTTTGATGTGTTGTTCTCTCCCTAATGCCACAAGGGTTTTTCTCAGGATCATATGTGAGTTGAGTTTGTTTGATGTGTTGTTCTCTCCAATGCCACAAGGGTTTTTCTCCAGGTTATCCAGTTTTCCTCCCCCCACAAAAAACGAACATGGGTGTTGCATTGTATGCCAAAATATTCAACCTAGTGGTAGTGAGTGTGGGTCTGAGTCTCCCTGATTAGTAGGGCACTTGGAACTTGTGCCTTACTAGAAGACTGAGACGTCAAACAAAGTGATTTTTGGGGGGGAGGGGAGGGGGGGTTGTTTAGGGGTTGTTTAGGGGTTGTTTAGGGGTCTTAATAGTTTACATAGAGGTATAGTGAGTGTGGGTCTGAGTCTCCCTGATTGTTCCTGGCTGAAAGATTGAGATTATTTTAGATTATTAAGTGATTATTTTCTTCTTCTGGTTTAGGGGGCTCATCCTTTTATTGGCTTAATCACCATTGTGTTGATGCTGGTGCAGCCAATCATGGCTTTCTTCAGACCAGATCCCCAAGCGTACTCGTAAGTCTGGGAGGTTATTGAATACTCCCCATTTGATATGTATATTAAGGGTATCATTACACATGTATCAAAAAAGTAAAACATTGATCAACTTAATTAAATTATCCTGTTATTGTATTATTAGTTTTTGCGCATGTATTTAAAAATACACAAGTTATTAAAGAAAATCATGCGCAGTGATTGGTCGAGAAATTCATGTTTTTTCTCGATAATCGCCTAGCTACATGTTAAACACTGATTTAAATCCTGTTATTGTATATTAGTTTAAATCAACAAGTTCTTATTGAATATCACAGGCAGTGATTGGTCAAGAAATTCACGTTATTTCTCGATAATCGCCAACAGCGTTTTGCATGGTTTAGAAATGAGAAATTACCAGTTTTTCTTCAAAAAGGCTGGTTATTTTTACTTTTTGACATATGCAATACTAAAACAATTATCCACCTCAGGCTCAGTGAATATCGGTGAATAATAACCTTCACTCCGTCTTGGTTATTATTCACTGAATATTCATTTCACATTCCGCAATTAATTGTTAAATAAAACATTTCTTTTTGTCAATGTTGGAAGCTTTAGATATAAAATGAAACAAAAATAATGTTAGTTTTGATTTATTCCCATTTTGATTGATTGATATTTCTATTTTATTTGTGACAAATGTTTTTGTTGTTACAGGCGTTTCTTGTTCACCAGGGCTCATCGTGTTGTTGGTTTGATTGCATTTGTGCTAGCAAGTAAGAACCTATTATAGTAATTAAGAAATATAAAACGGCGCGCGTGTCTATGTACTGTGATATAAACACGCTGGGAGATGTAGAGCACGAGAGAAGCAAGCTTAGAAACACGAGCACAGTGAAATTTTTTCGCAAGAAAAATGCAGAGAAAACTTTTCTACCGTCATTTTCATTCTCTGTTCTCTCATATAGACATGGCCAAAAATTTTATAATATGTTATATAAGTACAAATAGACCAGGCCAGTTATCTAGCACCTCTGTACTATTTGATAAAAGGCGCATTTGCACAGAGATAGCCAGGCTTCACCTCAATTTAGAGTAAATTCAAATATATTTTCTATAAAATTTACATCTAATTGCAAAAAACGTTGTCATATAGCAGAGAACATTTGTACTCTAATGGAAAAGGAATACATTAAAAAGACAAAAGAAGATCACTGAAGCTGAACGCTTCTTTTGTCTTTTTATTGTATTCCTTTTCCACTAAATTTTCCACAATATTAATGTTCTATTTCTATATGACAACGTTTTTGCAATTAGGTGTAGTTGAAAATAAATTTGTGTCAACTACTTCAAAAAAGCTTTGATTTTGATGAGCCAAGCTTTCAGACAAATGATCCATCCCAGGACTTTAGGAATAATATGATTCCTACGTAGCTAGACATTATTGGTTTGATACTTTCTATTGTTAAGCAATAATATTTTATTCATTTTGCTTGGAATTTGTAAATATTTAATGACAAATCAAGGCTTAGCTTTTGTCATGCACATGTTACAGTACTAGATAAAGTAAATATATCAGAGGGGGGGGGGGGGCACAATTCTCAAAAATTAACAATTCCCCCTCTCAAGAATAAAAATTTATCCACTCCCCTTGGTATCCCCCACTTTTCTGATAAAAAATCCACATCCTCCTTTTCTTGTAAATTTTTTTCCAGATCCCCCCTCAATTTCACCTGCCCCCCCCCTCCCCCTCTGCCATACATAATATACACATCCTTAGAGAAAAATTTCGCCCTGGGACCCCCACAGTTGCCTTATACTTCTTTGACTGGCTGCGTATACAGCGTGGCTGGTCCTTGTGGTGTAGGACTAAAAAGCCAAACACTTTGGGTTTGAGTCTCGACAAGGACAATTGATATTTTTATTATGTATCTCTACGTAACATCGCTGCATGCATCTACCTGTTAACAGTTGCGACCAAAACATTTTTTGTCTCGCAGTCAAAATTCAAAGATTGGCACCCCAAACTTTGCATGTTTGTAAACCACTTTCGTGAAAAAAGGCTAGAAATTTATAGATATGTACTGCACTTGCATCTATCCTTTAACAGATTCAACAAAAATATATAATATGCGAAATTTACCTCAACAAATTGATTTATTTAGAGGATTGCATTGGGAGATTGCAAAGTTTTTGAGAGATTGCAATGTCTGGAAGTTTACATCTAGACAGAACATGTTTTTTTTTCGCGACCATTACAGCAAAAAGTGCCTTACCATGGCCACCCAATTAAAGTTTTGTACAAGTTAGCTTAGCGTTCAAAAGTTTCTCTTTTCAAATTATTTGCTACACCTTTTCAAATTTAAACACCCTGGGGGTTTTTCAGCCACTTATAAACTTCACTCTTGTCTTCACTTTGAACATTTCAAAGTGTTTACCATTTGACACTTGGCGTGTCTTTTATATTAAGGTCAAATTCCTGCTTTCGGATTGGTTTAATAACTTGTACAAAACTTTAATTAGGTGGCCACGATAAAGTGCAAACGAGGGTGTTAACAATGTTATATCTTGACTTGTAGTTGTGAACTGTTTCCTTGGAGTCAACATGGTCGAAGACATCAAAGTCAAGGGAAATGCCATCCTCTCAGTGTTTCTGGTTTTGCTAGTAATAGTTATTATACTGTATCAAGTCTTTCTTTTCCATGATGTAAACTATGTGATTCCACCATTCACAATTGATGGCGATGAAATTAATACACCAGCTGATCAGGATGTACATGAAGAATCAACAATGCCACAGACAACCACTGAAAAGGTATTGCATTGATTGATTTATACATTAATTTATAATTATTGTTTCATTCATTCATTCATTCATTCATTGGTTTAATCATTCATTAATTCTGTAATTGGTTTATTCATTCATTAATTCATTGTTTTATTCATTCATTTATCCATTCATTCAGTAATTGTTTCATTCATTCATTTATGCATTCATTACTTGTTTCATTCATTCATTCATTCATTTATTCATTCATTCAGTAAATGTTTTATTGATTCAACTATTTATTCAACATATGGTTTCGAGTTCAATTTGGGATTAATTTGCACGAGTGTGTTTTTCAAAGAGTATAAATTGCACGAGACCGTAGGTCAAGTGCAATTTGGCTCTTTGAAAAACACACGATTGCGAATTATCCCAAATTGAACAAGAAACCATGTGATTACTTATTAATAATATACATGAAAAAAACTCAAGCTCTTTTTGAATTTTTTTTGGTCAGTTTTCGGCTATTAGCGCGTGCCAAAAATGACGTGTTGATGTCGTAAGCAAGCGCTCGAGCTCAAGCGGAAAATTCAAAACTTTCCACTGAAAACTTGGTCAGTTTTTTGTATTTTTCTTACAAATTTTCGACGAATTTTGAAAGAATTGCCACTTAAAGTTTTTTTAAAATTACTTACAAGCGTTAGTGACTAAAATGATTTAGGAATAAAGCCTATCATAATCGATATATTTTTTTGTAATTTGCACTGTATGGAATGTAATTTGCACTGTGTTACACTTTTCTGCACTGTTACTGCACTGCTCTCAGCCAATCAAATTCGAGTAATTTTTTCATGGTTATTATTAATTCAGTAATTGTTTTATTCATTCATTTATTTATTCATTTATTTGTTCATTCATTGTTTTATTCATTCATTTATTTATTCATTTATTTGTTCATTCATTGTTTTATTCATTCATTTATTTATTCATTTATTTGTTCATTCATTGTTTTATTCATTCATTTATTTATTCATTTATTTGTTCATTCATTGTTTTATTCATTCATTTATTTATTCATTTGTTCATTCATTGTTTTATTCATTCATTTATTTATTCATTTATTTGTTCATTCATTGTTTTATTCATTCATTTATTTATTCATTTATTTGTTCATTCATTGTTTTATTCATTCATTCATTTTTTTATTCATTTATTTGTTCATTCATTGTTTTATTCATTCATTTATTTATTCATTTGTTCATTCATTGTTTTATTCATTCATTTATTTATTCATTTATTTGTTCATTCATTGTTTTATTCATTCATTTATTTATTTGTTCATTCATTGTTTTATTCATTCATTTATTTATTCATTTATTTGTTCATTCATTGTTTTATTCATTCATTTATTTATTTGTTCATTCATTGTTTTATTCATTCATTTATTCATTTATTTGTTCATTCATTGTTTTATTCATTCATTCATTTATTTGTTCATTCATTGTTTTATTCATTCATTTATTTATTCATTTATTTGTTCATTCATTGTTTTATTCATTCATTTATTCATTCATTTGTTCATTCATTGTTTTATTCATTCATTTATTTATTCATTTATTTGTTCATTCATTGTTTTATTCATTCATTTATTTATTCATTTATTCATTGTGTTGATAGTCTTTAATGAGGGAACATACTCACTATGTGTGATTTTCAGTAGCTGGGCCCATTCATTCAGTAATTGTTCTATTCACTCATTCATTCATTCAGTAATTGTTTTATTGATTCATTTATTGATTCATTTATTGTTTTATTCGTTCATTCATTCAGTATAATCTCAAACAGAAGCAATTTGGTTATTGTGAAAGTAGAGACTTCTACAATAATAATATGATTTATAATTTCTATTTCAGCGTGACTCTACACTGCGTGATGTGGCCTACTATTTTGTAGTGTTACTGTGTTTGTCATGTAGTCTGGGGTTTGTCATTGTACTTGGCACAGTTTACTAAAATACATGTACGTAAGTGTCTTTATATTTTGCATCTTATCATTATTATACTAATATCTTATTAACCAATGCGAGGGCCGTACAGGAAGTTATGGACTGAGGTTTTTTTCTTATGGCCAGAGCATGTAGCACGAGGGCCATTAAAAGTGGAAAAAAAAACGGTTCCATAACTTCCAGTATGGCCCAAGCAAGTGAGGTTAATAAGATATTTATTATATAGCAATTTTAGGGAAAACAATTATAATAAAGAATAAATAGGAAACATAATATTACGACCTGTTCTTCTCCGTATTTGCATGCGAATGTAGTTTTTTCATTGTCATCAAAAAATAATCCGTCAAATAAGAAAATAGAAAGGCAAAAATATTAAGAAAGAACTAGTAAAATATACAAAAAAAAATATTCAAAGAGGAAAAAGCAAAGCTGCTCTCACTTTTCCGGTCCGCACGGAAAAAGTATGGACCACTTATTGACCAATAAGATCGAGCATTATATCTTTGCTATATAATAATACATGTTATCATGGGAGCGTTTTTGTTTTAAAATGCAAATAAGCATGTGTGAAATTACATGCTAAATGCATCTGTTCATGTAGCTATTTGCTTTTCTTTTCCCCTTGACTGTAAAAATCAATGAAAAAAAGTGTTTTTTTTTTTAAGGAGATCTATAAATGTTTTAGTTAACAATCCTGTTTTATTTGGATTATAGAGTTTTCACTGAAGTATTTTGTCATTAGCATCTAATTTTATACATATTCTCATTTCCATGTTACAATAATTAAGTTAGTTATACAAAGATGTTCTATTGGTAGAATAGTTCAGTAGACGCTAAGCTACAGTCATTTGTTATATATTCATTTGTTATTTGACTATTTGTCTATTTATTTTTGTATATATTGCCGTAAATAATGTAACTATTACTAAAACATGACATTGTTTTCAGGCTGAAGTTAATTTCAAGCATAAAGATTGGTAAATAACAAAAGACAACACAAGTAACTGCAATTGATTCATAAATAGATACATCATATACAGCCGTTGCAAAAGAGGTTGGCATAGGTGTTGTTGCATGTTGTATACCAAGCCTGAAATGCACTATGGGTGATATGAATTCACTACAATATGGAATTTTTCCAAACTTTGTCTGCAGGGTTTCCAGCATATGTTATTGTGTGCTTATATTATTTACATATGAATGGAAACTGGTGAGTAAACTAGTATAGGCTGTGTCAGTGTTTGATGTAAGAGCATGCAAGGATAGCACTGTTGGCTTGTGCACGACTTTTGGTGCGAGATGTCCCGAATTTGATTCCCAGTGACCTGACATCCTTGTTTCAACTTCTCTTCTTTCGTGTAGCTTTAAGTAGCTTTAAATAACCATAAAACGGAACACTGATGGAGAGAGGAAAGTAAAATGAGCCCACCACCACCTGCTCTCTGGAAGACTAGCTACGGCTTAAGGGACTTCAGACCTTTACTAGTAAACTATTAAACCAATATAAACTATAGGTAATAGAATGAAATTTGTAAGACTGTAAAAATATTGACTTAACTTAACTGACAAAGAGCTAAAGCTCAAAACATCAGTTTTAGTTAAGTTATTAAACTGTTTTTGCTTTGTTACAAATTTCAATATAATATATTACCTATTACAGTACAGTACATATGAACATAACATAATTCAAGCTTGGTAAGCAACATGCAACATAACCTTCACCATTAGTGAATTAATTAGTTGTATTCATGTAGTAACTTTGCCCAAAGCCGCTGCTTTGTAAGAAATTGATGTCTAAATTGAGAGGAATAATAAATTTAATTTTGGAATAATTACACCATTACTAGTTGTAACCTAGGAGGTATGCTTGGGCCTTTTGACATTTATAGGAAAGGATTGTGAAATAATTGATAATTAAATTAGAAAATGGTAGCATCATAGAGCGTTAATTGTGTACGTTATAGAGTGCAAACACTTAATCCGTGAAATAAGAGAAAAACCCTTGAGGCATAGGAAAGAAAAACACATCAAACTCAACTCGCATTTAATTCATCCCGAGTTGGGACTCAAACATACCTGGACCACAGCATTGAGAGGCCAGAGCTCTCACTGCTATGGGCCACCTGTAAAAGAAACTATTAGTTAGTTGCTATTTTGTTTCTATTTCATGGTTTTAGTGTTTTCGCTCTGTATTATAATAAATATTATATTCTTAATAGACTAATTAAATTGAAAAACTATTTTATTAAAATAAGAGAAATGATTAAATTCAATAAAGTACAATAATGTGATTTAAAATAGAAAACTGTTTATTTGTTATTGTAAACTCACTATTACATTGAATTGTGTTCTTGTTCATAGGAGTACAATTTGTAGTGAAAAGAGCTTTGATTACACTAGAGCGATTTCACATACTGCATGTTAAAATGCTAATGTTTAAAATAACATGTTTAAAATAATGTTTAAAATAACATGCTAATGAGCGTTGCGCTGGGGCATACACAATTTATCACAAATTAGCTTGCATAAATATGGCAATCTCAATTTGTTAGTTTGAACTGGTAAGTGAGCAAAAAGGTTTTGTTAATATTCGTTACAATACAGTAATATCCCACTTGAATTCTGTATTCTACAATTTTGCCGAAATAGGTTCTTATATAAATGGTTCTTAAACCTTTAATAGGTTGTGGAGGGGGTTATTTTAGCCTAATGCACCTATAAATGTCTTGCTCCAACGGGGGGAGTGCGGGCATACCCAGGGGCTATTGACATTTTTCATATCTTTTTGTCAATAGCCTGTATCCTGGTGACGTCAAATTCATATACTTACTCATATATTTACTGTTGTGGACGCAGAACTTTGTGATGAAATTGTCACAAAACATTGACCAGCCCTAGGTACAGGCAAAGTTTATGTTCAATAGCCCAAATTTGCCCTCACTCCCCCTGTTTGGGCAAGACATTTATAGTTGCATAACAGGTTCTTAAAACCCAGGTTCTTATACATGAGCTATTAATGTATAACAGCTGGTTTTGATACTTTGTTTCTTGATTTATGCTGAGAAGCAAGCAATTTGTGATAAATTATATGGTCACTGACGTGAAGCTCATTAGTATGTTATTTTATTCATTAGCATGTTAAAATGCCTGATGTGAAATTGCTCAGTCTATTTTATTTCTAAATTTACTGCCAAGTTTTTTTTATAAATATAGCTTAGTTGAAACTTTTTTTTACTTTGAACTATAATTATACTAAAATAAACAAAACAAATACCCTCCCTTGTTACTGAAATCATTGCTTGGCAAACTAGGAATTTGATTTTTTTTTTTTCTGATCCAGCTTAGAGGCAGAGCTATTTTGTTTCCAATAAGACAATGAAGATTTGAGGCTCTTTCCATTTGAAAAAAATTCTGGAAACATTTTCGGAAATTTAGGAACAACCTCCAAACCTCCATGTTTTCTGGGAACTGTCATGTTCCATTTCATTTCCAGCCGGAATTTCCGATTTGTTTGGTTGAATGGAAAGTGCCCTTGGAGTCATATCACTGCTTACACAATGTTTTGGATCTACTTGGGGTTTTCCCTGGAGATACTTAGTGAGGGAAAACCCCTGCTTTAAATTGACCAATATGTTATATTAACCAGACATTTTAAGAAGTTTATCAACCAATCAGATTCCATGATGCAAACTCAGCTTCCAAATGTGGGCATGAATTGGTTTATCAACCAATCAGAATTCATGAAAGCTTCCAAATATGGGCATGAATTGGTTTATCAACCAATCAGATTTCAAGATGCAGACTCAGCCTCCAAATATGGGCAACCAATCAAATTTCAAGATGCAAACTCAGCTTCCAAATATGGACATGAGTTGGTTTATCAACCAATCAGATTTCATGATGCAAACTCTGATATAAGTTGTCTTGCCATCCAGTCCAGTCCTTCATGTAAACCAGTCAAAGAATGCGCATCACATGCAACAATGTTCCAGCTTCTTCCGCAGCACAGTTTATGTAAAGATAGCTGTTCTGTTAATGTTTCTACACTAAGGGCTGTAGGCAAGTCCTTGAAGAAAAAATACAAACATCTTTTATTAACAAAAACTATAGAGTACCGAATTGATGATGTCACAATTTGTTATTTTTTTTTATCTTTTCGTATTCAGACTTCCTTTATCATAGAATGTTAGTCAAAATATAGGGCGCCCGACAATTTGGGATAATTTGAGTGTGAAATGGCCGAGATATGAATTTCTAGCATTCTATGATGAAAATAATCTGAATAGGAAAAGCCAAAGTGTGACATCACAATCGGTACTCTATAGAGCTGATTTTTTATGAATGTCAAAAGTTTAGTGACATATGCATGTTTTGATGGCTGCAACTGTGATGTTTTCAAAAACATTTGTCTTGCCGTGCCTTGGCCATATGTTTGAGCTGTGAGCTTTTCATATTTATATGATATCTGCTTTATTGACTGCTGTGTGTATAGCCTGCGTGGGGCACCCCCTCTCCCCCTCTTTCCCAATCCCCTCCCCCAAAATCCCTCTCCCAATCCCCAAGAGCCAGCCACACAGGCTACTGTGTGTACTACAAAGTATATTATTTAACACTTCTGTTCATGAGCATTACTGCTGTCATTGTCATCACCAATCACCACCATCACTATCATTAATTTAATCATCATCATTATCATAGCATTATCATCAATACTATCATCATCATCATCAACATTATCATCATCAATACTAATTATCACTTTCATCAATACTAATCACTTTCATCAATACTATCATCATCATCATCAATATTATATGTAAGTAGTAGGAGTTGTAATCTTCATCAATACTATCATCATCATCATCATTATCAATATCATGTTAGTAGTAGGAGTTGTAATCTTCATCAATACTATCATCATCATCATCATTATCAATATCATGTTAGTAGTAGGAGTTGTAATCTTCATCAATACTATCATCATCATCATCAATATCATATGTTAGTAGTAGGAGTTGTAATCTTCATCAATACTATCATCATCATCATCATCAATATCATATGTTAGTAGTAGGAGTTGTAATCTTCATCAATACTATCATCATCATCATCATCATCAATATCATATGTTAGTAGTAGGATCTTCATCAATACTATCATCATCATCATCATCATCATCATCATCATATGTAAGTAGTAGGAGTAATGTTTGTACCTGTTTGTTGGCTAGAATGAGTAGTAATGCATCTCTCAGTCTTTTCTCTGCCATCAGTCTAGACAGCTCGTCCTGTGCCTCAGACAATCGTTCTATATTACTGCTATCAATGACAAATATGATGGCTGAAATACAATACACATACTGTTTCTCAAAGTTGATTTATCACATTCAATTTGGTACCTATAGCAGTAAAAAGAGTACTTCTCTTGTAGTGGACAACGATAGTAGAGAGTTGGTAAATTATAAAGAGAGAAATAGTTTTGAATGTGAACGAGAGGACTGGATACTAGTTATGCTGATTGAAAGTATGTTAATTAAGGAGTTGTATAAAGTTTGAAAAATAGTTAGGTTATACCATTGTGGTCTAATGTAAGTTTAACCACCACATACTGTATGTTGTGTTTATGCACCTATCAATGTCTTGCCCCAACAGGGGGAGTACGGGCAAAGTCAGGCTATTGAATATAAACTTTACCCATACCTGGGGCTGCTCGATGTTTTTTGACAATACAATACAATAATTTCTGCATCCACAACTGTCAGTAAATATGGTATGCCCACACTCCCCTAGTTGGAGCAAGACATTGATAGATGCATTACTGGTACTTGGGAGAATACTAGAAAGTTAAGAACTTATCATCATCATTTCCATCTGCTATCATTACAAAAAACTATTAGAAATCTCTTTGGTTGAGGTGGCATATATGGCACAGCATTTGATTGACATGTCTATGACAAGTGTTGTAAATCTTCATAAAGCACTTAGGAATCAAATAAATCACTTTTTTAACGTCTCAAATCTTCTAGCTGGACACGTGTGTCCTACTAATGGCTCAGACACACACTCACTACCTCTACGTTAAATATTTTGCACACAACTCAGCTCACATGTTCATTTTTGCGGAGGGAGGAAAACCGGATAAACCGGAGAAAAACCTTTGTGGTATAGGAGAGAAGAACACATCAAACAAACTCAACTCACATATGATCCATGCCCGGGCCGGGACTCGAACCTGGACCACAGCGGTGATAGGCCAGCATTGACTCATCGCTGACCACCCATGCCACCCAGGAATTACAGCATAACGCCCCTTACTGTGGCCACCCAATTAAAGTTTTGTACAAGTTAGCTTAGTGTTCAAAAGTTTCTCTTTTCAAATTATTTGCTACACCTTTACAAATTTAAACATCCTGGGAGGTTTTTCAGACACTTATAAACTTCACCCTTGTTTTGCTCTGTAACAAAACATCCCGGAAATTGTTGAGAACATACAAATTAGCAAAAAATAATTACAAACCATGTGTGTTTAGGTAGTAATGTCTCCACAATGGGCGTAGTTTCTGTAATCCTCCCACATCCCAGATGGTAAACTTTAGACTTTTGTGCTCAATAGTTTCAACATTGAAACCTACAAAAATAATCAACATTATTTTATTACCATTATTATCAACATAACCATCATCATCATAATAATAATCATCATCATCATCACTATCATCATTACATATCCATCGTACATACCTATAGTAGTTATTGGTGATACAAATCACCATCACCATCATCACCATCATCATCATCATCATCATCATAATAACCATCATGATCACTATCATCATTACATCATCCATCGTACAAACATACCTATAGTAGTTATTGGTGACACAAATCACCATCACCATCATCATCATCACTATCATCATTACATCATCCACCGTACATACCTATAGTAGTTATTGGTGATACAAATCACCATCACCATCATCACCATCATCATCATCATCATAATAATAACCATCATGATCACTATCATCATTACATCATCCATCGTACAAACATACCTATAGTAGTTATTGGTGATACAAATCACCATCACCATTATCATAATAATAATAATCATCATTACATCATCCACCGTACATACCTATACTAGTTATTGGTGATACAAATCACTATGATCATCATCATCATGATCTCTATCATCATTACATCATCCATCATCCATCATACATACCTATAGTAGTTATTGGTGATACAAATTCATCTTGTTTTAGTTTAAACAATATTGATGTCTTGCCAGCACCGTCAAGTCCTAGTGCTACTGCCCTCATTTCCATTTTAGGACCTATATGCACCCTATTATCCTTAGTAAATGCCACAGGTATCCCAAAATCTGTGTTACATAGCTGAGCCACATCAATGAACTGCTGTTGTTGTTCTTGAACGGTTTCAAGTAGACTGTGAATATTGTTACGAGCTTGAATAACCTGAAATGTTTCACCAGAATACAAGGATTTTAAATAATTTCTACCATAAGATTCACTAACAATTCATTGATGGTTTGCAACCATTTCCAGGAGAGTGAATTGAACAAAAGTAATAATAGTATAATAATAATAATAATAATAATAATAATAATAATAATAATAATAATAATAATAATAATAATAATAACCAACCAGGAACCTGGAACAGCAGAGAGGAGAACACTTTCACAAGGAAAACACCAAATAAAAACCAACTACGAACTATTGCAAACAGTTTAATCAAAACAAGCCCAACCGAAAACCCAACGCTATTCCTATGGGAATGTAACTGCTCAATTTACGCTACGGCGATTTCCTTTAAAAAGAGCACAATGAACAGCAAAACAAACAAAGCAAGACAAAGAAAAGATCAAAAACCAAAACCAAGATGGCTAATTACTTTAGAACAAGAGATTACGAAACTAAGAAGGCAAACGTCTCAAGTGACGGAGGAAATCAACCGAGTGAAAAACAACAAGAAAATGACAAAAAAGCTTAGGAGAAACAGACATTGGATAAGTAAAGAAATTAAAGGTAAAATAAACATGAAGGAACTGGTGACACTTAAAGAGAAGAAAATAAACATGCTTAGAAAGTTGAAGAACGAGAGAAAGAATAAAATAGAAACAGCAAAAAGAAGAAAAATTAACAATTTATACGATCAAGACCAGGGAAAGTTCTACGGACACTTGAGA
Organism: Metridium senile; assembly: GCA_949775045.1. NCBI lineage: Eukaryota > Metazoa > Cnidaria > Anthozoa > Actiniaria > Metridiidae > Metridium > Metridium senile. The sequence goes on along the minus strand of OX459105.1, from coordinate 5,498,080 downwards.
ACAATACTAAACCGTGATACTACTACAGAATGCCCAAAATTCACTGATTACGAGATGACTGAAAAAAGAAACGAAAACACCTTGAAGAAAGAAGACTTTGAAGAATTTTGGATACCAATATGGCAAAATGCACATGATGAAAACCTAGATAATCGTAAATGGCTGACAGAAGTGCGTAAGGCATTAACAGCAACTGGACCAGAACAACATGAAGCCCCAATAATAGTCACAAAAGAAACAATCTACAACTGCCTACGAAAGAAAAAGAACTGGTCTTCTCCGGGCCTTGATAAAATTACTAACTTCTGGTTAAAACAACTCTCATCATTACATCTACCAATAGCTATTGCAATCCCTAGCTTAATCAACAGCAAGCCTAACAGAATTCCCGATTGGATATCAGAAGGACGCACAGTAATGATACCAAAGAATGAAAACCCTAAAGTACAAGAATTTAGACCTATCACGTGCCTTAACACAATGTATAAACTCGTCACTTCAGTCGTCAACGTCGAGTTGGAGAATCACCTGTCCAAATACCACCTCATGCAGCTAGACCAAAGAGGCGGCGTTAAAGGATCTATGGGATGTGTTGACAACCTGTTAATAGATAAAGCAATCATGGAAGACGCTACTAAAAACAAGAAGAACATCTCATGCCTTTGGGTCGATGTGAAAAAAGCATTTGACAGCGTGTCCCACACATGGCTATCAACGGTGCTAAGAGATCATGGAATAAACAAGACATTGTCTTCGTTTATTGATAACATCGTCAAAACCTGGAAAACAACAATGTATGTGCAAACAGCCGAAGGCCAAACATCAATAGGCCCAATAAAGATCAACCGTGGAATACTACAAGGAGACTCATTTTGCGTTACACTATTCACACTCTGCCTAAATCCAATAGCGTGGTACTTACGTACTACAGAAGGCTACAAACTCTCTCATGATAAGACCATCAAGATAACACACAGTCTCTTTGTAGACGACCTGAAATCATACCATAAGAATAGCACCAAAGCCGCCACAGTCGGAAGCACACTCGAAGGTATGTTCAAGGACATCGGCCTTCACTGGGGTATCAACAAATGCGCAGCTGTCCACATCAACAGAGGCATCTATCAACCGAGCGAGGGACTCCCCCTGGGTAGTGGACAGCAAATACCCATACTCGGTGAAGATGACTACTATAAGTTCCTAGGAAAGTATGAAAATATCACCCAGCTCGAAAAGGAAGTTCAAAAGGTAGCAGGTAAAGAATACACTAGAAGACTATCTGTTATATGGTCATCACCGCTGTCAATTCCGCGAAAGATAGCTGCAACAAACACCTTTGCAATTCCTGTACTCTCATATCACATGTGGACAACTGATTGGAACATTCAACACCTACAACAACTTGATAGGAAAACACGCCAAATAATGAATGAGAACACTTGTAAACACAGACATGAGTCGAACGCTATACTCTATCTCCCATTCCACAAAGGAGGTAAAGGTCTTCAGCAATTAGAGATGCTGTATAAAACCACTAAGATCAAGACAGCACACTACTTAACAACGAGTGCTGACCCACATGTCCAACTTGTCTCATCTTTCCAATTGTACAAGGAAAAGAAGTCTCTAAAGTCCATAATAAAGGATGCAAAAACGTATGCACACCAACTAAACCTGGACATAAGATATGACTCCAAAGAAAAAACAACCACCATCACTTCAAGTAGCGCTAGTGCAGAAGTATCTAAATGCCAGCCAAGATACATTAAATCAATACTTAGGAAAGAAACAGAGAAGAAACTGGAGGAGGAGGTAAAGCAACAACCGTGGGTTGGACAGTACCTTACTACGCAATGGAAAGACCAAGATCTAGAGAAAGAAAGCTACAATATAAACAAGATATGGAAAAACATCCCTGATGTTGTCTACAGTGTATATACCAGTATCTTTCAACAACTAATAACAACAAAGACTTACCAACGAAAGAAACTAAACAATAGAGAAGGCGATTTAATCTGCAGACTATGCCATCAAAAAGAAGAAACAATTCCACACCTATTCTCAAACTGCTCAGGTATCGCTCAATCTTTATACACGGCAAGGCATGACCGTATGCTTCGCCCTGTGTACCATCAAATCCTATCACATTTTGGGTTTACAGAACAAGACGACAATACACCGTGGCACAAACAATCACTCCCAAAAAGCTGCATAGAAAATGACGAAGCCAAAATACTGTGGAACATCCCAATACATCTAGACATTGCCCCAAAAAATGGCGCAAACAAACCAGACATTACAATAATGGACAAGAAGACCAAGACGTGGCTGATCATCGAAGGAACCGTATGCAACATTGGTCGCATAACTGAAAGAGATCTTCAGAAAACAGAAAAGTATATAGACTTAAGAACAGGATTAAAGAGACTCTATCCTAACTATAACGTAGTGCAAGTAAACGTCGTCCTAGACTTCCTAGCAGGCTACCAAAAACAACTGGTAACTGAGCTAAGTAAAATAGGACTCGAAAAAGTAAACCAACTAGCCAAAAAGTGCCAGAAATGGATAATTTCGCAAAATTGTGAAATCGTGAAGGCCTTATATACCCGTTCATAAGTTAACACTGTTGTAATCGGCACCAAAACTGAATATTGCCTAGAAAATTTCCGCAATACTCATTACATGTAAACCAAGAAAAGTTTAAATAAACGATACAATAATAATAATAATAATAATAATAATAATAATAATAATAATAATAATAATAATAATAATAATAATAATAATAATAATAATAATAATAATAATAATAATACTTATAAAGCGCCTACTCATCGCTGTTCTAGGCGCTATAATACAAAAAATATATAAAATCAAAACTTAGAAAATCTACGCCTTATTTTCTACACTTGTTTCTTTGTTTTTCAAGGGTGAAGTATTAACAATTTAATATCAGAGTTAAACAAGATACCATCCTCTGGTTAATACAGTCTTTGTCAGTTATCAAGTCAAGCAATTAAAGAATAAACAATAAATTTGTTTTGTTGGACTTTTTTTCTTTCTTTAAAAACTCGCAACATAGAGTTCACGCCAAGCCATAGGTAAGCTCAGAGCACAACTCCATGTGTTGGACTTAATTTCTCACCTCGGCATCTGTTCTCTGCAGTGATTTCTCACACTCCAAACAGACAGAGTTCACTTGAGATATCAAGACTGCCATATCTTCTTGCTGTTGTCGTAAGGAAAACAGCTTTTCTCTGACACAGTTGTCGACAACTGCAAGTCCAGCTTCTTCCTGCCTGTTGACTGTTTCTCTTAGGTCATCAAAGAATGCCCTGACTCTCATTCGGGCTTCCTCTGCAGTCCCTTGAATGTGATGTTGTCGAATAGTTCCTTGGGAGTCTTCCTGGACAACTTCTCCACCTGATGGAGAACAAAACATAATAATGATCATTCTATCAACATTCTATATTAAACAGGTTCCCATTTAAATCTGTATTTTCCCATTTAAATCTGTACTTATGCAAATTTTGTTGATGTGTGCTAAACACACAAATCAACCAATCAGAGAAGTTCACTTCAGAAATAATAACAGGTTCCCATTTAAATCTGTACTTTTCCATTTAAATCTGTACTTATGCAAATTTTGTTGATGTGTGCTAAACACACAGATCAACCAATCAGGGAAGTTCACTTCAGAAATAATAACAGGTTCCCATTTAAATCTTTACTTTCCCATTTAAATCTGTACTTATGCAAATTTTGTTGATGTGTGCTAAACACACAGATCAACCAATCAGAGTATATTAAACAGGTTCCCATTTAAATCAGAGAAGTTAACTTTAGAAATAATATACTCTGATTGGTTGATCTGTGTGTTTAGCACACATCGACACAATTTGCATAAGTACATATTTAAATGGGAAAGTACAGATTTAAATGGGAACCTGTTTAATATACTCTGATTGGTTGATCTGTGTGTTTAGCACACATCAACACAATTTGCATAAACTTGTACAGATTTAAATGGGAAAGTACAGAATGATTTAAATGGGAAAGTACAGATTTAAATGGGAACCTATTATCAATAATAATAATATTAAAGCACTTTATTTCAATAGGGTTTACGACTAGAACTACACAAGTAATTTTCATCTAGGCCATACAATCATACATTCAAACATAAATTCAATAAGAAATTCTATCCTCTTTGTAAGTAATTTACCAGCTAGCGGACATTAGCTATTCTTACAGTTATCAATAGCAAATGTTTCAGAGGTACGTTGGATTACAGTTATATGGCTTTTGGCAAAAAACTGAAACTTGAATCTATACTGTCTTTAAAACTCTTTGTATAACTGTAAGAACAGCAATTAAACACGCTAAACAGGGTCTGAATAATCCACAATCCTGATTGAAGTTCATAAATAATCGGTAATCCTAAATTGTAAATAATGATTTACCAAAATAAATTAAAAACAAGTAATCCTAAATTGGTCCTAAATGCTGCAAAAATAATCCATAACCCTTAAACTTTTGGTCAATAATCCATATCCCTGCTCTAAAAACCCCTAATAATCCATAATCCTAAAACCCTAATAGGGGCTCGCTAATGCTTTTTGTTGTCGAAAAAAAATAAAAAATTCTACATTGGAATTTACTCTGAATTGAGGCTATCCATGTGCAAATATGCCTTTTATCAAATAAGACAGTGGTACAAGATAACAAAACTTGTCTATTTATAATACCTTCAATACTGTCAATTACTGAAGCAAGTTTCTTAGATGCTTCTGTGACCTCAGTAGTAAAGGTCCTAACATGTTGGATGGCGTTAGTCACTGATGATCTCATATTCTCAGCCTCTGTCTCTAGCAAGGCATGCTTGTGATTCTGATGTCTGCAAAAAAGTAAAATTGATAATCATCATTATCACTACTATCATCATCATCATTAACTTCCATAATCCTTACATACAAAGCACATCAGTGAATTCTCCCTACATCCACCATCACCATCACCACTATCATCATCATCAACTTCCATAATCCTTACATACAAAGCATATCAGTGAATTCTCCCTACATCCACCATCGCCAATACCACTACCACTACCATCATCATCATTACCTTCCATAATCCTTACATACAAAGCATATCAGTGAATTCTCCCTACATCCACCATCGCCAATACCACTACCACTACCATCATCATCATTACCTTCCATAATCCTTACATACAAAGCACATCAGTGAATTCTCCCTACATCCAACTTCATCATCATCATCATCATTACCTTACATAATCCTTACATACAAAGCACATCAGTGAATTCTCCCTACATCCACCATCACCATTACCACCACCACCATCATCATTACCTTCCATAATCCTTACATACAAAGCACATCAATGAATTCTCCCTACATCCACCATCACCATTACCACTATCATCATCATCATTACCTTCCATAACCCTTACATACAAAGCACATCAGTGAATTCTCCCTACATCACCAACACCATTACCACTATCATCATCATCATCATCATCATCATCATCCTACTCCTCATCATCATCATCATTACCTTCCATAATCCTTACATACAAAGCACATCAGTGAATTCTCCCTACATCACCACCACCACCACCATCATCATCATCATCATCATCATCATCATCCTACTCCTCATCATCATCATCATTACCTTCCATAATCCTTACATACAAAGCACATCAATGAATTTTCCCTACATCCTTCCTCCAAACAAGTAAACTCTATAACATGAGTAGAATGAAGAGGACATTTTGGCTTCTCCCTTGGCTTCTCCGATAGTGGAATTCTCCTGTGTTTCGTCAATGTCTTTGTAGCGTGAATATTCTCAGAGCACGCCAGGCATAAATCTGTACAACAGACTGTACAATAAACACTGGCGTTATGTTCATCATTCTCGTCACAGCGTACTCGTCCATCTAATTTGTCTTCTTCCGATGCTTTAAGTGGACCCGAAGATACCAGAAGCTTTTCCAGCAGTTCTATTAATGCAAAATTCTTCTTAAGACCCCATACACCCGAGTCACTAAGTTCTGTCGCTTGTCTATCAAACGGGCATTGCAGTGTCCGTCCGTGTGTCGGCAGTCTTGTGAGACATTCATGACAGACTGTGTGTCCGCAGAGAAGTAATCTTGGTACTTTGTCGCCATGGAGTTGAAAGATGTCTTCACAAACACGGCACTCCAGAACCTGTTAAGCATTATGTAGAAAATAATATATGATTAAATATCTAAGTTTTTGTATATGATTGAAATAACTATAAGTTGGTCTGATCCACAGTTAATTAAATTGTGTATGATTATATGATCGTCGCTGATATTAAGCATTTAAGGTAGTACCGGATACTTATTAATGCGCATCCATTTCGCGCATCTCGTTTTCCATCATTTATTTGCGTTTTTTTGAAAATTTATCTGAATAATATTTTAATTTGAATCCTTATCTATAACTTAAGAAAGTATTATGTCATTTCATGCAACTTTGGAGGTAAAATGGGACATTTTTCGAAACATGCTCAGATTTTCACTACCTGACAAGGTCGCTGTTTTGTCTCAAAACAACAAATTTACAACTTTGTAAAAATGAATAGATAAAATATGATTTTGACGTCTTTAGTCGTAAAACTAATACAAAATAGGTTTTAGGGTTTCTGGAGATGACAAGGATAATTTGACAAGTTTCAAGCAGATGTTTAAAGTACTAGAACCCAGTCCCGCGCGGACCGTTGCCGTGGGTTTTTTTAACAAAAAAATGGATTTGGTCGCTTATAACTCGCCTATTAGTACGGGGACCCCCATTTTTTTTCTTTTTATTTAAGACTGCATTTACTGCTCTTACGATTTAGAATAAAAAATAAAATTTTCATTGATTGGATTTTCTGAAATTTTACAAATGGTACAACTCTATACACATGTAGTGTGCGTAATTGGCGTATAATTGTGCTTCTATGGCTCACTTATACCCATATTTGGAAATGATTCAATGATTTTTATGACAGGAAATGTTAGATAACCCTTAGATCTATCGTTTGATATAATATTATGCTTTTGCTAGCAGAATACGTTTACATTCTCTAGACTGCTTTGAGTAGGTACTTTTGAGCAAATCACCGCAAATTATTGCGAAAACCTACTTTTACTATATCTTATAACTCTATAACCAATACGGTGACCCCAATTTTTTTTCACGTTTTTTGACTTGCCTAACAATGATCTATAAATGACAGGATTTATAAAAAAATTCATTGAAGAAATCCAAGTATCCGGTACTACCTTAATGTAACTGAAATTACAGAAGCCCCCCCAAAATTTTGGGACTTCAACAGGATTTGAACCCATGACCTTTGCAAAATCAGTGCAATGCTCTACCAACTGAGCTATGAAGCCACATATGTTTGTAGGAGGTCATTTAGATGAGTTCAATCGGCCACATGCAGACTACAATATAATCATACACCATTGAAATAACTGTTTTTAGTGTCCAATACATCTGTACTAGAAAAGGAGACGCCCCCACTACATTGTAATTATCTAAGTATACATCTCTAATCTCATTAGTTTGCTATTAATCAATCAATATTGATATCAATCGATGAAATTGGGCTATTGTGTTGATTGGTATTGGACAATCAATGACCAATCGATCATCACAAAAATACAGTCATTGGTTAAAGGCAATCATCGATTGGTTTAAGGCAGTCATCGATTGGTATCAATTGTCTAAAGTGTTGTTTGAATTACTAATAATTCTTATTAATGGTTTATTGATTGATTAATAGATATAAAAGTCACAAAGATTTTGTTTTATCGAATATCATCGAATATCAATCAATTAATTGGCATCGATTATCGGTTTTATATCGATTTAGAACGTTACATTATCCTAATATTCTAAACCATGCACATACAAATCTCAGCTTTCTAGTTCAGCTATGCTTTGATACGTAATAAAAAAAGATAATGATTTATTCATTTGATATTTGACAAAATGAAGGACACACATAATTTCTTACAAAGAGACCGCTTAAAATAGCTTCACACTAAACAGCGAATAATTTCATCAATTATAACAATCCTTCCCAGAAACAGAGACAAAAACTGTAGAGGAAGATGACACAAAAGATGGGGTAATTTCAAGCGAACACAAAACCCCAAAACGTCCAATATTTACTCACATTACATGGGCGAGTTTTGCTTGCCGCTTCTTCAATGCCAGTCGCCATTTTTTGTGTAGTTTCAAACAGCGTTGCTGCTTAACACAATGGACACGTTATCAGGACGTCATGTTTTGAAAGAAAAAGGAAAAAGCTACGACGAAAGGCAAAGAAATGCAAGGAAAATGGATAATATCTTTGCTCAATTTGTGTTGTTGTAAAAAGCGAAGTGATGTCATGCGCATTTTATAACACAGGTAGCCCAAAAGGTAAACACATACATATTCTACGTCATAACCACAGAAAGCCCACCAAACAACGTTTATCAAAAACTTTTAGATAGCAATCTCGAACCCCGAGCCTTCGTTCCTCTTGGCCAGCCGAGTAACGTAAGACTCTGGGGGACCGGAATTCTATGCTTATGCTGATTGGCCCTTGAAAATACAATGGTCAGACCGGAAACAGACGAAGTAAAAGCTCTGATTGGTCCATCATGTAAACAAATGTACATTCAAAATGTAAATTTTACGGCGTCAACGGTGATAGAATATTACATGTAAATATCGTCGTTTATCGGAATATATACGAGTTCGAAGCGAAGAGATGTTGTATCGCCGCTATAAGCGATGATTATCGAGTCGCGAAGCAAATTTAATAGAATACACACAAAATACTCCTTTAAACTATTCTAAACCTTGACAATCCTCAGACCTCTGGCATCCAGTTATTTACTAAAGGTCAATCGTACCACGAAAGCAAACTAATAACCGTTGGAAAACTATAAATAAATCGACGGTTAAAGCGATCTGAATTGAAGGAGATTTAGACGCATTTTTATATCATTATATAAATCCTGATGACCGTTAAAAATTCTTTCTAAACTTTAAATGTTTCATTAGTGAGGAAAATGTTTATATTTTGGCTTAGAAAATATTTAAAATGCTACTAGGTCAATAATATTTTGAATGTCATTAACGTACTAAGTAACACAGGATGCCCAAACCCACAGATCATTATAATATTAACTAAGCATGCGCATTCCAAACCGGAACTCCAAAATTGGAGCTGAAAATTCCGTTCCCCCAGAGTCTAATGTCGGGCGCCATAAGACCGCTGACAAAAAGCCAGACGTGACTCTGGGCTCGAGATTGTTTAGATAGAAACTTCAACAACTTTGGGCTTCCTGTGTTAGTATAATAACAACCGCATAATCGCGGGCTCAGATTCCAAGATGGAGGGTCTTCGAGAAAGGGAACACTTTCTTGCTTTAAAAGGTTGGTAAAACATTTGCTATATCCATTCAGAATCCAGGTTATTCCTCTGAATTTATGTCTTTGAGTATTGAAGAAATAAAAGCTTTAGTGTTTTTTTGTTAAGGTGTTTTCGAAGATTGCAAAACACGGCTTGAAAATTATAAACTTAGAAATAGTTATTTTCTTTCATTCTAAGGTTTTTCATTCAATATTTAAAATATCAAATTGTATTTGTGATTTATTTTTTTAGCGCTTGATCACGAGAATATGATCATTCTTTGGACTTCTTTTTCGACTTTGAATTATAAGTTTAATATGCCCGGCCATACCAATCGAGGAAAATCGATCATCGAAAACTGAAATCGATGAAAATCGATAATCACAACAAAATTAATGTGATTATATTGATTACATCGATTGTATTGATTTTATCGAACACAATGTTTGAGCCGGAACGTTAACACCAAAATCAACAAACGTCTTTAAAATTGTTATTTGAAATACTGCAGTTGATTTATTATAATTCTACTTGTGATTTAAAAATAAACAAATGATAAGTATCATGTTTGCACATGAAATTCACGTCAATTTACATTATTGATAAAAACGATAAAATCCATCATAATATCCAGATTAAATCGATATAATCAATAGTCACAACAAACTGGGTTATTGATTTTCATCGATTTTATTGACTGCATGATCAATCGATTAATTTCGATTTTTATCGATTGATATCGATTTTTATCACTTGTTGAAATTATCAATTTCTAGTCAGAACCAAAGAAGAGATCCCAATGCTTCTTTCCATTACGGTCAAAGGGCCATTTCTGCTAAAATTCCAATGCTAGAAAGAAAATTCTTCAAGTACAAGAACAGTTACGATTTTTACTCACAGCTTGGGAGAGCCGCCATGGACACCTCCAAGCCCGAATTGTATGAAGGTCACGTTTTGTCACTCCTAGCCGGGGTAGGCAGCGTCAGATTTCAGCAAACAAATCATTAAATAACACTGAAATCTGAAATCTTGTTTTGTAAAGCACATATTTGGATAGGCGTCATATAAATATTATATATTATCTATCATAAAAATTAATGTAACTGCCTATTGTTCTGTTTCAGTGATGCGTCTCACCAAGCCGTCTGTGTACACCAATGTACCAGTTAATTGTGAGCAACAAGATCTTCCAGGGACTATATTCAAAGACTGCCATGATACTAATATTGCTAGTATCAAGAATGCCTATAACTTTGCTTTAGGGGATCTCTTGGTCCTACCACAGACATTCGGGTCAGTAAAAATTATATATTAGTAGTTATAATGATGATGATGGTGGTGGTGGTGGGGATGGTGATGATAATGGTGGTGGTGGTGGTAGTGATGGTGGTGGTGGTAGTTGTGGTAGCAGCGTTAATGATGATGATGGTGGTGGTGGTGGTGATGGTGATGATAATGGTGGTGGTGGTGGTAGTGATGATGGTGGTGGTGGTAGTTGTGGTAGCAGCGTTAATGATGGTGATGGTGATGGTGATGATAATAGTGGTGGTAGTGATGATGTAGCCTCCTCCGCAGGCATTTCTTAGGCAGAAAAAAACGAAGGAAAAAAAAAAACATGTCGCGGGCTTCCTGTGGCATATGGCATATGAAAATCACTCTCGGACTCAGGAGTTGCCTGAGGAGGAGGCTAGTGATGATGGTGGTGGTGGTAGTTGTGGTAGCAGCATTAATGATGATGGTGGTGGTGGTGGTGATGATAGTGGTGTGTAGTTGTGGTAGCAGCATTAATGATGATGGTGGTGGTGGTGGTGGCGGTGGTGGTGATAGTGATGTGTAGTTGTGGTAGCAGCATTAATGATGATGGTGGTGGTGGTGGTGATGATAATGGTGGTGGTGGTGGTGGTGGTGGTGGTGATAGTGATGTGTAGTTGTGGTAGCAGCATTAATGATGATGGTGGTGGTGGTGGTGGTGGTGATGATAATGGTGGTGGTGTTGGTGGTGGTGATAGTGATGTGTAGTTGTGGTAGCAGCATTAATGATGATGGTGGTGGTGGTGGTGGTGGTGATAGTGATGTGTAGTTGTGGTAGCAGCGTTAATGATGATGGTGGTGGTATTGATAGTTGTGATGGCAATGGTAATACTGATAATACCTGATGATGATGATGAAATATTATTACAATTATATTAATGATACATGTAGTATCTGTGTTTATGATGATAATGAAGATGTTGATATAATATAATATTCTTGTTATTCTTCTATTACAGTTAATATAAATATAATATTCTTGGTAAAGATCATGCTTATTATGACGACAACTATAATAATTGATATAATGATGATGATATATGGATGAATGAATTTGATGTATTTTTCTTTTAATTTTTATGGTAAGTTATATTAATTTAATAGAAATATATTTCTTGGTGAGACGTTTTCAAGTTATGTCAGCGTCCACAACGATAGCAACCAGACAGTTAAAGATATAGTCATCAAGGTAGGTGACTGACTGTCTGACTGGCTTGATAAATGGCTGATTGATTCAGTGACTG